>CM037095.1:39896951-40496951 GCA_020916435.1 Oxytropis ochrocephala
AAAGGCAAAAGTGGCATTTTGGTCATTTTGCAAATAAAAGACAATTCTCAAAACAAGTCATCCAACATGCATTTCAAGGTACTAGAGGTCACTCCTAGGGTGGAAAATCATTTTTGAGGTGGAAATGTGTTTCTGTAAAAAAAACTAGGGTTTTTAGAGTGAAAGGGCATTTTGGTCATTTCACAATAAAACGGTCTTTTGTCCCAAATCCTTGGATAATCATCAATGATTTATTTGAGGGATATTTGTGCCCTATTGTGATTATTTTTGCGCATAAACATTAAACCTTTTGGCCTAAAAACCTAGTTTTTGGATAGAAGGGTAAAATGGTCTTTTCCTTTGAGGTGGGGTAAATAAATCAATTTTGGGATTGGTGAGATCATAAAATTCAGAGCCCAATCATTGAATCATGGATATAGCCCAAAATGGCATGAACTAGGAAGAATAATCTAGAAGTGGAATATTCTACATCATTTGAATTTTGAAAGGATAAGGATAAGAACAATAGTACAATTTGCAATTCCACTCACTCTCTCACACTCCTTGCTGCGAAATAACAGCCCATAATCACCCCATTTCCATTTATTTTTATTGTTTGCAAATTGTATTAAATCATGGCCATTCATTCAAGTGTGAAAATCAATCCTCACCTTTCATTTGAATTAAAATGGCACTTGTGTAATAAGCTTTGTAGAAAAATACAATTTTGTAATTAAGCTTATCCTTCACCACCTCACCTTAAGCTGCACACTTCAGCCCTCTCTCTCCCCCATTTTTGTGTTTTAATTACCCTCAATCCATGTGATCTTGCATCTTGACCATTGATTCAAAATTCATCTCAAATCCTATTGGTTTGCAAGAGTTACATTGTCTTAATTACCCTTTAAGTTTTCACTTCATATAAAAGCCCAAAATAAGACCTAGCTCACACACACACTCTCATTTTACCCTAGCACTCTTCTCCTCTCCTTCTCCTCTCTCAAAACCGTAGCCCTCTCCATTCTCTCTTCCATTTTCTTCATTTTTCCATCACCAAACCTTCAAATACTCTTGATCCTAACACTAAACACCCCTTTCAAACTTCCATAATCTTTCAAGTTCCATCAAGATCCTTCCAAGAAGAGGTGTTTGGCGCAAGGTTTAGGTTGATAGGGGCTGTTCATCAAGTTATTTTGCTTCATCTTGCATTTTTCTTCTTTTGCTAACTAGTTCTAGAGGTAAATTCTTAATCTCTTGCATTTTCTTTAACTATCACCATGTAGATTCTTCTTCTACTCCTCTTTTCCTTCTCAAAGGCTTAGAGGACTTGTTTCCAACATTATGACAAGGACATTGGGAGCCTTGGGTGTTGGCAATGAGTCCTTGGCCTAGAGAGGGTTTTCTTGTGTTTTCATTTTGTTGTTTGTATTTCACACTCATTTTATCATGTTTTCCTTGCATATACTATTTTGATTGCATGATTTTTGAGTCAAATAAGATCATCTCTTCATGGTTGTGGTTTCGGCCTCTAGAGCAAAAAAATTAGGGTTCATATGTGTTCTTGATCATTTCATGGGTTGAAGGTACAAAATGGCTTGATTGTGAATATGTGTAGTTTAAGGTTTTGGTTTTAGAAATTAGGGGCTATGTTTTCTCTTGTGTTTCTTAATGTTTAGTGTGAATAAAATGTATGAGTTGCTTGATTGTTGTTTAGTAGTATAGCATATTAATTTAGGGTCTTATCTTGTGTATAATCTATGTGTTGATTGTGCAAATTTAGCAAGAAATAATTGATTGATTAAACATGTATATGTTTCGGTTTTAGGGCTGTTTTTGGTGCCTATTTTGTGCCTAAAATGTGTTGCTTGATCTTGTGTAGATAGTGGCAATTGTGTTAGTGTGTTTTAACCTTTTACCATTCACTTATTTTTCACTTTACCATTCATTAACCTTTTACTAAAACTCAAAAATATTTTACCATTTACTTTTACATTTTTACTTTACCATCTCATTAAATAATTACCATTCACCTCATGCATTTTTACTTTACCATCTCATTAAATAATTACCATTCACCTCATGCATTTTTACTTTACCATCTCATTAAGTAATTACCATTCACCTCATGCATTTTTACTTTACCATTCACTAACTTTTTACTAAAAGTTTTACCACTTACCAATTTGCAAAAATACCCAAAACATTTTCTCACTTGCATTTCCCACTTTTTTATCTTCATAAAATAAACCCCAAAACATTTTTACCACTTTCAAAACAAAAACATTTCATCTCATTTCCTAAACACTAAAAACCCAAAAACATTTTCCCACTTTCTTACTTAAACCTTTTACCATTCCTTACCAAATTACTTTCACATTCATGCATCCTCATTCACACTTAGTCTATGTGACACTCTCATGCATCCTCATATGTTCATGTTCCTTGCTTCCTTTTATGTGCTAGTCATTCATTCACTTGTATGCTTTGCATCCATTCTTACATGCTCATGCATCCCTTAACACCATGTCTTGCATTCAAACATGCATATTCATTCCTTGTATATTCATGCATTCACATGTTTGCCTAATCATGCATCCAATAATGCCATGCCTTGCATTCTATAATGCGCATTCATCCATTGTATACTCATGCATTCACATGCTTGCTCATTCATGCATCTTTGCTTATCATTCAATTAGGAATATCCTATGCCTATCATTTAATTGTATCACTTGTCCATCATGCCATTCAAATGTCTTGATTTAATTGTGTGCAATCCCTTCCTCATGCATGTGCTCTTATATGAAGACGTAAGCCTACTACTTGTGTAGCATAGAATCATTAAGACAATTGCATCTCTCTTACACACACTTGCACCATTACTTTTAGAACTTTGTCTTGCATCGTTGACAATTGATTCCCTTAATTGTATGGGCATGGTTAATCTTAATGGATGATCAATGTGTTCTTGTTTGCTTGATTAATTGAACATGTTTGAACTTCATTCATTCATCTTGCATTTGGTTATGGGATTAGAGTTGATTGAAATGTTCTACTTGTTTTCAAGAAATCTTTTCCAAATCAAACTTCTTTTCTAAACTAGTTTTCAAACCAAAAATCAAATGCTTGTTCAATAAAAATCCTAAAGGCATTTTCTTAAACAAATCATTAGCCATCACTCAAGCCATTGCTTGTTTGATCGCTAATGAGGAGTTATTAGTGATAGTCACCAAGCCTTTGCTTGTTTGACTATTATGAAAGCTCCCACACATTAAATAAACAACAACAACAACAAAAACAACTAATTCAAACTTCCAAAATAACGCGAGCTACTAGCTCACCCCTTTTTCAAAGCTATTTTCAAAAGAATAATACGACGTTGTCGCTTGTAATCACGAAGCCATTGCTTGTTTGATTACCGCCCAACCCCTTTTTTTCGAGTTAATACCGAATGCCACCAAGCCTTTGCTTGTTTGATGTTCGCGAACACTCGAGTCTTATTTCAAAAACTCCAAAAGCACTTTCAAAATCACAAAGCCGTTTTCACACGCAAACCGAGAACTACGTTGCTTTGATCCTCACCTGCTGAGGTACGTAGGACCCGGTTCATGTCCCGTCAAGCACACCTTTAAAAAAACCCATAAAAAAACAAGAACTACGTTGCTTTGATCCCTCAGCCAGTGAGGGTACGTAGGACCGGGTTCCTGTCCCGTCAAGCACGCTTTTCAAAAATCTTTGTCTTGTCCCGCTTTTCAAAGATACCAAAAACATCCCTTTTTCCCGTTTTCAATAAAGTGATTTCTCAAAAAGAAAAGAAAATAAATAGAACAATGTATTTCAAATCAAACATTTCAAAACCACATCAAATTAATGGTTCCCTTTCGGTAGAAAGGGCGTGTGGGGTGCTAATACCTTCCCCATGCGCAACCGACCCCCGAACCTACATCTCTAAGTTTTCGAAAGACCACCCGCTTTCAAAAAGGTTTTTTTCAATGTTTTCCTAAAATAAAATATTGGTGGCGGCTCTACTGATTTTCAAACGTTGTCAAACTGAAAAGTCCCAAACCGGATTTTTCGGCGCAATAAAGTGGCGACTACTGGGACTTTCTTTCTTTATTTATTTAAAGAGAGATGAGGTCGTTTCTAATTAATTTGATGTGGTTTAAATTGGTTGATTTGAAAAAAACTATGTTCTATCTCTTCCTTTTCCTTTCCTTTTCTCTTCTTTTGTATGCTGTGGTTATGTTTATGCATGCATTCCTCAATTCCCATGTCCCCTCTTCTTCGCTTCCTGTTTTGAGGTAAAACATGCATTCCCCATTCTATTATGTCCCCTTCTTCTTAGCTCCCTTTTCGGAGGTAAGCAATGCGTGTAATTTCTGTGGACTTATTAGAATGGTTTGTATATTAAACTAGTGTATGCATGTTAAACCCTAGGGTAGACAATCGCTTATCCGGACTGCTCTGCTTTCTTGCAGGTGGGGTGGGTAGATTTTAGGAAGTATGTCCTCGATCACACACTTTCACGCCTTATGATTTATGTTCTATGAGTGGGCTCCTATACCGGATCCAACAAACACTTAGGGAGTGGAGGCGATTAGTGGATTGTCATTCAAGACCTTTGTCCTGCTGATACTCATGAAAGTCTCAACCGAGTACGCTTTCTCATGACGCCTCACACTTGGTAGCATTCTACATTTGTGGGTGTCGGCATGAGGATTCTATAGCTTCTGTGAGCCATTGTGAGGGTGTGAATTAGAACCACATGGGAGGAACCTTTGAAGTTGTCCTAGAACTCAGATTCCCACCTTTGTAGGACACGAGGCATACGAATTGTGTGTTGCATGGTAGTTTAGGACATGTCTTCCTCAAAAGGAACTTTTTCCAAGTTTTTCCAAGAAAATACAAAAATATTTTCCTTCTTCAAATAAACCGCTCCTAAAGTTTTGAACTTCCATCCATACGCATCGCTTTTATCATCTCTACATGCATCATTCACATCATAATCGCATCATGTCGCATTCATTAAAGCTAAATGTTGTAAATATTTGCATTCATATTGCATTTCATTTGCATTTGCTTGCGGGGACCATCGAATAATGTACCGCCTTGTCATAGTCGCATCGAATGGAATCAAATAGCAAGGCTTGACTTACTTCGCTTCCCGAGTTATGAAGTATGTTGATTTGCTATTTCGATTCCTCATTTACTTCATTTCCTAAATCCAAGAAAAGTTTATGCGCGTATGACAAGGCAAGGTATCCCGCGATTCCTGGCATCAAGCAAACATTGTACATACATTCATATATTCATTCATGCATTCTCATGCAATAAATGTCTAAACAAAATGAAAAGGCACGCTGGTTCTTCGTCACCGATACTTCACCCGCTACAAGCCAAGCTGATGGCTAATCCGCAACAAAGATCCGAGATTGAAACCGAGAGTAATCCAGAGCATGAAGATTTAAGCATGCAAATTTTGAACCCCGAGCACGGTGGCTCAGAAAACCAAGTGCTTAAGGATAAGGTTCAGCAATGGAGGCCCGGATGCATGAGATGATGGCCATGCTACAAAGTCTAAAGAATGGGCCACCGTTGAAGCTGCCGCCAGTAGTGGGTCGATTGGTGTCACCTCTTTTGTTCCTCCTTCAAGACAAGAAACGCTACTGATTGCAGTTCCACGGGATCCGGTCGACCACCCCGAAATGAATGTGTCAAATCAAGACACTCCACAAAGATGTCCTTGGGTATGCTGCTGGGTCCACGCCGCAAACCGTTGGATCTATTCTGCCGCATGAATGCGCCCAATCAAGTCATGCCGCTGCGCTCGTAGGAACCGCCGAGACCGCAGAGATCCAAATTTTTAGTTCTCCGCTACACTTTGTCCTACTGCGGGGCTAGTGGCACCACCTCATAATGCTCCTCGGCCGGATGGTATTATTACGGTATGGGAAGTCACCCCGAGGGCACATGTTTGAGGGGTCGCAGCCAAATGACCCACCGTGCACTCAAGAAAGAGTAAGGGCAATGGAGGTGCCGTGTCGTAACCAAGGAGGCCCGTGAGCCGTGTTTGGTCCTAGATTCGGTTTTGCCACCAAAATTCAAAGCTCACGAGGTGGACAAATACAGAGGAACCGGATGTCCGGTGAGTCGCGATTACGATGTTTGATCACAAGGCTCGGGGTTATCAAGACAAGAAACGAACCGCTTTTTGATCCAATACCAATGACATATACTCGAGTTGTTTGATTACTTAATTTCCAAGAATTTAGTCAAGACTCGCTCAATGAAGCCCGCTCACCGCCATTTCCCGTGAGGTTACAATGGTAATGCTACCGCAGCTTTCCATGAAAACGGGGTTGGTCATGCGTGGAGGAGTGTAAAGCCTTCAAGCGTGTGGTGCAAGACCTAATCGATGCCAATTGATTTCATTCAAGCAAAATGGTTCGAGCATAAGCTGCAAACCCATTGTCGGAGGGACACGAAGCCAACCTCTAATGCCATAGAAGATGTTAATGGACAAGTAATAAGAAAGGTTGCTAAAATCATGATGGATCAAGCGGTATAAGGTCAGTCGGCTTGGAAAATCGGACAAGGAATTCTTGCGCCTGGCCCGCCTAAAAAGGAACAAGGACCGCTGCGGGTTGGGATACAATCCAAGTCTAGCCAAAAGAAGGAAAGTGGCGAGAGGAAAGAAGTGGCGAATGGTTGGTGAGTCAAAAGACCAAGATCCTCGGCCCCTGAGCATTCTCCCTCGCGTGACATCCACCGAGCTTCGCAGGAGTGCCGGTTGCTTAATCACAACCAAGTTGTTGCCATCTGTGGTGGATCTGAAACCGAAGAAGGTGGGTCTGGTCTGGTTCGTCGCTGTCTTGCCGGAAAAGAGGTGAAGAATTGAGAAGCTGCTGATTTCCCGTGACCTTTTAACTCAAAGTAATTAGTTGTAATGCAACCTCGTGGCTCTCGCCAAGGCCATAGGACAAGTTGTTAGGCACGCATGTTTTTATTTTCTGAATCATCATCATCAATAAAAACGTTGTTTTTGAATTTCCATCAATAAAAATCATTTCTCTTCATTTCATGTGTCCTTTTTCCTGTTTCGTTATTGTTTGCTTGTTTGTTTCGCTTTTCATTCTGCTTTTCGCTTCGGCAAAAGGCGTAATCACAAAGAATTGTCTCTCAAAATAACAAAGTGCTATGATCCATATTTTGATTTTGATCACCCCATCGGTCGGTGAGGGGATGTTGAGGAAGACCGGGAAACTCCTCCGGAACTCATGAGATTAATGAAACAAGAAGAAAGGATTACTCTTACTCACTGGGAATACACCGAGGTGATCAACTTGGATACAAAGTGAGAACAAGAAAGAGGTCAAAGTGGTTACCACCATGAATGACAAAGATCGCATGAAGTTGGTTGGTTGGTCGCCGACGATTATGTGGGTGCGTTTGCATGGTCCTATCAAGATATGCCTAGGTTGGACAATCGACATTGTGGGTACACAAGCTACCACCAAGCCCGAATGCCCGCTCAGAAATGTAAATTGAGAAGGATGAAGCCCGAGATGTCCTCAAATCCAGAGACGGGGTGAAAAAGCAATTTGATGCGGGGTTCCTAGCAATGGCCAAGTACCCACAGTGGTTGCCAATATTGTCCCGGTCCGGAAGAAGGACTGTAGGTCGAATGTGCGTTGACTACAGAGAGATCCAATCGTGCTAAGCCCAAAGATGATTTCCTCCTTAAAAAAAAAAAAGAAGAAACACAAAAAACAAATGACCGTAAAAAGAAAGTCGGGTCGAAAATAATCAAACAAAAAGAAAGAGCAAATATATAGGAGTAAATAAATTCTTGTCCTTGAAGTTAATTTTCGAGAAAACGAGCAATCATGAGTTGAAATAAAGTTTGACCATTTTCCCATATTCTTGAAAAAAACTGTATACCCATCGCAAGCCAAAAATCCAAAAATCACCCTAGACAAGGATCACCTCAAATACCAAAAAGGTGCATCACTTTTTATCAACTCACCCGAGTCAAAGAAAAATAAAAATCAATCAAAAAAATCAAAAAAAAAAAAAAGAAAAAGGGATTTAAAAATGAAAGTCCCAAAATACAAGAGAAATGTAAGTGGTGAGTCGATACACGTTACCACAAAGCATAAGAGATCCTTGTCTCAATAACCGCAAATACTTCCTCGTGACCTAAAGATCCCGCCTCCACCAACCCCAGCCAGAATAAAACTTCCAAATACCTCATCAAGCCAAATAACCATCATAAATCACCAAACGTCGTACCCAACGCGAATAAAAATCATCCTACCATTAGCTTCAAGCACTTCACTAAACCCAATCATCCTTTCTCCACAAAAACCCACAATCTCAAAAAAAAAAAAAAAAAAAAAAAAAATCCATTCCTATCAATGATCGATTGCTTTTGTTTTCTCAGAGTTTTAGCTTTAGGACAAATAAGTTTATTTATTTAAATATGTTTGTCCAAAAAAAAAAATCTCAGAAAAAAAAAAAAAAAAAAAACAAAAAAAGGGGGAAAGAAAAATCAAAAGGCTTGCACTCCAAGATTCATTCAAGTTACAATTATATCAAGGCAAAGTTTTAGAGATCACCAAGTGGGTTGAAGCCGCCTCATACTCCAAAGATAACTTGATTCATGGTTGCCAAATTTGTGAAGAAAGATCGATTTTCCGTTATGGTCTTCCAAACAAGATCATCACCGATAATGGCAAAGAACTCGAACAAAGAAATGATGAAGGACTCGTGTGCGAGTTCAAAATTCAAAGATCATAATTCTTTCTCCTACCGCCCGAAGATGAATGGGGCGGTCAAAGCAAATGACAAGAACATCAAGAAGATCAGGCAAAAGATGGTGGTAACCTACAAGGATTGGCATGAGATGCCTCCCCTTTGCTTTGCATGGCTACCGAACTTCATAACGCACTTCAACTGGGCAAATCCTTTCTCTCCGGGTATATGGGTGGAAGCAGTCCTCCCTATTGAGGTTGAGATACCCTCCATGCGGGTCTCGATGGAAACAAAGTCAAAAAAGCGAGAATGGGTTCAAGCCCGTGCGGATCAGCCTAAACCTCATTGAAAGAAAAAGGATTGCGACTTTGTGTCGGGGGCAATTATATCAGCAGAGAATGAGAACGGCTTTTGACAAGAAAGTCCGACCACGTGAATTCGAGCAAGGTGATCTGGTGCTTAAGAAGATCTTGCCTATCCAGACTGATCCCCGTGGGAAGTGGACTCCAAGCTATGACGGACCATATGTTGTCAAGAAAGCCTTCTTTGGAGGAGCACTGATACTTACCAACACATGGGCGAAGATCTCAAGGAACCCACCAATTCCGATCAAGTGAAGAAGTACTATGCCGAAAAAATAGACAAAAAAAAAAAGAGAAAGACAAGCCAAGTAAGAATTAGCTCGCTAGGTTGAAAACCGAAAGGGCGACCTAGGCAAAATCGTGAAGCGACTGGTGGATTGAAAACCCGCAAAGGCGATCCAGGCAAAAATTAGGGTCGTAAAAACTTGAGCATGAAAAGTAAAGAAAGGCATACAACTCCCCGAAGACTCGGATGAGGAGTGATCAAGGTCAAGGACACAAATGTTGGCACCGCTACGCAGAGACTGACAATCGAATTCACTTCTCTCTTGTTTTTCGTGGTCTTTTGTAGCTTAAAACTTTCAAATGTATTGAAGCAATCGTCGAACATTCTGCACGATCGGCTTCTACGCCAAAAAAAAAAAAAAACTCAAACTTTTTCATGTCTGCTTATGGATTATTTTTTGCTTCTTCCTTTCAAAATAAATGTTTTATGATGATGGTGATCCTGAATCAGAAACATGTGCATACATCATATAGCATTGCAAATCATTATGAAATTCTTAAAGGTCACGGAAAGAGGCAATTCCCCAAAACCGCTTAGTCATGCAAGAGAAAGTGATTGAGCCCACGATTGCTTGAACGACAAAGTTAAAGCCCACCCGCACCTCCGCCCATGAGCCCCGCAAGTCCAAAGATATTCCTCGCCTCGTGCCATGAGTGTCGCGGATTGGTCGAACCAAAGAAGGAAATAAGCTAACAGGCAAGAGAGCAAGAGAGCAAAAGGGAAAACAAACAGTCAGAAAAAAGAAAGCTGACCAAAGGAAGTTAATCTTACAAAGAAGGTTGCACTCACAAACCATTCCAGATGGCGAATCATAAAGCAAACTTGTGTCCGATCCATGAGCCCTGCAGTTTCCATCGGCCTCTCAGTCTTGTGCCAGGAGTATCGGGAGTCGGTTGAACCAGTAAAAGAATAAGCCTTTGTCAAAAAGCGAAAAAACAAACAGTCAGAAAAAAGAAAGTTGACCAAAGAAAATCAAGAATAGCATCTCATTGCATTCATCATCACACCAGAATCATAGTATTGCATGCACTCGCATAACATGTTCCTGCATAACATGCCCTTGCATAACATGCATCCTCATCCCATGCACCATGCATTTGCATCTGCTAACATGTGCAGGTACACATTATCAGAGAAAGTTTAAGAAGAGTCCTACTATTCCAGAGCAGACTCCCTAAAACAGTGTAGTGGCATTGACCGCCGGGAGGTTTCTGAAGAAAAGTCCTCTAGCCTGAGCAGGCACCCTGGATCAGTGGAACGACATTGATCACCAATCAGAGGAAGCAGAAGAAAAGTCCGCTAGCCTGAGCAGGCACCCTGGATCAGTGGAACGACATTGATCACCAATCAGAGGAAGTAGAAGAAAGGTCCACTAGCCTGAGCAGACACTCTGGATCGGTGCAGAAGCACAGAGTGACTAAAGAAGATCAACAGGATTCGTGAATCCCCTTCAGGACTTGAGTGTTCCTTCAAGAGCAGACTTCACCTCATATTCGAGCCGTGGGTACATCAATTCAGTGCGCCAACAGTAGCAATCTCAACCAGTCAATCAACAGGATTTGCAAATCCCTTCAGGACCCGTGCATCCCTTCAGGACCAAGGCGTCCCTTCAGATCCCGTCGTTATCGAGCACCGATTTAATCATCGCACTCCCGAGTCCTTCGCTTTAGTTCAAATCAACGGTCCAAAATAAATGACTTTGAACTCGACCTTCATCTCGCCAAGTCATCACAGAGCATGACGGATCGGCCCCCTCGGACTCGCGTCCTTCATTTCGCCAAGTCATCACGAGCGTGACGGATCGCCCCCAGACTTCGCGCCCTTCGGACTAGCCGTGCCAAGATAAAGCATAGCGTAAGTCCATCAAGGTAAAATGTATCAGCCCCCACAACCGGATATTGAACTCTGCAAGCCGCTCGAATAGGGCACTTTGAGCCCAAGTGTTCCTTCAGAGCCCAAGTACTCCTTCAGAGCCGCAAGCACTCCTTCAGAGTCCAAGTACTCCTTCAGAGCCTCAAGCACTCCTTCAGAGCCCAAGAACTCCTTCAGAGTCGCAAGCACTCCTTCAGAGCCCAAGAACTCCTTCTTGAGAGCCGCAAGTGCTCCTTCAGAGCCCAAGTGTTCCTTCTTGAGCCGCAAATGCTCCGGCCGAACCCAAGCGTTCCTTCAGAGCGACGAGCGCTCCTTCTTCATGCACTTTATTACCTTCTTCCCCGCCTGTGTCGGGCTTATCGAGGACTGCACTTCTTTATCGCTTTTTATTTATCGCTTTATTTCTTCTTTGTTTATGCCACCCGAGGGTTGGCACCAATTTACTTCTTGTTTTTGCCTACCGAGGGTTGGCACTTCATTCATTACGATGCGTTTTTGGTGGCATTCATTCACCCAAAAAGAAAAATCGGATGAAAAAAAATTAGAAAACAAAAAAAGTGGAAAATTCGGTTTTTTCCTAAGTAGACAAAATAGGTATAATTTCTCGAATTCTTTATCTCTATTTTGCCTCGGAATATGTTTTGGCCAATTCATATTCCTTGTTAAAATCTAGATAAAAGAGCAAATTTGTCATACCCCAATTTTGTCCTAGCTTTAGGTCAAAACCCTAATTTTCCCAAAATAAATAACCAGAGGAGAAGAGAGCATCATGCATTGCATTTAGGGTTCTAAAAGTCATTTCAAAGCTTCTAAAATCATTTTTGAAGTTGGAATGCACTTCTTAAACAAATTAGGGTTTTTCAAAGGCAAAAGGGCATTTTGGTCATTTTGCAAATAAAAGACAATTCCTCAAAACAAGTCATCCAACATGCATTTCAAGGTACTAGAGGTCACTCCTAGGGTGGAAAATCATTTTGAGGTGGAAATGTGTTTCTGTGTAAAAAAACTAGGGTTTTTAGAGTGAAAGGGCATTTTGGTCATTTCACAATAAAAACGGTCTTTTGTCCCAAATCCTTGGATAATCATCAATGATTTATTTGAGGGATATTTGTGCCCCATTGTGATTATTTTTGCGCATAAACATTAAACCTTTTGGCCTAAAAACCTAGTTTTTGGATAGAAGGGTAAAATGGTCTTTTCCTTTGAGGTGGGGTAAATAAATCAATTTTGGGATTGGTGAGATCATAAAATTCAGAGCCCAATCATTGAATCATGGATATAGCCCAAAATGGCATGAACTAGGAAGAATAATCTAGAAGGGAATATTCTACATCATTTGAATTTTGAAAGGATAAGGATAAGAACAATAGTACAATTTGCAATTCCACTCACTCTCTCACACTCCTTGCTGCGAAATAACAGCCCATAATCACCCCATTTCCATTTATTTTTATTGTTTGCAAATTGTATTAAATCATGGCCATTCATTCAAGTGTGAAAATCAATCCTCACCTTTCATTTGAATTAAAATGGCACTTGTGTAATAAGCTTTGTAGAAAAATACAATTTTGTAATTAAGCTTATCCTTCACCACCTCACCTTAAGCTGCACACTTCAGCCCTCTCTCTCCCCATTTTTGTGTTTTAATTACCCTCAATCCATGTGATCTTGCATCTTGACCATTGATTCAAAATTCATCTCAAATCCTATTGGTTTGCAAGAGTTACATTGTCTTAATTACCCTTTAAGTTTTCACTTCATATAAAAGCCCAAAATAAGACCTAGCTCACACACACACTCTCATTTTACCCTATCACTCTTCTCCTCTCCTTCTCCTCTCTCAAAACCGTAGCCCCCTCTCCATTCTCTCTTCCATTTTCTTCATTTTTCCATCACCAAACCTTCAAATACTCTTGATCCTAACACTAAACACCCTTTCAAACTTCCATAATCTTTCAAGTTCCATCAAGATCCTTCCAAGAAGAGGTGTTTGGCGCAAGGTTTAGGTTGATAGGGGCTGTTCATCAAGTTATTTTGCTTCATCTTGCATTTTTCTTCTTTTTGCTAACTAGTTCTAGAGGTAAATTCTTAATCTCTTGCATTTTCTTTAACTATCACCATGTAGATTCTTCTTCTACTCCTCTTTTCCTTCTCAAAGGCTTAGAGGACTTGTTTCAACATTATGACAAGGACATTGGGAGCCTTGGGTGTTGGCAATGAGTCCTTGGCCTAGAGAGGGGTTTTCTTGTGTTTTCATTTTGTTGTTTGTATTTCACACTCATTTTATCATGTTTTCCTTGCATATACTATTTTGATTGCATGATTTTTGAGTCAAATAAGATCATCTCTTCATGGTTGTGGTTTCGGCCTCTAGAGCAAAAAAATTTAGGTTCATATGTGTTCTTGATCATTTCATGGGTTGAAGGTACAAAATGGCTTGATTGTGAATATGTGTAGTTTAAGGTTTTGGTTTTAGAAATTAGGGGCTATGTTTTCTCTTGTGTTTCTTAATGTTTAGTGTGAATAAAATATATGAGTTGCTTGATTGTTGTTTAGTAGTATAGCATATTAATTTAGGGTCTTATCTTGTGTATAATCTATGTGTTGATTGTGCAAATTTAGCAAGAAATAATTGATTGATTAAACATGTATATGTTTCGGTTTTAGGGGCTGTTTTTGGTGCCTATTTTGTGCCTAAAATGTGTTGCTTGATCTTGTGTAGATAGTGGCAATTGTGTTAGTGTGTTTTTAACCTTTTACCATTCACTTATTTTTCACTTTACCATTCATTAACCTTTTACTAAAACTCAAAAATATTTTACCATTTACTTTTTACATTTTTACTTTACCATCTCATTAAATAATTACCATTCACCTCATGCATTTTTACTTTACCATCTCATTAAATAATTACCATTCACCTCATGCATTTTTACTTTACCATCTCATTAAGTAATTACCATTCACCTCATGCATTTTTACTTTACCATTCACTAACTTTTTACTAAAAGTTTTACCACTTACCAATTTGCAAAAATACCCAAAACATTTTCTCACTTGCATTTCCCACTTTTTATCTTCATAAAATAAACCCCAAAACATTTTTACCACTTTCAAAACAAAAACATTTCATCTCATTTCCTAAACACTAAAAAACCCAAAAACATTTTCCCACTTTCTTACTTAAACCTTTTACCATTCCTTACCAAATTACTTTCACATTCATGCATCCTCATTCACACTTAGTCTATGTGACACTCTCATGCATCCTCATATGTTCATGTTCCTTGCTTCCTTTTATGTGCTAGTCATTCATTCACTTGTATGCTTTGCATCCATTCTTACATGCTCATGCATCCCTTAACACCATGTCTTGCATTCAAACATGCATATTCATTCCTTGTATATTCATGCATTCACATGTTTGCCTAATCATGCATCCAATAATGCCATGCCTTGCATTCTATAATGCGCATTCATCCATTGTATACTCATGCATTCACATGCTTGCTCATTCATGCATCTTTGCTTATCATTCAATTAGGAATATCCTATGCCTATCATTTAATTGTATCACTTGTCCATCATGCCATTCAAATGTCTTGATTTAATTGTGTGCAATCCCTTCCCTCATGCATGTGCTCTTATATGAAGACGTAAGCCTACTACTTGTGTAGCATAGAATCATTAAGACAATTGCATCTCTCTTACACACACTTGCACCATTACTTTTAGAACTTTGTCTTGCATCGTTGACAATTGATTCCCTTAATTGTATGGGCATGGTTAATCTTAATGGATGATCAATGTGTTCTTGTTTGCTTGATTAATTGAACATGTTTGAACTTCATTCATTCATCTTGCATTTGGTTATGGGATTAGAGTTGATTGAAATGTTCTACTTGTTTTCAAGAAATCTTTTCCAAATCAAACTTCTTTTCTAAACTAGTTTTCAAACCAAAAATCAAATGCTTGTTCAATAAAAATCCTAAAGGCATTTTCTTAAACAAATCATTAGCCATCACTCAAGCCATTGCTTGTTTGATCGCTAATGAGGAGTTATTAGTGATAGTCACTCAAGCCTTTGCTTGTTTGACTATTCGAAAGCTCCCACACATTAAATAAACAACAACAACAAAAAAAAACAACTAATTCAAACTTCCAAAATAACGCGAGCTACTAGCTCACCCCTTTTTTCAAAGCTATTTTCAAAAGAATAATACGACGTTGTCGCTTGTAATCACCGAAGCCATTGCTTGTTTGATTCTGGCTCCAACCCCTTTTTTCGAGTTAATACCGAATGCCACTCAAGCCTTTGCTTGTTTGATGTTCGCGAACACTCGAGTCTTATTTCAAAAACTCCAAAAGCACTTTCAAAATCACAAAGCCGTTTTCACACGCAAACCGAGAACTACGTTGCTTTGATCCTCACCGATGAGGGTACGTAGGACCGGGTTCATGTCCCGTCAAGCACACCTTTAAAAACCCATAAAAAAACAAGAACTACGTTGCTTTGATCCCTCACCGGTGAGAGGCACGTAGGACAGGGTTCCTCGCCCCGTCAAGCACGCTTTTCAAAAATCTTTGTCTTGTCCCGCTTTTCAAAGATACCAAAACATCCCTTTTTCCGTTTTCAATAAAGTGATTTCTCAAAAAGAAAAGAAAATAAATAGAACAATGTATTTCAAATCAAACATTTCAAAACCACATCAAATTAATGGTTCCTTTCGGTAGAGAAAGGCGTGTGGGGTGCTAATACCTTCCCCATGCGCAACCGAATTTCGAACCTACATCTCTAAGTTTTGAAAGACCACCCGCTTTCAAAAAGGTTTTTTCAATGTTTTCCTAAAATAAAATATTGGTGGCGGCTCTACTGATTTTCAAACGTTGTCAAACTGAAAAGTCCCAAACCGGATTTTTCGGGGCGCAACAAATATAAATAATTTTTCTCGCAAAATAAAATAAACGGCTAAGTCGGTTGTACAACAAGGTTAGTCATTATTTTAGGCCAATGAGTCATGCTGATTCAAGAAACCTACAAACTTAACAAATACGAATAAACCATTTTCCTAAAAATAGGGGATTAAGTCAATGCATCAAATGATCGGGTTAGTCTGTTCTAGAACTAATGAGCTGTACAGTTCAGGAGTTCTAGAATACCTATTCTAAAATGAACCCACCTCACACCAAACCACTTTCTTTCAAGAACCCTAAAATTATTTTCAAAAAGTAGGGTGCTAAGTCGGTTGTATAATCCGGGTTAGCCAAACGTCCTAGGAATCGAGTGAGTCAGATAGTTCAAGGAATCCTAGGATCCCTACATTAAAAACACCAACCCACAAACATTTTCGGGAAGAACTACGTGGCTTTGATTCCTCCATTGCATCCGAGGTAACGTAGGAGCAAGACTCAACCCTTGTCAAGCACTAAAACCAAAAACATAAATAAGTCTTTTCTACAAATAAAAGGGTAACTATTAAATAAATTCTAAATTAATTAGACAATAGGATGTCGTGGGGTGCTAATACCTCCCCCACACATAACGACTCCCGAACCCTAACAAATGCCTCATCCTAAAACTTAAAGGATTTTCCGAATTTGCCCTTAAACTAAAATTTGGTGGCGGCTTCCTAAGAACCATTTCAAGAATCCTTTCCGGATTTTTCTGGCCGCTACATTGCTCAAGAGAAAATGATGGAAAAGAAACAAATGAGTTCTTGAAGATCGTCCTACAAAGTGATTATCAAGTGGTTGATCAATTAAAGCAGACGCCATCCAAGATATCCATGCTATCATTATTGCTCGATTCCGAGGCACATAGAGCGACTTTGATGAAAGTGCTCGTGAAGCCCATGTTGCGCAGGATATCTCGGTTGAATCGATTTGATGGGATTGTGGGGAACGTAGTGGTCGCAAATCACCTAACATTTCTTGATGATGAGTTGCCTTCGAGTGGAAAAGAACACAATCAAGCTCTGCATATCTCGTAAAGTGTGGGGACTACGTCTTTGGCGAGTAATCGATTGACAATGGGTCTTCATCGAATGTAATGCCGAGGTCAACCATGGACAAGTTAGATGTTGATTGCTCCTACATGAAACCAAGTTCGACTGGTGCGAGCATTTGATGGGTCCAAAAGGAAGTCTTTGGGAGAGATGGAATTTCCCATCCAGATTGGTCTGAAGTCTTCTCGTATCAATTTCCAAATCATGGACATTACCTCTTCATATATGTCGCTAGGAAGACCACGGATCCACATGGCCGGGGCAATCCTTCTTCTCTACACCAACGGGTCAAATTCATGGTTGACGACAAGGTGGTGGTAGTATTTGGTGAGGAGGAGACTCGTTAATAAGCCATCGTAATTCAAATATGTGGAAGTCTGCCAAGAGTCTCTGGAGCTTGACCTTTCAGTCTTTGGAGATTGCTAACGCAGTATTTGGGAAGACCAAGGAGGAGGAGATGGTTGCCAAAATTATGCTAGCCCAAGGATATAAGGTTGGTTCTGGCCTGGGAAAGTCTGGTCAGGGAATTCTGGCTCCCGTCCAACTGAAGGAAAATAAAGACCGTTGCGGGCTGGGATACACCCCAAGTGAGGAAGAAAGAAGGATAATGGCAGATGAACGAAAGCGCAGATGGTTGGCCAAGTCCAGAGGCGAAGATCCATGGCCCCAGAGGATCCCAATTTGTGACATCAGTCAAAGTTTTGTGAGTGCTGGTCTGATGGATCCCAACCAAATTCTTGTCATCGAGGCGATTCAATCAAGATGTTGGTGCAAGCCCGTTCGCCGTTATGATGCTTGCGGTGAAGAATTGAAGAATTGGAAGGCCGATCCTCCCGTGGCTTTTAATTTAAAGTAATTATTTGTAATGCAACCCTGTGGCTCTGCCCAAGGCCATAGGACAAGTTGTTAGGGGCACGCATGTTTTTATTTTCAGAATCATCATCATCAATAAAAACGTTTGTTTTGAATTCCTCAATCAATAAAAAAATCAATTTCTCTTCATTACATGAGTCTTTTCTCGCTTTATTTGTCTGTTTGTTTTCTTGTTTCGCTTTCATTCGCTTTTCCGCTTCTAAGAAAATGCGATCTACAAAGAATAGTCTCTCGAAAGCAAAGAAGTGCCAATAGTCCACCTTTTGACTTTGATCACCCTATCAATCAAGCAATTTGAGGGGATGTTGAAGAAGACCGGGAAACTCTCCGAGAACTTATGAGGTTAATGGAACAAGAAGAAAGGGTAATTCAGCCACACGGAGAATCTACTGAAATGATCAACTTGGGTACGGCTGAAAACAAGAAGGAGGTCAAAGTAGGTACCGCCATGAATGGCGAGGATCGCATAAAGTAGGTTCAGCTGTTGCGCGATTATATGTCCATGAATGTCCGACCAAGTTGTCCAATCGTAGTGTCTATTAAAAATAACAGTATTGTTAGATTAGTCTCATCATCATTTATGCTGCAGTGTTAAGTTGAGATGGCTAGAAGGAACGGCGCTGCTATTGTTGCTGCCTTGGCAGCTATGGCGCAGGCTGTAGAGAATCAGCAGGGAGATGGTGGAAATGCTGGGTCTCGTAGTTTGGCAACTTTTCAAAGGGAGAATCCTCCTACCTTTAAGGGCAAGTATGACTCGAATGGTGCTCTAGCTTGGCTGAAAGAAATGGAAAGAATCTTTCGTGATTATGGATTGCAATCGAAGTGCGAAGGTCCGTGATGGTACGCATGCCGTGAGAGGAGGCGATGGACCTGTGGTTAGAGGCTAGGCAGAGGTTGGAGACTGCGAATGAAGAGATCACTTGGGCTGTGTTCCGCAGGGAGTTTCTGAGAAAGTACTACCCGGAGGATGTACGAGGTAAGAAGGAGATTGAGTTCCTTGAGCTGAAGCAGGGAAATAAGTCTGGGACTGAGTATGCTGCTAAATTCACCGAGTTGGCAAAGTTCTATCCGCATTACAGTGAGGCTACTGTTGAGTTCTCCAAGTGCATTAAGTTTGAGAATGGGTTAAGGCCTGAGATTAAGAAGGCGATTGGGTATCAGAAGATCCGTGTCTTCTCTGACTTGGTTGACAGTTGTAGGATTTATGAGGAAGACAGCAATGCTCACTACAAGGTTATGAAAGAGAAGAGAAGCAATTTCCCAAGCCGTAGTAAGTCGTATGAAGTCCCTGCTGGCAAGGGTAAACAGGAAGCTATTGCGGGCAAGAAGCCTAGTGGGGGAGATGCTCCTGCTGGCATCGTATGTTTCAAATGTGGTAAAACTGGTCACAAGAGTACCGAGTGCACAACTGATGTGAAGAGGTGTTACCAATGTGGTAAGGAGGGTCATATGGTAGCTGAGTGTGATCGTAAGGATGTGGTCTGCTACATCTGTGGTGAAGGGGGACACATTAGTGCTAAGTGTCCAAAGCCGAAGAAAGAGAGGTCCAGTGGAAGGGTGTTTTGTAACACCCCCTTATATTTAAAGCTAATTCAATTAATTAAAATCAGAGTTTTTCAAAAATTTTCCACGCACCTCAAAGAGGGTGGTACATTTAATGAAAACGACGTCAAACATATTTAACAATCCAAACTCATCAAATGCATAAGATGCATATCATAGTCACATGGATTAAAACCATCAAAACCACACATTTAGTGTTTACAAGAATCCATCAAATAGTCTACAAAGACAAATGGAAAATAAACCGAGTTCACATACTCAATACATAGGTTTAAAATCAGTTCAATACATAACCATAAATAAAGTGATACTAAGACCCCAACCCCGGTGTTACTATCAGAGCTGACTCAATATCCCATGAAGGCATGGCACCTTCACTCAGAATCACCTGTTGGTCGCCACGAGAGCAGGCAACACAAGAAAATGCTAGGGTGAGTCTCTTTACATAAATAATAACAAGTAAGATAAGCCTCATATTAGGAAAACATCTAGCAATAACAGTACACCGTAATCATGCTAATTGCCATTCAATTATAATATCCACAAACAGTAAGATTCAGTCATTTAAGCACCAACAAGATTTCTATGAATGTATGAATGTAAGCATGTATGCAATATGCATGTGGATCCATAACCATCACCAAACCCCGTCGGGCAACACACCACCATTTTGGCCGAAGCCACATCACCATCCTCACCATCACGTAATGCATATGATTTATGTGACACTATGACAAATGCATCATCACAGTCCATCAAGATATGTATTAAATCACCTTTGTGACCGAAGCCCACGTCATTTATTAACTCACCACCATTGTCAATTATTGACCATCACCATCTCAATTATTAACCACCACCACCTCAATTATTAATCACCCATTCGTCAATTATTAGATTAAACCTCTCCTAAGGACCAAAATACCTCCCAAGGGCCTTCTCTTCACTTTGAGGACCATTTTGACACATCAAGAATTAATTTAGGAACTTAGGAATTTATTTGACACCTTGGAACTAATTAGACGCTAAGGGATTATTTTGTCACGCCAAGGATTAATTTAATTCTTAGGGACTAATTTGTCACACCAAGGATTAAATTAATTCTTAGGGACTAAACCATCACCTAGACATATTTTAAGTACCTAGTTACCAAGGGCAGCCAATATGGCGCCCATAACCAAAACCATCACCCCACTCACACACACAGCACAGGCGCCAAGTTGCTAGGAAGCCGCGCCTCCCCGTGACGGTTTCCCGGCACACTGACATACCACCACGGGCGCGATTCCTAGGGAATCGCGCCCCCTGCTAAACCACCTGCACCGAACACATGAGTTACAAAACAGGTCCGGGCGCCTATTTGCCTAGCAAATGGCGCCCTATCCAAAGACCACTACTCCCACCCACTAGACACTTCACTGGCGCCAATTCCTCGGTGATATGGCGCCTCGCACTGCTCACCACGCAACATAGCAACTGGGCGCTGAATCGCTAGGCATTTGGCGCCTCCCTTCACAACACGCGCACACACGTAATCATCAAGAACCAGCGCCAAAATGCTAGGCATTTGGCGCCCCAACACCCTTCACTATTCACTTCAAAACTAAATTATTATTCCACAATTCATTTTCCCCACCACAACACACACATAATCATTAACTTATTACCATCAATTCATTATATTCTCATATTCACTCTCATATGACCATTTCATCAAACACACACTATGCATAAATCACAACTCATGTTTCCACAACAACAATTAGCATGTTATGACCATCACAAATATTCCAAACATCAAACAACATGTCATCAACACACAATCACACAACAAATCATTATTAGAGCCATTCCACCTATAACACATATCATACTAGCTATTATTAACATAAAGGAGAATCCCCTAACCTTGCTTAAGCTTGAACCTTCAAACCAACACCAAGAATCACAAAATGAAGCCTTCCCCCTTCCTTTTCCAAATTAAAACCGTGGGCCCCCTTCCTTTGGGTAGAAATGGAGACTCAACAAAAATAGAAATGAAGAGTTAAAGGCTACTACACTAGAAAGAGGGAGAAAAATGGTGATGAAAGGACCAAGCAACTCTACTTACCAAGCAAAAACCAAGAGAAGGTTCCTCCTTTTCCTTCCTCTCTTTGCGTCGGCTCCCTCCTATTCCTCCTCTCATCCTTCGTTGCTTTTCTTTCCAAAATGGGGATAATGAGACCTCCCTTAGGTTTTAGGGGTTTTAGGTGATTGGGCTTGGGTCACTAGTTGACTTGGGCCCTTTATTAGCACCCCTAGATACTCCAACACATCATCCCAATTTCACTAAAATACTTCTCATTTATTTACTACACCTCTCCTTAAATTAATTATTTACCCTTAATTTATTTTTAATATAGCCAACTAAAATACTATCTAATTGAATTAGTCAAATACTCAATTAATTAAATTAATTAATTAATCACCTAAGCAAATACATTAAATAATTCCCTAATTAATATTTGGGGTGTTACAACTCTCCCCACTTAGAATATTTTAGTCCTCGAAAATCACGCTAATCCTAACAACAAGATGAATCTAGTTCGCACTTAATCTCTTGAAACTTACACGATTTAAATCCTAATGTTAACAGAAGACGCCCACCTACAACCCTTTCAAGCTTCTATCCTTTGAGTCCGTGAAATACTAACGTGTCGTCTACTTCTCCTCACGGGTCTCAACTTAATATATTGACTCCACCGCTTAGGTTACATAACCAGTGCACTTTCATTCTAAGCATAATTCGCCACTACAGTTCGAGATTGGCACACAATTCCCCTGAGAGCGTCTCCCCACTTGGCTCTTTGCCCGAATTCTCCTCTCTCTTACCTTACCACCTGACACATCACAGGCTTCCTACTACCCGAGGACTCCACTTCTCCTTCACTATCTCGTACGAACGATTGATATCCCCCTCGAAGATCTACGCTAACTCATGAATTAACATCCACTATTCTTACCTTCGCTGACCGTTATCATTCAAGTCCTATCGTAAACGCAACATTTCATCCCGGTAGATATACGGTATACTTAAACACCCACTCCTTTACACTTAGTTTATATACATCCCACTATACTTTGACAACTTCAATATTTCGACACTTCCACTCTAACTTAGAGAAATATACTTAGACATTACTCATGTCAACAACTCAATACTCCAACTTACCTACGTTTCGACAAACACTAACTTCGACTTACACTTTACCTCAATATCTCCATAACTGTACCATACTAGATTTTCGGCAATACATGTACTTTGTGGACATACTCCTCACTTAGATATTTTCACCTATTTCAACAACTCGCTCTCTCGACCATGCTTACATTTCGACTCATCCATACTTAGTTAGCACCACACTTCGATACCTATACACTTCGACACTCACTCATCAATCACCTTTGTATTTATAAAGACAAAGAATGAACCGCACCCTTTTTATCTATAAAGACGGTAGAAAATTCAATTCAAAAGCAAAAGAACGCTAAGTTGCAAACCAGCAGCTTTTTAAATAACAAAACAGCGTACAATTTAAATCGCTACACATAACATTTTCTCAATTTCATTTACTTTCTAATCACACAATTCAATTACCACTTTGAACATGTATCAAAATTCCTAATGGAAATTCGTGAGTTTCCTCGAAATATGGACATCCCAAAAATATTTTTACCTGTATAACTTGATCCAGACGTCAATTTTTGTTCAAAAATCATTAATTCTCGCACATATATAAAATTTACGGTTTTCCAAAAGATTTGTAAATTCAACTAACACAGACCCGCAATCGAAATTCATATTCAAGCATAACAATTAAACAATCAAATCTTTATGGTTTCGTTCTTAAGTTTCGAACAAACATAATTTCTCAAAATAGCGTTTTTGATTCGAAAATTCACGAAACTCCAATTTTCGAAAACCGTTCAAACATAACATAAACAACGTTTTAAAATTTTCCCTAAACGCGAGTAAAACTCACTTTTTTGTTTCAAAAGATTTTACCTCGTCAAACCATGAAATTATTGTAAGACCTCGTCATTTCCAAACAACATCTATCCATGACCTAATCGGTCCTAAGGCTAAAATCACGTCACATCTCGTAATAAAATTCTAAACAACTTGGAACAGAATTTAACACAATTCTTGACATTACGTTCATTCCCAAAAACACAGAATTTTCCAAGTACCGTTTCTTTTCGAAAATTATAGAATTCACAATTTTGTCCAAAAGGAAAAACTATACGCAACCTCAAATCTCTTTATAACACGAACACGTTGCCACACAAAACAACCACTTATTATTTTCAAAATTTAGTTTTCCGACATAAACTCAGAAGTTAGAAAAGTCAATCATTTCATCTTTGCCGAAAAGGAGACTATACGCGAATCTTAACCTTAATTGTTATAACCGAGCACCGCATTTCATTTCAGTACATACTTCAAACAATTTAGCACAAATCAAAATTAAACTCACGTGCATTACGAGAAAACATCAACTTATAGCAAAACGTCAATCAAAGGTAACAATATTCACAAGCAATCCTTCAAATATTGTCTATCCACTACTCTTAGGCCTATTCACAACTCACTTCATCAACTACACTTAGTCACTTCACCTTTGGCTATTACACTTAGGCACACTACACCTAAGAACTCCCTAATCTCGGCCATTACACTTCACAACACCTCGGTACACTCTCTTGGTACCTCTTCTCTACAACTGCGTCACGCTAAGCTTCACTACACTTACTATTCAAACGTACCTAAACCTCGGTACTACATATTTTGACTCCCGCATACTACGTCGCATGCCTATTACATTTCAACACACCTATGGTTAAGCAACTACACCCCAGTTCATATGAAGTCCTATGTACCTAACCTTCCTCTTCCTTCTTTCCTTTGATCTTCATACTATGATCATACTTGAGCCAACTACTGAACACTTTTCTTCACAACTAGTCCAATACTCATTAAGAATTTCACGAAGGTTACAACACCCTTAGGCATACTTAATCTACACCTTTACTTTGTACCAAAACTCTATTTTCAGGTCACCAAAGTCTCACTCGATTTATTCCAAACATCATTAATTTATCGCTAGGGAACTACGCCATATCCATCATCTAAATACCAATGCTCCTATCTTACGTCAATCCTTATTTTGACATCTCCCTACTATCAAACCCCAATTCAAACTCAAACTTCCATAAGGTACCTATTTTTCTATAATTAATGGTCAATCAACTTGCACACACCACTCAATCAATCAAGTTGAAATTAGTATATACTCAAGATTTATAATAATTACGAGTTATTGTCGCCTCTTTCATTGGGGATGAGTGATTGGGGTGATCAGTCCCTCCTACTCATGCAACCAACTAATTAAGGTCACAAAAACTACTTTCTTTCAATTTATAACTAACGCATTAAAAGATTTTAACGCTTGATGCAGAGTGCGAAGGCATCGTCACGACTTTCACTCCCTTGACTTCGTTAGAACTCTTTTAATCACACATCTTAATGATACAAACAACAGTCACGAACAGACAAAATCAATGGTATAACTACCAGTTACACAGTTCAGTCACATGTACTTCAATAATGCAATATAATTTTCAATTGTAATCTAACACAATTAAGTCACAAGGTACGTCAATTAATGCACAAACCAACGAATTTAACAGTAATAAACAGCAACATAATTATGATTTAAAACGAGTACCAAGACTCGAGGGTTAACAGACTTGACAACTTGGCCGGACAGACCGAACTGCTCTGATACCACTTATGTAACACCCCCTTATATTTAAAGCTAATTCAATTAATTAAAATCAGAGTTTTTCAAAAATTTTCCACGCACCTCAAAGAGGGTGGTACATTTAATGAAAACGACGTCAAACATATTTAACAATCCAAACTCATCAAATGCATAAGATGCATATCATAGTCACATGGATTAAAACCATCAAAAACCACCTGTTTAGTGTTTACAGTAATCCATCAAATAGTCTACAGCACAGCGGAAAATAAAACTGAGTTCACATACTCAATACATAGGTTTAAAATCAGTTCAATACATAACCATAAATAAAGTGATACTAAGACCCCAACCCGGTGTTACTATCGGAGTCGACTCGATATCCCATGAAGGCATGGCACCTTCACTCGAGAATCACTGTTGGTCGCCACGAGAGAGCGAGCAACACAAGAAAATGCTAGGGTGAGTCTCTTTACATAAATAATAACAAGTAAGATAAGCCTCATATTAGGAAAACATCTAGCAATAACAGTACACCGTAATCATGCTAATTGCCATTCAATTATAATATCCACAAACAAGAAGATTCGATCATTTAAGCACCAACAAGATTTCTATGAATGTATGAATGTAAGCATGTATGCAATATGCATGTGGATCCATAACCATCACCAAACCCCGTCGAGCAACACACCACCATTTTGGCGAAGCCACATCACCATCCTCACCATCACGTAATGCATATGATTTATGTGACACTATGACAAATGCATCATCACGGTCCATCAAGATATGTATTAAATCACCTTTGTGGACCGAAGCCCACGTCATTTATTAACTCACCACCATTGTCAATTATTGACCATCACCATCTCAATTATTAACCACCACCACCTCAATTATTAATCACCCATTCGTCAATTATTAGATTAAACCTCTCCTAAGGACCAAAATACCTCCCAAGGCCTTACTTCTTCACTTTGAGGACCATTTTGACACATCAAGAATTAATTTAGGAACTTAGGAATTTATTTGACACCTTGGGACTAATTAGACGCTAAGGGATTATTTTGTCACGCCAAGGATTAATTTAATTCTTAGGGACTAATTTGTCACACCAAGGATTAAATTAATTCTTAGGGACTAAACCATCACCTAGACATATTTTAAGTACCTAGCCACCAAGGGGCAGCCAATATGGCGCCCCATAACCAAAACCATCAGCCCACACTCACACACTAGCACAGGGCGCCAAGTTGCTAGGAAACTGGCGCCCCTCCCTGCATCGGTTTCCCCTGGCACACAGACACAGCCACGGGCGCCAGATTCCTAGGGAATTGGCGCCCCCCTTGCTAAACCACCCAGACCGAACACATGAGTTACAAAACAGGGTCCTGGGCGCCTATTTGCCTAGCAAATGGCGCCCCTATCCAGCACCACTACTCCCCAGCCACTAGACACTTCACTAGGCGCCAATTCCTCAGTGATATGGCGCCCTGCACCTGTTCAGCCTGCAACATAGCAACCTGGCGCCAGAATGCTAGGCATTTGGCGCCCTCCCTTCACAACACACGCGCACACACACGTAATCATCAAGAACCAGCGCCAAAATGCTAGGCATTTGGCGCCCCAACACCCTTCACCTATTCACTTCAAAACTAAATTATTATTCCACAATTCATTTTCCCCACCACAACACACACATAATCATTAACTTATTACCATCAATTCATTATATTCTCATATTCACTCTCATATGACCATTTCATCAAACACACACTATGCATAAATCACAACTCATGTTTCCACAACAACAATTAGCATGTTATGACCATCACAAATATTCCAAACATCAAACAACATGTCATCAACACACAATCACACAACAAATCATTATTAGAGCCATTCCACCTATAACACATATCATACTAGCTATTATTAACATAAAGGAGAATCCCCCAACCTTGCTTAAGCTTGAACCTTCAAACCAACACCAAGAATCACAAAATGAAGCCTCCCCCCTTCCTTTTCCAATTAAAACCGTGGGCCCCCTTCCTTTGGGTAGAAATGGAGACTCAACAAAAATAGAAATGAAGAGTTAAAGGCTACTACACTAGAAAGAGGAGAAAAATGGTGATGAAAGGACCAAGCAACTCTACTTACCAAGCAAAAACCAAGAGAAGGTTCCTCCTTTTTCCTTCCTCTCTTTTGCGTCGGCTCCTCCTATTCCTCCTCCTCTCTATCCTTCGTTGCTTTTCTTTCCAAAATGGGGATAATGAGACCCTCCCTTAGGTTTTAGGGGTTTTAGGTGATTGGGCTTGGGTCACTAGTTGACTTGGGCCCTTTATTAGCACCCCCTAGATACTCCAACACATCATCCCAATTTCACTAAAATACTTCTCATTTATTTACTACACCTCTCCTTAAATTAATTATTTACCCTTAATTTATTTTTAATATAGCCAACTAAAATACTATCTAATTGAATTAGTCAAATACTCAATTAATTAAATTAATTAATTAATCACCTAAGCAAATACATTAAATAATTCCCCTAATTAATATTTGGGGTGTTACATGTTTGCCTTGGCAGGTACAGAGCCTACTGAGGATGATGGTCTTATTAGAGGTACGTGCTTCATAAATGGTACTCGTCTAAAATCTATTGTTGATACTGGTGCTACTCATTGATTTATTGCCGTTGAATGTTGTGAACGTTTGGGTCTTGATTTATGCGCTATGAATGGAGGATGGTTGTCGACGACACTCGGCTAAAGGTCGGTAACCACTTCTGCGGTGTGTTCTCGGTGTCCACTTGTCGGTCTTGACGAGAGATTTTGTTATTGACTTTGTTTGTTTGCCGTTGAGTGGGTTAGATGTAATCTTGGGTATGAACTGGTTAGAGCATAACCACGTTCACATTAATTTTCGTGGTAAGCCGGGGAGTTTGGGAGTGATGAGTCCGGTCTGTTACCCGCTAGTCAGTGTCTAGGTTAGCGGAGATTAATATCCGGGAGGTTGTGAAGCTTTAAATTTTCGAGGATGAAAATATTCTAAGTGGGGGAGAGTTGTAACGCCCCAAATTTTATTAAAATTTATTTTGAGTTGATTTGGTAGAATTATTGAAGAAATTGGAGATTTAGGGCGTGGGAACCATGGTAGAAATGATTAAAATTGATGTTCATAGGTGGTTGTCGAGTTAGAAATCGGTTCGCGCGTGAGTGGCGCGCCGCGCGCCAGTTTCCAGCGTTCCTGTCTTGTGGCGCGTCGCGCTCCAGTCTGCATTATAAACTGCGTTCTGCGCAGATTTGGGTCATTTTCAACCTTTTTCACTCCTCTGAGCATAACTTCGTCTCTAGAGCTCCGTTTTTGACGCGGTTTGTTGCGTTCTCTTCGTATCTCGGAGGATTCGATAGGGAGAGCAGTTCCTGAGTTAGAAACCAAGAGTGAGAAGAGAAGAGGGAGGGATAGCACAAGGAGAAGAGAAGGAGAATAAGAGAAAGCTAGTTGCGGTGGTTCCCCTTAGAGTTTCGTGGAAGAGTCCCTTATTCGACAAATTCCAAGGTAAGGGTGGGTTCTAACCTTATAATGGGTTGTATGATGGGGTGTATGTGGGAGATTAGGAACTATAATGCATGTGATGTGTTTGATAATATGTTTGAATGAGTTGTGAATGTTTATGTGTGGTTGTTGAATTCGTTTTGGTGTTATTGACTTGTGAATGAATTGATGGTGAATAGATGCACACTAGGTGTTTGATAAAATGTGTATGTTGTGTCTAGAGTGCCTATTAGGTGTTTGACGAAATGCCTTGTTGTTTGTATTGGGTGTTTGATGATGGGTAATGGTGAAAAATCAAATTAAGTTTCTTGTTGAGTCAATAGGTGCTGCTAGGCGCCATTTATGTTGTTGTTTGGCGCCCTGTGTGGCTGTGTTTCCACTGGGCGCCAGTTTTCCTGTGTTTTGGCGCCCTGTGTGGCTGTGTTGCCACTGGGCGCCAGTTTTCCTGTGTTTTGGCGCTCTATGTGGCTGTGTTGCCCTTTGGCGCCGATTTTTCTGTTGTTTGGCGCTGGGCATCTTTGTGTTGCCCCTAGCGCCGATTTCTTCTTGTTTGGCGCCCTAGGTGTGCCTAGGTTGCCATCCGGCGCCATTTTATTCTTTGTTTGGCGCGGGTCTTTGTGTTGCCCCTGCACGCAAGTTTATTGCGATTTAGCGCCACAGGTGTGCTGTGTTCCCACCAGCGGTATTTTTGTTCTTCTTTTGGCGCGCCAGTCTTTGTGTTGCCCCCTAGCGCGATTTCTTCTTTATTTGGCTCCCAAAGTGTGTGCTGTGTTGCCACCAGCGCCATTTTTATTCTTGTTTGGCGCCAGTGTTGTCATGTTGCCCCCAGCGCCGATTTCTCTTGTTTGGCGCCCCAGGTGTGCTCGTGTGTTGCCACCAGCGCCATTTTTATTCTTATTTGGCGCCGCGTCTTTGTGTTGCCCTAAGCGCGAGTGTCTATCTTTGTTTGGCGCACGTGTGTGTGTCGGTGTTGCCACCAGGCGCCAACTATGTTGCTGTGTGGCGCCAGGCGGTGTTGTGTTGCCCCTAGGCGCCAGTTTTGTGTCTGTGCGCGCCCGGGCATCTTTGTGTTGCCCTAAGCGCCATTTGGTGTCTTGGTTCGTGCCGTGTTGCGCCTATGTTGTTGCCTGGAGCCATTTCTGTGCTGCCGTGTCATTGGTGTGTAAACTAATTGGTGTCTTAGGTGTTGGTGTGGTTGGGGAAATCGGTGTTAGCTCTAAATGCTATAATTGATGTGTTGTATTAACTACGGTGATAGACGATGGGTCAAATGTGACCAATTATTTGATGATGGTGTTGTTGGGTCAATTATGGCCACTTAACGATGATGGTGATGTTGCATAATGATATTTAACTGTTGTTCGGTGTTATTCATGGTGTCGCATGCATTCATATGCACATTTCGGTGATGTAGGGCTTCGGCCTTTGAGCTATGCTCAATATTGGTGATGATGCCACGAGATGGCTATTTTTCGGTGATGGTACCACATGCATATGCCCGTCGGTGTGGGTTGCATTTCATTCCCCATTCATTACATTGATGATTTTCCTTGGGTGATTGATATTGGCGATGTTGTTGTTAATGATGTTGTTGTGTGATGTTGTGGTAATTATAGTTGCACGAACTCTAGTATAACGCTTATCATTCATGCTATTATCTTTGTTAGAGACTCACCCCGCCGAATGAATGTTACCCTATGTTGATAACGTGCGGTGATAGTGAGGGAAGACTTGTCTACCTTCGCCAGCTGAGTCGGTGTCGTCTATGATACGTAACACTCGGGGAGGGGATGAACACTATTTTATTTAGTTGTTTTATTGTATTGTTTAAATTGAACTTAAAGTTGTGGATTTTGAAATGTTTGTCATTTTTGGTGGTGTAAACTCAATCGAAGTGATTCCACGTTTTATCTGATTTCACGTTGTTTGGATTTTAAACGTCGAATGTGACACTCCATTGCATGCTTGGTTTTTAAATTTCCGCACTCTGATTTTAATAAAACGAACGGGTAGATTTGGGGTGTTACAAGTTTCACGTCGAACTCAAGTGCGGCGTGGATGATTTCCCCACAGCTGAACTTCTTGTTCTCCTTGTGAATCTTAACAGCCCACTTCACGAAGAGGTTGTAGCTCATAGCATCGTCACCAGCCAACGACGCCGGGTCAAAGCAGTAAGAACTCCCCTTTGGCCTGAAGTGACATGCAAACCAGTAGAACGAGAAGTGAGGGTGGTATTCATCCCTACTCACATAATCGCAGATAGCCCTCTTGGCAGCGGTATTAACTTCCCTCACATAAAAGTAAACCGACTTGAAGCCTTTGTTCGAGTCGTTCACCGGTTTGAAGTAAGACTCCTCCCGGGAAAAGCGGAGAGCTATGTGCGCGTGTTTGCCGTTGTCATCTTTCTCCGGTAGCCGACTTATCTCGACCAAGGAAAAGAAGACCCGAACTGAAGGCTCGCGCTTCAGATACCCCATCAAAATCTCGAAGGTTCGGATATATCCCTAGGCATTGGGGGCCAGCTGGCTCGGGGCAAGTCGGAGGTGCGCCAACACCGCCTTTTGAAACTCGGACAAGGGGTTTCAGATCCTCATCTTCTCTAAGGTTCGGCCCTGGAAAAAATAGTCGAGCTTCGTCTTGGGAAAGGAAGTGCGGATCGAGAAAGTTTCCTACTTCTTCCAATCTCCTTACGCGCCTTGAGGGGCCTCTATGTACTTCTCGAAGAAGGACATTGGTTTGCTCTTGATGAGCACAACTTTGATTTCCATTATCTTGGAGGACACCCACTCGTACGACATCGACTCATCCTCATGAGTAACAACAGCAGCATGGGTGAAAGCTCCTGGAACATTCTCGCGCATCGGGGCATTAGCCTCCACCTCGAACCTCCGGGAGAGACGACCAAGGAAGAAGGCGATCTCGATCCTTCTCGTGGAAAACTCCATTTGATTTGGGAAGACATATTTTTTCGGAAATCTTGAATAGTGAACTCGGATTGAAGAAAAATGCACAAACCACCGTGTGTGGCGCGAGCAAGACCGAACTTCGGGGACGATCATAGGAGATCGCAGAGGATGACTACGAGGTTATCGGAATCGAGGATGGTTTTTGCGCCGTGGTCAAAATGAAGTTTCTTTCCCTCCATTTATACTCATCCGAGTCTCTAAATCAAGCGACGCATGAAATCGACATGCCTCATCATAACTCGCATGGGGAATTGTGCCATAATGATTACTGACGCACCGGTTCTCCAAGAACTGACAGTTGACAAGGCTTTGGACTCATCAAGCCGAGGTCGAGCTCACCCCGCGCGCCGACTTCAACCTTAGGGGGCCTTTGTTCGGCTGGGCCAAAGGTCCTTAAGCGGGTGCGCCCGATCTAGCTTCAATAGCACAACCCAAAGCACACTCCACGGCTACATCACGCTAGCCCACAGATTTCCGTGACCGAGCGGCGGGGATCGATCGACCAGATCGGCGCTCGAGAACCGATCGACTTCCGTCTACAAATAGAGGTGCAACCCACCATTCCCAGGTACGTCCTCATTCCTTGCACATTCCTCCTCACTCACATACTGACTTAGGCATTGGAGTGTCTGGAGGTACACCCCACCCGACATGGGACGGGGACTAAGTCGGACCGTCCGAGCTCGATCCTCAAGGACCCGACTCTCATCTCCACGGTTCACCAAGGAAGTCCCTCAAGCTCCTCGAACAAGGTACTTCCCGAACTCCAGGACCGAACAGGAATTAAAACTTTGCAGAAAATATCAAACTGCACTCTATCTAATAGGATCCTAGATTCAAGTCTATATCTAATAGGAATAGGGACACAATGACTAGTTGCACAGCCTTTGCAAGTATTTCTAGCTACCTAGGAATATTCAAATTTACATGTTTTTTGGTTGAAAAAGTGATGAAAGAATAAAATTAGATTACTCCTTTAAAATTATACTCTAGCCTTGAGCATAAATCCGTAAGGGTGAACTGTAGACATGCAATGTTTTCTTCTTATTAAGAACTGAGCATTAATAGTGAAGGTGCTTATTTTCCTGTCATCATAACAAAGATTTTTATTTCCTTTTAATAATCCTAACCCTTGTCAACAAGAGTTGAAAACCATATGAACTCATTTTAGTAGAACATCAATTTATTTGCTCAAAAAACCTAAAAAATTTGAAGCAGAATAAGAAAAAGAAGAAGCATACATGTGCTTTTCTTTGATCTCCTCCTTTGAGTAGTAACTAATCTTTTAATGTAATAATGGTTAATGTCTAGTATAATCGTTAATGTCTAAGAAATGCTGATGTGTAAGACTTTTGGTCAAGAAGTAGTGATTTGTGTAATGTTGTTGTGTCTTTACTGTAATAGTTGTGATTAGTGTAATGTAATCTTTAATTTAATTTTTAAGAACTCTGATTTGTAACTCTTCCCTTGTCATGAAGTAAGGACTAAATTGTAGTTAAATTGCAGACTTAAAGGACCAAAATAATAGTAGTCTTAAACGACCAAATTGTTACAAGACAAAAGTCACATAGGCTCCGCTAAACCATTTCAGCGTCGTTAATGCCAATTGAGATTGTTTGAAACAAAAATTTAAAAAAAGGGCTAACAGTATACACGTTATGTCACTTAAAGGACCAAATCAGTGGGAAAAAAACTTAAAGGACCAATTCATTACAAATTAATAACTTAAAGGACCCCAAGTGCATTTTTGCCTAAATACTATCTGTTATGGTCACGACTTGCACCTCGAGCTCAGCCTTGAGTCCCCCATGGAACTCTCGGTGAAGATCGAATCGACCACTGTCAAGATAGTAAGGGATCCAAGCTCTCTTGGACAAGTTGGCTACTGATGGACACATGAAACGCAAATCCTAACCCTAAGATTCCCCCAAACCCTAACCCCTCGGTCTCTCAACCAACGGCGCCAGTCAACCTCCGTCTCAAGATCCCGTCTCGCGCAAGCTCAATGTCCATACCTCACGAAACTTCCAAGGTTAGAGTTTTATGTTCTCTTATAACCCTTAATCCCTAATCACGATTCTCGATTTCTCTTGTGATAAATGTTGATAATGAATCGTTGATGTTTAATTTAGGGTTTTATTCATGTGAATCTGTTGATTTTGATATGGATCTGTTCTTGTTTATAATACAGTAGTGACATGGAACAAAACTTTCTCGTAGAAACAAAGCATAAACGCATCTTTTTACATTCACTGTGAGGAAACAAAGCATAAACGCATCCATGGACGCTTTGAGGAAACAAGCCAGTAAGCTAAGGGAGCAAGTTGCCAAACAACAACAGGTTTGAATTTATGTTCCTTTACCGATTCATTTTACATATTTAGTTTTTTTGTGTTGTAATTTTAAGTTCCATCATTTTCTTTCCAAATCCGCATCTGGATAGTCGAAAATTTCCTAAATTGATGATGATGATACTGAAGCTACACAAACTCAGATTTGGAATTGTGCATTGTGCTCATTTTATTGAAATTGAATTGAATTAATGGTAAATCTGTTATAATGGGTATGTATGATCTTGTATTTGTACAGCAAAGCTGAGTATTGAACTAACTTTTTACTAACAGAATGTAACCGTGTACAACTAAATATTAACAAGATGAACAGCTTCTAACAGCAAGCTAACTAACCATCTAACTGAATAAATTTGTCAAAAAAAATCTAACTGAATAAAGAACGCTTAACAGTTGGTTAGGAAGTCTAATAGATGATGAGGTTTGACAATTTAATTCATTGTTCTCAAATGCATCTGAAAATGATTGCTGCCTGAGTGGATTTTAGTTTTCAGCAAGATGCAGTGTTCTTTTTAACTAAGTTATTGTATCTTTGGTGCTGCAAAGCTTGATGTTTTCCTCACGCACTCTGAACTCTTTATCTTTGGTGCTGCTGCTTGATGAAGCTTTATGATTTCTGAATTGCTCTAACATGCTCTTTTGATTGTTGAAAGTGTGATGAGTTCAGAAGATGTTTGGAAAGAAGTGGAATGTCGGAAAGGGACTTGAAAGCCTTCTACTAATAATACTTTCCCCTTTGAATGTGTGTGTGATCAAGGTTGGAAACAAGCTCTTTCTTCTAATGGTAAGGGGGGCCTCAACTTTCTTCTTGGCATAATTCCCAATTGTAAGAACTCTCTGTGTTATTTGTTGATTTGATCTTGATATTGCATCTAGTAGTAAATATATTGATGAAAACATATATTCAGTATGGTATTAACACTTGGTTATAGAGTTTAGAGATGAGATATAATCAATGGATTAGCATTCCAAGTGAGATTAAATGATTGTGGTTTAGTGGATGGGTCTTACTATCTTAGGAGTGAATTTTATTCATTTAAGTGTTAAGTAGTAAGACAGTAGTATGTAGTAAGACAGTAGTATGTAGTGGATGGGTCTTACTATCTTATGATATTCGTGTATTGTTTTTTTAATACTTAACTTAATTAATAGTTAGCACTATCTCATTTGTATGTTTGGTTATAGAAGTGTTGATGTGATCAAGTCTTGATTTGACTTGTTAATATTTTTATCATGCTTCTTTCTCATGTGACTTAAGATATTACAAGCAAAATTACTTGCTGCAGGACTTGTATTATATCAAACTTCTTTTGAGTATCAGATCACAGTGTGGTCAAGTTTCTGTTACATGTCTTCATGATGAATAAAACTTGTTGAAGTTTGGAGTTATTCAAATAATAATATCTGATGGTAAAGTTAGAAAAATCACCATATTATTAGTATTATCTCCATACATTACTCATTCATTACTTGGGTTATCTATGGCAGTGTCTTATGGTGGCAAATTTGCTGTCACTCATGGATTGTCTGCTCTACAAGCTATTCCAGACAGGAAGTTGAAGCTCAAATTTGGGGGTGTGTCTCTTTTTTTAAAATTTTAACATCTCCATCTTTCAGATTCCAGATTTTTCTTATTCAATTTATGAATGAGGTTTATTTGGGAAACTTTTCTTATGTAGGTGTAGCATTAGGAGACAGTTGGATAATTTGCTTCTCTAGGCATTTCAGAGGGAATTATTCCCCTGCCTGCGGTCATCCACATCACAAAAAGAAGACAATCAATTCCAAATCGAATTAATGAATATTCTGCTTCTAATATAGTTATGTATTGGAACTTGAACATCAACAGTTCTTATTTCACAGGTTTATCAGATGGTGGTGCTTTTGTGGACCAAGAAGAAAATTGAGTAGGAATGCTTGAGATTTGTTGAAGGTAATATGTCACTAAACCTGCATTTTCACTAAACCCCCTTTTCATCCATAGTCTTCTTTTTGATGTTACCATGTTAACTTCACAAGTCACTTACTTTACTGTTAGCAAAGTCAACTTTCAAAAATTGAAGGTAAGATATTGAGCAAAATCAGCTTCCCAAGTCACTTTAGTAAAATTTAAAAATAAAATGAAGTAACATTCTGAGTTGTGACACCTAATATAATAAGGAACATGAAGGTTCCAAAGGGTAGAGGTACTGAGCAAAATCAAGTATTCTGAGTTCTAGAAATTAGTTATTTTAGCGGATTGTATTCTCATTTGTTAAACTTTTATTGTAGCTGGTTTTTCACTATCTTTTGTTTTTTTGGATTGGGAAAATGTGCAAAATGCAATTTTGTTATAGTTGTGTTTCCATTTTTTAAAAATTTCTGGGGTTCAGAATCTGTTCTGCATATCCACGTCTATGATGATGTATTATTTGAATAATTAATGGTTATGGCTGGTTTGGTTCTATACTTTGTGTTGTGCATAGTATGTACAATATCTGAAAATGTTTCACTCAGTTTAATTAGTTGTTGGCATCTTCTTTGGTTTTCCCCGTGATCATTGTTCTCTTATTGAGGTTGATCAATTACTGGTAACTGGTTGGACTTAGTTTCATCTTTAATCTTCATATCATGCTCCTGTTCACCTTCTATTTTAAAAGTTCAATTCGAAATTTTCTTTACTCTAATAATGAAATCACATTCCTTTAGATATGTATTGTTTGATATTTGTTTAGAATCTTTAGATCTTATTTTATTGTTGGCTAACAATAGTGTAATTATTTTCTTGTGTTTTGCGGGTTGAATGTCCAAAGTATCACGGGTTTTGTATAAGTTTACGTAAAACCGAGTATCCGTTTATTGAAATGTTTCATACTCCAACACAAGGAATGGAACAGAATATGATAAATCAAAGGAAGTAGTTCATCTTAGGACCTTACCTTAGTTTGACGTTTTTGTTTTAGAAACTTATAGAAATTTTAAGTTTCATAAATTGTATTGTAAGATATTAATTTCAATAGAATTTGAAGAATTTTTATGATTTTATTATGTGGTGTTGTTTGGAAATATTTTTGTATATCAGGATATTATAAATTGGTCAATTGATAGACAGCAAACACAATGTTGAAATGACATTTAGTATCGGTTTTTTAAATAACCGATACTAAATGTCATTTTTTAGACAGTAAACACAATGTTGAAAAGACTATTAGTATCGGTTATTTAAATAACCGATACTAAATGTCACTTTTAGTATCGGTTATTTAAATAACCGATACTAAATGTCATTTTTTAGACAGCAAACACAATGTTGAAAAGACTATTAGTACGGAGTCACCAACAGAACCACAGCAACAAAGAAGCTCTTCTTCTCCCTTTTTCCTTGGTGCGATCAAACCCTTCTTCTCCCTCCTTGCTAGCGCCGATTTTCACTCTTCTCTCTTCTCCTCTCTTCGCTCCTTTCTTTCTTTTTTTCGTTTTCTCTCCTTCTTTCACCAAATGATGTGAATTGCATCAACCCTAGGAGCCTAAGTCATTGGGCTTGGGCTCTTGGGCCAATACTTGCCACCCCGGAATTATTGATACCACTCCCTTCAATTATAATTAAAAGACTATATTAATAATTTAATATAAATAAAATAATGCAACAATTAAATAATTTAATCAAATAATTAATTAAATCATTTAGGGTGTTACAACGTTCCGAACGAGGCCTCTTTGGTGCTTCGGCGTCTGAGGATCGGCATGGCAAATATCATGTATTCTCCCCTCGCGCTTGTAGTCATTGAACTCGTCGTATGGATCCCAAGATCGAATTCTTGATCGTCGAGAGCCAGAAGATTCGCTCGAGAGCTTGCATGTTTGGATCTACAGTGGATCTATTGCTCAGTGACAAGTTATTGTGGTTGTTCCATTGATGGTGAAAGAATATCGTGATATTAAGGATGCATACTGAGATAGGGAGAACTAGGTGATAAAAGATTGAAGAAGGGAAAAAATGAGTGTGAGGAGATGAATATAGGCCGGGAGAACTAGGTGATAAAAGATTGAAGAAGGGAAAAATGAGCTTGAGGAGATGAAAATTGTACAATTTTCTATTGAATTATTGGATCGGTTGTGTGCCACTAGGCAATTGTTGTCGTCGTCGTCTATGCGATGTGAGTCCACATCTTCACTGTCACACTTTGTGGTGGTTTGCAAAATTTAGTTAACAATATAATTAATTATTTAATTTTGTTTAACAATATAATTAATTTTTTTAATTTAGTTAACAAACTAATTAATTATTTAATTTAGTTAACAATATATTTAATTTTTAAGTTTGTTTAAATACATTTTTGTTACATAAAAGCGTGGATGATTCACTTAGCGTCTAGGTTGACTAACCATAAATGATTTCCTATATCATAGTGTGAACTAGTTAGGGTTCACTAAACTTTTGGTTTCTTTACCGTGGAGGATTTCATGCATTACATATGGACTCAGCAACAGTTAGCGTCCAAGTCCACTGAGTGTGGGTTATTCAATGCATCACAGTATAAACAAGGATTCCCTTACCATCTGATTCGACTGATCAAATAGTGAACTAGCTTTCACTTGATCAGTTCTGGTTCCACTGATCATGGGAGATCTAATTGTGCATCATACGATAACAAGGATTCACTAACTCTGTAGGATTTAATGTGCCACTTGAACTCGGCATCACTTAGTGTCCAGTTCATTAAACCATGGATGACTCCATATATCACCGTGTGAAATATGGTCCACTTAGAATTCAATTCCACTAAGTGTGGATGGTTCCATGTGATCGTACCTTGACCAATGAAGTGTTGAAGTGTTTGTTGTTTCGTCAGATGGGCCGGTCGTTGAATGAGTGAAAGGACCGGTCCTGGCTTCACGCGTTGAGCACCTCGGGTGGTACCGCAAAGACACTCGACGATCTAGTGAGAGGTCGCTCGGGCGAGATAACACAAGGTTAGAGAAGCGTGCACGATGCCATGTGCGAATGGCATATATATATACCGTAGAGAGGTCCGACCCGTTTGCGAAGATTTCGGCCGGCGAGAAGTGCGCTCAAGCGGCGTGTTTGGGCGATCGAGACGGGTCGGGCGCGCAGTCCAATTCTTTGTTGGTAGTCCTCGTATTTGCTAATACTCCCAGGAACACCATGCATCAAACTGTAAACAAGGATTCACTTACCGTCAAAGATGACTCCATGTATCATGGTGATAACTAGGATTCATTTGCCTTATGATTCCACTAGCCAAGGATGATTCCATGTATCATTGTGCTAATAATGAATCATTGCCCGTGGAGGATTTCAACTGACCAATGAAGATTCCATGTATCACAGTGCTCGTAAGGATTCAATGCAGGGGCGATTTTAGGGCCCAGTTAGCCCGGGCACGCGCCCGGGCTCAACTTCTACTTTGTTTGTAAAGCCCCCAACCCAATAGCTGATTTTTAGTCATAACCAGGGGCAAAAATAGTAAAAGCGATGGGTGTGAAATAAAAAAAGAATGGTCAGCCCAATGTAAAAAAAGTAAAACCCAAAACTAAATGAACCCCACCCCCAATTTCCCTCTCTTCTCTCACGACACTCTCCTCTCCTTTTCTCACTTTCTTTCTCTTCTCTTCCACCATGCCCTCCTCCATTTTTTCTTCTTCTTTTCACTTCAAGTAGTCCAATCCAAGCTTAAATAATTTACATTTGAGCTCTATTTTAAGGAAAACCAACTCATTCCCTTTGGGTAGTATTTTGGAGTTAGGGTTTTTGCTCTAAAAAGAGGAAAAGTACCCACACATTCAATGTTACTCTTTGAAGTTATTTGAGGTATATTCCTAATCCCTACTCTTTATTCCAAATAAATTATTGAGACATTAGTTTGTGTTTGTGTATAATTGTTGATTCTTTTTTAGTTTGTGCAAATTATTGCGTTGGACTCTTTGAAGTTATTGAGACATTAGTTTGTGTAGAATTGTTGATTTTTTTAGTTTCCTTATATGTTGATCATTATTTGTTTTTTACATAGTTTCTTTTTTTGGATCATAAAATTTGTTAGATGAGGAGGTTTTTGGTACCTAGATGGAGAGCTTTAAATTTGCTTTCATTTTGAAATTGATGTTAAAGTTCTTTGGTATCACAAATGAGCTTTCAAAAATCTTGCAAAGAAAAGATCTAAACATTGTGCTTGCTATGGAATTAGTTGATGATGTCAAATCTCGGTTGGCCACATTGAGAGATAGTGGTTGGGATAATTTATTTTTGTTGTCCAAGAATTTTGTGTTGCTAAAGGTATTCCGGTGCCAAATATGGATGAAGAAATACCAATTCGGGGTCGTTCAAGAAAAGAAGGGAGAGCTATCACTAATCTTCACCATTATCGTGCTGAGAGATTTTTATGTTGCTATTGACAAAATATGTGTGGAGATGGATCACCGGTTTAGTGAAGGAAGTAACAATGTGCTGAATTGCTTCTCATGTCTTGACCCAAGAACTCTTTCTCAAGGTTTGATATTGATAAACTTGCTCGTTTTGCTGATATTTATCATGCTGACTTTTCTGATGATGATCGTGGAACAATAAGAGAGCAACTTGACAATTATGTACATCACATGAAAATGCATGCTTCCTTTACTTCTTGTGAAGATATTGAAAGTTTGTCTATGAAGATGGTTCAAACTCAGAAACATTTGGTATTTCCATTGGTCTACAAACTCATTGAGTTGGCTTTGCTGTTGGCGGTGTCGACAACATCCGTTGAAAGAGCTTTTTCAGCAATGAAGATTATCAAGTCTAAATTACGCAACAAGATCAACGATGAGTGGTTCAATGACTTGATGATATGTTACACCGAGCGGGAGATATTCAAGTCACTTCAAGATGTTGATATTATGCGAACATTCACCCGAAAGAAGTCTCGGAAAGGGCATTTACCTCCTAATTTTATTTAGCACTCTATTGACAGGTTAGATTTCATCTCTCCTATTTAGCACACTTTATGATTATTTATACATTATGTCATATGTCAATTGGCGGGAAATTTTCTTGCTCGGGCTCTAGAAAAATCCTGGCTTCGCCACTGATTCAATGATCGTGGAGGATTTCATGTGTCACTATGAACTCGACATCACTTCGCGTCCAATTCATTAAACCACGAATGACTTAGTGTATCACCGTGTGAACTAGGGTTCACTTAACATCTAATTCGCCTGATCAAAGAGAGTTTCTTGTCTCACACAGTTGTTAGAAAAAATTCTTACAAAAATAAATATATAATTTCAGAATATATTTAAATTTATAGAGACCTAATAATAATAATAATAATAATAATAATAATAATAATAATAATAATAATAATAATAATAATAATAATAATAATAATAATAATAATAATAATAATGCAGAGTTCATGTAGCTACTAATAATTTTTACAGGTAATGGGTTCGATACCTGTAGCTATAATTTTTATAAAACTTGATATCTATTTCTATATGTAAAATTTCGAAAAACTGAAAAAAGAATGCAAAACAGCAAAAGAGCATTTATTTCTCTACATTTTCCAATATCACATGCTGCTTTGGGAACCATGGTTACCATGAGGAACTTTTACTTTGGGATTAAGGACTTGATAATAACATGAATTGAAAGCCATGCACGTACATTGCTCTTGTAGCTTTCAATCTACTTTTCTCTGGAGTAGCAACATACAGTTTAATACACCGGTCGCAACATGCTGCCATTAAGTTTTGGGAACATAAGTTTATAATCTAGTAATAAATTAAAACCCCGTGGAAAAGATGAATGACCCCACTGATTTCATGGAAATATAATCACGGGTGTTTTTTCTTAGTTAAATGCACTAGACTTTGGTTCTGTAAAAAAAGTGTAAGTGGTGCTTCACACTATAAAAATAGCAACTAGCTCAATTGAAATAAACCAAATTGTTCTTCCCTACATTTGTTATTGTGTTGTTTTTACAATACAATGTCTATCAAAACTTCAATTAAGAAAAAAATTGAAAAAAGTGTTCGTGATTTTCTTGAAGATTGTGATATTCATACCAATGATCTTGAAACGTTACGAAATCATGTCTCGGAGGAGGTTGAGATGGATCTATCTAAACCTCCTTTTAAGAAGTTTGTCGGTGACATTGTAACTCTTTGTTGTAGAGGAACAAAAATCGAGAAAGCAAGTATCCGAACCTACAATTTGCGGTATTTAATTTTTATTTATTTTAGGTTTTCTTATTATTTTTATCATTATTTCATTTTAATTAACTTTTTATATATTTCTCTATTGTTTTGATCTGACTTTCTAAAACAAGGCATGTCACTACCCATTTATATAAGAATCAAAAGTATGTAAGCTTGAGAGAATTTCTTGGTGTCCAGAAAGATAAGGTTTATAAACCTAGTCCTAAAGGTATAAATATTAATTATATAGTTATAGAAATAATGTTTTTTTATTGTTAATGTGTTTGAATACTATTTTAGGGATCAGTCTCACAATGAAACAATGGCGTATTTTAAAGAGCAACATAGGTGTAATTGATGAAGCGGTCGAAGAGTCAAGGAGGATTTGAGCGGAGGAGGCAAAGAGGATTGGTGAACAAAAAAAGGATTTTAAGAGGATTTTTATTTGTTGAAGTTAAATTATGTAGTATTTGGAACAATTTTTAATATTGTGAAACTTTTATTTTATTAATATTATGCGATCTTGCTAAGTACGTTTAGTAATTTTGGATATTTTATTCTCTCATATATATGTTAGTTTTCCTTCCCATTTGCATCGGTTAGTACGTACTACTGTGTTAAATATTGATGACCAAAGTAGCCCAAACAGGATTGTAACCAATTGGCGACTAACATACATAGATTGTCGCAAATAGGATGGTGTGTAACGAATTCACAAACCTGATCTCAGCCTCTCAGATTCGCCTCAACCCGATCCATGTGACAGCCCAACTGGAGCCCGCGAACCCGTGAATTTCTTAGCGAAAACATGGTTGAATAGAGCAGGTACACATACACCATTTGAGTGGCGTCGACATTGAGATCGCAAAGAGGAAAGTGCAGTTCAATTATTGAAAGCCGATGGATCTGTAATGTAAGGTGAATAGTACTTTAAGTTCAAATTACAAAAATAACCCCTGCGTTTGCAACAATTACCCATACATACCCACCACAATCATTCCACAAATCAAACTCTGTTACTTCTAATTTTTGTGACCCACATTATTTTCTATTTTAATAGTACTAATATTTTTTAGTTGTGGTTTTTTAAAAATAAGGTTAAATTATTTGTGGTATTTAAAGTTGATACTAAATACCATAAAATTATAGATATCATTAACCCATTAATTTAATAATTATAGATATCATTAACCCATTAGTTTTTATTTGCGTTTTTCAATTTTTTTAATCCCACTTGAGTTTTATTTAAGCCTATCATTAAACATATGAAGATGTGAATTAAGCTTCGAGGTAAAAGAAGGAGGCATATCAGGCTCATAATTATAAAATGCAGCTGAATATTGTTGGAGACTTAGAATATAGGACAATGTTTTAGAGATACAAGTTTTCAAAAAAAATGTCAGTAAATGTTTTTTTAAAAAAGTGACCACACATCTAAGTTAAAAATTCCTGTTATACCTACCGCGAAATTACGTTGCACAATCCCAAAATTCCTATTAATTTGATTTTTTTTACAACTTATCATCTATTTTTAATCTTATTCGGATGAATGCATCATTAGAGTTATTGTACACTAATATTTTAATACAGTTGAAAGGACTAACCCACAAAGTGCAAATCGCCTATACTACATCTTATCTTCGTTGTGAAACTATTACCGTAACATCATTATATATTAGTAAAAAAAATGTTTGCCGTCTTTGTACAGCATTTATAAACTAGTTTAAATAAAAGCAAATGGAAATTTGTCTCAAAATTAATTAGCGACCCATTTTTTGGTCGCTAACTTGTAGATCTCTACAAAGACCAAACCCGCTTCTAAAACTTACAAACAAGTTTGATTTAAACTAAATCAATTTTTAGAGATTGATTTTTCGATCACTAAATTTAGTTGCTAAATTGGTTGTTAAATAAATTTATAGAGACCGATGTTTTGGTCACTAAATTTGGTTACTAAATAGGTCGGTAGATCAAAAAAATAGAGACCAATTTTTGGTCACTAAATTTCGGTTTCTAAATCAGTCACTAAAATTAAGTAGCGACCGATTTAGAGACCAACCTATGAGTGGTGAATATTTTTGAGAATTCAGTCTCTAAATCAGTTACTACGATGACCCATTCTAATCGGTCTCTAAATCGGTCGCTAACTAACGAAATTCTAGTAGTGTCAATTGCCTTATGATTCCACTGGCCAAGGATGATTTCATGTATCACTGTGCTAATAATGAATCATTGCACGTGGAAGATTTCAACTGACCAACGAAGATTCCATGTATCACAGTGCTCGTAAGGATTCAATGATCGTAGAGGTTTTCATGTGTCACTATGAACTCGACATCTCTTCGCGTCCAATTCATTAAACCACGAATGACTTAGTGTATCACCGTGTGAACTAGGGTTCACTTAACATCTAATTCGCCTGATCAAAGAGGGTTTCCTGTATCATAGTGTGAACTAGGGTTCACTCACCTTGTCCAACTGATCAAGGATGATCTCGTGTACACAACGCTAACAAGGATTCAATGACCGTAGAGGATGTCATGTACCATTATGAACTTGTCATCACTTAGCGTCCGACCAGTTCGTTAAACCATGGATGACTACACTTGCATCATCGTGTGAACTAGGGCGCTCACTTAGGACATACCACGAAGGTAAGGACTTGACGTATGCAGAGTTTCCTTCGAGATCCGTGTACAATCCAATGGACAGGATCTGGCTACCAAGGAAACAAAGCTACAACATTGGTCGGATAAGTTTTGTACCACTGTATCGGTGAAAAGTACTACCTCCGCATTTTGCTAAATGTTCAACGAGGTTGTACGAGTTATAAGTCTATAAGGAAGGTCAATGGCAAGGTTGAGCCAACTTTTGAAGATGCGTGTTACAAATTGGGCCTGTTGGGTAGTGATAGGGAATTCATCGATGCAATTACCGAAGCAAGCAAACTGGCATCTGGTCCACAATTACGCTGTTTGTTTGTTACCTTGCTAGCTATGGGTACCTTTGAACAAGGCATCATATGTTTGGGTGGAGACATGGAAGCTACTTGCCGACGGTATTTTGTACAATATACGGAGACAACTCCAGAGACCGGGTAATTTTATATGTCTTAGCTCATTAATCTATACTAATATAAGGCTGTTCCGAAATTATATTTTTCTAAAAGCACATTATGATAAATTTGTCATTTCTTTGGTTTGTGTATCACGCAGATTTGTAAATCAGTGATAGTGAATTGAAGAATATGTGTTTACTTGAAATTGAAAAGCTACTTCAACTGAACGGTCGATCATTGCATGACTATTCAATGCCATACTCAAATATCGTTGATGGTCATGACTACCAAAATAAGTTTATCGTTGATGAGATGAGTTACGACAAGGAGGAGATGGCTAGGAAACATAGTTCTTTAGCGAGAAATCTCAACCATGACCAAAAGAAGGCGTGTGATGAGATAACCGATTCTGTATTGTCTGGTAGGGGTGGTTCTATTTTCTATGTGGATACGGTGGTACTAGTAAGACCTATTGTTGGAACACGGTGAGTGCGTTGCTGCGTTCGATGGGTTATATTGTATTGTACACTGCATTTAGCGGAATTGCAGCTCTATTGCTCCCTGGTGGGAAGACAACCCATTCAACATTTGGTATTCCATTGGTTCCAAAGGATGAATCTACCTGTAGTATCAGCCAAGGTAGTCCTGGAGCGCAGTTGCTCAAACAAGCAAAATTGATTATTTGGGATGAGGCACTAATGTTGCATAGGAATTGCTTTGAGGCACTTGACCGTACGTTAAGGGATATCATGTCCACAGTGGACCGATCAAACATGGACAAACCATTCGGTGGCAAGATAGTTGTCCTTAGGGGTGACTTCAGGCAAATACTCCCAGTCATACGGAAAGGTACCAGGGAGGATGTAATTGCTGCTTCGATCAACTCATCCAAGATATGGTCAAATTGCTGCTTCGATCAACTCTTAGGTCTAGATGATCTCCTCACATCATCATCTAGAGGTGGTGCAACAGAGCAAGGCATTGAATCAGAGTTGTTTTGAGATAAAGTTGTTTGGAAAGGTAATTGTGTATCACTTTGTGAAGGAATTGATGTGTTGGGTGTGATTGAGTGGTCTTCTGGTGTAGGTAATTGTGTATCATTTTGTGAAGGAGTTGGTGTATTGGGTGTGAGTGAGTGATCTTCTGGTGTAGTGTTATTTGAGGGAGCAACAGGGTCTTGGATAGCATCAAGATGAAAGTTATCATTGTATGAAATGGAGGAATCATAGGTGATGGCAGATTGAGATATGGTACCTTCTTTAGTTTTAAAGAGTATGGGAAAATATGTTCTTAAAATGCTACATCCCTAGATATGAAAATTTCTCTACTATTTAAATCAAACAACAAATGTCCCTTCACACCATTTTTATATCATAGGTAGATGCATTTTCTAGCCCTAGGATCTAATTTCTTTCTATTTGCTTTAAGAGTGCTAGCAAAACATAGTGAACCAAAAACTTTTAATGAGTCAAGGGCAGGTTTGTGCCCAAATAATATTTGAAAAGGAGATTGTTGAGACAAAAATTTAGTTGGAATTCTATTAATGATATGGGCAGCTTGACTAACAAAGATGACCCCCCGAAAACTTTTGGAAGTTTGGGTGAAATATAAGAGCTCTAGCAGTGAGTGTTGAGCAAGTGTTGGTGTTTCCTCTCAACAATTCCATTTTGTTGAGGGGTCTCCACACATGATGTTTGGTGAATTATTCCCTTCTCATTATAGAAATCATTGAGAGAAAATTCACCTCCATTGTCAGATCTAATACATTTTACTTTTAAACTAAATTGAGTTTCAACTAAGCATACAAAAGATTTGATCAAAGTAGATGCTTCAAACTTAAGTCTCATAGGATATATCCAAGTATACCTACTTCTATCATCAACAACAGTGAGAAAATACTTGTAACCAATTGAGGGGACTGATACAGGTCCCCCATATGTCCATATGCACTAGATCAAAGCATGTTTTTGAAATAGTAGAACTAGTAGGGAAAGGCAATCGTTTTTGTTTTGCAAAATGGCATATATCACATGGCATATCATTCTGTGCACATTTAATAGAAGGAAAAATTTTATTCATTTCATGCATCTTTGTATAAGATGGGTGACCAAGTCTCAAATGCCAAAGTTTACATTCCGTGCTATTAGTATGTAAAGGTATGAAGATTGTTTACAGAATTGAAGTGCTCTATGGCTGATGAACTATTTGTTGATGGAGTCATAGGGCATGGTGACACTAGATGATACAATCCATTCTTCCTCTCAGCTATCTCAATCACTTTCTCTATCTGGTTGTCCTGCAACACACATTTCTTTCTCTTAAGATGCATATCACAGTCTATATCATCGGTCAATTTGGGAATAGACAGTAGGTTGAATGAAAAATTTGGAATATAAAGGACATCACTAAGTACTAAGTAATCATCAAGGTATATAGTTTTCATAAGGCCACAAATAACTTGTGTACCATTAGGTAGGGTAATATGATGATGTGTTTTATTTTTCTAATGCATTTGAAAAGTTTTCTAGAGTAGCAAATATGAATGGTGGCTCATGTATCTACAATCCAGGATTTAAGCTTTTTAGAGTTGTGTAAGGCACAGATAATACCTGACTTTACTGTGGTGTAGCGTATGTTATTAGCAGTCAATGTGTTCGAGCCTTGAAGTAATGCCAATATGGCTTTATGTTGCTCTGGAGTGAATCCCAGATTTCCAGAAGCTAGAATTGTTTTCCAGTGACTTGTTGATCCTCATTATGTGAGCTTTCATCATCCTTATCATTGAAATTCTGCAGTACAGTTGTTAATGCTATTCTGCTGAAGGTGAGGCGGGTATCCGTGTTTCTTATAGCACACACATCTCTTGTATGTCCAGTTCTCCCACAATGAGAGCATAGCTTTGAACCTCTACCTCCTCTTCCATTGGTGAATCGTCCTCCACGATCACCTCTACCTCTATAACCTCCTCTTCCTTGATAGTTGCTTTGTTGATTTTGATTTCCAAACGCAGCAAGAACCTTAGGTTCCTCTACAGAACTACTTGTTTTGTCTTTCTTGTTGAATTAACATCGAATACACTTTGCCAATTGATGGAAAAGGATCCATAAGCATGATTTGAGATCTCACAGCAGAGTACTGTTCACCGAGACCTTTCAAGAACCGAAGCACCTTACCTCATTCCCTATATTCTTTGAATTTAATTGCAGCATTACACTTAATACCACAATCACAATCACAAACGGGAGCAGGATGAAAATTCTCAAATTCTTGCCATAATTTCTTTAGTCTAGTATAGTAATTAGAGATAGAATCATCACCTTGTTTTGCGATGTATATTTCTTCTTGCAAATCAGAGATCCGAAACATGTTCCCTTGATAGAATCGATCCTTGAGATCTTTCCAAACATCGGCGGCAGTATCCTTCCACGGTATACTTTGCGAGATTTCTGGAATAATCGAGCTGTTAATCCATGACATAATCATGGTATTGCATCGATCCCACGTGATAGAGTCCCGATCTTCATCCTTAGGTCTCGGCAAGGATCCATCGATGAAATGGAGTTTGTTCTTCAAACGCAACGCCATTGTCATCGCCCTCGACCAAGTGTGGTAATTATTGTCGTTCAACGCCGGTGTGACAATCGTTGTGCTTGGATTGTCACTCGGATGCATGAAGTAGGGATTGAGCATATCACTTTGATATGCTTTGGTGTTGGATGAACCATTTCCATTTTCTGTGTTTGGTGAAGTGTGGATCTCACCATCATCTGGTATCACGGTAGCCATTGATGATGAGAAGAACTAGATTCCGAGTTGAGCGATGAGAAACAGAGTGAAGCGGTGGTGGCAGAGCTCCGATTAAGAGCTCTGATACCATATCATAAACGTAGCAAGATCCATTGAAAGCGATGAAGATGATGAAGTATTCATCGAGAGAAATGGAAACTGCAAGTTTGTTAAAATGCTCAACTGAATTCATTCAATGAGAATTTCTGATATATATACATCGATGAATTGTATGAAAATCTAGAAGCTAACTAACCGAATTCGAGTTAGACTAAGAGATTGAAAACCTAACTCTAATCTGAATACAAGCTCAAAGAGTAAAGCTAACCTAAAAGATAAAAGAGTAAAGTTACATTTACTTTAAGTTACTTAATAGAGTAGTAGTGAAGTGGTGCTAACATGTTGGTGAGTCGACCATAGTCAACATCCGATGTGGTGTTGACTTTGACTTTTCTACATCTCTATTAACATATATACATACACTTTAGCTTGATCATGCTTATTGTTGGTGACATTGGCGCTTATCAGCGACCTCTAGAAAGCACCGCAAATCAAATTTCAAGAATTTAGTTATATCCAAAGAATGATGAGTGATTAAGGTGGAACTTCTTTGCACAACAATGAAAATTAAATTGGAGTCACAAAATAACCCTTCACATGGTGGAACTTCTTTGTTCAATAATGAAAACTTGAGTTACCAAACCCTTTCGGGAGAAACAATGGTCATCAAATGAAATGCGGTAGATTGTCACAAAAACACACTCACGGCGGAACTGGCTGTGGAACAATTACCTACCATCACTTATATTATAGAAATATGCCCAACGATGCTCCAAACGTTTTGATATGAACCCGTATTCAAAGATTAAATCACGGTTCTAATCTGATGCTCTAATCGATGCTCCAATCGATCTAATACTTTAGAAATTGCGATCCTCGATATCTTAGAATTTCAAAACAAAGTAGCCCAAAACAGATTGTAACCAATTGGCGACTAACATACATAGATTGTCGCAAATAGGATGGTGTGTAACGAATTCACAAACCTGATCTCAGCCTCTCAGATTCGCCTCAACCCGATCCATGTGACAGCCCAACTGGAGCCCGCGAACCCGTGAATTTCTTAGCGAAAACATGGTTGAATAGAGCAGGTACACATACACCATTTGAGTGGCGTCGACATTGAGATCGCAAAGAGGAAAGTGCAGTTCAATTATTGAAAGCCGATGGATCTGTAATGTAAGGTGAATAGTACTTTAAGTTCAAATTACAAAAATAACCCCTGCGTTTGCAACAATTACCCATACATACCCACCACAATCATTCCACAAATCAAACTCTGTTACTTCTAATTTTTGTGACCCACATTATTTTCTATTTTAATAGTACTAATATTTTTTAGTTGTGGTTTTTTAAAAATAAGGTTAAATTATTTGTGGTATTTAAAGTTGATACTAAATACCATAAAATTATAGATATCATTAACCCATTAATTTAATAATTATAGATATCATTAACCCATTAGTTTTTATTTGCGTTTTTCAATTTTTTTAATCCCACTTGAGTTTTATTTAAGCCTATCATTAAACATATGAAGATGTGAATTAAGCTTCGAGGTAAAAGAAGGAGGCATATCAGGCTCATAATTATAAAATGCAGCTGAATATTGTTGGAGACTTAGAATATAGGACAATGTTTTAGAGATACAAGTTTTCAAAAAAAATGTCAGTAAATGTTTTTTTAAAAAAGTGACCACACATCTAAGTTAAAAATTCCTGTTATACCTACCGCGAAATTACGTTCACTACGCCAGCGTACAAGCTTTGTCAGCGTTTTTTTTGGGCATTGGTAGCGTTTTAAAACGCTAGAGAAGCTGGCGCTACTAATGCGTACACCCAATTAGTAGCGTTTTAAGAAACGCTAGCCATTTACCCAGCGTGTTTTAGACATACGTAGCGTTTTATATAAAACGCTAGCCATTGACCCAGCGCCTTTTTACAATTCCTAGCGTCAGAAACGCTAGGGATCCCATAGCTCATTTTACTACCATTCCTAGCGTTTTAAATAAAAACGCTAGGGATCCCATAGCTCCTTTTACTACCATTCCTAGCGTTTTAAATTAAAACGCTAGGGATACTATAGCCCTTTTACTACCATACCTAGCGTTTTATATAAAAACGCTAGGGATCTTCAGAGCACCTTTTACTAGCATTCCTAGCGTTTTATATAAAACGCTAGGGATGCTATAGCATTCCTAGCGTTTTATATAAAACGCTAGGGATGCTATAGCACCTTTTATTAGGCATTCCTAGCGTTTTATATAAAACGCTAGGGATGCTATAGCACCTTTTATTAGCATTCCTAGCGTTTTCTGTAAAAACGCTAGGGATCCTCTAGCTCCTCTTTACAATTCCTAGCGTTTTATCTTTAAAACGCTAGGTATTGAATGAATTTTTTAACTTCATTTCTAGCGTTTTCACTCTAAAACGCTACCTATTGACTGAATTTTTTTTTAAATATTTTTTTTATTTTGGTTTGTTCTCCATTTTAATTACAACCTATAAATTCATTCCCTTTTCAACAAATTCAGAAAATACATTCCAATCCAATATATCATTCAAACAAAATTCAGTCAACAAAATTCATCAAATAATATTTCCAATCCAATATATATCATTCTAAGAAGTACTTACAACATAATATAAATCCAATATATACAACATAAATAATAACTAAACTATTATGAATCTCAAAACTTGCTACAAAAAGCTAGAAACATAATGGCACCACTCCCCTTATCTTTGTAAGTTCTTCAAACAGAGTAATTCTGGATTTTTTGAAGTGGGAAAATACTGAAAATAAAATGAAATAAAATTAGAATTAAAATGTTTATTAAATTTGAGTAAGTATTATAATATCAATATAAAAAGAAATCTAAGTAGTTACCTTGGTTGGGATTGTTACTTTGTCATGAGTGATAATCTCCTTCATAAACCTCATAACATAGTACCCACAATCATTGCTATTTGGTTGTTTAGGACACTACAAAGCAAAAGATTATAACTTAATTGTCACATTTTTATGACCAAAAATCAATTAAAATTATAAGAATGATTCTTAAAAGCTTACGATTATGGGTAGCCATCTTGTTTTACTTGTAGATAATCCCAAGTATTCTTTCAAAGCAATCGTAACGTCATACATATATATATATAACGTTAAGTTGAACAAAATACATATATTAAATTATACAAATTAAAATGAGAGGGTTACACATACACACCTCTCAACCGATTCTACGAAGTCTTCGTGAGACGTTGTAATGGCCTTGAAGTGAATCCGGATAATAGACAACATTGTGCTTAGGGTTTATTGCAAAGAGTACCCAATGTTGCCTGCAAGTAAATGAAGAAACGAATGAGTACACATTAATTTACACTATAATACAATCCTCAAAATAATTAAACAAGTGATTGAAGACTAAATTTCTCACCCATTATTGAGTGGTGCCAAAAATAAAGAGTCGCCCTTCAAATGCTTGGCTTCCATGAAGCGTGAATGGATATAACTTTGTACTTCACTCTTTATAGTCTTAATGCGTTCCTCGTGTTACCTTTATGAAACACAACTATACAAGCGGACACAAGAAGAAATACTTACGTGTCCGTTGAGAAAAGGACAGGAAGACGATTGTACAAAAACCTATAAATAATATATATACAACTTTTGAGATCCTCATATATATACTCTAATATATACTCTAATATAAACAACTATTGTGTACAAATAATTTAATACATACCCGGTATATACTCGATATCATGGCGGTGGCCCAATCCATCTCAACTATAGCTTTCATATCCTCGATGTTGATCATTACCAATCTGCTCCAGCCCACAATGTTATCGGGCGGTAAAAAAATCGAGTCGTCTGGTTCATTTTTGAATGTGGACCTTTAGAGAATCGATGTAGTTCTGGAATTCATCATTGGGAAATTGACCAACATGTTGGACTGGGTCAGTATAGAAGATGGTCGGGAGAGTTTGGTAGTGGAAGGGAAGGTTGGGAGACTTTCATGGAAGGGAAGGTCGGGACACATGGGGTACCTAGTATATATTAAAAAAATGATTAATTAGCTAGTTAGTTAACACACATTATAGTCATTTAATTATTAACAAAAATATTGTCACTTACAACGACAAGTTGTTCAGGCCATGCCACAAAAGTACTAAGCGCTTGATCCACAGTAAATATATCCGCATTAGCAATTGGAATGAGCAATGGTGCAGACCCTCTATTGAATAGTCTACCCTAACTCTCAAATGGTTTTCGTGCATGGCACGATTGTGCGATGTGGCACTCAATTGGTTACATATCAAACCCATCGCAACCTTTCGATGTGGGTTTGCAATATATAGCTCACACTCACAGTTATCCTAAATCAATTATAAAGAAAAATAAATATACATGATAATTTTATCAAATACAATTGTACAAAAAACAGGTCGAGTTTTGTTAAATACCTGTGTTGAAGGGATGGTGCAGCTATCTCGGGCGCTATGGGGAAGTGCAAAGCGAGGCTCAATAGGTTCAGGCGGGGTGGTGGTGCAGCAGGATGGTGCACCAATCCTTTGTGCCAAGAGTCGCTTAAACATCTCTCTCTTCCATTAGCACAAAGAACATTCTTGGATAGCTCGTCATACTTTTCCGCCATGACTTTACAATCCCCGCACCCCCTTGCTTTGGCTCTTCTTTGGCCCAAACACGGTTGTCGGAGGAATCCCATATCCATAACCTCTAATCGACGACCTGTCTCTCTTCCCTTCCCAAGGCACGAGCAAGGACATCTTGGTGACCATCACAATGTTAAATCTCCTTGTGATACTGATTGTGATATGCTTTACGATGCACAAACATAAATAACGGATAAAATTAATAAACAAGTGTCAAGTGAAATTTAATCGACAATAAAAATATGTCCACATGTCAAAAAAATCGAGTAACGGATAAAAATAATAAACAATCACAAAGAAATTTAATCGAGAATAAAAAATATGTCCACGTGTCAAAAAAATCGAGTAACGGATAGAAATAATAAACAAGTGTCAACGAAATTTAATCGACAATAAAAATATGTTCACGTGTCAAAAAAATCGAGTAACAGATTAAAAAAATACTTACAATTTTGTCCTTGACCTCCTTAGTTTTCGGATCCACAATCTCCCATCCTTGTTTTGTCGGGCCTCTAACTGCGGACAATCGTATGCGATCAAGGATTCTTGAGTTGGATCTTTCCCCTCTTCCAGTAACTATTTAAGTTTAATAATTGTTAATCAACTGTAAATTAAAAGATTCATTAAATCATAATAAATTAAACTAATTTCTTACCAATCTTTCTTCGAGAATTTGATATCCACTAGAACCTCCTCTATAAGGGTACTCGGGATTAGAAGCTCTTTCTTTATTCGCTTTGCTCTTTTTCTATTTAAAAAGATACTACTACATTAATGAATGATATCTACTTGTGAAATATATATATAACTTAAATAATTAATATACTAACCAGGAAATCCGGATCTCAGAGTGCGTATATCTACAAATTTGGTCCATTCCTCCTTAGTTATAATTCCCATGATCTGATCTTTGGAGGCTCTGTCGATGGTCCCATCAGACGCGTTTGTATACTTTTTCCCCACATCAGTTCTGTAAGCCCTATGCAACCTTCCCGCTTCCTTCAGTATCCAATCTCTTCGGGACTCATCGACATCAAAGTGTTTCTAGTTATACATAAAAATGGATTAAATAAATATAACTAAAAAATCACTAAATAAGATTATTAAAGAGGTCTAAAATTATATACCTGTATTAAGTCCCAAAAATCATCTTTCAGTTTAGGCAAAACTCGATTATCTTTCTCATTCCAACTTTTAATTGAAATTGGAAAGATTTGCTTCACCTTAGTACCAATAAAGCTAATTAAATTTGTGCCGTTGTCTCCAATTGGCAAACCTTTAACACTCCATCGGACCTTAAATAATTAAATCATTAAATAATTAGATAACTTGGAAAGGTAGAGAACAACATTAATAATTAGTAATTAACTTACCTTATATTTCTCGTGTCCTTTACTTATCCGATTGACGATATTCTTTTTCGATGTAATTCCTCGGGAGTGAACTTCTTTGTGTTTCTATCACCCCATCACCACCCTGACTACTATCGTGATCACTATGTGATGCCATCTGACTTGCAATCACCCAAATGAATAAGACTCAGTGAGTTTTAGCTTTCTAATTGTTTAGAACCAACAAACACTTAACAAAATATAGAAGAAGCCATGCACAAAGTAACTTGATCAAAGCCATGCACTAAGTAACCTAGAGTAAACATACATAGAGTAAACCTAGAGTAACCTAGAAGCCATGCTGAGACTAGTATCAAGAGTTCATCTTTTGTTCAAAATGCCAATAACAGAACATTGTTATAACTAACATGCACTAAGTAACCTAGAGTAAACCTAGAGTAAGAGTAACCTAGAAGCCATGTACAGACTAGTATCAAGAGTTCATCTTTTGTTCAAAATGCCAATAATGAACATTGTTATAACTAACATGCACTAAGTAACCTAGAGTAAACCTAGAGTAAGAGTAACCTAGAAGCCATGTACAGACTAGTATCAAATCTTTTGTTCAATAACAGAACATTGTTATAACTAACATGCAAGCAGTGGCAATCTATGTACAATACAATCGGGAGAAAAAGAAAATCCATACCGAGAAATGTGCGTGGAGATGAAGCGAAATGGGTAACCGGTTGTGCGTGGAGATGAAAGAAATGGGTAAACCAGGTTGTGCGTGGAGATGAACGAAATGTGCAACGGTGATGAACGAAGATGAACGAAGAGGTACGATGAACGAAGATGAGTTCTGGGTTGTTCGTGGAGAAAAGTTAGGTAGATGAGTTCTGGGTTGTACGTGAGTGTGTGAGGGAGATGAGAGGCGCGCGCTTGTAAAAATTTTAAGGGCATTCCTAGCGTTTTTACATAAAACGCTAGGGATCAACTAGCGGCGTGTTTACCATTCCTAGCGTTTCAAGAAAGCGCTAGGAATGCTAGTAAAGGTGCTATAGCATTCCTAGCGTTTCAGTAAAACGCTAGGGATGCTATAGCACTTTTACTAGCATTCCTAGCGTTTTATGTAAAACGCTAGGGATACTATAGCACCTTTTACTAGCATTCCTAGCGTTTTATGTAAAACGCCAGGATCAACTAGCAGCGTGTTTACCATTCCTAGCGCAAGAAAACGCTAGGAATGCTAGTAAAAGGTGCTATAGCATTCCTAGCGTTTTCTTTAAAAACGCGCCAGGATGCTATAGCACCTTTTATTAGCATTCCTAGCGTTTCAGAAACGCTAGGGATCCTCTAGCTCCTCTTTACAATTCCTAGCGTTTTAACTTTAAAACGCTAGGTATTGAATGAATTTTTAACTTCATTTCTAGCGTTTTCACTCTAAAACGCTACCTATTGACTGATTTTTTTAATTATTTTTTTATTTTTGTTTATTCTCCTTTTAATTACAACCTATTAATTCATTCCCTTCCAAAGCAAAATTCATCAAATATCATTCCAACAAAATTCAGCCAATATCATTACAATCCAATATATAGATACACACAAAATTCAACCTATTAATAGATATTTTTGTTTACAAATCATACAACATAATAAGTAACTTACATTATGAAACTCAAAAGTAGCTACAAATTAAAGCTATACCATATATAACATAAATGACTACTTGTCTTGACCACTTGATCTCATGATCACTAAGTGATGCCATCCGACTGCAATATAACATAATCCATGTTATTGTTAAATTTACAAAAACAATATAATAATTATCTATTAATAAAAATAACGAGAAATCATTAAGTCTATATTACCTTTTCCTTTTCCTAGATAAAATTTTGTTTGCAATTCGCGTCTTGGTATTTTTTTTCCGACGAATAAAAATTCCATCATTATGATCTTTTCTAAAATATACAACATCCTCTATAGAAGTATTTTCCCTATTATTGGTTTACGATGTTCGAAGAGCGGGTCGCCCTCAACACCAACATCATCGGGTGCTTCATCATCATCGTTGTTATACACAAATTTTTTGTCGATCAATAGAACAATAGACCAATTGATATTAATCGGATCGGTGACATAAAACACTTGTTGAGCTTGCGATGCTAAAATAAAAGGTTCATCTTTATATCCTAACTAGTTGAAATTCACCCGCATGAACCCTAATTCATCAATCAGAAACCGAAGATATTGTCAACCCATTCACATTTGAACACGGGCTCTGAAACATATTGTAATCCAACTCCCATATGTGTTCAATGAAGCCAAAGTAAGACATATTCGCATATATGGGATTTCTATCTTTGCACTTTGGATGCATGCATAGAATGAGCTACAAGAGTCACCCCACTATTTTGCATTTTACTCGATCATCTTGTTCTTTTGTATAGAAAGTGCACTCGTTCATTAGATAGTGTTGTAAGAGAAGACATGTATATTTGGACCTTTTGCTAACCATCTCAATCTTTTTGAAATCAAGTAGGATTCAAACACACTCACCATCAATGTGATGTTTTAGCCACACTATGAAACTCCTATTGTGTTCTTTTGCTAACCAAACTTGCTTCTTTCAGGGAATTGACTCTTAAGAATCTCCTTGTGCTTGGCAACATATGAATCAACCTCACTATCATTGTGAAGAACGTACAAGTGTGCTTGCTCTAGTTCTTTCCTTGATACCATCACTAATTTATTTCCTGTCATCCCTTTACTAATCCTTCCCTTCTGCATGACGAGACCTTGGCGGTCCCACGAATATTCAAGACTAGATAGATAGGCGGTCTGAGTAACTCAATGCCTTCTTCAACTATGTAGCGCTCAACAATACAACCTCGGGTCGTGATCGGTTTTTCACATATCCTTTTAATATCTTCATGTAACGCTCAAACGGATACATCCATCTCATGTAACATGGGCCACACAATTGTGTCTCTCTAACGGATGAACTATTAGATGAATCATTATGTCAAAAAGGAAGGTGGGAAATACATCTCAAGCTCACACAAAGTGTGAGTAATTTCTCTTTGCAATGTTGGCAACTTTCGTGGTCAATCACTCTACTACAAATCGCCTTAAAGAATAAACAAAGTTTGGTTAAGGTCCGACGACTTTCTTAGGCAAAATGGATCGTATACCAATGGGTAGCAAATTCTCCATGAGAACATGACAATCGTGGGACTTTAGAGACTTTAACTTGAGGTCTTTAATCGATACAAGAGTCGCCACATTTGAAGAGTATCCTCTGGAACTTTAACTCCATGAAGAAACTCACAAAAGACAGTCTTCTCCTTTCTAGATAGAGTATGAGTCACTGGGAGGTAGATATGTACGTGTACCCTTCTTTCTGGGACCCAATTCAGGTCTCAAACCCATACTAACCAAATCCAACCTTGAGTTGATGGTATCTTTAGTCTTACCCGGCATATTGAGTAAGGTACCAATGACACTTTCGAAGACATTCTTTTCAACATGCATCACATCAATGAAATGCCTTACATATAATGACTTCCAAAGATGGCAACTCAAAGAAAATCGACTTTTCTTCCACCCCGTTTGGCAATCTCTCCCGCAAAAGGCTTCCCAAATTTAATGTTCAAATCTTCCACCTTTTCAAATACCATTCGCGCGTCAAAGGCGGGGAGCTCTACGTGTTCTCGTATTCCCATCAAATGCCTTTCTCCACAATCGATAGTGATGAGTTGATGGCAAAAATCTACGATGACCAAGATAGATATTCTTCTTACCATGTTCCAACCACATCCAATCTGTGTTATCTTCACATATAGGGCATGCACACTGCCCTTTGTATCAATACCTGGATAGATTGCCGTGATGCGGGAAAGTCGTTAATTGTGCCAAAGATCATAGCCCTCGTGGTGAAACTTTCTTCTCTGAACCCATCATACACCTCTACCCCAGTCTCCCACATTTGCTTCAAGTCTTCAATTAAAGGAGCCAAGTATACATCAATATCATTTCACGGTTGTTTGGGCCTGTAAATTAACAAAGACAAGATCATATATTTGCGTTTCATGCAAAGCCACCACGAGTAAGTTATAAATCGCCAAAATCACGGGCCATGTATTGTGGGGCTACTACTCGATACCGCGGGTTAAATCCATCATGCCAGACAATGCAAGGCGTAGGTTTCTCGGGTCATCCCCGAAATTAGGATACTCAATATTGATTTTTTCCATTGCGGAGAATCACGGGTGTGTCGAGCATACCATCTTTAATCCTTTCATCCTCATGCCATGTCAAGTGTTTTGCATCTTTCGAACTACGATACATGCGCCTAAATCGAGGAATTATAGGAAAATACCACAACACCTTTTGTGGAGCAGACTCTTTCTTCTTATCTGCGGTGCATTACATATAGGACACGACTTTAACAACGCATGTTCATTCGAAATAAAATGCAATCATTCGGACAAGCGTGTATCTTCTCATAGTTCAAGCCAATAGACCCCAACATTTGCTTTGCATCATACGTCCGAGAAGGAAGCACATTATCATTCGGCAACATTTCTTTCGTAGTGAGAGTAAATCGGTAAAGCTCTTATCCGTCCATCCGTGGCGAGTTTTCAAGTTATACAACTTGATCACGACCAATAATTTTGTGAATTCATTACAACCCGCATACAATGGTGTCTCGCATCGCTTATCAACTTCTCAAACATTTCAGGACAATCATTAAGATCCTCTTCAACCACCTTTGCCATCTCTTCAAATTCGTTCGCATCAAATGAATGTGTTCGGTGTCAACCGTGGCGCATATCTCTTACTAATATCATTCATATTTGAAGATTCACCTTTTTCTCACCGTGCATTATCCAACAAGTGTAACTTTGATCAATTCCATTCGCCTTTAAATGTCGTGCCAACTCCTCTCTGCGAGAATCGATTTTACATAACAAAGACCTTAAACAAGGACATTTCATACCACTAGAAGTCCCTAAACGTTCAACAAAGACCTGACTCACAAAATAATCCACTCGGTAAGATACTCCTTGGACAGACGATTGGCGGACATCCAATTTCTATCCATAATTTCCAAATTATATTTATAATAAAATCCCGAGAAGAGAACTTTAACATATGACCCATCAAGCAATTCGAATATAATGAAGAATCAATTCATATAAAAAAACAAACAAAAATTCCTCTTTTAAAATTTTTTCAAATCCACTCCTTATTTTCCCAAGCTATATCTATATCATATTCTATTTCTATTCTCGGTCCTTTGGTCAAGACAAAGGAACCATATAGTCTAGTCTTCCAAATAATTAATTTATGTTTAACAAGAAGAGGCTAGTGGTAAAAAAAAAAAAAAAAAGAAGAGTCTAGTGTGCACAAGTGACAAAACTAATATATTTCTAAACTAGAACCCACAATTAATATCTAACAAGAAACAGAGCAAGGAACAAAAAACTCACCAATGTTGTCCGAGTGAGAGAGATGATGTTCACCGAGAGAGATGATTTTCCTTGAGAGAGATGATGTTAATTTGAGTTAGGGTGTTAGGGTTTTTGCGTTTTCGGGTGAGTGATTTTGCATTTACGGGTGAGAGTGTTAGGTGAGAAAGGAAGTAGCTCAATAGGAAACAAAAAAATATTATTTAACCATACCTAGCGTTTTCTAAAAAGCGCTAGGGATCTATCTAGCGTGTTTTCTAAATACCTAGCGTTTTGAATAAAAGCGCTAGGATCCGTCTAGAGTGTTTACTAAATACCTAGCGTTTTATAAAAACGCTAGGATCTATCTAGCGTGTTTTCTAAATACCTAGCGTTTTGAATAAAAGCGCTAGGATCCATCTAGAGTGTTTACTAAATACCTAGCGTTTTATAAAAACGCTAGGATCTATCTAGCGTGTTTTCTAATTGGCTAGCGTTTTGAATAAAAGCGCTAGGATCCGTCTAGCGTGTTTTCTAATTTGCTAGCGTTTTTAAGTAAAAGCGCTAGGATCCGTCTAGCGTGTTACCTAATTGGTAGCGTTTTATTTTAAAACGCTACTAATGGTGTAGCGTGTTATTAAAATGGGTAGCGTTTTTTTATAAACGCTACTAAAGGTGGCGATCTCTTTTTACAATTCTGGCGTAGTGGTTGCACAATCCCAAAATTCCTATTAATTTGATTTTTTTACAACTTATCATCTATTTTTAATCTTATTCGGATGAATGCATCATTAGAGTTATTGTACACTAATATTTTAATACGATTGAAAGGACTAACCCACAAAGTGCAACTGCCTATACTACATCTTATATCGTTGTCGAAACTATTACCGTAACATCATTATATATTAGTAAAAAAATGTTTGCTGTCTTTGGCGCACACAAGCGCTGCAAACTAGTTTAAATAAAAGCAAATGGAAATTTGTCTCAAAATTAATTAGCGACCCATTTTGATGGTCGCTAACTTGTAGATCTCTACAAAGACCAAACCCGCTTCTAAAACTTACAAACAAGTTTGATTTAAACTAAATCAATTTTTAGAGATTGATTTTTCGATCACTAAATTTAGTTGCTAAATTGGTTGTTAAATAAATTTATAGAGACCGATGTTTTGGTCACTAAATTTCAAGTTACTAAATAGGTCGGTAGATCAAAAAATAGAGACCAATTTTTGGTCACTAAATTTCGGTTTCTAAATCAGTCACTAAAATTAAGTAGCGACCGATTTAGAGACCAACCTATGAGTGGTGAATATTTTTGAGAATTCGGTCTCTAAATCGATTACTACGATGACCCATTCTAATCGGTCTCTAAAATGGGTCGCTAACTAACGAAATTCTAGTAGTGTCAATTGCCTTATGATTCCCATCGCCAAGGATGATTTCATGTATCATCGTGCTAATAATGAATCATTGCGTGGAAGATTTCAACCGACCAACGAAGATTCCATGTATCACAAAGGCTCGTAAGGATTCAATGATCGTAGAGGTTTTCATGTGTCACTATGAACTCGACATCTCTTTCGCCCAATTCATTAAACCACGAATGACTTAGTGTATCACCGTGTGAACTAGGGTTCACTTAACATCTAATTCGCCGATCAAAGAGGGTTTCTCAGATCATAGTGTGAACTAGGGTTCACTCACCTTGTCCAACTGATCAAGGATGATCTCGTGTACACAACGCTAACAAGGATTCAATGACCGTAGAGGATGTCATGTACCATTATGAACTTGTCATCACTTAGCGTCCGACCAGTTCGTTAAACCATGGATGACTACACTTGCATCATCGTGTGAACTAGGGCGCGCTCACTTAACATCTAATTCGACTGATCAAAGATGGTTTCATGTATCATAATGTGAATTAGGGTTCACTTACCTTCGGTCCAATCGACCAAGGATGATTTCATGTACACAATGCTATTAAGAATTCAATGACCGTGGAGGATGTCATGTACTATTATGAACTTGACATCACTTAGCGTCTAGTTCGTTAAAGCATGAACTCTGCATTATTATTATTATTATTATTATTATTGTTATTATTATTATTAGCTTAGAAATTTACCCTTGAGATTAAGTTACTCTTCATTGCGAATATGAACTTGGTGAGTCAAGAACACCAAAACTAGGGGTAATGTTTTAATAGTCGGACTAGTGATCAGTTCATTAAATCATGGATGACTTCGTGTATCACTGTCTGAACTAGAGTTCACTAAAGTATGAACTCTGTATTATTATTATTATTATTATTATTATTATTATTATTATTATTATTATTATTATTATTATTATTATTATTATTATTATTATTAGGTCTCTATAAATTTAAATATATTCTGAAATTATATATTTATTTTTGTAAGAATTTTTTTATAACAACAGTCTGGTTCGATGCCTGCAGCTTCCATTTTTATAAAACTTGATATCTATTTCTATATGTAAAATTTCGAAAAACTGAAAAAGGAATGCAAAACAGCAAAAGGGCATTTATTTCTCTACATTTTCCAATATCACATGCATGCTGCATGCTGCATGCTGAACAATGGCTTTTATTATTCGGCTGAAAAGTAACTTGGAATTTTTGAGAGGCAGTAACTTGGATTATTATTGTTTGTTATTAGTTGAGAGCTAGTTATGTTTGTTTTCCATCCATAGGCATAGACTATCTTACTAGTTATGCCAAATTAATTAATTTGTGAAACATGATGGTTACCAAGACGTGCTTTTACTATGGGATTAAGGACTTGATAATAACATGCATTGAACATTGCTCTTGTAGCTTTCAATCTACTTTTCTCTGGAGTAGCAACATACAGTTTAATACACCGGTCGCAACATGCTGCCATTAAGTTTTGGGGAACATAAGTTTATAATCTAGTAAATTAAAACCCCGTGGAAAAGATGCATGACCCCACTGATTTCATGGAAATATAATCACGGGTGTTTTTTCTTAGTTAAATGCACTAGACTTTGGTTCTATAAAAAAAAAAAAAAAAAGTGTAAGTGGTGCTTCACACTATATAAAGAGCAACTAGCTCAATAGAAATAGAACAGATTGTTCTTCCCTGCGTTTGTTATTGTGGTGTTTTTACAATACAACAATGTCTATCAAAACTTCTATTAAGAAAAAAATTGAAAAAAGTGTCCGTGATTTTCTTGATGATTGTGATATTCATATACCAATGATCTTGAAACGTTACTAAATCATGTCTCAGAGGAGGTTGAGATGGATCTATCTAAACCTCCTTTTAAGAAGTTTGTCAGTGACATTGTAAATACTGTTTTAGAGGAACAAAAATTGAGAAAGCAAGTATCTGAACCTACAATTTGCCAGGTATTTTATTTTTTATTTATTTTTTGTTTTCTTATTATTTTTATCATTATTTCATTTTAATTAACTTTTTATATATTCCTCTCTTCTTTTGATACAGCTTTCTAAAACAAGGCATGTCACTACCCATTGCTATAAGAATCAAAAGTATGTAAGCTTCAGAGAATTTTACTGGTGTCCGAAAGATAAGGTTTATAAACCTAGTCCTAAAGGTATAAATATTAATTATATAGTTATAGAAATAATGTTTTTTTTTATTGTTAATGTGTTTGAATACTATTTTAGGGATCAGTCTCACAATGAAACAATGGCGTATTTTAAAGAGCAACATAGGTGTAATTGATGAAGCGGTCGAAGAGCTGAAGGAGGACTGAACGGAGGAGGCAAAGAGGATTGGTGAACAAAAAAAGGATTTTAAGAGGATTTTTATTTGTTGAAGTTAAATTATGTAGTATTTGGAACAATTTTTAATATTGTGAAACTTTTATTTTATTAATATTATGCAGTACTGCTAAGTACGTTTAGTAATTTTGGATATTTTATTCTCTCATATATATGTTAGTTTTCCTTCCCATTTGCATCGGTTAGTACGTACTACTGTGTTAAATATTGATGACCAAAGCAAGCAAGCATAACTATTTACTTTTGGTAATCGCCATGAACAATTTACCTTAATTTATGAAGTAATTAGTATTTACTTTTTTGACTACAAGCTAGCTAGGAGTGTGGCTGTAGAAATCAAAGTTTTGATCCTCATCAAGTAATTAGTATTCGGCTGTTCGCTCTGTTTAGCTCATTTTGTTCACTAGTAATACATGCAAAATTATATTAGCCTTCTATAAATGAATCAAAATGAAAAAATAGCAATATATGCCTTAAATAACTCCATATAAGTTTTTTTCCACAGAAATTAAAAATGCTTTATTTCTTGAACTTCATAAATTACATATATTTGATTAATCAAATGGAACTAATTTTTCAATAAAATGAACATAAACATAGAATAGAATTATCCAAAAATGAATAACGAATTACAACAATCATTGATGGGAACGACAAGTTCTTTAAACAACAAAGACTTGCAGGAGTTCAATACATAACTAGACAGCAACAAGGCAATAACATTCACGTGACGCAAAACAAGGTGATCGAAGTGTAGTCAGCAAGGGTCCTTCTGAATAACATTATCAGCATTCTCAGTACTATTTCCTTCAACTTCATTGTTGCTAGCTACTTCATTTCAGACTTCATTTGTTAGTGTTTCACTTGAGAAAATTGCAGACTTCTCTACAAGAAGAACAAAGGTTTAGGTAAGATTTGTGAAAAGAAGAGCAAATGTAACAAAGAAGATTGGGATGCTAAAAGACTTCCGGAGGTTTATAGTGTAGTAGTCAGAAGAGCAAGGTTTATGGCACTTAATACTTTCTGCCTTTTCCAAATGTTACTTTAAAAAAAAAGAGGCACCGTTGGTTCTTGGGATGGCAATTAAGAGGAAGGTGGGAAATGTATCACTTTTTTATTAGCTTAAATATTCTCAAGTCTCAACAGATGCAAAATTAGGTGCCTTCTTAGATTCTAAGATATGATTGGTGTGGCCGCCCATAATGACCTTTCTTGGAGGAATGGTCTTCGAGAGAATAGTTGATTGGATAGTTTTAAGCAATGTTATTAAACCGGACCGACTCGGTCGGTTGGACCGGTCGAACCGTGACCCAGTAACAAGAACGGTCCGAGGTACTTATTGGATCACATATGCAGTTGATCCGTTGTGACCCGGTGAAACCCGGTCGACCCGACATTGAACTGATGACCTGGACCGATTTTGCAACCCACGGGTCAAAGCGTTGGTAATTTTAAATGGTTAGCAAAAGTGGTAATCAAGGGAATCGAACCCCTGACCAGTACCTCATTTGCACTAAACTTACCACTGCACCACTTGTGACTTTGATGTATTGGCTTACAAAATTGGATTATGTATTAATCTTTGTATTTTTTTTTTTTGACGTGAGGAGTATGTATTCTTTTTGGCACAATGCAGTCTTTTTTTTGGACTTAGCAAGTTTATCATACTTTTGCTGCGCCTCCGTCAAGGCCTTGTCCTTCTCGGCCCGAGCTCCTGCAAATAGAGATAGTCATGATTAGGGATGGCAAAACGGGTTTGGCCCGCCGGGCCGGCCCGCTAACCCGCCAAATAAAGGCGGGCCGGGCCGAAGTATTGGGACCGCCGACCCGCTAAGACCGCGTGTTGAGGAGAGTCGTACATTAACACTATCTCTATATATATAATGTCGAGACACTATGTTGGCAATTCTTCTATTTTTCTCATCATCTTTTTTTCTTTTTCTTCTTTTTTTTCCACATTTTTCAATTAATTACCAAACAACTCTTAATTACAAAAGTTATGTGCTAATGCTAATTAACACATTATTATTAACACACTTTTTAACTTGTGGCCTCCAATTGGGTCATGACTTTAGTCCCCTACTTTTACTATTGTCATCACTTTAATAAAATCAAAGCATGAACATCTACTTGCTCGGATGTTGATAACTCTCTCTCTCTCTCTCTCATCAACTGTATAATTTTTGAAACACATGTCTGGTGATCTAGATAGGGTTTATGAAACACATACTGCATTGCTCCCGTTGCAGTACCCCTTAATATTTGCCCGCGATGAAGATGGATTCAGAGAAAATACCCCACTTAGGCAAGTGTCTTGGTACACTAGGTCTGAGAAGAGGAAAACTGTCACATTAAGAGAATTTATTGCTTTTAGAGTCCAAGAAAGGCAAGTTGAGTTTGGTCAAATAGTTTATGCACGGCGATTGTTCCAACAGTTTTTGGTTGACTGTTATACTATGGTTGAGTCCACGAGGCTGAAATTCATCCGGAAAACCAACAACTCATACGGTCCGAAATTTTGTCTGGCCTACAAGATGCTGTTTCGAGAGGGGAATCTGATGCATCAGCAATTGGTCGACGTGTCATTTTGCCACCATCTTTCACCGGTGGCGCTAGGTACATGTTTAATAATTGTCAGGACGCTATGGCTATCTGTAAGAGGTTCGGATATCCAAACTTTTTCATAACAATCACCTGTAACTCCAATTGGCCGGAAATCGCTGATTTTGTCAGGCCCCGTGGGTTGGTTGCTTCCGATAGACCAGATATTGTATCACGTGTGTTTAAGATGAAATTGGACCAACTCATCACTGACTTAAAGAAAGACCAGATGTTCGGGAAGGTAGATGCAGGTATTCAACTCGCCATTTGGTATAACTTGCGAAGTATCATTAGTGTTGTTTTGAGAATTTGAGAATTTATGCTAAAATATATGTTACAAATCGCTACATGTTTAACTAATTTTATTTTGTTCATTTCATTATTTGCAGTTATGTATACGGTTGAATGGCAAAAAAGATGTCTACCAAATGCGCATTTGTTGTCGTGGTTTTCGGCCGAGAACAAACTTACCACGACAAGGGACATTGATAGACTAATCTCAGCTGAGTTACCAGATCCTCATTTGTATCCAAATCTTCACCAGGTAGTCTCCTCATGTATGCTTCATGGTACATGTGGTCGCGCTAACCCCAAAGCTACTTGCACCAAGGGTACACATTGTACGAAGTTCTACCCCAAACCGTTTCTACAGTCAACCAAGATTGATGAAGATGGATATCCACACTACAAACGACACAACACAGGCATTATAGTTGAAAAGGGGGGGACTATATTTGATAACAGGTTCGTTGTGCCATACAATCCTCAATTACTGATGAGATATAGGGGTCATGTTAATGTTGAGTACTGCAACAAGTCCAATTCCATTAAGTACCTTTTCAAGTATGTCAACAAAGGTCCAGACCGTGCAACTTTGCAGGTGTTGCGCACTTCAGATAACCCAGATGGGCATGTTGACGAGATCCACAATTTTTATAACAGTAGATATGTGTCCCCATCTGAGGCTGCCTGGCGACTTTATGCCTTAGACATACACCAGAAATGGCCCCCTGTTCAGAGGTTGAGCTTCCATCTCCCGAACGAACAGACATTGTTCTTCGATGATGATGCAGATATTGATAATGTCATTTGGAGGGCCCAACATTATGACACAATGTTCCTTGCATGGTTTGCAGTAAATAGGACATACCCTGAAGGTAAGGACTTGACGTATGCAGAGTTTCCTTCGAGATCCGTGTACAATCCAATGGACAGGATCTGGCTACCAAGGAAACAAAGCTACAACATTGGTCGGATAAGTTTTGTACCACCAGGTATCGGTGAAAAGTACTACCTCCGCATTTTGCTAAATGTTCAACGAGGTTGTACGAGTTATAAGTCTATAAGGAAGGTCAATGGCAAGGTTGAGCCAACTTTTGAAGATGCGTGTTACAAATTGGGCCTGTTGGGTAGTGATAGGGAATTCATCGATGCAATTACCGAAGCAAGCAAACTGGCATCTGGTCCACAATTACGCTGTTTGTTTGTTACCTTGCTAGCTATGGGTACACTGAACAAGGCATCATATGTTTGGGTGGAGACATGGAAGCTACTTGCCGACGGTATTTTGTACAATATACGGAGACAACTCCAGAGACCGGGTAATTTTATATGTCTTAGCTCATTAATCTATACTAATATAAGGCTGTTCCGAAATTATATTTTTCTAAAAGCACATTATGATAAATTTGTCATTTCTTTGGTTTGTGTATCACGCAGATTTGTAAATCAGTGATAGTGAATTGAAGAATATGTGTTTACTTGAAATTGAAAAGCTACTTCAACTGAACGGTCGATCATTGCATGACTATTCAATGCCATACTCAAATATCGTTGATGGTCATGACTACCAAAATAAGTTTATCGTTGATGAGATGAGTTACGACAAGGAGGAGATGGCTAGGAAACATAGTTCTTTAGCGAGAAATCTCAACCATGACCAAAAGAAGGCGTGTGATGAGATAACTGATTCTGTATTGTCTGGTAGGGGTGGTTTCTATTTTCTATGTGGATACGGTGGTACTAGTAAGACCTATTGTTGGAACACGGTGAGTGCGTTGCTGCGTTCGATGGGTTATATTGTATTGTACACTGCATTTAGCGGAATTGCAGCTCTATTGCTCCCTGGTGGGAAGACAACCCATTCAACATTTGGTATTCCATTGGTTCCAAAGGATGAATCTACCTGTAGTATCAGCCAAGGTAGTCCTGGAGCGCAGTTGCTCAAACAAGCAAAATTGATTATTTGGGATGAGGCACTAATGTTGCATAGGAATTGCTTTGAGGCACTTGACCGTACGTTAAGGGATATCATGTCCACAGTGGACCGATCAAACATGGACAAACCATTCGGTGGCAAGATAGTTGTCCTTAGGGGTGACTTCAGGCAAATACTCCCAGTCATACGGAAAGGTACCAGGGAGGATGTAATTGCTGCTTCGATCAACTCATCCAAGATATGGTCAAATTGCTGCTTCGATCAACTCTTAGGTCTAGATGATCTCCTCACATCATCATCTAGAGGTGGTGCAACAGAGCAAGGCATTGAATCAGAGTTGTTTTGAGATAAAGTTGTTTGGAAAGGTAATTGTGTATCACTTTGTGAAGGAATTGATGTGTTGGGTGTGATTGAGTGGTCTTCTGGTGTAGGTAATTGTGTATCATTTTGTGAAGGAGTTGGTGTATTGGGTGTGAGTGAGTGATCTTACGGTGTAGTGTTATTTGAGGAGCAATGTGGTCTTGGATAGCATCAAGATGAAAGTTATCATTGTATGAAATGGAGGAATCATAGGTGATGGCAGATTGAGATATGGTACCTTCTTTAGTTTTAAAGAGTATGGGAAAATATGTTCTTAAAATGCTACATCCCTAGATATGAAAATTTCTCTACTATTTAAATCAAACAACAAATGTCCCTTCACACCATTTTTATATCATAGGTAGATGCATTTTCTAGCCCTAGGATCTAATTTCTTTCTATTTGCTTTAAGAGTGCTAGCAAAACATAGTGAACCAAAAACTTTTAATGAGTCAAGGGCAGGTTTGTGCCCAAATAATATTTGAAAAGGAGATTGTTGAGACAAAAATTTAGTTGGAATTCTATTAATGATATGGGCAGCTTTGACTAACAAAGATGACCCAGAAAACTTTTGGAAGTTTGGACTGAAATATAAGAGCTCTAGCAAAGTGTTGAGCAAGTGTTGGTGTTTCCTCTCAACAATTCCATTTTGTTGAGGGTCTCCACACATGATGTTTGGTGAATTATTCCTTCTCATTATAGAAATCATTGAGAGAAAATTCACCTCCATTGTCGATCTAATACATTTTACTTTTAAACTAAATTGAGTTTCAACTAAGCATACAAAAGATTTGATCAAAGTAGATGCTTCAAACTTAAGTCTCATAGGATATATCCAAGTATACCTACTTCTATCATCAACAACAAGTGAGAAAATACTTGTAACCAATTGAGGGGACTCGATACAGTCCCCATATGTCCATATGCACTAGATCAAAGCATGTTTTTGAAATAGTAGAACTAGTAGGAAAGGCAATCGCTTTTGTTTTGCAAAATGGCATATATCACATGGCATATCATTCTGTGCACATTTAATAGAAGGAAAAATTTTATTCATTTCATGCATCTTTGTATAAGATGGGTGACCAAGTCTCAAATGCCAAAGTTTACATTCCGTTTATTAGTATGTAAAGGTATGAAGATTGTTTACTGTAATTGAAGTGCTCTATGGTCGATGAACTATTTGTTGATGGAGTCATAGGGCATGGTGACACTAGATGATACAATCCATTCTTCCTCTCAGCTATCTCAATCACTTTCTATCTGGTTGTCCGCAACACACATTTCTTTCTCTTAAGATGCATATCACGATCTATATCATCGGTCAATTTGGGAATAGACAAAGAGGTTGAATGAAAAATTTGGAATATAAAGGACATCACTAAGTACTAAGTAATCATCAAGGTATATAGTTTCGCAAGGCCACAAATAACTTGTGTACCATTAGGTAGGGTAACAGTGACAGGTTTTATTTTTCTAATGCATTTGAAAAGTTTTCTAGAGTAGCAAATATGAATGGTGGCTCATGTATCTACAATCCAGGATTTAAGCTTTTTAGAGTTGTGTAAGGCACAGATAATACCTGACTTTACTGTGGTGTAGCGTATGTTATTAGCATCAATGTGTTCGAGCCTTGAAGTAATGCCAATATGGCTTTATGTTGCTCTCGGAGTGAATCCTGATTTCCGTAAGCTAGAATTGTTTTCCAGTGACTTGTTGATCCTCATGATGTGAGCTTTCATCATCCTTATCATTGAAATTCTCTGCGCAGATTGTTAATGCTAATGCTATTCTCAAGGTGAGGCGGGTATCCGTGTTTCTTATAGCACACATCTACTGTATGTCCAGTTCTCCCACAATGAGAGCATAGCTTTGAACCTCTACCTCCTCTTCCATTGGTGAATCGTCCTCCACGATCACCTCTACCTCTATAACCTCCTCTTCCTTAATAGTTGCTTTGTTGATTTTGATTTCCAAACGCAAAGAAGAACCTTAGGTTCCTCTACAGAACTACTTGTTTTGTCTTTCTTGTTGAATTAACATCGAATACACTTTGCCAATTGATGGAAAAGGATCCATAAGCATGATTTGAGATCTCACAGCAGAGTACTGTTCACCGAGACCTTTCAAGAACCGAAGCACCTTACCTCATTCCCTATATTCTTTGAATTTAATTGCAGCATTACACTTAATACCACAATCACAATCACAAACGGGAGCAGGATGAAAATTCTCAAATTCTTGCCATAATTTCTTTAGTCTAGTATAGTAATTAGAGATAGAATCATCACCTTGTTTTGCGATGTATATTTCTTCTTGCAAATCAGAGATCCGAAACATGTTCCCTTGATAGAATCGATCCTTGAGATCTTTCCAAACATCGGCCGCAGTATCCTTCCACGGTATACTTTGCGAGATTTCTGGAATAATCGAGCTGTTAATCCATGACATAATCATGGTATTGCATCGATCCCACGTGATAGAGTCCCGATCTTCATCCTTTAGGTCTCGCAAGGATCCATCGATGAAATGGAGTTTGTTCTTCAAACGCAACGCCATTGTCATCGCCTCGACCAAGTGTGGTAATTATTGTCGTTCAACGCGGTGTGACAATCGTTGTGCTTGGATTGTCACTCGGATGCATGAAGTAGGGATTGAGCATATCACTTTGATATGCTTTGGTGTTGGATGAACCATTTCCATTTTCTGTGTTTGGTGAAGTGTGGATCTCACCATCATCTGGTATCACGGTAGCCATTGATGATGAGAAGAACTAGATTCCGAGTTGAGCGAAGAGAAACAGAGTGAAGCGGTGGTGGCAGAGCTCCGATTAAGAGCTCTGATACCATATCATAAACGTAGCAAGATCCATTGAAAGCGATGAAGATGATGAAGTATTCATCGAGAGAAAGAGAGAGAAATGGAAACTGCAAGTTTGTTAAAATGCTCAACTGAATTCATTCAATGAGAATTTACAGTATATATACATCAGTGAATTGTATGAAAATCTAGAAGCTAACTAACCGAATTCAGTTAGACTAAGAGATTGAAAACCTAACTCTAATCTGAATACAAGCTCAAAGAGTAAAGCTAACCTAAAAGATAAAAGAGTAAAGTTACATTTACTTTAAGTTACTTAATAGAGTAGTGTGAAGTGGTGCTAACATGTTGGTGAGTCAGCCATAGTCAACATCTGATGTGGCTGTTGACTTTGACTTTTCTACATCTCTATTAACATATATACATACACTTTAGCTGATCATGCTTCATGCTTCATGTTGGTGACATGGAGCGCTTATCAACAGCCTCTAGAAAGCACCTGCAAATCAAATTTCAAGAATTTAGTTATATCCAGCAACAGTAGCAGTTAAGGTGGAACTTGCTGTACAACAATGAAAATTAAATTGGAGTCACAAAATAACCCTTCACATGGTGGAACTTGCTGTTCAATAATGAAAACTTGAGTTACCAAACCCTTTCAGGAGAAACAATGGTCATCAAATGAAATGCGGTAGATTGTCACAAAAACACACTCACGGCGGAACTGGCTGTGGAACAATTACCTACCATCACTTATATTATAGAAATATGCCCAACGATGCTCCAAACGTTTTGATATGAACCCGTATTCAAAGATTAAATCACGGTTCTAATCTGATGCTCTAATCGATGCTCCAATCGATCTAATACTTTAGAAATTGCAGTCCTTCGATATCTTAGAATTTCAAAACAAAGTAGCCCAAACAGGATTGTAACCAATTGGCGACTAACATACATAGATTGTCGCAAATAGGATGGTGTGTAACGAATTCACAAACCTGATCTCAGCCTCTCAGATTCGCCTCAACCCGATCCATGTGACAGCCCAACTGGAGCCCGCGAACCCGTGAATTTCTTAGCGAAAACATGGTTGAATAGAGCAGGTACACATACACCATTTGAGTGGCGTCGACATTGAGATCGCAAAGAGGAAAGTGCAGTTCAATTATTGAAAGCCGATGGATCTCAGAATGTAAGGTGAATAGTACTTTAAGTTCAAATTACAAAAAATAACCCCTGCGTTTGCAACAATTACCCATACATACCCACCACAATCATTCCACAAATCAAACTCTGTTACTTCTAATTTTTGTGACCCACATTATTTTCTATTTTAATAGTACTAATATTTTTAGTTGTGGTTTTTAAAAATAAGGTTAAATTATTTGTGGTATTTAAAGTTGATACTAAATACCATAAAATTATAGATATCATTAACCCATTAATTTAATAATTATAGATATCATTAACCCATTAGTTTTTATTTGCGTTTTTCAATTTTTTTAATCCCACTTGAGTTTTATTTAAGCCTATCATTAAACATATGAAGATGTGAATTAAGCTTCGAGGTAAAAGAAGGAGGCATATCAGCTCATAATTATAAAATGCAGCTGAATATTGTTGGAGACTTAGAATATAGGACAATGTTTTAGAGATACAAGTTTTCAAAAAAAATGTCAGTAAATGTTTTTTTAAAAAAGTGACCACACATCTAAGTTAAAAATTCCTGTTATACCTACCGCGAAATTACGTTCACTACGCCAGCGTACAAGCTTTGTCAGCGTTTTTTTTGGGCATTGGTAGCGTTTTAAAACGCTAGAGAAGCTGGCGCTACTAATGCGTACACCCCATTAGTAGCGTTTTAAGAAACGCTAGCCATTTACCCAGCGTGTTTTAGACATACGTAGCGTTTTATATAAAACGCTAGCCATTGACCCAGCGCCTTTTTACAATTCCTAGCGTTTTCTGTAAAACGCTAGGGATCCCATAGCACACTATAAAAAGAGCAACTACCTCACTAGACTTCCCTGCGTTTGTTATTTTGGTGTTTTTACAATACAATGTCTATCAAAACTTCAATTAAGAAAAAAATTGAAAAAAGTGTCCGTGATTTTCTTGATGATTGTGATAATCATATCAATAGTCTTAACACGTTACAAAATCATGTCTCAGAGGAGGTTGAGATGGATCTATCTAAACCTCCTTTTAAGAAGTTTGTCAGTGACATTGTTACTACAGTTTTCGAGGAACAAAAATCAAGAAAGCAAGTATTTGAACCTACAATTTGCCAGGTATTTTATTTTTTATTTATTTTAGGTTTTCTTATTATTTTTATCATTATTTCATTTTAATTAACTTTTATATATTTCTCTTTTTTTTGATACTGACTTTCTAAAACAAGGCATGTCACTACCCATTGCTATAAGAATCAAAAGTATGTAAGCTTCAGAGAATTTTACTGGTGTCCGAAAGATAAGGTTTATAAACCTAGTGCTAAAGGTATAAATATTAATTATATAGTTATAGAAATAATGTTTTTTTATTGTTAATGTGTTTGAATACTATTTTAGGATCGGTCTCACAATGAAACAATGGCGTATTTTAAAGAGCAACATAGGTGCAATTGATGAAGCGGTCGAAGAGTGAAGGAGGACTGAACGGAGGAGGCAAAGAGGATTGGTGAACAAAAAAAGGATTTTAAGAGGGATTTTTATTTGTTGAAGTTAAATTATGTAGTATTTGGAACAATTTTTAATATTGTGAAACTTTTATTTTATTAATATTATGCAAGATTGCTAAGTACGTTTAGTAATTTTGGATATTTTATTCTCTCATATATATGTTAGTTTTCCTTCCCATTTGCATCGGTTAGTACGTACTACTGTGTTAAATATTGATGACCAAAGCAAGCAAGCATAACTATTTACTTTTGGTAATCGCCATGAACAATTTACCTTAATTTATGAAGTAATTAGTATTTACTTTTTGACTACAAGCTAGCTAGGAGTGTGGCTGTAGAAATCAAAGTTTTGATCCTCATCAAGTAATTAGTATTCGGCTGTTCGCTCTGTTTAGCTCATTTTGTTCACTAGTAATACATGCAAAATTATATTAGCCTTCTATAAATGAATCAAAATGAAAAAATAGCAATATATGCCTTAAATAACTCCATATAAGTTTTTTTCCACAGAAATTAAAAATGCTTTATTTCTTGAACTTCATAAATTACATATATTTGATTAATCAAATGGAACTAATTTTTCAATAAAATGAACATAAACATAGAATAGAATTATCCAAAAAATGAATAACGAATTACAACAATCATTGATGGGAACGACAAGTTCTTTAAACAACAAAGACTTGCAGGAGTTCAATACATAACTAGACAGCAACAAGGCAATAACATTCACGTGACGCAAAACAGTACAAGGTGATCGAAGTGTAGTCAGCAAGGGTCCTTCTGAATAACATTATCAGCATTCTCAGTACTATTTCCTTCAACTTCATTGGTGCTAGCTACTTCATTTCAGACTTCATTTGTTAGTGTTTCACTTGAGAAAATTGGAGACTTCTCTACAAGAAGAACAAAGGTTTAGGTAAGATTTGTGAAAAGAAGAGCAAATGTAACAAAGAAGATTGGGATGCTAAAAGACTTCCGGAGGTTTATAGTGTAGTAGTCAGAAGAGCAAGGTTTATGGCACTTAATACTTTCTGCCTTTTCCAAATGTTACTTTAAAAAAAAAGAGGCACCGTTGGTTCTTGGGATGGCAATTAAGAGGAAGGTGGGAAATGTATCACTTTTTTTATTAGCTTAAATATTCTCAAGTCTCAACAGATGCAAAATTAGGTGCCTTCTTAGATTCTAAGATATGATTGGTGTGGCCGCCCATAATGACCTTTCTTGGAGGAATGGTCTTCGAGAGAATAGTTGATTGGATAGTTTTAAGCAATGTTATTAAACCGGACCGACTCGGTCGGTTGGACCGGTCGAACCGTGACCCAGTAACAAGAACGGTCCGAGGTACTTATTGGATCACATATGCAGTTGATCCGTTGTGACCCGGTGAAACCCGGTCGACCCGACATTGAACTGATGACCTGGACCGATTTTGCAACCCACGGGTCAAAGCGTTGGTAATTTTAAATGGTTAGCAAAAGTGGTAATCAAGGGAATCGAACCCCTGACCAGTACCTCATTTGCACTAAACTTACCACTGCACCACTTGTGACTTTGATGTATTGGCTTACAAAATTGGATTATGTATTAATCTTTGTTGTTTTTTTTTTTTTGACGTGAGGAGTATGTATTCTTTTGGCACAATGCGGTCTTTTTTGGACTTAGCAAGTTTATCATACTTTTTTCTTTGCGCCTCCGTCAAGGCCTTGTCCTTCTCGGCCCGAGCTCCCGCAAATAGAGATAGTCATGATTAGGGATGGCAAAACGGGTTTTGGCCTCGCCGGCCGCCCGCTAACCCGCCAAATAAAAGCGGGCCGGGCCGAGTATTGGGACCATGACCCGCTAAGACCGCGTGTTGAGGAGAGTCGTACATTAACACTATCTCTATATATATAATGTCGAGACACTATGTTGGCAATTCTTCTATTTTTCTCATCATCTTTTTTTCTTTTTCTTCTTTTTTCCACATTTTTCAATTAATTACCAAACAACTCTTAATTACAAAAGTTATGTGCTAATGCTAATTAACACATTATTATTAACACACTTTTTAACTTGTGGCCTCCAATTGGGTCATGACTTTAGTCCCCTACTTTTACTATTGTCATCACTTTAATAAAATCAAAGCATGAACATCTACTTGCTCGGATGTTGATAACTCTCTCTCTCTCTCATCAACTGTATAATTTTTGAACTAGGAATTCACGTGAGAAAGATGAAACGAGGTAGAAAGCCACCAGAAAAACGAAGAACACAAACTCGCGTCTTGAAGAGGAGAGGAAGATTGAAAGAAGATTGATTTGTGTATTACATGTTGCTACTCAGAGATTTGTTTATTCAAAGTTTTAAACAGCTAGGTCATGATCGGTTAGTCGGTCGAAAGTGAGCAAAAGGACGACGGGCTAGAAAAATAAAATACCTTCAGCTTCGTCCACCAGCTCTTGCATAATCTTGTACAGAGGGAAGCACAGACCTGCATGGGTTTCTTCTTGAACCGCTCAAACTCGACACGCGCCCTAGACCCGAGCGAGAGAATAGGAACGTCGCCCTTAGTGAGATCCAGGTTCCGTTCATCGAACTTGGCCCGCTTGGGAGAGCGATCAGCGTGGGGAGGAGGCGACCGGGGCCTGGTAGCGGGCTTCTTCCCTTGGTTTTTGGGAGTCTGAGGCACTCTCGACGACCCCTCCACGTCGACCACATTGCGTGGTGGCGGCTTGGAGGCACTCCCCTTGTTGGGGTTGGGGTTGAATCGCATCGATCACGGCCCATGACTTACCGGCCATTCTTTCTGCAAAACAACGAGTTAAGAGTTAGAAGAGAAGATCGACAGCATAAATATAAAGGCAAAGTTTAAAAGTGAACCGATCTCGGCCTCCAGAGCCCGGCCAATGAGCAAGACGAAGGGACGGCAAGGTATATCGCCCTTAGGGTCTGGGGGCAGCATGCCCGCCAAAGTTTTGATCATCTCTAGAGACTCCACGTCGGCCGCAGTCACCGGGCCTCCTGAAGAAGTGGGCCTCGTTCCACATGATTGGAAAATAAGGGGGACCGAGCATTTCGTCGGGTTGGACTTCAGATATGGCCTTGTGATAACTCTATTTTATATAGAGTTATTCATAGTCTTTTACTTAGATAAATGTTTGAAACCAATGCAATAAACTTGTAAATACAATAAAAAGAGATGAAAATCATAAAATACATTATCAAGGAGATAGAAGTTCAATTTATATACAAATTGGTATGTTTGATATGTTTGTTGAGTACTTTTGCAGATTCTGTGATTTTGCATTAAGTGCTTAAGCATCGAGTGCTTAAGCACCAAAGCATGCATGTTGAAGCATGCAAGTGAAGCAAGTAGCACAAGACCCCACATTGGAAGCACCTCAATTTGATTTCGTTCTAATGAGCCTTCACGGCCTCCTACTAGCTCGGTGATCACATGGAATCAATTATCAAGTTACCAAAGAAGTCATCTATGGGATAAAAACAACAAACATCATCATTACACCAAGCCAAATGTCATCAACTAATTGGACCCCTTCAAAAGGAATGTTTCCCACTCAAAGGAATGTTTCCCATTCAAAGTGACAACAATTGACACCTGCAAAATAACTAGGATAAGTCACATGATGGTCAAAGAAAACTTCACAAGCAAGCAAATAAGTCAAATACTTGAAGACAAAGAAAACCCTCCATGGAAGGAAATCTCCTACTTCTATAAATAGGACTCTTTCATCTCTTGTAAAAGATATAAGAAAAATATATAGATTACCATATAGATACAATAGTAGTTTTAGATTAAAGTTCATCTTGTTCTTCATTTTATTTCCAAGTCTTTTTACTTCACTTTGATTACTCTAAACTTAAGAGGAAGGTAAGAAGGAATTGACATCTCTATTCTTCACTTCTTCCTAGTTGAGAATCAAGTGTTCTTCATTAATATTAAGTTCTTATTTCATGTTCTTCATCTTACTCTTTATTTACTTTCTTGTTATTTAATTTCTTGCAAGACTTGTCCAATCAAGCAATTTACTTTCTTGCAAGACTTGTCCATTCAAGCAATTTACTTTTAAGCAATTTACATTTCCAAGCTATTTACAATGCTTTCTTTACTTGCTTTGTTTAATTACTTTATGTGGACGATGATGAGCTAAATTCCTTAGTTGGGATGCTCTAGTCATATGATGAACTCGTGAGAACTATTGTGTTGTCCAAAAAGGGTGCCTCACTTACTAGTTCTTGTACTTGAATTAAACTTGTTTTAAGGTTAACTTAGAACAAGGGGAGTTGTATTTACAAGAGATTGACTTACAACTAGATCTCAAGAACTAGAAGCAAAGGCAAGTGTTTATTTAAGTCTTTGATGAGAAATTTGTTTTCCACAAAGTCAGCTTGGTAATTCCATGCTAATTCAAAAGTAATTAGCATAGTCTTTGTTCATGTGTGGGGTTTTTACTAAGGGAAAGTATTTAGCAACTTGAACCACTTGAAAGGAGGCGAGGAGTTTGACATACTTGCCCTTCTTGCAAAAAAACAAGGGTTTATTGAGCTTGTACAGTCACCCTTAATCTGATGTATCTACACTAAGTGATCAAGCACCTGGTGCTCAAGCACCGAAAGACAGCACAACATTCTCACAAGGAACTCATATGGTAAAAGCATCTCAACTCTCTCTTAAATTACATCCTCTACAGTATTTAAATTCTGTTTTTCTATATTCCAAAACCAACCACAAATTTCGAATAGTTGTAGACACGCTAGTTTACCTATGCTAAACAAACACATTAAAAATTAGTCAATCCTCGTGGGAACGATCTTTACTTACTCTTTATTACTTGTTTGTGATTGTGTATACTTGCACATGCTTATTTCACACACCAAGTTTTTGGCGCCGTTGTTTCGGACCGCCAATAATTTTTAGTTTGTTTAGTTAGTAAAAGAGTGTTTTTATTTTTTTATCGCTTTTTGGTAGTGTTATTCTCATGCGAGAACAAGTGCTTAAGCACTAGCCTATGCCAAGAAGACCACCACCAAATTTTGATTTTGATCCAGAGATTGAAAGAAGATTCAGGAGACAATTAAGACTTCAGAGGGAAATCCAACAACACAGCAATATGGCTGAACCAGTAATACCACTAGGGATGCCACAAACAGTACAAATACATGTACAGATACACAATGACAAAGAACCTCGTGCACCAAACACGCCCGTAAGATGAAGGATCAAGGCATAACATCGCCGGAGGTAATCCAATTCCACGATGTAGGAGTAAATCATAGACATCAATTCATATACATGGACCCTATAGGCATGATTAATGATAGAGATAGGCCCATGAGGGATTATGCCATGTTTGATCATCAAAATATGCAGACTAGCATTGCTAGGCCTCATATTGATGCTGTCCATTTTGAATTTAAACCAATGATGTTTCAAATGCCGCAAACAATTGGTCGGCTTTGGGGATTTTCACATGATGACCCCCATGAGCATTTAAAGCAGCTTTTTAGAAGTATGTAGCAATTTCATCATACGGTGTAAGAGAGGATGCATTTAGGCTAAAGTTATTTCCATATTCATTAAAAGATAAAGCTAAATCATGGTTAAATTCTTTAGAGCCTAATTCAATTCATTCATGGAATGAATTAGTGAAAAATTTCTGTCAAAATACTTCCCACCAATCAAAAATGCTAGGATGAGAAATGACATTACATCTTTTAAACAAAAGAGATTTGAATCATTGTTTGAGGCATGGGAAAGATGGAAGGAATTGCTTAGAAAATGTCCTCATCATGGTCGCGGTCATTATACAGATGGAAACATTTTACAATGGATTAGAGCCCCAAACTGTAATTATGCTTGATGCATCATCGTGGGGTGTTTTATTGAATCTGTCTTATAATGAAGCTTGTGAATTAATTGATAGGGTAGCAACGAATAGTTCTAGCTGGCCTCATCAAAGGGCAAGTGCCCAAAAGAAAGTGGAGTACATGAACTTAGTGAAATTTCATCCCTAATCGCTCAAGTTGCCACATTGGCTAACATGATTAAAACTTTCACTACACCTAGTTCAATTTACACCTAAACCAAAGAGAAACTTCATTGCAAACCATAGAACAAGCACCTCAAGGAGCACCTAGTTGTGTTTATTGTGGAGGAGCCCACCTCTATGAAGAGTGCTCAAGTAATCCTCGTGTCGATTAACTATGTGGATCAAAATAGATATAATAATAATAGGAATAACAACCCTTACTCTAACACCTATAATCTCTGGCCGGAAAAATCACCCAAATCTTAAGTGGGGACCAAGTAATAACAGTGCTCAAGCACCGGTGTTCAAGCACCGGAGCTCAAGCACCAGCCCACAACCAGGATATCAAAATTATCAAAGGCAACAACAAACCGCCAATGATAATTCAATAGAAAGCCTCGCTTAAATCATTCATAAGTGAAACAAGAACAAAGAAGGCAAACTCAAGATGCTTCCATAAAAACTTAGAAACTCAAGTAGGTCAATTAGCAAATGCTATGTATCAAAAGACTGCGGGTGTTCTACCATCCAATACTGAAGCATCCACATCTCAAAGGCAAGGAAAAGAACAAGTAAAGGCCATATCACCGAGAAGTGGTAAGGATCTCACAGAGCCCTATGAGAATGAAGGTGTAGATAAGGGAGAAAAACTCAAAAAGAAAAAGAAACTCGAATAATGTAAGCACCGAAGCTTCCACTTCTCAAAAAGAACCAAATCCCAGTTAGTTATCGAACACCCACCTCCTCCATTCCTCAAAGATTAAAAAAAGTGCATGAGGAGAAGCAATTCAAGAAGTTTTTAGATGTTTTAAAACATTTGCACATTAATATTCCTTTGATTGAAGCTTTACAACAAATGCCTAATTATGCTAAATTTATGAAAGATATCATTTGTAGAAGAAAGAGATTAGGTGAATTTCAAACTATTGCAATGTCAAAGGAAGTTAGTTCAATTTCTGAGAATAAAATTCCAAGAAAATTGAAAGATCCCGGTAGCTTTACAATTCCTTTCTCTATAGGCAACAACTATACAGGAGAGCTCTATGTGATTTAGGTGCAAGCATCAACTTGATGCCTAAATCTATCTTTGAGAAGTTAGGAATTGGTAATGCAAAGCCTACCTCTGTAACATTATCCCTTGCAGATAGATCAACAAAGATATCCGAAGGGATAGTTGAAGATATTCAGTCAAGGTTGACAAATTCGTGTTTCTGCAGATTTTGTTATTCTTGATTTTGTTGCGTATGAAAATGTGCCAATAATCCTTGGAAGACCATTTCTTGCAAACTGGTAAGACACTTATTGATGTTCAAAAAGGAGAACTAACCATGAGGGTGAATGATCAAGAAGTGAAATTCAATGTGATGAAAGCAATGAAGTATCCAAAGCAGAGGAGCAAGAAGAATGTTACGCTATCTCACTTGATCATCCAGTGCGAAGCAATTCAACAAACAAGATGATGACCATCGACTAGTGCTTTAGCATCAAGTGCTTATGCACTTCCCGAGGTGAAATGCAAGAACAAGGCATACCGACAATGAGAGGAAGTTAAACCTAAGGTATGGTCTAGAACTTTTGAATCTTTAAATTTAGAAGACCCTAACCTTAAGAAAAACTTACCTTCAATTGAACAACCTCCCAAACTAGAACTGAAGGAATTGCCAAAACACTTAAAGTATGTTTTCTTAGGGGATAATGATTCACTTCCAGTTATCATTGCATCTGATCTATCATTAGAGCAGGAGCATGATTTAATTGAAACCCTTAAAAAACATAAAAAAGCAATAGGATGGCAAATGGCAGACATTAAAGGGATTAGCCCCTCTATTTGTATGCATAGAATAAATCTAGAAGACAATGCTAAAAACAGCATTGAGGCACAGAGAAGGCTAAATCCAATCATGAAAGAGGTTGATAAAGCTAAAATTGAGGTCATTGAAAAACTGCCACCACCAACAACTGTCAAGGGGATTAGAAGTTTTCTAGGACATGCAGGTTTCTATAGAAGATTCATCAAAGACTTTTCAAAAATTTCAAAACCTCTGTGTAATCTTTTGCAATTAGATACACAATTTAACTTTGATGAATCTTGTATAAAAGCATTTCAGAAACTGAAGAAGGCTTTGGTCACTGCACCTGTCATTGTAACACCGATCGACCAAACCTTTTGAACTAATGTGTGATGCTAGTGACTTTCTTTGTAGGAGCTGTCCTAGGGCAAAGGTATGACAAAGTGTTTCATTCAATTTATTATGCTAGCAAAACATTAATTGAAGCTCAAGTGAACTACATCTTGATCGAGAAAGAGCTATTAGTCGTGGTGTTTGCTTTTGACAAATTCAGATCTTACTTAGTAGGCACAAAAGTGATTGTATATACCGACCACTCTGCCATTAAGTATCCGCTTGCAAAGAAAGATGCAAAACCTAGGCTAATAAGGTGGATTCTACTCCTTCAAGAGTTTGATCTTGAGATTAGGGATAAGAAGGAGTAGAAAATCAAGTTGCCGATCACCTATCTAGGCTTGAAGGTGATGATACAGTACTCAAGAAATCAAGGAGAGATTCCCGGATGAAGATTTGTTAGCAAGCAATATCGTCATAGCAGAATATAGTGCTTTTACACTTAGTGCTCAAGCACCGGAGATTCTCGCACCATGGTATCTTGACATTGCTAACTATCCGGTAAGTAATGTTGTACCGCATTGATGGATTATCGCGAGAAGAAGGTTTTTCCATATAGTAAAACAATACTATTGGGATGAACCTTACCTATACAAGATGTGTCCGGACAAGTCATGAGAAAGTGTGTCCTGAACAAGAACAACAACAAGCGATTGCTTGAGCACCGCCATGCAAAGACCATATGGAGGTCATTTTGGAGGACACAGAACAGCGAAAGAAAGGTACTACAAACAAAGTTATTTTTGGCCCTCTTTATTTAAAGATGCATTCTATATAGTAAAAACACGTGATAGATGCCAAAGAAGTGGTAATATATCCGAAAAACATGAAATGCCAAGAACCAACATTCTTGAACTTGAACTTTTTGATGTATGGGGCATGGATTTCATGGGTCCTTTTCCTACTTCTTTTGGTAAAGAATACATCTTAGTTCTTTGTAGATTATGTGTCTAAATGGGTTGAAGCGATAGCACTACCTAGTGCCGATGCTAGATCGATGAGTAAATTTCTTCAAAAGAACATATTTACTAGATTTGGCACCCTAGGGCAATCATAAATGATGAAGGATCTCATTTTTGTAATAAAATTATTGAAAATCTTCTTGCAAAATATGGGATTAAACACAAAATTTCTCTGCATATCATCCCCAAACTAGTGGCTGTTTGAACTATCAAATAGGAAATAAAAAGAATGCTAGAAAAATGGTTGGACCAACAAGGAAAGATTGGTCATTGCATTTAGATGAAGCATTATGGGCATATAGAACTGCATATAAAACTCCATTAGGTATGTCCCCTATAGAATAGTTTATGGCAAAGCATGTCACCCGCCAATTGAGCTAGAAAATAAATCCTATTGGGCAATCAAAAAGCTGAATTTTGATCTAGACCAAGCAGGCAAACAGAGGTTTTTAGAACTAAATGAATTAGAAGAATTCAGGCACTTCTCTTATGAGAATGCTAAGATTTACAAAGATAAAACCAAGGTGTGGCATGATAAAAGAATCCAACAAAGAGATCTTAAAGAAGGAGGATTGGTCCTATTGTACAATTCAAGGCTAAAATTATTCCCTGGAAAATTGAAATCCGGATGGGACAGGACCATTCAAATTAGTCAAGATATATTCTCATGGTGCGATTGACATATTTGATGCAAACTCAGGTAATACTTTCAAAGTAAATGGACAAAGAGTTAAAATGTATTATGGTGAGCAAATGGTGCAATCTGAAAGCACCATTCATTTTGAAAATCCTTGATCTAAAAAGGATAGTCAGGCTGTTAAGACATTAAAACAAGCGCTTGTGGGAGGCAACCCATCAATTTTTTGATAAATATTAACTATGTTTATGCAGTTTGATGTTTTCGGTGTTTTTCAGAAATGCAGAATTTAGTGCTCAAGCACCACGCGCTTAAGCACTAACAAAAGCCCCAATGTCTCAACCGGTGAAGTCCCTACTCGGGAGATTGCTAAAGAGCGAGTGTTCTCAGAACCACCGGTGTGCTTCAAAGACCAAGTGCTTCGGCACCAACAAAGGAGCCAAGCAGAATCGGAATCACCGAGGATCTTGAGGATATTCTAGGATTAGTTGCTACGGAGCTTGCTATCAAGAAAAGGCAAGAATTGGGAAACACCAAAAATTTTTCAAGTCACCACTGCAGCAGAACTATTCAACAAACAATAGCGCAAAGGGAAGGATCAAAAGAACCCAAGGAGAAAGAACCAGAAAAGAAAACAGCTGAAGAAGAAGAGAGCGATCTTGAAGGACATTGCTTTGAGACCTTGAAGGACTTACCGGATCAAGTTATGGAGCCATCTGCTGAAATTTCAAAGGAACCAGAGGCACAGATTGGAGCTCAACCATCGATGCTCAAGCACTAACTCTGCACAACCTTCAAAGACACACGGATGTGAAGGCCATCATGGCGAGACTTCTACAACTCCAAAAGCACCAAAGCGAAGCCCAAAGCAACACCAACAAGGAGCAAAGAACAGATCGAGGAGTGGTGCAAAACCACTGATAAACTTTTTACATGCTTTCCTATATTAACTATGCAATATTTTGTTATATTATGCAAGTATTTTGTTATATATTTTGCTACTTATAAACTAATGCTACTATGGATAAATCCCACATGTAATGTTAACCCCCACCCCATTTTGCACACTATTCCCTATTTTCATCTCAACTTAAGAGCTAGTGAGGACCTTTGCTCAATTTTAAGTTGGGGAAGCACTTCAAATTCGATGCATGTGGTATATATATATAGTATTTTAAACCTACTAATGCTTGTTTTATTTAATATCATTAAATATCTGTTAGTATGTTAGATAAGTAGTTAAGTCTTTTGTAAATAGAGTTTATTTTCATTTTGTTTTAGATTTACTTAACAAAGCATTTTCAAAAATCAAATTCTGTTTTTGAACAGTTTTTTTAAGTAAATCAATAGTAGGAATGTCTGATTTTGAAGCATGATCGACTTGCTATTTCACAAATGATTTTGATGCATCTCTTTAGAACCAAAATCCTCAATGAAAAGAAAAGAAAAAGAGTCCTTTTACTCAAAAACAACCATTGTTATTATCACTTTTACACTTTAAAGTTGATTTTTGAAAGGGGATCAAACTGAGTGAAAAGTTTTTTCGAAACAAACAGAATTTAAGAAAACCAAGGTCAAAAACAAAGTTTTATTAAAAACTTAGAAGAGTGTTGAGAAATAAGTTTGGGGAGATTTTATGAAAACAAAGGCAAAAATGAGGAGCTTAGTACTCAATAAAGTTTCAAAAGAAAATCAAAAGGTGTCAAAACTATGTTTGCTTAATATCTAAACCGAACTGTTAGAAAGCAGAGTGCATTTGATTTGCAAACCAAGAAAAAGAAAAGTATGCATAAGGAGGACAATGAATCCTGTTCCAAAGTGCATTTGGTTTGAAAAAGAAAAACAAAAAAACAAATCAAGAAAAAGTATGCACATGGAGGTCGAAGAAAGAGGGTAACATAAGTTTTAAGAAGCATCTAGTGCTTATCTAGTAGATGCTTATGCACCAAAAGAAAAAGAAACATCAAAAAAGAAGCATTGAGTCAAAAAGTTTTAAACTACTCATGTCAAGCCCTTTGATATACTTAAAGCCCCCGAGCTTAAGGATCTTGTGAGTCTACTCTATGTTTTGAAACACCTTTGTGTTGACCAAAAGTTTTCTAAAGTTTCAAAAAGTTTAAGAAAACCTTTTTTGCTTAGTTTGGAGCCAATCAAATTTCAATGGATCACACACGCACATAAAAGAGTTTTAATAGCTTTGGTTGTGATGAATTTCAAAGGCACAAAGACATAGAGATTGGAGGAAAGAAAGGTTCTTTTAAGAGAACATCACATTTTGAAAGATTGAAAGGAGTTGAGCTGATCTGATCTTCTTCATCAAAAGAATCCTACTTGTTATTTTGTTATTTTGTTATTGCTTGAGGACAAGCAACAAGTTAAGTTTGGGGGTGTGATAACTCTATTTTATATAGAGTTATTCATAGTCTTTTACTTAGTGTTAATAATTTGGCAAGTGTACCAAATCGTACAAGTAGTAAAACCGGTAAATACCGGGATATCGTCCTCAAGGATCGAGTTAATCTACTAATTACGTTAACAATTACTAATTGGAACCAAATTGAAAGGGGTATGTTTGAAGGGGTTGAGCTGTGAAGCTCGAAATAAAGCGATAAAATATTTTTGGAATTTTTGTAAATAAAGTTAAACTAAAAACGTTAATGAATTACGATAAGAATGAAAGCTAGGGATGAACGTCGTTTGGTTTTCGTGACTATGTAACCGGGTCTAACATCAAGGATACCTCTCTCTATATTTTGCTACCGAGATCGTTATAATAACCAAGTCCTAATTCCTTAGGTAACTAGTCCTTTATAGATTAATAAAACTCCTAATTCCTTAGGTAATCCTAATAACCTATAAGCCTTAAACGCTAGAGTTCGCACGTACAACAATCCGGAGAATATTCCTAAGCTACGAATTGCAAGAATTGAAAGTCTACGATTCAAATATAATAATTCCCATTAAAATACCGAATAAAATAATTTCACAATTTCCCAATTGTAAATCAGTTCAAACTAAATTCCAATTCACAGAATATGAGAGAGAAACAATAAAACACAGTTAATACCAGCTACCTAGTGCTCTATCAAATTCAATTCATCCCTAACAGGAGGGTTTAGTTACACATGATGAAAGATAAGAAGAAAAGAGAATTACAAGATAATATTGATGAAGATGATGACATTAGAGGGCTCAAATCTTGTTCCCAAGGCTTGATCCTTCAATGGCCAGCAGCTGCAACTCGTTTCCTCTCGTGTGCTAGGGCTCCCAATTGATCAAAAACACGTCCTCCCCTGGTAAACACGCAGCCTTACGTATTTGAAGAACGTGACTTGCGCGCCATCTTGCGCGCGCGCAAACTTACGCGCAAGATGGCCAAGGCTTGATCAAGACTGCGCGCCATCTTGCGCGCGCGTCCCTGCGGCGTAACCTCGTCGCGCACACCTCACACGAAGACGTAAACTTTTGAGAGTTAGAGCGACCTATCCGCGCGCTTCTTCTTGCGCGCTCTCTTCGCGCGCCCGGTGTGTGCGCCTCCAAGTGGGGATCTTCCAAAACCTTGTCGTTGAATCCACTCGACCGCGATGCTTTGTCTTTCGATCCACCTCGTCCCCCGGGCAACACAAAATCACACAAACCAAGCATAAACAACTGCGTAACAAGCAATTCACAACAAACACGATTTGTTCACAAAAACACACCAATTAAGCACATCCATCATCAATATTGTGTAAAAACTCTTTAAAAACCGATGAAGATCATCATGTGATGAGGGTTCATCACAACCCCCAACTTGAACTTTTGCTTGTCCTCAAGCAAAGCTCGACTCGACTCACAATCGAAACAACTCAAAGTCAACAAGCAATCATATAAGAATTCAACTTTCACTCAAACACATAGGAGCGGGTTGAGCGACAACTTTCAGATTGGCTCTCAAAAGCAACTCCTCGTGATAATGTCATCGGGTACAACTATGCTCAAAAGTGAGTGTGTGACATTTAACTCAGTAGAACTTAGCTATTTTCAAAATGACATTAACTAGGACTAGAGGGCTTTCTTCCGAGCCTGCCAAAGATTGGTTCAAGATAAAGGGTAGGCTCACACTTCCACATAAGACTCGAGGACTTGAGAATCGACAAAGGGTCTTAGATAGGCATTTCGAGATCAAATCGGTGCATACTCTATTTCACACACACACGCACCATTTACGCCAAACTTTGTCTTGCACCCATTTAGAACTTTAACATTTAGATTCACTTATCATTGCATTGGGAACTTTAACCTTTAGAACACACTTGTGGATTTTTCCACTTATTCACAACACTTTAACACTTTAACGCACACGGCATACACTACAGCGTTACGGGTAGACGCTGCAGTGTTGCACTCACGCACACTAACACCACACACACACGGCATACACTACAACGTTACGGGTAGACGTTGCAGTGCTGCACTCACACCACACTTTACACAAACACATGCACTGACCATCCTACAATCTTCACCTTGACCTTTAGTACCGCGAAGTACCCCCAACTTAGCTTCTACGGCTACCCTAGATCTTTAGTACAAATTTGGCGAGACGCATGGTCCACCTGTGACTAGCCAAGCTAAGACATCCCTAGGTTCACTAGGTTCGACTGAGATAATGCTAGAGGTGTAGAAACAAGCTGTACCAAGTCAACTACCACCGGGAACTAATCTCACAATTCCTCACCAATTCATCACTAAGTTTTGCTCAACCGTTCCATTTTTTTTTTTTTTTTTTTTTTTTTTTACATAAAATCATTACATGATTGCTTTATTGAACTTTGAAGACACAAAACAAGACACAACTAACACAAAACCGTAGGTCCTCCCCCCCACTTGAACACAGCAGTGTCCTCACTGCCAAAAAAAAAATGGGGAAGGCCTACGTACAGACACCAATGCAAATTAAAATCAAACGAAACTACGACTAACAGGAGAACATCAAACTACACAATAATCAGCTAAAGAGATAGAGAATTAGAGATAAAACCAGAGTCTACTGTGGTGGTCCCTGGAAGATGTCATCACTAAGTCATCACTAAGTTTGCTCAACTCTCACCACAGGGGTACTATTCGCTCAATTCTCACTGAGTCATCACTAAGTTTGCTCAACTGTCTCTTATTTTTATTTTTATTTTTATAGAAGGAAATTCACTACCAAATTGCATATTATCTTGACACTGACACTGACAACTGACACTGACAATAGGTCCTCCCCCCACTTAAACACAGCAGTGTCCTCACTGATTAACTTAGAGGAAGACCTATTTACAAAACCCAAAGCAATAACAAAAATAAAGACAAGACAAGAAAGTAAATTAGAAGAGATAGAACACTACCTCACATGGGTTTCCTCCCATGAAGCGCTTGTTTATCGTCCTAAGCTTGACGATGCAACTCCACTCTCTCAAGGTGGAATGTATGACACAAAGAACACATCATTCTTCTTCTTCCGTTTATTAGGCAGGAACTTCATGAACTTGAGGTACAATTGTGTATGCTTCCATGCCCTCTCAAGGTGAATGGTGTTGCACAAGGCATAGAAGGAGTCTAAATATTTATCAACCTCTTCGCTCCCATCTTCCTTGCTTCTCAGTCGATGAGTGGAGAAAATGATTTGTTGGGAGATTTCTTGTTGGATTTCCACACCATCCCAAAACTGAGAATTTTTGGCTTCCCTCCAAACAAGAGGATCTTGCAGTTCAACTCTTTGTCCTTTCTTATCTTCCTTTTTCTCCCATGATTCTTCTATTGTTAAGCCTTCCTCTTCTTGTTTTGAAACTGAGGTAAAATCAGAAGGCTCACAATTTCCATTGAGATGACTCCCTTCATTGAATTCATCATGCACGATGTGTGGTTGATTACTTTGATTCGGTGGTTGTTCTACTAGTAACCAATCTTCGCCAACCCGGGGATACCATGTGTCAATGACTACCAAATCTTCCTCCTCGGGAACTTTAGGTTGAGCCAACCAAGGATAGGATTCATCAATGACTACCACATCGGCTCCTCAAGAATTTTAGGTTGAGCCAACCACGGATAGTACCCAAAGAATGAGTATCATTGGTTCACAAGAGCAATCCACCTCATCCTCCCCACAAAGATCACAATAGGACAATGTCTCACAATTACCATTTAGATGCGGTCCTCCACAACAACGAAGTGGTGAAGTGTGTACTCCATGACTTACAAAGTATCCACACGGCTCTTACACAATCAAGGGAGTAAAGTAGTAAAAGATAAAAAGAAATATGTAAAGAAAACAAAACAATAAATTAAATAAAAACAACTAAGTATATGCGGGTTGAATTAGCAAACCGCCTTGAAATTAGTGAATGTAACTTCGATCCCTAAGCGGCGCGCCAAAAACTTGTTAATAATTTGGCAAGTGTACCAAATCGTATAAGTAGTAAAACCGGTAAATACCGGGATATCGATCCTCAAGGATCGAGTTAATCTACTAATTACGTTAACAATTACTAATTGGAACCAAATTGAAAGGGTATGTTTGAAGGGGTTGGTGTGAAGCTCGAAATAAAGCGATAAAATATTTTTGGAATTTTTGTAAATAAAGTTAAACTAAAAACGTTAATGAATTACGATAAGAATGAAAGCTAGGGATGAACGTCGTTTGGTTTTCGTGACTATGTAACCGGTCTAACATCAAGGATACCTCTCTCTATATTTTGCTACCGAATTCGTTATAATAACCAAGTCCTAATTCCTTAGGTAACTAGTCCTTTATAGATTAATAAAACTCCTAATTCCTTAGGTAATCCTAATAACCTATAAGCCTTAAACGCTAGAGTTCGCACGCACAACAATCAGGAGAATATTCCTAAGCTACGAATTGCAAGAATTGAAAGTCTACGATTCAAATATAATAATTCCCATTAAAATACCGAATAAAATAATTTCACAATTTCCCAATTGTAAATCAGTTCAAACTAAATTCCAATTCACGAGAATATGAGAGAGAAACAATAAAACACGATTAATACCAGCTACCTAGTGCTCTATCAAATTCAATTCATCCCTAACAGGAGGGTTTAGTTACACATGATGAAAGATAAGAAGAAAAGAGAATTACAAGATAATATTGATGAAGATGATGACATTAGAGGGCTCAAATCTTGTTCCCAAGGCTTGATCCTTCAATGGCGGCAGTACTGCAACTCGCTTTCCTCTCGTGTGCTAGGGCTCCCAATTGATCAAAAACGCGTCCCCGGTAAACACGCAGCCTTACGTATTTGAAGAACGTGACTTGCGCGCGCATCATCTTGCGGTGGCGCGCAAACTTACGCGCAAGATGGCCAAGGCTTGATCAAGACTGCGCGCCATCTTGCGCGCGCGTCCCTGCGCGTAACCTCGTGCGCACACCTCACACAGAAGGACAGAAACTTTTGAGAGTTAGAGCGACCTATCCGCGCGCCTTCTTGCGCGCCTCTCTTCTGCGCGCCAGTGTGTGCGCCTCCAGTGGGGATCTTCCAAAACCTTGTCTTTGGCCGTTGAATCCACTCGACCGCAGCGGTGCTTTGTCTTTCGATCCACCTCGTCCCCGGGCAACACAAAATCACACAAACCAAAGATAAACACTGCGTAACAAGCAATTCACAACAAACACGATTTGTTCACAAAAACACACCAATTAAGCACATCCATCATCAATATTGTGTAAAAACTCTTTAAAAACCGATGAAGATCATCATGTGATGAGGGTTCATCACTTAGATAAATGTTTGAAACCAATGCAATAAACTTGTAAATACAATAAAAAGAGATGAAAATCATAAAATACATTATCAAGGAGATAGAAGTTCAATTTATATACAAATTGGTATGTTTGATATGTTTGTTGAGTACTTTTGCGATTCTGTGATTTTGCATTAAGTGCTTAAGCATCGAGTGCTTAAGCACCAAAGCATGGTGAAGCATGCGGTGAAAGCAAGTAGCACAAGACCCCACATTGGAAGCACCTCAATTTGATTTCGTTCTAATGAGCCTCACGCCTCCTACTAGCTCGGTGATCACATGGAATCAATTATCAAGTTACCAAAGAAGTCATCTATGGGATAAAAACAACAAACATCATCATTACACCAAGCCAAATGTCATCAACTAATTGGACCCCTTCAAAAGGAATGTTTCCCACTCAAAGGAATGTTTCCCATTCAAAGTGACAACAATTGACACTGCAAAATAACTAGGATAAGTCACATGATGGTCAAAGAAAACTTCACAAGCAAGCAAATAAGTCAAATACTTGAAGACAAAGAAAACCCTCCATGGAAGGAAATCTCCTACTTCTATAAATAGGACTCTTTCATCTCTTGTAAAAGATATAAGAAAAATATATAGATTACCATATAGATACAATAGTAGTTTTAGATTAAAGTTCATCTTGTTCTTCATTTTATTTCCAAGTCTTTTTACTTCACTTTGATTACTCTAAACTTAAGAGGAAGGTAAGAAGGAATTGACATCTCTATTCTTCACTTCTTCCTAGTTGAGAATCAAGTGTTCTTCATTAATATTAAGTTCTTATTTCATGTTCTTCATCTTACTCTTTATTTACTTTCTTGTTATTTAATTTCTTGCAAGACTTGTCCAATCAAGCAATTTACTTTCTTGCAAGACTTGTCCATTCAAGCAATTTACTTTTAAGCAATTTACATTTCCAAGCTATTTACAATGCTTTCTTTACTTGCTTTGTTTAATTACTTTATGTGGACGATGATGAGCTAAATTCCTTAGTTGGGATGCTCTAGTCATATGATGAACTCGTGAGAACTATTGTGTTGTCCAAAAGGGTGCCTCACTTACTAGTTCTTGTACTTGAATTAAACTTGTTTTAAGGTTAACTTAGAACAAGGGGGAGTTGTATTTACAAGAGATTGACTTACAACTAGATCTCAAGAACTAGAAGCAAAGGCAAGTGTTTATTTAAGTCTTTGATGAGAAATTTGTTTTCCACAAAGTCGACTTAGTAATTCCATGCTAATTCAAAAGTAATTAGCATAGTCTTTGTTCATGTGTGGGGTTTTTACTAAGGGAAAGTATTTAGCAACTTGAACCACTTGAAAGGAGGCGAGGGGAGTTTGACATACTTGCCCTTTACTGCAAAAAAAACAAGGGTTTATTGAGCTTGTACAGTCACCCTTGTCTCGATGTATCTACACTAAGTGATCAAGCACTGTGTGCTCAAGCACCGAAAGACAAAGACAACATTCTCACAAGGAACTCATATGGTAAAAGCATCTCAACTCTCTCTTAAATTACATCCTCTACAGGTATTTAAATTCTGTTTTTCTATATTCCAAAAACCAACCACAAATTTCTGAATAGTTGTAGACACACTAGTTTACCTATGCTAAACAAACACATTAAAAATTAGTCAATCCTCGTGGGAACGATCTTTACTTACTCTTTATTACTTGTTTGTGACTGTGTATACTTGCACATGCTTATTTCACACACCACCTTGCCGGCCTCCTTGGTCGGAACGATCCAGAAGTAGTGGCTCTTCCAGGTCGCTCCCAGCGACTCTTGAAACGCCTTAAAATAACGGTGCTGAGTTTTTTGGGCTTTGAAGGACACTTGCTCCCTCTTTTCCTTGTTGGCTTTTTACCTGAGCCAGCTCAGCTCGAAGATAGCAAAAAAGAGCATGATCGACACCGGCCGACCAAGTTTGGTTAGAAGAACTTCAAAGGTTTTCAAAAACGCCCATGCGTTTGGATGGAGCTGAGAGGGGGCGACTCCGATGTGACGGAGAACGTCACGTTGAAATTCGGTGAAGGGTGGCACGATGTTCATCCTCTCGAACACGATCCGATGCATCGTGAACTTGAGGTTGTCAGAATAAGTTGCAATATCCTCCCCGTTTTTCATGCCCCTTACTCTCCAACCCGGTAGATGGTGGAAGGAAGTTTCTAGAACGGGCAGCGCCCAATGGCCGACCGTGATAATGTGCCTTACAAAATTGGATTATGTATTAATCTTTGTATTTTTTTTTGACGTGAGGAGTATGTATTCTTTTTGGCACAATGCAGTCTTTTTTTTGGACTTAGCAAGTTTATCATACTTTTGCTGCGCCTCCGTCAAGGCCTTGTCCTTCTCGGCCCGAGCTCCTGCAAATAGAGATAGTCATGATTAGGGATGGCAAAACGGGTTTGGCCCGCCGGGCCGGCCCGCTAACCCGCCAAATAAAGGCGGGTCGGGCCGGAGTATTGGGACCGCCGACCCGCTAAGACCGCGTGTTGAGGAGAGTCGTACATTAACACTATCTCTATATATATATATAATGTCGAGACACTATGTTGGCAATTCTTCTATTTTTCTCATCATCTTTTTTTCTTTTTCTTCTTTTTTTTCCACATTTTTCAATTAATTACCAAACAACTCTTAATTACAAAAGTTATGTGCTAATGCTAATTAACACATTATTATTAACACACTTTTTAACTTGTGGCCTCCAATTGGGTCATGACTTTAGTCCCCTACTTTTACTATTGTCATCACTTTAATAAAATCAAAGCATGAACATCTACTTGCTCGGATGTTGATAACTCTCTCTCTCTCTCTCATCAACTGTATAATTTTTGAACTAGGAATTCACGTGAGAAAGATGAAACGAGGTAGAAAGCAAGAAAAAGCGAAGAACACAAACTCGCGTCTTGAAGAGGAGAGGAAGATTGAAAGAAGATTGATTTGTGTATTACATCGTTGTTACTCCTCAGATTTGTTTATTCAAAGTTTTAAGCGACTAGCTAGGGATGGCAAAGCGGGTTTTAGCCGCCGGGCCGCCCATTAACCCGCCAAATAAAGGCGGTCGGGCCGAGTATTGGTACCGCCGACCGCTAAGACCGCCCCGCCAAAAGGAAAAAAACCGCGAGCTAAAGCAAAGACGGGGCGGGTCGGCCCGCCAACCCGTTTTTTATTTTTTCATTATTTTTTTATTTTTTAAATAATAAAAAAACTATAATGGTTTATAGTATTAGTGTTTCTTCACCTGAATGATAGTGTTTTTTGTTTTGAGTTCTATACACTTATGAGGTTATACTCTGCAATACGAACATTAAGATATTATGATGATTTCTTATGCTGATTTTAACATGTTATTAATTACTAGTTATCAACGAAATGGATCATTTGCACTAACATTGAAGATTAGAATTTAGATGTTTCACTTTTGTTTTGTTAGAAATTGTTATGTTTTGTTAGCCAATGTTATATAATTTGAATCTCTAGACTTTGACGTTGTACTTATTATGGTTTTTTGGTTCTTAAAAATATTTATTTTGGTTGCTTGATTGTTAATCCTAGTTATCAAGCAATCAAAATACTAATTTCGGTTGCTTTAAGATCTTCTAGGTGACATTTCTTAATGGTTAATCCTAGTAATTCCAATGCTATTATTGTTTTATATTTTTAGTTGCTATATAGTTAATCCTAGTAATTCCAATGCTATTATTGTTTTATACTTTTATTTTGAATATATCAAGAGTATTTAAAGTAAAAATTTGTTAAAAATGCTTTATAAAAAATCTATTTTAAAAAGCAAGTGAAAAATCTTATTGAAATTGAAATGTTAAAAATATATAAGTTTTTTGTTCAAAAACTTTGAAAAAAATATTCAGGCGGGCCGGACCGCCAACCCGCAAGTCCATCACTTAGCGGGCCGGGCCGGGCCAGTCTTTTGAACTCACCGTTTTTGGCGGGCCAACTCGCCCCGCCCCGTTTTTAGCGGGCCGAACGCAAAACGGGCCGGGTTGGGCCGGGCCGGCCCGTTTTGCCATCCCTACAGCTAGCACATGATTATTTCAAGCCGCAAGCAAGCTAGACCTTTTTAAAATATGGCAACGGCAACTTGGCGGCATGGAAATTAAGGCTTAAAGAAAAGTAGATTGAAAGCTACAAGAGCAATGTTTATGTACGTGCATGCATGGCTTTCAATGCATGGAAATTCTTGATGCCTACCTCGGGGTCGGGGTTTGGACTCCTTATTGTTTGGCCGCTCTTTCTCGTTCCGAGGTTTACTCCCTTCGGGTTGACTTATCCAGGCTTAACAAAGAAACGATTTTGCTTCATCTCCTTCTTCATGGTCAAATAGGGCTGGCAATGAACCGAACCAACTCGAACATAGTTCGAAACTCGACTCGATAAATGGCTCGTTACACTTGGTTCATGAACCAAATGAGCTGAACTTGAGCTAAAAATTCAGCTCGTTATATAAATGAGCTGAACTCGAGCTAGGTAAAGTTCGACTCGTTTGGTTCATGAGGCAGCTCGATAACTCTCTCTCTCTCTCTCTCTCTCTCTCTCTCTCTCTCTCTCTCTCTATATATATATATATATATATATATATATATATATTATTTCAATACATTATTTAAATTAATATATTTTGTATTAACATTGTATTTAACTTAAAACCAATGTTATTAAAATCGACCCGGAGATCGACTCGGTCAAGGCACTGGGTCATTGGGTCAATGATCGGACCGAAGGGTCACTAGTCAGCCCGCATGACCCGTGACACTAAAAACTATAAAAGAAATAGGCATGACAAGTATAAATTTATACTTCACAAGTTGTCAATTTTTTTTACCATACTTTAAAAAACTCAACGCAAGCCGACAAGTATAAAAGTTTTTTGGTATAAACTGATTATAAAAGTTTTAAGAAGACATGTAAAAAAAAGACTGCATTGTGCCAAAAAGAATACATACTCCTCACGTCAAAAAAAAAATACAAAGATTAATACATAATCCAATTTTGTAAGCCAATACATCAAAGTCACAAGTGGTGCAGTGGTAAGTTTAGTGCAAATGAGGTACTGGTCAGGGGTTCGATTCCCTTGATTACCACTTTTGCTAACCATTTAAAATTACCAACGCTTTGACCCGTGGGTTGCAAAATCGGTCCGGGTCATCAGTTCAATGTCGGGTCGCCGGGTTTTCAAGGTCACAACGGATCAATCGCATATGTGATCCAATAAGTACCTCGGACCGTTCTTGTTTACGGGTCACGGTTCGACCGGGTCCAACCGGCCGGTCGGTCCGGTTTAATAACATTGCTTAAAACTATCCAATCAACTATTCTCTCGAAGACCATTCCTCCAAGAAAGGTCATTATGGGCGGCCACACCAATCATATCTTAGAATCTAAGAAGGCACCTAATTTTGCATCTGTTGAGACTTGAGAATATTTAAGCTAACTAGCCTTATCACCCGTGCATCGCACGGGGAGAGCTAGTATCAATTAAATTAATTCTTTTAATTAACGACTAAAATAACTAAGAAGATCACATATTAAGAAAAACTTTAAAAACTTCAAGTAATAGATAAGCACACCAATAAGTCACAATAGTATTACAAAACCAAGTACTGATTTTCCCCTTTACTAAAGGCACATGTACAACCAAAGGCATATCGAAGAAAAATTTGTTTGCCCTTTTCGTTGGCCCGTTGATTGACTAATTATTGCTTCATGAGCCTCACAATGTCGTTGACTTCCCGCTCATTCTCTTAAAGGTCTCCATTTGCTTTTCAATCTTCCCTCTATTCACCTTCATTCATTAATAAATTACTCACATGAAAACAATGTTGCAAAGCAAAAGAAACACTTCAAAATAACATCTGTACTGTTCATAATATCAGCATACCCCAATTGATATCTCACAAAAAAAGTAAAACTAAATTCAAGCAAACAATTAGGAAAACAAAAAAGAAAGACAATTATGGCCAAGTGAAAGGTCTAAAAGCCATGTTTGAGTACATAAAATATGGCCTTTTAACCTATAACAGATCCTAGCTAAAAGAGGAGCTCATTTTTTCTTGTAAAAAGCTAGAATATCAATCCCTTCATCATCCATGATCCAACACTAGGTAGCAATTCATTCTTCAATTAATGCAATATTAACCATAGATGGCATAATTAAAGGAATGCAATATTACCCATGCTTAAAACAAAATCTTATTTTATATATTTCAATGAAAATCCAACATTTCTACAATAGTGTCCGTGTAAAAATTAGCACATGCATTTATCTAGAAAGTGAAATTAAAGCCTTGTAAATACGTTAGTACCCTCAAAAAATTTAAAATGGATTCTACCCACCATAAATAACATTCAAATCAATTACAAGACCATTCATAGTTAAGAATCCCTTAAAAGCAATCATTTCCCAACAACATTCATTATGAAATTTCTTTATATCAGAACCTGGTTTGACAGAGAACTAAGTACAAAAGCCAATCATTCTGATTACAAAGTTCCAATACGTATGGCAATAACAGCAAACAATTATCAACAGTGCAGTCCTTAAAGGCGTAATTTAAACAAATCATTCTGTGATTTACCTGCACTAAGTGAGCTTGAAATGCTGGTCGATTAGTAGTGTCTTCTGCCAACTTGAGCAATCTATTATGAGTTATGAGTAAGAAAATCTTCTGCCCTCTCCACATTCACATCCAATGCATACCTATGCAGTAGTAGCAATCAGAGTGGCCAACCAACCACGAGGCTCGAACAAAAACCACCCTGGCAAATCTACTTACCAAGATAAAAAGTAAAACAAAACAAAATCACTTTGAAAAAACTATGAATCAAGTTCATGTTGAGAGTTGTTTATCTAAAGAAATTTCATGTTGAGTGTTGTTTAGTAGAGCTATGAATCAACAGACCTTTATATGTTCACAAAACATTGGGAAGTTATATTTCCCACTTTACACAAAATCAACGGACCTTTACTAAGAGGGTTCTAGGAGCCAGTATAGAAGGAGCATCTACCCCATTGAGATATGCCTTTCCCTCAGGTATGCCGGAGCCAACTGCTGCAGGGGCAATGAAGTCACAAAGGGCTGCAGCAGCAATGGCTAAAACCATGTTGCTACAAACAAACACTATAAAGGCCTGAAGATATCTAATCTGCAGTAAAAATGGTAGCATAGTTAGAAAGAGAACAGAGCACGTAATCAAACACACATTAAGTCCAAAAGTTTCTTCACACACATATCTAGAACCAATTACTTGTGGCTCTTTGATTTCTACTTCAAGCAGAATAACCATAAACCATAAATGATGGGGTAAATTCAATAGTCTCATTTATGCCAAGCCTTTTATAATATTTGCAATCATCGGATGTTGAAAACTTTTTCTTCTGAGCATACTTTGTCAATTGAGAAGCTGCACCATTTTTTCCTTCCACAACCAATTACGAGCAATCAAAATAACATTAATTTATTTTCTTGCATTATGCAAGTTTCAAAGTGATTAGTCCTACACACAACTAAAGTTTTAAAAATCTCTCAAATCGATCAGAATGACAAGCGGTAGATGCGATGACATTGTTCAAGTTAAATATGATGTGATGCCATTATCAATATAAGGAAGATTAAATTTCCTTCACGATTTACCAATGAAAAGAAAAATACCTTGCTATCAAAAGTCTCATATCTGAAAGTACCTCATATACGGTATAGAAAAGAGTGGCATGAGAATACATCATGATTTATGAGGATACTATATGTTATCACAAAAACTGACAATGAGCAAACACAAAATGAGAATGAGTTCAGTATACACCAACAACTTCAGCAAAATAGAAACTAAACCTAAGCAGTAATTAAGAAAAAATGTCCTAAACAATGTTTATTTCTTTCCCAACTAAACCTCAAAGGAATCAATGATACTTACAAATAGTAAACCCATGTACCACAATTTTTTTAACCACACTTGCACTACATAGAAGAAATTGCAACACAGAAGGAATAAAATAAGAATGTTCATATTTCTTATTTTAGATTTACACTACACCAAATATCTTAAGTGAATGTGAAAACCCAAGATGTCATAAATCCTTGAAAAATGACTATTTGCTACTCGAGCTTGCATCTATATCGTCAATTGAATCTTGATCTAAAGCATCAGGCCTTAATTGATTTCCATGTTAACAAAATAGTTGAAGTATAAGGAATGCTAGAAACCATAACAATTTAAAGACATACTCCTTCCAAATAAGAGTAAAGGGGTTGTCGTGTCAACACCTCTAAAATTGTACATCGTAAGCTCCATACATCAGCTGCTAGCCCATAACCACAATTCCCCAAGTTAACAACCTAAAATCCAACAATTCAAAGTTAACTTGGCCACATTAGTGCAGGAAATTTCATTTTTCAGTTTCCAATAAATTACAAAGGATTGAGGAAGCTTGTGAGAACAATGAGAGGAATCAACAATGAGAGAAAATTTATAACAGAAAGAGGAAATAATCAATAAGCAAGGAGCAAAAAAAAATTAATAGAAATAAATCAAGAAGAGAAGAATACAATGGTGACCACATCTCATGTAACACCCGAAATAATTTATTTAATTATTTAATTAAGTTATTAGAGGTTTACAATAATTATTTAAACAAATTAATTAACTAGGAGTTATTTAATTTCAGGAGGTGATTTGAATTAAAAGGAGTGGTGTGAATAGGGCCCAAACCCATTGGTTGGCCCAATTCCTATTCATAACCTAATGACCCTCTAAGTATTGTATTCTCCCATCAAAGAAAGAAAGAAGCACCGTGAGCAGAGGGAGAGAGAAACCGCGCGGCGTGAGAAAGGAAGAAGTGGAGGAAGAAATTTCTCTCAAATTTCTTAGGTAATTCGTTTAACCCATTATTCTCCATTCTTCTCCTTTTGTAATCTTCAACCCCATCCTTATCGTTGGGTTGTTCTCCTTGCAAGCAAAGGAAGGATTTTAGCGTGAGTTTGGGAGGAAGAACGAAGCTTGGAGTGTTGGTGATTTTGGTGGGTTCTCAAGTGTGGTATTCTCCTTCAATTATCAGGTAAGGGGAGTTTCCTTTTATAGCCAATAGTTTATAAAGCATGGAACCATAGGATTGAGTATTAGGATATGTGTGATTGAATTGTTGTATGCTAACTTGTTTGATTTGGGTGATGAATGGATTGAATATGTCATGTAATTGGGTGTTTATGTGAAGATTGGAGTAAATTGTGTTATGTTAATTGATTTAGTGATGAATGGGCTGAACAAATATATATATATGATTGAATTAATATAGGCTATGTTGAGTGATTTGGTGATGGAGTGGGAAGGGTATGTAATTGAAGGAAGCGGTGTAATGATTGAATTAAGGAATTTATTTGAAGAGTAGTGTATGTTAATAGCATGGTCTTAATGAAAATAATGAGAGAGGCGCCAAAATCCTGAAATGGCGCCTGCTGTGTGTGTGTTACAGTGTGTCTGTGTGTGTGTTGTGCAGCGAGGCGGGGAGGCGCCAAATTCCCGAAAATGGCGCTGGTTCTGTTTTTGTGTGTGTCTGTGTGTGTTTGTATGAGACAGGCGGGAGGCGCCAAATTCCCCGAAAATGGCGCTGGTTCATTTTTTGTGTGTGTCTGTGTGTGCTTGTGCAGACAGCGGGAGAGAGCGCCAAATTCCCCTGAAAATGGCGCCTGGGTTCTGTTTTGGTGTGTGTCTGTGTGTGTTTGTGCAGACAGGCAGGGAGGGGCGCCAAATTCCCCTGAAAATGGCGCCTGGGTTCTGTTTTGGTGTGTGTCTGTGTGTGTTTGTGCAGGTGGGCAGAGAGGGGCGCCAAAATCCCCTGAAATGGCGCCCTGTGTGTGTATTCTGGTGTGTGCTGTGTGCGTGTAGTGCAGACAGGGTGGGGGGGCGCCAAATTCCCCTGGAAATGGCGCCTGGGGGTGTGACTAATCTGTGTGTTGCTGGCTGGAAGGGTGCGGTGCAGGTGAATAGTGTATGGGGCGCCATTTGGCTGCCCCGTGTGCCTGTTTTGGCGCCTAGGAATGCAAGGGTGCCTAGGTGGGAGCCAAACTAGTCCCTAGGTGCTAAAATGATTATTATGGTGTCGAAATAGTCCCTAGGTGCTAAAATGATTATTATGGTGTCAAAATAGTCCCTAGGTGCTAAATTAATTAATACGGCGTCAAAATGGTCCCTATGTGTTGAATTGGTCCTTAGGTGGTGCGCTTGGTTCTAGGTGTCCATTTGGCCCTTTTTGGTGTTGCATCTAGATATGGTGGTTGTTTTAAATGGTGATGGGATTAACGGTGAGTTCATTTTGGGTGATTGAGGGTTTATGACCTCTATTAGTGACTGGGGTGCAAATAAAATTATTGGCGAATATTCTATGTGCTATTCTCGGTGTTGTTTTGGCGTGGTGTTGCATAGTCATGCGTTGCATAGGCATGTGCATTATTTTCGGTGAATAGGCCCCGGCCTCATAAAATATTTTTGGTGAATGCCTTCGGGCCTTTTGGTGAATGGTGAATGCCTTCGGGCCTTTTGGTGATTGGTGAATGCCTCCTGGCCTTTTTCAGTGATGGATCCACATGCATATGCCCCTTGGCGTTGGGGTGCATCTCATGCACTTGCATACATTTCTGGTGGTTGTTTTGGGTGTGTGTGACTATTGATGAAATTGTTTGAATTTTACGGTGTTGGTGTGCTAATGCTTATCTTATTGAGTTGCATGTTTTATTTACTATTTTCTATGAAATGAGACTCACCCTTTCTGCTTGGAATGTTGCTCTATGCGCAACGGCAGCAGTGCTGGGTGTGATGTTGAAGGTGGCGTGAGCACCTTCCGCTAGTATTTGTCGAGTCGGCTACGTCACGTAGCAGGGAGGGATAGCTAGATTTTGTCGTTTATGTTATGTTTTAACTTTTCCTTGGATAAGCGTATTATTGTATTTCGGTTGTTATTTCATTTGCTACGATCTCTATCCTAAATGCGGATTTATGGTGCTATGTGTCACCCTTTTGGAGTTATCTTAATTATTAATTGGAGTTATTTTAATTATTATTTGGAGTTTAATGTGGTTGTTTGAATGTGGCACCCTCTAATGGTAGCACTAAAGGTTTTAAGTGAGACTACGGTTCTTTCGAATTTATTAAAATAATAGGATGGATAGAAGGGGGTGTTACAATTGGTATCGAGAGCGAGACCTCTCCCGATGACGGTGTGGTTTGAGGGACGAACCAAGCGGAAGGTGGTGGGCATGTGACATCCGGGTGAGGAGGCGGGAGTGATCGCCGGTGCCCAAAAAGGTGGCATGGCAAAGAGCGGCTCTGGCGGCTTCAAAGCGAAGAGGCGCGTGAATGAACCGAATACCTGCCGGAATGAGAGGATCCCGAGGGTACATGCGGTATGGGACTGCATGCGAGTTGAAGGAAGGCTTAAAAGAATTGATTTGAACTACCTATACCAACAAGGTGCATCTTCTTTTGGGAGCTCATCTCATAAGAACTCCATAGTTAAGCGTGCTTGGCTTGGAGTAGTAGTGGATGGTAGACCTTCCAGGAAGTTTTCGGAAAGCATGCAAGTGAGGACAAAGCATCTTTGAAAAGACTTGTGTTGGTTCGTAGAAGCGATCGGCGATTCCGGAAGTAGTGCAGGATGTTAGAATTGGTATCAGAGCGATTCGGTCTGTCCGTGCGGTAGTTAGTCGTCAAGTTATGTAGCAATTGAGTTTTATTCTTCGATTCTCAATTCATTTTACATTGCGAGTACTAGAATGGCGGGACGGAACGATTTGCACGCACTTGCCGCATTGCATTGCGAGGCTATGGTGGGGTTGTGGGTGATCTGCGTGGTCTTTGTGGACCACAGAACGCCGCGATTTGGCTACCTTCGGCGGGAGAACCCTCCTACTTTGAAGGCGGGTACAACCCGATGGTGCTCTTGAGTGGTGGGAGAGATGGAGCGAATATTCAGCGTTATGGTATCTTGATGCTCGGAAAGTTCGTTATGAAATGGTACGCATCTTTGAAGAAAGAGGTGATGGTGGTGGATGACCGCTAGGCGAGGTTGATGGTCGACAAATGAGGAGATCACCAGGGCTGTGTTCGCAGGGAGTTTCGGAGGAAGTACTACCGGAGGATGTCCGTGGAAAGAAAGAAGTTGAGTTTACGAGGCTTGAGCAGGGTAATATGTTCGTGGATTGAAATATGCCGCCAAGTTTACCGAAATTTGTCCAAGTTCTATCCGCACTATGATGGGCGGATCTTTGAGTTCTCCAAATGCATCAAGTTTGAGAAGCGGGTTACGTCTTTGACATAAAGAAATTCATAGGGTATCAACAGATTCGCGTGTTCTCCGTGTTGGTTAAGCAGTGCAGGATTTTCGAAGAGGACAATGAATGCTCACTCTCGAGTTATGAAAGAAAAACACAAGAACTTCTCGGCCGGAGTAAGCCGTATGAGGTACCTCTTTGGTAAGGGCAAGGGAAGTTGGTTGGTGGGTCTAAGCGAAGTGGGGAGATGCTACCGCCGGTATTACTTGTTACACGTGTGGGAAAAGCAGGTCATAAGAGTCAGGATCGCCTGAGCAAGGATGAGAAGAGGTGTTATCGGTGTGGGAAAGGGGACACATATCCTCCATTTGTGATAAGAAGGATGTCGTATGTTACAAGCTGCAGGAAATGGGGCATATTAGTACCAAGTGTTCCAAGCCAAAGAAGGAGCGGGCGAGTGGAAAAGTGTTTGCTCTCGCAGAGTCGAGAGGCGCTAACGAGATTAAGTGCGTGTTTCATTAAGGGTACTCAATTGCTTGCTATAGTTGATCTTTGGTGCTACACATTCGTTTATTTCTGCTGCGTGTCTTTGATAAGTTGAACCTAGAATTATCTCGTTATGAAGAGGAGATGGTTATCGACACTCCGGCTAAGGGGTTCGGTGACTACTTCTCTCGTGTGTGTTAAGTGTCCTCTATTGGTCTTCGATAGAGAGTTTCTTGTGGATTTAATTTGTTTGCCGTTAGGAGGGCTAGATATCATATTAGGTATGGACTGGTTAGTGAACAACCATGTCCACATCAACTGTTTTAATAAATCTGTGGATTTCTACCCTCCGGTCGAAGAAGAACCGCTTTGTTGCTCTTTGGCGCCGTTGCATAAGATAATGAGGGACGAAGTTAAGTTGTTTGCCTTGATGGCGTCGCTGTCTCTTGAGAGCCAGACTAAGATTGACGAGTTGCCAGTAGTGCGGGACTTTTCTGAAGTATTTCCTGATGAAATCCCTGATGTGCCACCTGAGAGGGAGGTGGAATTTGGTATTGACTTGGTGCCTGGCACTAGACCCGTGTCTATGGCACCGTATAGGATGTCTGCAGCAGAGTTGTCGGAGTTGAAGAAGCAGCTTGAAGACTTGCTAGAGAAGATATTCATAAGACCGAGTGTATCTCCGTGGGGAGCTCCAGTGTTGCTAGTAAAGAAGAAAGACGGGAGTATCAGGCTTTGCGTAGACTATCGACAGTTGAACAAGGTTACAATCAAGAATAAATATCCACTCCCAAGAATCGATGATTTGATGGATCGGTGGTGGGTGCTCGTGTATTGAGAAGATAGATTTGAGGTCGGGATATCACGGATAAAGGTCAAGGGCGAAGATATTCCAAGAGCGGCGTTTAGGACTCGGTATGGACACTACGAGTATTCAGTGATGCCGTTTGGAGTTACGAATGCTCCGGGGGTGTTCATGGAGTACATGAACCGCATTTTTCATGAGTATCTGGATCGTTTCGTGGTGGTCTTTATCGACGACATTCTGATTTATTCCAAGTCCGAGGAAGAGCATGTCGAGCATTTGAGGTCAGTATTAGAGATCTTGAGGGATAGAAAGTTGTATGCTAAACTATCTAAATGTGATTTTTGGTTGCAAGAGGTGAGTTTCCTTGGGCATATCATTTCCAGGGATGGTATAGCAGTAGACCCATCCAAGGTTGATGCGGTAATGCAGTGGAAGGCTCCTAAGTCGGTTACTGAGATTAGAAGCTTTCTGGGGCTAGCCGGTTACTATAGAAGGTTCATTGAGGGGTTCTCTAAGTTGGCACTTCCGCTAACTCAGCTGACTTGTAAAGGGAAGGCCTTCGTTTGGGATTCTCGCTGTGAGGAAAGTTTCAATGAGTTGAAGAGGAGGTTGACCACTTCACCTGTGTTGACATTACCTAAATCAGGAGAGCCTTTCGTAGTGTATTGTGACGCTTCTAAGATGGGACTAGGAGGTGTTCTTATGCAAAATGGTAAGGTGGTGGCCTATGCATCTAGACAATTGAGGGTCCATGAGAAGAATTACCCCACTCATGATTTGGAACTGGCGGCAATTGTGTTTGCATTGAAGATTTGGTGGCATTACCTGTACGGTTCTAAGTTTGAGGTGTTCAGTGATCACAAGGGGTTGCAATATCTATTTGATCAGAAGGAGTTGAACATGAGGCAAAGGAGATGGTTAGAGTTGTTGAAGGATTACGATTTCAGCTTAAATTATCATCCGGGTAAAGCTAATGTGGTGGCAGATGCCTTAAGTCGGAAGGCCTTGCACGTGTCAGCAATGATGGTTAAGGAGCTCGAATTAGTGGAGCAGTTTAGGGATATGAGTCTGGTTTGTGAGCTGACATCTAAGAGCGTCAGATTGGGTATGTTGAAGATCCATAATGAATTCTTGGATGTTATTAGGGAAGCTCAGAAGCAGGATATTAAGCTGGTGGAGATCGCAGTAGGGATTGATAATTCTGATGATAAAGACTATGAGACCGATGCGCAAGGTGTATTGAGGTACCGTGGAAGGATTTGTATACACAGTAATGAAGAGATTAAAAAGGCAATTCTCGAGGAGGGCCATAGGAGTAAGTTGAGTATTCACCCGGGAGCTACAAAAATGTATCAAGACTTAAAGAAGCTGTTCTGGTGGCCTGGTATGAAGCGTGATGTGGCTCAGTTTGTGTATGCCTGTTTAACCTGTCAGAAGTCAAAGGTGGAGCACAAAAGCTGCGGGGTTGATGCAACCGTTGGAGATTCCGGAATGGAAATGGGATAACATTTCCATGGATTTTGTGACAGGGTTGCCTAACACAGCAAGAGGATTTGATGCTATTTGGGTAATCGTGGATAGACTGACGAAGTCTGCTCACTTCTTGCCTATTAATATTACTTATCCGGTTCCGAAGTTGGCAGAGATTTATGTGAAGACGATTGTGAAGCTGCACGGTGTTCCCATGAGCCTTGTGTCTGATAGAGATCCCAGATTCACTTCTGAATTTTGGAAGAGTTTACAAGAGGCCCTGGGTTCTAAATTGAGGTTGAGTTCGGCGTACCACCCGCAGACCGATGGACAGACGGAGAGGACTAATCAGTCGCTCGAAGATTTGCTGAGGGCGTGTGTTCTTGAACAAGGAGGTTCGTGGGATTCTCATCTGCCCTTGGTCGAGTTTACTTACAACAACAGTCATCATTCGAGTATTGGGATGGCACCGTTCGAAGCATTGTATGGTAGGAGGTGCAGGACTCCTCTGTGTTGGTATGAATCGGGAGAGAGTGTGGTACTTGGTCCTGAAATAGTTCGTGAAACTACAGAGAAGGTTAAAATGATCCGTGAGAAAATGAAAGCTTCGCAGAGTAGACAGAAGAGTTATCACGATAAGAGGAGGAAGGATTTGGAATTTCTGTGGTGAGCACGTATTCACGAGAGTCACTCCCACGGACCGGTGTCGGGCGTGCTCACGAAGTCTAAGAAGTTGACTCCTCGCTTTATCGGTCCGTACCAGATACTGGAGAGAGTTGGGAAGGTTGCTTACAGAGTGGCCTTGCCACCTAATCTGTCGAATTTACATGACGTATTTCATGTATCTCAGCTGAGGAAGTATATCCCCGACCCATCCCACGTGGTTCGGATGGGACGATATTGAAGTGAGAGAGAACCTCACGGTGGAGACGATGCCAGTAAGAATTGAAGACCGTGAAGTGAAGGTCCTAAGAGGTAAGGAAATCAATCTAGTGAAGGTGGTTTGGTTGGGAGCCGTTGGCGAAAGCATGACTTGGGAATTGGAGAGCAAAATGAAAGAGGCCTATCCGGAGTTATTCGACTCAGGTAATTTCGAGGACGAAATTTTCTAAGTGGGGGAGGATTGTAACACCCGAAATAATTTAATTAATTATTTAATTAAGTTATTAGAGGTTTACAATAATTATTTAAACAAATTAATTAACTAGGAGTTATTTAATTTCAGGAGGTGATTTGAATTAAAAGGAGTGGTGTGAATAGGGCCCAAACCCATTGGTTGGCCCAATTCCTATTCATAACCTAATGACCCTCTAAGTATTGTATTCTCCCATCAAAGAAAGAAAGAAGCACCGTGAGCAGAGGAGAGAGAAAACTGCGCGGCGTGAGAAAAAGAAGAAGGGGAGGAAGAAATTTCTCTCAAATTTCTTAGGTAATTCGTTTAACCCATTATTCTCCATTCTTCTCCTTTTGTAATCTTCAACCCCATCCTTATCGTTATCATTTCTCCTTGCAAGCAAAGGAAGGATTTTAGCGTGAGTTTGGGAGGAAGAACGAAGCTTGGAGTGTTGGTGATTTTGGTGGGTTCTCAAGTGTGGTATTCTCCTTCAATTATCGGTAAGGGAGTTTCCTTTTATAGCCAATAGTTTATAAAGCATGGAACCATAGGATTGAGTATTAGGATATGTGTGATTGAATTGTTGTATGCTAACTTGTTTGATTTGGGTGATGAATGGATTGAATATGTCATGTAATTGGGTGTTTATGTGAAGATTGGAGTAAATTGTGTTATGTTAATTGATTTAGTGATGAATGGGCTGAACAAATATATATATATGATTGAATTAATATAGGCTATGTTGTTGGTGATTTGGTGATGGAGTGGGAAGGGTATGTAATTGAAGGGAAACTGGTGTAATGATTGAATTAAGGAATTTATTTGAAGAGTAGTGTATGTTAATAGCATGGTCTTAATGAAAATATGAGAGGCGCCAAAATCCTCGAAATGGCGCCTGTGTGTGTGTTCAGTGTGTCTGTGTGTGTGTTGTGCAGCAGCGGGAGAGGCGCCAAATTCCCGAAAATGGCGCACAGGTTCTGTTTTTTGTGTGTGTGTGTGTGTGTTTGTGTGCAGACAGCGGGAGGGCGCCAAATTCCCCGAAAATGGCGCTGGGTTCTGTTTTTGTGTGTGTGTCTGTGTGTGCTTGTGCGAGACAGCAGGGGGGCGCGCCAAATTCCCCGAAAATGGCGTGCAGGTTCTGTTTTGGTGTGTGTCTGTGTGTGTTTGTGCAGTGCACAGTAGGAGAGGCGCCAAATTCCCGAAAATGGCGCACGGGTTCTTTTTGGTGTGTGTCAGTGTGTGTTTGTGCAGGTGGGTGAGAGAGGCGCCAAAATCCTCGAAAATGGCGCCCTGTGTGTGTATTCTGGTGTGTGCTGTGTGCGTGTAGTGCAGACAGGGTGGGGGGGCGCCAAATTCCCCTGGAAATGGCGCCTGGGGGTGTGACTAATCTGTGTGTTGCTGGCTGGAAGGGTGCGGTGCAGGTGAATAGTGTATGGGGCGCCATTTGGCTGCCCCGTGTGCCTGTTTTGGCGCCTAGGAATGCAAGGGTGCCTAGGTGGGAGCCAAACTAGTCCCTAGGTGCTAAAATGATTATTATGGTGTCGAAATAGTCCCTAGGTGCTAAAATGATTATTATTGTGTCAAAATAGTCCCTAGGTGCTAAATTAATTAATACGGCGTCAAAATGGTCCCTATGTGTTGAATTGGTCCTTAGGTGGTGCGCTTGGTTCTAGGTGTCCATTTGGCCCTTTTTGGTGTTGCATCTAGATATGGTGGTTGTTTTAAATGGTGATGGGATTAACGGTGAGTTCATTTTGGGTGATTGAGGGTTTATGACCTCTATTAGTGGTAGGGTGCAAATAAAATTATTGGCGAATATTCTATGTGCTATTCTCGGTGTTGTTTTGGCGTGGTGTTGCATAGTCATGCGTTTCATAGGCATGTGCATTATTTTTGGTGAATAGGCCTCGGCCTCATAAAATATTTTTGGTGAATGCCTTCGGGCCTTTTGGTGAATGGTGAATGCCTTCGGGCCTTTTGGTGATTGGTGAATGCCCTCGGGCCTTTTTGGTGATGGATCCACATGCATATGCCCTTGGCGTTGGGTGCATCTCATGCACTTGCATACATTTCGGTGGTTGTTTTGGGTGTGTGTGACTATTGATGAAATTGTTTGAATTTTACGGTGTTGGTGTGCTAATGCTTATCTTATTGAGTTGCATGTTTTATTTACTATTTTCTATGAAATGAGACTCACCCTTTCTCGCTTGGAATGTTGCTCTATGCGCAACGTCGCAGTGACAATGGATCGAAGGTGACGTGAGCACCTTCCGCTAGTATTTGTCGAGTCAGCTCCGATACGTAGCACCGGGGAGGGATAGCTAGATTTTGTCGTTTATGTTATGTTTTAACTTTTCCTTGGATAACTGTATTATTGTATTTCGGTTGTTATTTCACGCTACGATCTCTATCCTAAATGCGGATTTATGGTGCTATGTGTCACCCTTTTGGAGTTATCTTAATTATTAATTGGAGTTATTTTAATTATTATTTGGAGTTTAATGTGGTTGTTTGAATGTGGCACCCTCTAATGGTAGCACTAAAGGTTTTCGTAGACTCTGGTTCTTTCGAATTTATTAAAATAATAGACTGGATAGAAGGGGGTGTTACATCTCACCCTCCCCTTTCGTCTCCTTCTCGCTCGCCACAACTCCTCTCTCTTCAAATTTTCTATTTCGGTTGCTTGCTTTCAATTCATCCATTGCTCCTCATCCCATTTCATCCTCCATCGTCGTTGCTTTCTTTATTCCCAAAATCGCTCCCTTCTTCTTTCAGCTCCTGATCCTGCAAGCATTGCAAAGGTACTGGAGTCAAAGAGATTGAATCAAATCAAATGAATCGGAAAAAATGATATAGTGTAAAATGATTAGAGAAATACACATCCAGTGAAACATATACTGACATGGCAATTCACACACGTCTCTCCCCACTTGCATATCTTCTTTGCAAATCACACACTCTCTCCCACCCATCTTCGCTTCCACCGCCGGCAAAGAAACCACTTTCGCCGCCGACGCCGCAACCTCACCTACGTCCTTTTCCCCGTCACCACCTACACAGCCCAAAACACCCACTAGTTTCCAACACCGACTCACCGTCTCAACAAACGGAATCAATATAGACCCAACACAAACCCCAATCGGTGGTGCAGAAGAACAAGAAAACGTGAACAATGTATCGCTAAAAAGCTTGCTCAAATTCACCCTCCAACTTGAAAACGGTGCTTCGAGAGCTTCTGGGTTGTGTTTATGTGTTTCGCAGAACAGAGAAGGAGCAACACGCGTCGAGTCTCGTTCCCTCATGGCGGTGGATATAGGCGGTGGAAGAGGTTTGAGGTGGCGGGTGAGGAGGTGGAGAGAGGAAACGAGGTGGCGTGCAATGAGGAGGGTCTTTTGGGAAAGAGTGAGAGTGTGGAGGTAACGAAGGGTGAGAGAAAAGAGAGTTGGGGAAGAGAGGAGGAAAGTTAGACGGCGGTGGTAACGGTGAGTGGATGAGAGAATGGAGTGAGTGAGAAGTGAGAGACGAGAAGAAGAGAGAAGAAAAGGAAAGAAAAGGAGAGAATGAATGAAACAAGTTTCACTTGTTCAGAGAGAGAGTGTGTAGTGATTGGACAAATAAGAGGCAAGCCAATGGGATCCACAGAAAAACTGCCCACACACTAACCAAAAATTGCATTTAAAATTACGAAAATACCCCTGCAAGTTTGGCGCCAAATCCAGCACCAAACTGTTTAGGATTAAAAGGAAAGATAAAAAAAGTGATACATTTCCCACCTTCCTCTTAATTGCCATCCCAAGAACCAACGGTGCCTCTTTTTTTTTAAAGTAACATTTGGAAAAGGCAGAAAGTATTAAGTGCCATAAACCTTGCTCTTCTGACTACTACACTATAAACCTCCGGAAGTCTTTTAGCATCCCAATCTTCTTTGTTACATTTGCTCTTCTTTTCACAAATCTTACCTAAACCTTTGTTCTTCTTGTAGAGAAGTCTGCAATTTTCTCAAGTGAAACACTAACAAATGAAGTCTGAAATGAAGTAGCTAGCAACAATGAAGTTGAAGGAAATAGTACTGAGAATGCTGATAATGTTATTCAGAAGGACCCTTGCTGACTACACTTCGATCACCTTGTTTTGCGTCACGTGAATGTTATTGCCTTGTTGCTGTCTAGTTATGTATTGAACTCCTGCAAGTCTTTGTTGTTTAAAGAACTTGTCGTTCCCATCAATGATTGTTGTAATTCGTTATTCATTTTTGGATAATTCTATTCTATGTTTATGTTCATTTTATTGAAAAATTAGTTCCATTTGATTAATCAAATATATGTAATTTATGAAGTTCAAGAAATAAAGCATTTTTAATTTCTGTGGAAAAAAACTTATATGGAGTTATTTAAGGCATATATTGCTATTTTTTCATTTTGATTCATTTATAGAAGGCTAATATAATTTTGCATGTATTACTAGTGAACAAAATGAGCTAAACAGAGCGAACAGCCGAATACTAATTACTTGATGAGGATCAAAACTTTGATTTCTACAGCCACACTCCTAGCTAGCTTGTAGTCAAAAAAGTAAATACTAATTACTTCATAAATTAAGGTAAATTGTTCATGGCGATTACCAAAAGTAAATAGTTATGCTTGCTTGCTTTGGTCATCAATATTTAACACAGTAGTACGTACTAACCGATGCAAATGGGAAGGAAAACTAACATATATATGAGAGAATAAAATATCCAAAATTACTAAACGTACTTAGCAGTACTGCATAATATTAATAAAATAAAAGTTTCACAATATTAAAAATTGTTCCAAATACTACATAATTTAACTTCAACAAATAAAAATCCCTCTTAAAATCCTTTTTTTTTGTTCACCAATCCTCTTTGCCTCCTCCGTTCAGTCCTCCTTCAGCTCTTCGACCGCTTCATCAATTGCACCTATGTTGCTCTTTAAAATACGCCATTGTTTCATTGTGAGACTGATCCCTAAAATAGTATTCAAACACATTAACAATAAAAAAAAACATTATTTCTATAACTATATAATTAATATTTATACCTTTAGGACTAGGTTTATAAACCTTATCTTTCGGACACCAGTAAAATTCTCTGAAGCTTACATACTTTTGATTCTTATATAAATGAGTAGTGACATGCCTTGTTTTAGAAAGCTGTATCAAAAAAAGAGAGAAATATATAAAAAGTTAATTAAAATGAAATAATGATAAAAATAATAAGAAAACCTAAAATAAATAAAAAATTAAATACCTGGCAAATTGTAGGTTCAGATACTTGCTTTCTCGATTTTTGTTCCTCTACAACAGTAGTTACAATGTCACTGACAAACTTCTTAAAAGGAGGTTTAGATAGATCCATCTCAACCTCCTCCGAGACATGATTTCGTAACGTTTCAAGACTGTTGGTATGAATATCACAATCTTCAAGAAAATCACGAACACTTTTTTCAATTTTTTTCTTAATTGAAGTTTTGATAGACATTGTATTGTAAAAACAACACAATAACAAATGTAGGGAAGAACAATTTGGTTTATTTCAATTGAGCTAGTTGCTATTTTTATAGTGTGAAGCACCACTTACACTTTTTTTTTACAGAACCAAAGTCTAGTGCATTTAACTAAGAAAAAACACCCGTGATTATATTTCCATGAAATCAGTGGGGTCATTCATCTTTTCCACGGGGTTTTAATTTATTACTAGATTATAAACTTATGTTCCCCAAAACTTAATGGCAGCATGTTGCGACCGGTGTATTAAACTGTATGTTGCTACTCCAGAGAAAAGTAGATTGAAAGCTACAAGAGCAATGTTCAATGCATGTTATTATCAAGTCCTTAATCCCATAGTAAAAGCACGTCTTGGTAACCATCATGTTTAACAAATTAATTAATTTGGCATAACTAGTAAGATAGTCTATGCCTATGGATGGAAAATAAACATAACTAGCTCTCAACTAATAACAAACAATAATAATCCAAGCTACTGCCTCTCAAAAAGTCCAAGTTACTTTTCAGCCGAATAATAAAAGCCATTGTTCAGCATGCAGCATGCATGTGATATTGGAAAATGTAGAGAAATAAATGCTCTTTTGCTGTTTTGCATTCCTTTTTCAGTTTTTCGAAATTTTACATATAGAAATAGATATCAAGTTTTATAAAAATGGAAGCTGCAGGCATCGAACCAGACTGTTGTTATAAAAAAATTCTTACAAAAATAAATATATAATTTCAGAATATATTTAAATTTATAGAGACCTAATAATAATAATAATAATCGCATACCTTGACCAATGAAGTGTTGAAGTTATTGTTGCTTGCCGACCGGGCGATCGTTGAATATGGGGATGGACCGGTCCTGGCTTCACGCTGAACACCTCGGGTGGTACCTGCAATGACACTCCGACGATCAAGTGAGTGGTCGCTCGGGCAGATAGCACAAGGTAAGAGAACGTACCTGATGCCATATGCGAATGGCATATATATACTGTAGAGTGCCAACCGTTAGCGAAGTTTTCGGCCGGCTCGCGAGAATTGCGGTCCAAGCAGCGTGTTTGGGCGAAGACGTTGGTCGGGCCGCGGCCCAATTCTTGTTGGCGGTTCTTGTAATTGCTGATACACCCAGGAACAGTTGCCCCCCAAACCTAGGTCGCTTAAGAGCGGGCTGAGGCTTGAATCGCTGCCCCCAGGAGTGACGTTGTTTCGAATGATTTTTAAATGATGGGGCGGACGCGGCCGTTTGCTCTTGATTGGACGGTTTCTACCGTTCGCAACCGCCGCGGCCGTCTTGACGCGACGGTTGGTCTTTCTCGACATTTATGACACGGACGTTTGGTGTCTCCGAGGTTTCCAAGCGGCTATTGGCGAGAAGGTGAAAGCGTTGCGACGCCGTCTCCCGGTCCCATTTCGCGCCTTGGGTCTGTAGTATAAATACCCCTTCAGTGGAGACTATTCCTCACACTTTCGCGAATTGCTCTGCCAGCGACCGACTTGTCTACCACCGACCTGCATCAGAAACTGTTTTCGTATTACTCGTATTTGCTTTCGCGACCGATCTTCAACATCTGTTTGAGGTATGGATCGATTTCTGTTTTTGCTTTTTAACTTTCTGCAATACGTCTTCGAATATATTGTTCCACGCCTTGTGATAGGGGGTGTCAGGTCTAGGGACGACCAAGTCGCCTCCTCTCACGAGTGCGCTGCTCGACCGACCTGACCCGATCCCCTTATCGCAGTGTCCGTATGCCGCGGGACGAAAAAGATCGCCGTATTCCGAGAGGCCGTCCCAATCCTTTGCTAGCCACATGTCGAGGCCGTCGAGGCTAACTCCCACGAAGAAGAACCTAAGTCGTCTTGGGCGCGATGTAAGTTCTCGATTCTTGAGCGGCTCGAGCTCGAGCTCTTCTAGCTCTTCCGGCCCACGTCGATTAGCTCGGGAGCTCAGGCTCAAGTCTGTTCATTCCAACGTTGATCGTGTGATCCTCCACCACCGGAGAATGATGAAGTGGTGGTCATAGAGGATGACGAAGCGCGAGTGCCGCCCGTGCCGCGCGGACGAGAGATGGTCGAGGTCGGCAGCGAGCCGAGTGGAGCGATTAATGAGGAAGTTGTTCACCTGCTGCGGCTAGTTCCTCGGTCGGGAGGTAAATAACGGCGAGGAGCGAGCGAGGTGCGTAAGACGCCCGGCTGGCGTGAGCAGGACCCTTCGACATGTCACGGGTGTCGGACACCGCCGTTCTAATAGGAGCATTATCACGGTCGGCCATTGGCGCTGCCGTTCTAGAAACTTCCTTCCACCATCTACCGGGTTGGAGAGTAAGGGGCATGAAAAGCGGGAGGATATTGCAACTTATTACGACAACCTCAAGTTCACGATGCATCGGATCGTGTTCGAGAGGATGAACATCGTGCCACCCTTCACCGAATTTCAACGTGACGTTCTCCGTCACATCGGAGTCGCCCCCTCTCAGCTCCATCCAAACGCATGGGCGTTTTTGAAAACCTTTGAAGTTCTTCTAACCAAACTTGGTCACGGTGTCGATCATGCTCTTTTTTGCTATCTTCGAGCTGAGCTGGCTCGGTAAAAAGCCAACAAGGAAAAGAGGGAGCAAGTGTCCTTCAAAGCCCAAAAAACTCAGCACCGTTATTTTAAGGCGTTTCAAGAGTCGCTGGGAGCGACCTGGAAGAGCCACTATACGGATCGTTCAGACCAAGGAGGCGGCAAGGCCATATCTCAAGTCAACCCGACGAAATGCTCGGTCCCCCTTATTTTCCAATCATGTGGAACGAGGCCCACTTCTTCAGGAGGCTCGGTGGATCGGCCGACGTGGAGTCTCTAGAGATGATCAAAACTTTGGCGCATGCATCTGCGCCCCGGACCACAAGGCGATATACCTTGCCCGTCCCGCCGCCTGCTTGCTCATCGGCGGCTCTCGAGGCCGAGATCGGTTCACTTTTAAACTTTGCCTTTATATTTATGTTTGTCGATCTTCTCTTCTAACTCTTAACTCGTTGTTTTGCGTAAAGAATGGCGGTAAGTCATGGGCCGTGATCGATGCGATTCAACCCCAACAGGAGTGCCTCAAGCCGCCACCACGCAATGTGGTCGGCGTGGAGGGTCGTCGAAGTGCCTCGGACTCCCAAAACCAAGGAAGAAGCCCGCTACAGCCCCGGCCGCCTCCTCCCACACGATCGCTCTCCCAAGCGGGCCAAGTTCGATGAACGGAACCTGGATCTCACTAAGGGCGACGTTCCTATTCTCTCGCTCGAGGGTCTAGGGCAGGTCGAGTTTGAGCGGTTCAAGAAGAAACCCATGCAGGTCTGTGCTTCCCTCTGTACAAGATTATGCAAGAGCTGGTGGACGAAGCTGAAGGTATTTTATTTTTCTAGCCCGTCGTCCTTTTGCTCACTTTCGACCGACTAACCGATCATGACTAGGGATGGCAAACGGGCGGCCGCCCAACCCGCCCGCTTTTGCGTCCGACTCGAAGTCTGTTCATTCCAACGTTCAGTCGTGTGATCCTCCACCACCGGAGAATGATGAAGTGGTGGTCATAGAGGATGACGAAGTGCAGAGTGTCGTCCAGGCCGCGGACGAGGAGATGGTCGAGGTCGGAGCGGTAGAAAGTGAAGCGATTAATGAGGAAGTTGTTCAGCCTGCAGCTAGTTCCTCCGGTCGGGAGGTAAATAACGAAGGAGGAGCGAACGAGGGTGCAGAAGACGTCCAGCCTGACGTAGCCCGGGACCCTTCTGACATGTCCTGGGTGTCAGACACCCTTCGTTCTAATAGGAGCATTATCACGGTCGGCCATTGGGCGCTGCCCGTTCTAGAAACTTCCTTCCACCATCTACGGGTTGGAGAGTAAGGGGCATGAAAAAGCGGGAGGATATTGCAACTTATTCTGACAACCTCAAGTTCACGATGCATCGGATCGTGTTCGAGAGGATGAACATCGTGCCACCCTTCACCGAATTTCAACGTGACGTTCTCCGTCACATCGGAGTCGCCCCCTCTCAGCTCCATCCAAACGCATGGGCGTTTTTGAAAACCTTTGAAGTTCTTCTAACCAAACTTGGTGGTACGGTGTCGATCATGCTCTTTTGCTATCTTTTGAAGTGGTGGCTCGGTAAAAGCCAACAAGGAAAAGAGGGAGCAAGTGTCCTTCAAAGCCCAAAAACTCAAAGACAGATTATTTTAAGGCGTTTCAAGAGTCGCTGGAGCGCGACTGAAGAGCCACTACTATACGGATCGTTCGACCAAGGAGGCCGGCAAGGCCATATCTGAAGTCCAACCCGACGAAATGCTCGGTCCCCCTTATTTTCCAATCATGTGGAACGAGGCCCACTTCTTCAGGAGGCTCGGTGACTGCGGCCGACGTGGAGTCTCTAGAGATGATCAAAACTTTGGCGGGCATGTCGCCCCTGCACCTAAGAGGCGATATACCTTGCCGTCCCTTAAATCTTGCTCATTGTCGGCTCTGGAGGCCGAGATCGGTTCACTTTTAAACTTTGCCTTTATATTTATGCTGTCGATCTTCTCTTCTAACTCTTAACTCGTTGTTTTGCAGAAAGAATGGCCGGTAAGTCATGGGCCGTGATCGATGCAGTTCTGAACCCCAACAAGGGGAGTGCCTCCAAGCCGCCACCACGCAATGTGGTCGACGTGGAGGGGTCGTCGAGAGTGCCTCAGACTCCCAAAAACCAAGGGAAGAAGCCCGCTACCAGGCCCCGGTCGCCTCCTCCCCACGCTGATCGCTCTCCCAAGCGGGCCAAGTTCGATGAACGGAACCTGGATCTCACTAAGGGCGACGTTCCTATTCTCTCGCTCGAGGTCTAGGCGGTCGAGTTTGAGCGGTTCAAGAAGAAACCCATGCAGTCCATGCTTCCCTCTCGCACAAGATTATGCAAGAGCTGGTGGACGAAGCTGAAGGTATTTTATTTTTCTAGCCCGTCGTCCTTTTGCTCACTTTCGACCGACTAACCGATCATGACTAGGGATGGCAAAACGGGCCGGCCCGGCCCAACCCGGCCCGTTTTGCGTCCGACTCGAAGTCTGTTCATTCCAACGTTCAGTCGTGTGATCCTCCACCACCGGAGAATGATGAAGTGGTGGTCATAGAGGATGACGAAGTGCAGAGTGTCGTCCAGGCCGCGGACGAGGAGATGGTCGAGGTCGGAGCAGCCGAAGTGGAGCGATTAATGAGGAAGTTGTTCGACTGCGGCTAGTTCCTCGGCCGGGAGGTAAATAACGAAGGAGGAGCGAACGAGGGTGCGAAGGCGCCCGGCTGGCGTAGCGGGACCGCTTCGACATGTCACGGGTGTCGGACACCGCCGTTCTAATAGGAGCATTATCACGGTCGGCCATTGGGCGCTGCCCGTTCTAGAAACTTCCTTCCACCATCTACCGGGTTGGAGAGTAAGGGGCATGAAAAACGGGGAGGATATTGCAACTTATTCTGACAACCTCAAGTTCACGATGCATCGGATCGTGTTCGAGAGGATGAACATCGTGCCACCTTCACCGAATTTCAAGCGTGGCGTTCTCTCGTCACATCGAGTCGCCCTCTCAGCTCCATCCAAACGCATGGGCGTTTTGAAAACCTTTGAAGTTCTTCTAACCAAACTTGGTCGGCGGTGTCGATCATGCTCTTTTTGCTATCTTCGAGTGGTGGCTCGGTAAAAAGCCAACAAGGAAAAGAGGGAGCAAGTGTCCTTCAAAGCCCAAAAACTCAAAGACCGTTATTTTAAGGCGTTTCAAGAGTGGCTGGAGCGACTGGAAGAGCCACTACTTACGGATCGTTCAGACCAAGGAGGCCGGCAAGGCCATATCGAAGTCCAACCCGACGAAATGCTCGGTCCCCCTTATTTTCCAATCATGTGGAAGCGAGGCCCACTTCTTCGGGAGGCTCGGTGGATCTGCGCCGACGTGGAGTCTCTAGAGATGATCAAAACTTTGGCGGGCATCGCCCTGCACCACTAAGGCGATATACCTTGCCGCCCCTTCGTCTTGCTGCTTATTGGCCGGCTCGAGGAGGCGAGATCGGTTCACTTTTAAACTTTGCCTTTATATTTATCTTGTCGATCTTCTCTTCTAACTCTTAACTCGTTGTTTTTGCGTAAAGAATGGCCCATAAGTCATGGGCGTGATCGATGCGATTCCCGAACCCCAACAAGGAGTGCCTCCAAGCCGCCACCACGCAATGTGGTCGACGTGGAGAGGGTCGCCGAGAGTGCCTCGGACTCCCAAAACCAAGGAAGAAGCCCGCTACGAGGCCCGGCCGCCTCCTCCCCACGCCGATCGCTCTCCCAAGCGGGCAAGTTCGATGAACGGAACACGGATCTCACTAAGAGGCGGCGTTCCTATTCTCTCTCGCTCAGGTCTAGGGCGGTCGAGTTTGAGCGGTTCAAGAAGAAACCCATGCAGTGTCTGTGCTTCCCTCTGTACAAGATTATGCAAGAGTGGTGGGACGGTGAAGGTATTTTATTTTTCTAGCCCGTCGTCCTTTTGCTCACTTTCGACCGACCGACTAACCGATCATGACTAGGGATGGCAAAAGCGGGCCGCCCGCCCCAAACCCGCCCGTTTGCGTCCGACTCGAAGTCATTCATTCCAACGTTGATCGTGTGATCCTCCACCACCGGAGAATGATGAAGTGGTGGTCGCAGAGAGGATGACGAAGTGCGAGTGTCGCCCGTGCCGCGGACGAGGAGATGGTCGAGGTCGAGCAGCCGAGCCGAAATGGAGCGATTAATGAGGAAGTTGTTCACTGCGGCTAGTTCCTCGGTCGGGAGGTAAATAACGAAGGAGGAGCGAAGCGAGGTGCGAAGGCGCCCGGCTGGCGTGGCAGGACCGCCGACATGTCACGGGTGTCGACACACCTTCGTTCTAATAGGAGCATTATCACGGTCGGCCATTGGCGCGTATTGCCGTTCTAGAAACTTCCTTCCACCATCTACGGGTTGGAGAGTAAGGGGCATGAAAACGGGAGGATATTGCAACTTATTCTCGACAACCTCAAGTTCACGATGCATCGGATCGTGTTCGAGAGGATGAACATCGTGCCACCCTTCACCGAATTTCAGCGTGGCGTTCTCCGTCACATCGAGTCGCCCCTCGGCTCCATCCAAGCGCATGGGCGTTTTTGAAAACCTTTGAAGTTCTTCTAACCAAACTTGGTGACGGTGTCGATCATGCTCTTTTTGCTATCTTCGAGTGGTGGCTCGGTAAAAAGCCAACAAGGAAAAGAGGAGCAAGTGTCCTTCAAAGCCCAAAAAACTCAAAGACAGATTATTTTAAGGCGTTTCAAGAGTCATTTGGGAGCGACTGGAAGAGCCACTACTACGGATCGTTCGACCAAGGAGGCCCGGCAAGGCCATATCTCAAGTCCAACCCGACGCGAAATGCTCGGCCCCCCTTATTTTCCAATCATGTGGAACGAGGCCCACTTCTTCGGAGGCCCGGTGGATCGGTACGGCGTGGAGTCTCTAGAGATGATCAAAACTTTGGCGGGCATGCTGCCCTGACACTAAAAGGCGATATACCTTGCCGTCCCTTCGTCTTGCTCATTGGTCGCTCTGGAGGCCGAGATCGGTTCGCTTTTAAACTTTGCCTTTATATTTATCTTTGTCGATCTTCTCTTCTAACTCTTAACTCGTTGTTTTGCGAGAAAGAATGGCCGGTAAGTCATGGGCGTGATCGATGCGATTACGAACCCCAACAAGGAGTGCCTCCAAGCCGCCACCACGCAATGTGGTCGACGTGGAGGGTCGTCGAAGTGCCTCGGACTCCCAAAACCCAAGGAAGAAGCCCGCTACCGTGCCCCGTCGCCTCCTCCCCGCCGATCGCTCTCCCAAGCGGGCCAAGTTCGATGAACGGAACTCGGATCTCACTAAGGCGACGTTCCTATTCTCTCTCGAGGGTCTAGGCGAGTCGAGTTTGAGCGGTTCAAGAAGAAACCCATGCAGTCTGTGCTTCCCCTCTGTACAAGATTATGCAAGAGCCGGGTGGACGGCCGAAGGTATTTTATTTTTCTAGCCCGTCGTCCTTTTGCTCACTTTCGACCGACTAACCGATCATGACCTAGCTGTTTAAAACTTTGAATAAACAAATCTCTGAGAGTAGCAACGAGTGTAATACACAAATCAATCTTCTTTCAATCTTCCTCTCCCCTCTTCAAGACGCGAGTTTGTGTTCTTCGCTTTTCTCGGTGGCTTTCTACCTCGTTTCATCTTTCTCACGTGAATTCCTAGTTCAAAAATTATCTGATTGATGAGAGAGAGAGAGAGAGAGTTATCAACATCCGAGCAAGTAGATGTTCATGCTTTGATTTTATTAAAGTGATGACAATAGTAAAAGTAGGGACTAAAGTCATGACCCAATTGGAGGCCACAAGTTAAAAAGTGTGTTAATAATAATGTGTTAATTAGCATTAGCACATAACTTTTGTAATTAAGAGTTGTTTGGTAATTAATTGAAAAATGTGGAAAAAAAAGAAGAAAAAGAAAAAAAGATGATGAGAAAAATAGAAGAATTGCCAACATAGTGTCTCGACATTATATATATAGAGATAGTGTTAATGTACGACTCTCCTCAACACGCGGTCTTAGCGGGTCGGCGGTCCCAATACTTCGGCCCGGCCCGCCTTTATTTGGCGGGTTAGCGGGCCGGCCCGGCGGGCCAAACCCGTTTTGCCATCCCTAATCATGACTATCTCTATTTGCAGGAGCTCGGGCCGAGAAGGACAAGGCCTTGACGGAGGCGCAGCAAAAGTATGATAAACTTGCTAAGTCCAAAAAAAAGACTGCATTGTGCCAAAAAGAATACATACTCCTCACGTCAAAAAAAAAAAATACAAAGATTAATACATAATCCAATTTTGTAAGCCAATACATCAAAGTCACAAGTGGTGCAGTGGTAAGTTTAGTGCAAATGAGGTACTGGTCAGGGGTTCGATTCCCTTGATTACCACTTTTGCTAACCATTTAAAATTACCAACGCTTTGACCCGTGGGTTGCAAAATCGGTCCAGGTCATCAGTTCAATGTCGGGTCGACCGGGTTTCACATAGGTCACAACGGATCAAGCGCATATGTGATCCAATAAGTACCTCGGACCGTTCTTGTTACTGGGTCACGGTTCGACCGGTCCAACCGACCGAGTCGGTCCGGTTTAATAACATTGCTTAAAACTATCCAATCAACTATTCTCTCGAAGACCATTCCTCCAAGAAAGGTCATTATGGGCGGCCACACCAATCATATCTTAGAATCTAAGAAGGCACCTAATTTTGCATCTGTTGAGACTTGAGAATATTTAAGCTAATAAAAAAAGTGATACATTTCCCACCTTCCTCTTAATTGCCATCCCAAGAACCAACGGTGCCTCTTTTTTTTTAAAGTAACATTTGGAAAAGGCAGAAAGTATTAAGTGCCATAAACCTTGCTCTTCTGACTACTACACTATAAACCTCCGGAAGTCTTTTAGCATCCCAATCTTCTTTGTTACATTTGCTCTTCTTTTCACAAATCTTACCTAAACCTTTGTTCTTCTTGTAGAGAAGTCTGCAATTTTCTCAAGTGAAACACTAACAAATGAAGTCTGAAATGAAGTAGCTAGCAACAATGAAGTTGAAGGAAATAGTACTGAGAATGCTGATAATGTTATTCAGAAGGACCCTTGCTGACTACACTTCGATCACCTTGTTTTGCGTCACGTGAATGTTATTGCCTTGTTGCTGTCTAGTTATGTATTGAACTCCTGCAAGTCTTTGTTGTTTAAAGAACTTGTCGTTCCCATCAATGATTGTTGTAATTCGTTATTCATTTTTTGGATAATTCTATTCTATGTTTATGTTCATTTTATTGAAAAATTAGTTCCATTTGATTAATCAAATATATGTAATTTATGAAGTTCAAGAAATAAAGCATTTTTAATTTCTGTGGAAAAAAACTTATATGGAGTTATTTAAGGCATATATTGCTATTTTTTCATTTTGATTCATTTATAGAAGGCTAATATAATTTTGCATGTATTACTAGTGAACAAAATGAGCTAAACAGAGCGAACAGCCGAATACTAATTACTTGATGAGGATCAAAACTTTGATTTCTACAGCCACACTCCTAGCTAGCTTGTAGTCAAAAAGTAAATACTAATTACTTCATAAATTAAGGTAAATTGTTCATGGCGATTACCAAAAGTAAATAGTTATGCTTGCTTGCTTTGGTCATCAATATTTAACACAGTAGTACGTACTAACCGATGCAAATGGGAAGGAAAACTAACATATATATGAGAGAATAAAATATCCAAAATTACTAAACGTACTTAGCAAGATCTGCATAATATTAATAAAATAAAAGTTTCACAATATTAAAAATTGTTCCAAATACTACATAATTTAACTTCAACAAATAAAAATCCCTCTTAAAATCCTTTTTTTGTTCACCAATCCTCTTTGCCTCCTCCGTTCGAGTCCTCCTTGACTCTTCGACCGCTTCATCAATTGCACCTATGTTGCTCTTTAAAATACGCCATTGTTTCATTGTGAGACTGATCCCTAAAATAGTATTCAAACACATTAACAATAAAAAAAACATTATTTCTATAACTATATAATTAATATTTATACCTTTAGCACTAGGTTTATAAACCTTATCTTTCGGACACCAGTAAAATTCTCTGAAGCTTACATACTTTTGATTCTTATAGCAATGGGTAGTGACATGCCTTGTTTTAGAAAGCTGTATCAAAAAAAGAGAAATATATAAAAGTTAATTAAAATGAAATAATGATAAAAATAATAAGAAAACCTAAAATAAATAAAAAATAAAATACCTGGCAAATTGTAGGTTCAAATACTTGCTTTCTTGATTTTTGTTCCTCGAAAACTGTAGTAACAATGTCACTGACAAACTTCTTAAAAGGAGGTTTAGATAGATCCATCTCAACCTCCTGCGAGACATGATTTTGTAACGTGTTAAGACTATTGATATGATTATCACAATCATCAAGAAAATCACGGACACTTTTTCAATTTTTTCTTAATTGAAGTTTTGATAGACATTGTATTGTAAAAACACCAAAATAACAAACGCAGGGAAGTCTAGTGAGGTAGTTGCTCTTTTTATAGTGTGCTATGGGATCCCTAGCGTTTCTGACGCTAGGAATTGTAAAAGCGCATTTGGGTCAATGGCTAGCGTTTTATATAAACGCTACGTATGTCTAAAACACATTTGGGTAAATGGCTAGCGTTTCTTAAAACGCTACTAATGGGGTGTACGCATTAGTAGCGCCCGACTTCTCTAGCGTTTTAAAGCGCTACCAATGCCCAAAAAACGCCGACAAAGCATGCTTGTTTGGCGTAGTGAGCGTAATTTCGCGGTAGGTATAACAGAATTTTTAACTTAGATGTGTGGTCACTTTTTAAAAAACATTTCTTGACATTTTTTGAAAACTTGTATCTCTAAAACATTGTCCTATATTCTAAGTCTCCAACAATATTCATTGCATTTTATAATTATGAGCACGATATGCCTCCTTCTTTTACCTCGAAGCTTAATTCACATCTTCATATGTTTAATGATAGGCTTAAATAAAACTCAAGTGGGATTAAAAAAATTGAAAAAGCAAATAAAAACTAATGGGTTAATGATATCTATAATTATTAAATTAATGGGTTAATGATATCTATAATTTTATGGTATTTAGTATCAACTTTAAATACCACAAATAATTTAACCTTATTTTTAAAAAACCACAACTAAAAATATTAGTACTATTAAAATAGAAAATAATGTGGGTCACAAAAATTAGAAGTAACAGAGTTTGATTTGTGGAATGATTGTGGTGGGTATGTATGGGTAATTGTTGCAAAGCGAGGGTTATTTTTGTAATTTGAACTTAAAGTACTATTCACCTTACATTCTGAGATCCATCGGCTTTCAATAATTGAACTGCACTTTCCTCTTTGCGATCTCAATGTCGCGCGCCACTCAAATGGTGTATGTGTACTGCTCTATTCAACCATGTTTTCGCTAAGAAATTCACGGGTTCGCGGGCTCCAGTTGGGCTGTCACATGGATCGGGTTGAGGCGAATCTGAGAGGCTGAGATCAGGTTTGTGAATTCGTTACACACCATCCTATTTGCGACAATCTATGTATGTTAGTCGCCAATTGGTTACAATCCTGTTTGGGCTACTTTGTTTTGAAATTCTAAGATATCGAAGGACTGCAATTTCTAAAGTATTAGATCGATTGGAGCATCGATTAGAGCATCGATTAGAACCAGTGATTTAATCTTTGAATACGGGTTCATATCAAAACGTTTGGAGCATCGTTGGGCATATTTCTATAATATAAGTGATGGTAGGTAATTGTTCCACAGCCAGTTCCGCCGTGAGTGTGTTTTTGTGACAATCTACCGCATTTCATTTGATGACCATTGTTTCTCCTGAAAGGGTTTGGTAACTCAAGTTTTCATTATTGAACAGCAAGTTCCACCATGTGAAGGGTTATTTTGTGACTCCAATTTAATTTTCATTGTTGTACAGCAAGTTCCACCTTAACTGCTACTGTTGCTGGATATAACTAAATTCTTGAAATTTGATTTGCAGGTGCTTTCTAGAGGCTGTTGATAAGCGCTCAATGTCACCAACAGTAAGCATGACTGCGCTAAAGTGTATGTATATATGTTAATAGAGATGTAGAAAAGTCAAAGTCAACAGCCACATCAGATGTTGACTATGGCTGACTCACCAACATGTTAGCACCACTTCACACTACTCTATTAAGTAACTTAAAGTAAATGTAACTTTACTCTTTTATCTTTTAGGTTAGCTTTACTCTTTGAGCTTGTATTGATTAGAGTTAGGTTTTCAATCTCTTAGTCTAAGCGAATTCGGTTAGTTAGCTTCTAGATTTTCATACAATTCATCGATGTATATATCTTTGTAAATTCTCATTGAATGAATTCAGTTGAGCATTTTAACAAACTTGCAGTTTCCATTTCTCTCGATGAATACTTCATCATCTTCATCGCTTTCAATGGATCTTGCTACGTTTATGATATGGTATCGAGCTCTTAATCGGAGCTCTGCCCCCGCTTCACTCTGTTTCTCTTCGCTCAACTCGGAATCTAGTTCTTCTCATCATCAATGGCTACCGTGATACCGGATGATGGTGAGATCCACACTTCACCAAACACGAGAAAATGGAAATGGTTCATCAACACCAAAGCATATCAAAGTGATATGCTCGATCCTACTTCATGCATCCGGTGACAATCCAAGCACAACGATTGTCACACCGGCGTTGAAGCGACAATAATTACCACACTTGGTCGAGGCGATGACAATGGCGTTGCGTTTGAAGAACAAACTCCATTTCATCGATGGATCCTTGCCGAGACCTAAGGATGAAGATCGGGACTCTATCACGTGGGATCGATGCAATACCATGATTATGTCATGGATTAATGACTCGATTATTCGAGAAATCTCGCAAAGTATACAGTGGAAGGATACTTTGCCGATGTTTGGAAAGATCTCAAGGATCGATTCTATCGAGGAACATGTTTGGATCTACGATTTGCAAGAAGAAATATACATCGCAAAACAAGGTGATGATTCTATCTCTAATTACTATACTAGACTAAAGAAATTATGGCAAGAATTTGAGAATTTTCATCTGCTCCGTTTGTGATTGTGATTGTGGTATTAAGTGTAATGCTGCAATTAAATTCAAAGAATATAGGGAATGAGGTAAGGTGCTTCGGTTCTTGAAAGGTCTCGGTGAACAGTACTCTGCTGTGAGATCTCAAATCATGCTTATGGATCCTTTTCCATCAATTGGCAAAGTGTATTCGATGTTAATTCAACAAGAAAGACAAAACAAGTAGTTCTGTAGAGGAACCTAAGGTTCTTGCTGCGTTTGGAAATCAAAATCAACAAAGCAACTATTAAGGAAGAGGAGGTTATAGAGGTAGAGGTGATCGTGGAGGACGATTCACCAATGGAAGAGGAGGTAGAGGTTCAAAGCTATGCTCTCATTGTGGGAGAACTGGACATACAGTAGATGTGTGCTATAAGAAACACGGATACCGCCTCACCTTGTGAGAATAGCATTAACAATCATCTTGCGAGAGAATTTCAATGATAAGGATGATGAAAGCTCACATCATGAGGATCAACAAGTCAACTGAAAACAATTCTAGCTTACGGAAATCAGGATTCACTCGAGAGCAACATAAAGCCATATTGGCATTACTTGAGGCTCGAACACATTGTTGCTAATAACATACGCTACACCACAAGTAAAGTCGGGTATTATCTGTGCCTTACACAACTCTAAAAAGCTTAAATCCTGGATTGTAGATACATGAGCCACCATTCATATTTGCTACTCTAGAAAACTTTTCAAATGCATTAGAAAAATAAAACCTGTCACTGTTACCCTACCTAATGGTACACAAGTTATTTGTGGCCTTGCAGAAACTATATACCTTGATGATTACTTAGTACTTAGTGATGTCCTTTATATTCCAAATTTTTCATTCAACCTCACATGTCTATTCCCAAATTGACCGATGATATAGAGCGTGATATGCATCTTAAGAGAAAGAAATGTGTGTTGCAGGACAACCAGATAGAGAAAGTGATTGAGATAGCTGAGAGGAAGAATGGATTGTATCATCTAGTGTCACCATGCCCTATGACTCCATCAACAAATAGTTCATCAGCCATAGAGCACTTCAATTCTGTAAACAATCTTCATACCTTTACATACTAATAGCACGGAATGTAAACTTTGGCATTTGAGACTTGGTCACCCATCTTATACAAAGATGCATGAAATGAATAAAATTTTCCTTCTATTAAATGTACTGCAGAATGATATGCCATGTGATATATGCCATTTTGCAAAACAAAAGCGATTGCCTTTCCCCCTACTAGTTCTACTATTTCAAAAACATGCTTTGATCTAGTGCATATGGACATATGGGGGAACTGTATCAGTCCCCTCAATTGGTTACAAGTATTTTCTCACTGTTGTTGATGATAGAAGTAGGTATACTTGGATATATCCTATGAGACTTAAGTTTGAAGCATCTACTTTGATCAAATCTTTTGTATGCTTAGTTGAAACTCAATTTAGTTTAAAAGTAAAATGTATTAGATCGACAATGGAGGTGAATTTTCTCTCAATGATTTCTATAATGAGAAAGGAATAATTCACCAAACATCATGTGTGGAGACCCTCAACAAAATGGAATTGTTGAGAGGAAACACCAACACTTGCTCAACACTTGCTAGAGCTCTTATATTTCAGTCCAAACTTCCAAAAGTTTTACGGGGTCATCTTTGTTAGTAGTCAGCTGCCCATATCATTAATAAATTCCAACTAAATTTTTGTCTCAACAATCTCCTTTTCAAATATTATTTGGGCACAAACCTGCCTTGACTCATTAAAAGTTTTTGGTTCACTATGTTTTGCTAGCACTCTTAAAGCAAATAGAAAGAAATTAGATCCTAGGGCTAGAAAATGCATCTACCTATGATATAAAAATGGTGTGAAGGGACATTTGTTGTTTGATTTAAATAGTAGAGAAATTTTCATATCTAGGGATGTAGCATTTTAAGAACATATTTTCCCATACTCTTTAAAACTAAAGAAGGTACCATATCTCAATCTGCCATCACCTATGATTCCTCCATTTCATACAATGATAACTTTCATCTTGATGCTATCCAAGACCCTGTTGCTCCCTCAAATAACACTACACGGAAGATCACTCACTCACACCCAATACACAACTCCTTCACAAAATGATACACAATTACCTACACGGAAGACCACTCAATCACACCTGACACATCAATTCCTTCACAAAGTGATACACAATTACCTTTCCAAACAACTTTATCTCAAAACAACTACGATTCAATGCCTTGCTCTGTTGCACCACCTCTAGATGATGATGTGAGGAGATCATCTAGACCTAAGAGTTGATCGAGCGACAATTTGACCATATCTTGGATGAGTTGATCAAGCGGCAATTACATCCTCCACTGGTACCTTTCCAGTATGGTGGGAGTATTTGCTGAAGTCACCCCTAAGGACAACTATCTTGCCACCGAATGGTTTGTCCATGTTTGATCGGTCCTTTGTGGACATGATATCCCTGCGTGTCGGTCAAGTGCCTCAAAGCAATTCCTATGCAACATTAGTGCCTCATCCCAAATAATCAATTTTGCTTGTTTGAGCAAGCTGCGCTCGAGGACTACAGCAGGCGATACTACGGTAGATTCATCCTTTGGAACCAATGGAATACCAAATGTTGAATGGGTTGTCTTCCCACCAGGGAGCAATAGAGCTGCAATTCCGCTAAATGCAGTGTACAATACAATATAACCCATCGAACGCAGCAACGCACTCACCGTGTTCCAACAATAGGTCTTACTAGTACCACCGTATCCACATAGAAAATAGAAACCACCCCTACCAGACAATCTGAGAATCAGTTATCTCATCACACGCCTTCTTTTGGTCATGGTTGAGATTTCTCGCTAAAGAACTATGTTTCCTAGCCATCTCCTCCTTGTCGTAACTCATCTCATCAACGATAAACTTATTTTGGTAGTCATGACCATCAACGATATTTGAGTATGGCATTGAATAGTCATGCAATGATCGACCAGTTCGATTGAAGTAGCTTTTCAATTTCAAGTAAACACATATTCTTCAATTCACTATCAGCGATTTACAAATCTGCGTGATACACAAACCAAAGAAATGACAAATTTATCATAATGTGCTTTTAGAAAAATATAATTTGAACGACCTTATATTAGTATAGATTAATGAGCTAAGACATATAAAATTACCGGTCTGCAGAGTTGTCTCCGTATATTGTACAAAATACCGTCGGCAAGTAGCTTCCATGTCTCCACCCAAACATATGATGCCTTGTTCAGTGTACCCATAGCTAGCAAGGTAACAAACAAACAGCGTAATTGTGGACAGATGCCAGTTTGCTTGCTTCGGTAATTGCATCGATGAATTCCCTATCACTACCCAACAGGCCCAATTTGTAACACGCATCTTCAAAAGTTGGCTCAACCTTGCCATTGACCTTCCTTATAGACTTATAACTCGTACAACCTCGTTGAACATTTAGCAAAATGCGGAGGTAGTACTTTTCACCGATACCTGGTGGTACAAAACTTATCCGACCAATGTTGTAGCTTTGTTTCCTTGGTAGCCAGATCCTGTCCATTGGATTGTACACGGATCTCGAAGGAAACTCTGCATCGTCAAGTCCTTACCTTCGGGGTATGTCTATTTCTTTGCAAACCATGCAAGGAACATTGTGTCATAATGTTGGGCCCTCCAAATGACATTATCAATATCGCATCATCATCGAAGAACAATGTACATTCGTTCGGAGATGGAAGCTCAACCTCTGAACAGGGGGCCATTTCTGGTGTATGTCTAAGGCATAAAGTCGCCAGGCAGCCTCAGATGGGGACACATATCTACTGTTATAAAAATTGTGGATCTCGTCAACATGCCCATCTGGGTTATCTGAAGTGCGCAACACCTGCAAAGTTGCACGGTCTGGACCTTTGTTGACATACTTGAAAAGGTACTTAATGGAATTGGACTTGTTGCAGTACTCAACATTAACATGACCCCTATATCTCATCGATGGTGAGGATTGTATGGCACTGTGAACTGTTATCAAATATAGTCCCCCTTTTCAACTATAATGCATGTGTTGTGTCGTTTGTAGTGTGGATATCCATCTTCATCAATCTTGGTTGACTGTAGAAACGGTTTGGGGTAGAACTTCGTACAATGTGTACCCTTGGTGCAAGTAGCTTTGGGGTTAGCGCGACCACATGTACCATGAAGCATACATGAGGAGACTACCTGGTGAAAATTTGGATACAAATGAGGATCTAGTAACTCAGCTGAGATTAGTCTATCAATGTCCCTTGTCGTGGTAAGTTTGTTCTCGGTGAAAACCCACGACAACAAATGCGCATTTGGTAGACATCTTTTTGCCATTCAACCGTATACATAGCGCAAATAATGAAATGAACAAAATAAAATTAGTTAAACATGTAGCGATTTGTAACATATATTTTAGCATAAATTCTCAAATTCTCAAAACAACACTAATGATACTTATGCAAGTTATACCAAATGGCGAGTTGAATACTGCATCTACCTTCAGAACATCCGGTCTTTCTTTAAGTCGGTGATGAGTTGGTCAATTTCATCTTAAACACCGTGATACAATATCGGTCTATCGGAAGCAACCAACCCACGGGCACGACAAAAATCGATTTCAGGCCAATTGGAGTTCTGGTGATTGTTATGAAAAAGTTTGGATATCCGAACCTCTTCTGAGATAGCCATAGCGTCCTGACAATTATTAAACATGTACCTAGCGCCACCGGTGAAAGATGGTGGCAAAATGACACGTCGACCAATTGCTGATGCATCAGATTCCCCTCTCGAAAGCGACATCTTGTAGGCCAGACAAAATTTCGGACCGTATGAGTTGTTGGTTTTCCGGATGAATTTCAGCCTCGTGGACTCAACCATAGTATAACAGTCAACCAAAAACTGTTGGAACAATCGCCGTGCATAAACTATTTGACCAAACTCAACTTGCCTTTCTTGGACTCTAAAAGCAATAAATTCTCTTAATGTGACAGTTTTCCTCTTCTCAGACCTAGTGTACCAAGACACTTGCCTAAGTGGGGTATTTTCTCTGAATCCATCTTCATCGCGGGCAAATATTAAGGGGTACTGCAACGGGAGCAATGCAGTATGTGTTTCATAAACCCTATCTAGATCACCAGACATGTGTTTGACAATTATATCTCTTCCTCTCTCAATGTGGGCATCATCCTCTATGATTAGAGCTGTAACTTCATCACACGTGGGGGTGTTCTGGGTTCGAGGATCGCTAGATCGATCAATCTTAAAATGATTCTCTCGGCGGGATTTTGTTCTTGTACATCACGCACTTCTCTGTACTTCTTTGCAATTACGTTATACTGGTCAACCATTTGTGTAAGGTCACAAAGTTAGTACCTAGTAGTGCAAAAAGGTAACATCATCACATGAATTGAGGTGGATTGATTTGATTTACAGTGACATCAGAATTTAGCCAAATGACTTTGATAAATTACTAAATTATGGTGGTGAGGAATTCTGATAAAGTGTTGGTGAAGTATCTGTACTAATCGCAACATCGTGGTATACTTATATTGTGCTCACCTGAAATGGCTCATTCTATTTTCGACCTCGTTTCTTGTGTCCCAAATGTATAGCTGTGCATATTTCGGGGTAGTGCCTTGGTGGGCGTGAGACTACCTATCACGATGGTAGTTTTGACCATTTAATATGAATTGTGGTGGACTACCTCCATCATTAGTTATCGTAACAACTTTGCCCCTCATTGAGGTGAGCGCAAACATCTTTGTTATATGCTCGAATGTTGTCACGCTAGTTTTTTTATGCAGGATCAACACCTTGAATAAGGTTCAACAACAAGCGGTGGTGGCTCTGAAGCAATGGTAGTTGGACTTGCCCTTTCAAGCAACACATCTTTGAAATCGGATTTGGTTGAGCGGTTTGACTTTACAACCCTTTCTTGAACCAAAACAACGCATGACAATGCAGAGCATTGATGAGTTGGAAGCCCAAAGTCAGAGTGAAGCGTGATTTGCAAAGAATTTTGTGTTCATTGTTAGTTACTTGAGTACACTTGAAATAAAAACTTGTTATCTATAATATTACAACAACGAATATATATATATATATATATATATATATATATATATATATGAAAATACCTTGAGTCTCATATCGGCATAAAGAGGTGAATGGTGAGTAGGTTTCGTGCGATCCACTTTGCAAGCATTGTTTAGCGATATTTGTGGGGTGCGATACTATTCAAAATAATAATTAGTAATAATAGCAATAATTATGGTGATAGGAAAACAAATAGTGGAGATTGAATTGTTTCCTTAGTGGGTCTAGCATATTAACGATTAATAATAATAATAAGTATATCAATGTAATTTTCTTTAAAATAATTTTATTACGAGTGCATAGGATACGCATAAGGCTATTAACTTTTTTTCTTGAGATAGTACATTTGGTACCAATGCTATCTATTGGTGCATAAACCGTATTGTTCTAATCTTTTGAGGAAGTTGCTCGTAACAGACCTGGATTTATACTTACTTAGGTCCTAGATTGCACCAGTCTTGGAATTGTCTTCATAACAGAAATCAATTTTGCCTAAAGGGTTAGTTACCAATAATGATATTTTACCCTTAAAGTTGGATATGCATTTCTATGTCGAACACATTGGCTATTATAACACAAATCATCTGAACTCGAACACAACAACAACCAAAAAGCGACTTACGAGCGAATAGGTTTATTACTTGAAATTCATACCAAACAATCGTGCCTAATTTGAATGACAATGCGTATGTTCTAGTACTGTGTATAAAATGCCTCTGACTTCTATAAAATGATAGTAAAGATTTTGGATCTTAGAATAACACAATATTCCGGCCTCTAACATCCAGAATATAAGTGGGAGTGCAATGGACTATATTAAGATACTATATAAACGTTTTTAATTATTTTTAGCCCAGTAATGAGAATCCAAAATTTGTAGCAATATAATGCATAGTGCTTTCCATCAGTAGCACTAATATCCAATAAAATTTCAGTGCAACTGTATATGTTTGCGACTGCCTGTGTATCTATAGGTTAATCTAATGTGAAAACTTTATTGACATAAAAGTGACACCATGATCACCATCATGTACATTGACAAATAGTTATATGTCTTTCATGAACCGCCCTTATCTCTATATCCATGCTTTAACACCATACTTGAGTGTTTATGTCAACAACGAAAAATATAAGCAAATATTTGAAAGAATGACGTAGTTCATAATTAAACTATAGAAAACTGTGCAGTACTTAATGTATATGGCTTCAAAATTTAAAAACAATAACATTCTGGTCATTCTGAATGGATCCTAAACTTGTGACAGCCATAATCACTAATTTTAAACTCCGGATATGACAAACACCCCTACTTCTCCACCTTAACTGTCTTCATTGGGGCCTTGGATGACGATGTCTCATCGCTCGGGGACTTCCTTTTGGGCGGGGGAGTGTCATCGGTGTCCCTAGTGATGTCAACCACCTTGGAAGCAGTACCCACTGAAACGGAATCGGAAGCCGAGGCATCAAACCTGCCGTTCAAATTCTGCAATTTATACCAAAAAGTCAATGACGATCTATATTAGATGATCACACTAGTTAAGTACAGCGCAAGTTGTCTGCCACACTAACCACATTTTGCCAAAGAACAATTACACCATTTTGAGACCTAATACCTAAGTTCTTAGTTAACCCACTATTTCTAATAATGTTAGGACTTCAAAGATTAAAACACATTCAATAGCAAAAATAAATACCTGCGACACAAACTCAGCACTCTTCGGTTCCATAACGGGAGCACTCTTAGGAGTGTCTTCAATCAAAAGGACCTGTTGATTGTTCTCTTGAGCGGCCTAAATAGTATGATTGTATAGTATTAGTTTAGTAAGACACACAAATGACTCAAAGCTAGTTGTGGACCATGATATCCCAAATATTTTATATCTTTGTTGCACCAGAAAAATCCGGTTTGGACTTCTCGTTATGCAACTTGGAAAAAAGTTTGGGCGCCACCAATATTTTAATTTTAAGACCAAAACATTGAAAAAAATGTCTTTTAGTAAAGGCGGATGTTTTTGAAAACACTGAGAGATGTAGGTTCGGAATTCGGTTATGTGTGGGGAAGGTATTAGCACCCAGCACATCCTTTTTCTAGAAAAGGAACCTTTAACTTGATGTGTGGTTTAGACAAAGGTTTGGTTTGAAAGCGACTTGTTCTACTTCTTTTCTTTTTATTTTTCTTTTCTTTTTATTTGAAAGGATTTTTGGAAAACGGAGGAGAAAGGAAATCTTTTGTTCACAAAGATTTTTAAAAAAGAGGGTGGGAAAGAGTTTTTATGATTTTTTTGAAAGTGTGCTTGACGGGACAAGAACCCACTCCTACGTATCCCCACTGTGATGAGGAATCAAAGCTACGTAGTTCTCGTCTTTTGCTTTTGAGAATGGTTTAAGAGTTTTTTGCAATTGGCGAGCGTTTGTGACGACTAAACAACAACGGTTTAGAGTGGTCGTACTACTAACTCTTTGGAAAATGAAATCATCATTAACGATCAAACGGCAACGGCGCGAGTGATCATCAATGACAATTGGTTTTTGTTTAACGAAGAAAATGTTTTGGCAAAGAGGTCGAGTGTTCATGGCGACCAAACAACAACGGTTTAGAGTGGCCGCACTACTAACTCTCGGGAAAAATCATCATTAACAATCAAACGGAAACGGCGCGAGTGATCATTGATGACAATTTGGTCTTATTGGAGCTTTGAAGAAGAAGGGTTTTGGGAATGAGTTTTGGAAAAACAAAGTAGAACAATTTCAACCAAATTCCAAGTCCATAACCAAATGCAAAATGAATGAATGGAGTTCAAACATATTCAACTAGTTAAGCAATCATGAACATGTTGATCATTAACTAAGATTAAGCATGCCAATACAATCAAGAGATTTAATCGTCAAAGATGCAAGATACAATTCTCAAAACAATTGTGCGTGTGTGTGATAATTGCTACGGGACGGGCAACAATCTCAAAGGGTATGCATTTATCTTAATGACTCTATGCTACAACAAGTAAGTAGGCTTACGTCTTCATATAAGAGGACATGCATGGGGGAGGAATTGCACACATTTAAATCAAGACAGTTATTGTGCAAGGTATGAACATTTGAGTATGCATGAACATGTGAATATGTAAGTTAGAAATGAATGTAAAAGAATAAGTAAGAGGATGCATGAAGTATGCGAAATATCTTTGGGTTTTTAGGTAAATGATTCATGATTCAAGTGGATAAAAATCTAGATGAGTTATGGTAAGAAGCTTTGATGCAATGTAGTAAAAGAAAAGAATGCAAAGTGATAAAAAGCTTAATGAAATAAGTGATAAAAAGTGAATGAAATAAGTGGTAGAAAGTGAATGAGATGGTAAAAGTAAAAAGTTAATGAAATGGTAAAATGTTAAAAACACAATGACCTGACTTACATTTACTCAACCCTGATCAAAATGACAATCTTCAAGCAATCAAAGGGGTAGAAACCCTAGTCATGGCGAATGCAAGCAAGCATGGAATCATCGACTTATTTCATGCAAAATTGACAACTTAACACACAAAAAGCGACCACAGAGAAAAGGACCTAATCTATCATGCAAGTTCCTAAGACAAACATCAACCAAATCATGCATTTATTCACACAAAATCAAAGAAAAGAAAACAAGCAACATGAACCCTATTTTTCTTGCCCAGGCAGAGGCTATGTATGGCCCAAGATCAACAATTATTCAACCCCGAATCATAAAATGGACAAGAACACACAAGAACCTAAAATAGAGTTCATGGTAGAAGCAAATGGGGGTATGAGAATGAGTTTTCATTTGATGAAATTATGCAAACAAGATTTAAAATATAAGAAAATGCAAGAAAACACAAGAACAACTCCTTGAAAGCCAAGAGCCACCTCGAACACCCAAGCCTCCCACAAGTGCTTGTCGATAGTGTTTGAGATGGCTCCTAACTAACTAACAACAATACATGTAGGAGTTGAGATGAGGAGAAGAGAGATAATGCAAAAATGAAGAAGATGCAAGGGTTTTGAAGTTTTACCTTGAATCCAAGCTAGGAAATGAGTAATATGAAGAACAAGACCACAAATCAACTAAATCCACAACAAACTACAATGAAACTTGCGCACCTTGCCTTGATTCTTGAGATTAGATGATGAACAATTAGATTTTAGTAGAAGAGGAGGATGATATGTGAAGTGGGAGTGGGTTTGAGATAGAAAATGGGAGTGAATTGAAGAAGAAATGGAGGAGGAATTGGGAGTAGGAGTAGGTTTGAGTGTTGTGTGAGAGAGAAAATGAGAGGCCAAAGATTGTGAGAGATGAGCTTAACAAGGTATTTATAGAATGCAATTAGGGTTGAGGGTGTTTTGGTCCTTGCATTCTAGTTGTGCTCTAGGATTGGACCTTAATTTTGAATCAAAGGCTAGGATTGATGATCACAAGGATTGAGGACATTGAGAAAGCACAAATGAGGGAGTGAATGAGTGTGATATGCGTGACTCACGTCATGAGAAGTGGAGAGGGTGTGAATTTCCAAAAATGTTTCTCCACAATTTCATATCACAAGATTGCCATGAACTATGAATGAATGGTGGAGATATGCATATTAATTTGAATGGAGGGTCATGATTGAGATACACTTTGCAAGTAATGAAAGTAAATAAAAAATGGAAGGATAATAAGAATTTGGTTATGCATGACTCATGAGGAGTGGAAAGGGTGCAAATTGCTAGTTGGCAATTGTACTATTTGTCCCTTCATGAACCTTCCATTATCTCTCTTTTTTGACTATTCCTCTTAGGATAATTGCACAAAAATACACCCATTTAGGCCACATACTAGGAATCTTATGAATATGCCATTTTATGAGATCACCATGACCAAAAATATCATAAAAATCTCACCTTGCAATTTTGTAGAATATTCCTTTTGATGCCTTTTTGAATTTGAAATTTTTCACCATGCATGCATGCATGCATGCGCATACATATATGCATAATAGAAAATATTTTGCCTCGAATAAACTTCTCTAAAATTTCACAATGATTTTTGTGAGAAATTATCCTTTTGTGAAAAATGACCAAAATGCCCTTTTGCCCTAAAAACCTTGTTTTTGCTCAAAAATGCATTTTCACTCTAAAAATGACCACAAAAACCCTAGAATGACTTTTGAAACCCAAGAATGCATGCAAAATGCTCCTCGCACTCTTCAAAAGGATACCACACTTCACAAATTATTATTTTTGTGGAAAATTAGGGTTTTGACCCAAGAAACTGACAAAATTAGGGTATGACATATACTATAAAACATACCCGGAATCCCACCAGCTATGTAGTCGTTATTTATTTGGATATCCTGCGAGGCGTTCTTTACGATCTGACGTGGAAACCTCCACCTTCCATGCAGTGCGCTTGGATCAGGAATAACGCTTCCTTCCCATTCATTCAGTAACAACTAAAGGTAGGAAGTCCCTAGCGAGTCTGATGAGACACCATGGTGAAGCGAGAAGCGGTGCATATTGATCATGCAAAACAACGATTCATTTTTTGTGTAAAAAAAGGACCAAAACAATCTAACACATGCTGGAATAAACTACTTGGGTCCATGATTGATAAACCTCCTCGGCTGAGCGGCCAATCAGAATGCGTGCTGTGTTATCAAAAAGCACAGCAGTAATTGATTCTATCTCGTCAATCAGTAACAGTTTAATGAAGAACCTTCAACGAAAGAGATAAAGATGAATGAGCACATAATTAGCTACCATAAATACGTTCAGATCCAACAAACATTCTAAGGGGAATGAAACATACTTCCTAGTCACCCTAGTGACTTGTGTGTTGCACCCAGGACAGTAGTACAAGTCAGGTACGTCATCCTCTTTGGTGCATTTCCTACCATAGAGACAGGCCTAGTACCACCAGTCGACGTCGTCAAGGACAAAATGAATCTTGGCAATAGATCACGAACTCATTCACCTTTAATAACACGGTGTTAGTGGGAACTTTCCATTACCCTTATATGTTTCTTTACCGATACACTAAAAAACAACATGATCATCACACACGCATATGAGAGAATCGACAAAGACATTTAAAATAATAAACTAAGCGGTGAACCTCAATTAAAGCCTGCGGTTAGCTAATGTGTGCTTTTGCTCCATCTTTGAGAAGATTTGTTGAAGCGAGATCCGCTACTCGTGCTCGGAGTTCTGATCATAGGTATTACGATGAGTGCTTGAGCATTGGTGTTAGACAGTATATGCGTCAAATCAGTATATACCAACAGACCGTACACATCACTGTTTGACAAATAATCCAAAAATTTTAAACATCGCAAAATTACCTCAGCGCTTCACGCAACGCCGCAGTCTCTGGAATGTCGGGGTTGAACAGCAACTTCGATGTTCGCATCGTAGACTGAATAGATATACCACCTACACATGGAATGGGCCCCATAACACGGTGGTGAGATACAGTTTAATTGGGCCCCATAAGTACAGTGTTTGCATAATGGGAATCCTTTTAACTCTGATCATCTTATTAAATTGGTGACAACAAATTTAAGGGGAGTTACCTGGCCACGATGTAACTTTGGCAAACAAAATGACAACGACAACATTTGAAGCACAACCTGCTGCGATGAAGGTCTTTATCTCTGCCGCATAGTCTCTGTAACGCCCCAAATATAATTCAATTATTTATTTAATGGGTTCTTTAAGGCTTACAACATTTGGTTAAGTCAAAGGATTAATTGGAGTTTTAGGGTATTTAGGAGGTATTTGATTTAAATGAGGAATGGTGGTTAGAAAAAGGGGAGTGGTAATTTAAGTAATGGAGGGAGTGTGCCTAGAGGCCCATGAGAGTTAGGCCCATGATCCATGAATTAAGCCCATTTGCATGTCTTAAAGGGAAGTGTCGAAGGAGAGGGAGACATTCCATTCCAACAAAAATCTTAGAAAAGTCAAAGGGAAAGTAAGAGAGAGAAGTTGGTAGGCGAGATCACTTTCTAGAGAGAAGAAGGAGAACGTTGGCGTGGGAGGGCTCGGAATCAAGGGAGAAGAGTTCTTTGTGAGTGTTAGCTGGAGGGTTTGAGTGAAGAGAGTGTGTTCTACTCAGTGATCGAGGTATCTTAGGGAGTAGAAGCAGAGTGAGATAGTTTTAGAGAGAGGAAGAGGAATGCGGCGTGGAAGAGCTCGATATCGAGGAGGAGGAGGCTGGATTGTTGGTGAGGTTGGTGATTCTTGGTGGATCGGGAAGGCTTGGTGGAGAGAGTGCTACTTCTTCCAATCTTTTGAGGTTAGGGGTTCTCTCTTTCATCTATAATAGAATATATGATGTGTGTTATGTGTGAGTAGACTACAGGAATGATTTCTATGCCGCCTTGTATGTTTGTGTGTTTGATGTGTTTGACGTTGTGTTTTAGTTCACTTGGTGAAGTGGTGTTGAGTTGTTGTGGTTTAGATCATACGGGAGACCGGGAGTGGAATGGGAGGCGAGAAACTCTCGGTCCCAGTGAGCTAGAGTGGGTAGCGTGGCCTTGGGAAGCTCTCGAGAGTCAATCTTTGGATGGTAGGGGTATGGTAGTAGAGTTGAGTTTGAGCATAAGAGATGAATGTGTGTATGAGCTTAGCGAAGGCGTTGACTTGGGATTGCCTAGGTGTAGCTACCTTCCTGAAGTGTATTGAAATGTAAGGGATGATCGTAAGTGTCAAAGTGTAAATGCGAGTCATAGGAGCTTAGATGAATGACCATGAGTATAAGTAGCGTAATGTAAGGGTATCGATACTAAGTATAGGTATCGAATTGTACTTTAGCAGGGTGTAAAGTGGGTATCTTGAGGGTGTTGTGGCGAGATGTAGTGTGCACAATACCTAGGTGTACTTAGAAGTGAGGCGTATGTGTGCCAATGCGTAAGTGTTGAATATAGGTGACGGGCGTAAGTGATGATGTATAGGAGGCGAAGGATAAGGGAGTGTAAGCCAGGGTGTAATGTGTCGACTTGTAGCTCACAGGGTGAGGGGTTTGTATCACCCAGGGTGAAGTGGTAGAAGTGGAGTGTATATATACCTAAGCGTAGTTGCTTGAGTCTGAGGCGTTATGTTATAGCGTGTATCTGTAGAGGTGAGTGTCTTGAGGTTTAGGTGCGTTGAATAGTGAGTGTAGTGGTAGGGTGAGGTGAGTGCATAGGTGTAGCGTGCTAAGTGTAGATGATGAAGTGACTAAGTGTAGATGATGAAAGGACTAAGTGTAGATGATGAAATGACTAAGTGTAGATGATGAAGTGAGTTGTGAATAAGCCTATGTGTAGTTGAGGAGGTGTAGTGCATGGGCGACTAAACTAGTATTGCCAAGTATAGGGTGTATATCACAGAAGTGTATGTGTTGAAGTGTAGGTGTGATGGAAGATAGGGTGTGTGTCTTGGGGTGCAACATGGGGCGCCCAGTCTTTGTGTAGTGGAGGCGAAGGGTATGGGTGTGTATCTTGGGGTGCAATAGGGTCTTGTAGGGTGTTGAGAATCTTAGGAGTCTTGATGAGTGCAGGAGTCTTGGAGTTAATCTTAGGGATTCTTTGTGAGTATAAGCCAGAAAAGCGAGGTAGTTGTAGAGGTAAATGGTGAGGAGGTGATGTTCTAAGTGTAAATGTAGGTGGTAGCAGAGGTAGAAGCCAGGAGGTGAATGAGGATGAGGCGTAGGTTTTGCCTAAGTGAGGTGTCGAGTCTGATTTAAGTATGCTAAGTGTAGCTATTTAAGTGAAGTGTATGATGATTGAAGTATGTATTGTCGAGGTGTAGAGGTGTTAAGGGTAGTGTAATCATGCACGAGTGTGATTCTTTGAAGTGCATGGGATGTCCGTCGAAGTCGGCATGGTAGAGATGTAGGAAGGTCGTAGTTATATTGAAGTGTTGTATCGTAGTGTACTTAAGTATAATGTCGAGATGAGTTGTTGTGCTTAAGTGTAGTGTGCAGGTGAAGTAAGCCAGGGGCGGGTGTTGCGTTTAAGTGTGGTGTGTTCAAGTGTAGAATGCTTAGAGGTGGTGTTGTAGAATGCGGTGAGTGTGTGCGAAGTGAAATGTTGTGCGCGTTGTGTTGGTATATGTTGCGCGTTATGTTTTGGCGTGGGTGGGGGTCATGGTGAGGGCACCAAGTGTGGCATGCCACTTGTGAAGTGAGGGTCTCGGTGTGGGCGCCAAATGTGGCGTGCCACTGCGCGGTCGGTGTGTGTGGCCAGGGTGATGCGAGAGTGGGGTGATGCGAGAGTCTTAGGAGTGCGGGATGAGTGTCTTGAGAGTCTTTGTTCGACCCCAGTAGCATGGGGGGCCCGCCAAGCATAGCTGTGAGTGTTGTCCAGTGCAGGAAACGATTAAGTGGGTGAATGGTGTAGTCGGGTTTGGTCCACTAGGTGACGTTTTAGTCTAGGTGACGTTGTGGTCCTCGTAGTATTGTGTGTAGTCCAATACCTTTGGGGACAAAGTGTCGATGGGTTGGGCGCTAGGCTATGAAACTAGGGAATGAGGTGTGGAGATGTCGGTGAGTTGGGCGCTAGCTATAGAGCTATTGGGCGATGTAGAGATGTCGGCCTTAGTGCGGTGATGATGTCACGAGTGATGTTAGCGTTAGGGTTATGGCGAGAGGACTTGGTCCTATTGATGAAGCGAGAGGACCGGTCTATTGATGAGCGAGAGGGCTTGGTCTATTGATGATGAGCGAGAGGACTTGGTCTAGAGGTGAAGCGAGAGGACTTAGGTCTATTTATGAGCAGAAAGGCTGCGGTCTTAATTGGTGAGTTATTGAAAATGCGTTATGGTTTAATTGAATGATGTATATGTTGTGTTATTATGCATTGTTCATGGTGTCGCATAAATCATAAGCATAATGGTGAAAAAGAGAGGACTTGGTCCTATGGTGAAAGCGAGAGGACTTGGTCTAAGGTGATAGCGAAGACTTGGTCTTAATGGATCCATCATGCATATGCCGCTTGGAGTTTTGGAGTGCATCATGCATATTCTCATGCACATTGGTGTTTGTTGATGATTAGGAATTGGTGTGTCTTAACTTGGTGTGGTGTGTGGTTGGTTGAGTCGGAGTGTTTCTAGTTGTCTTTCTCAGCATAATGTTTATCATACATTTTATTATTTATGAAAAGAGACTCACCCTAGCATTTTTATGTTGCTGCTCTCGTGGCGACAAGCGGTGATCCGGAGTGAATGTCCTTTCTTTCCTCAGTCTAGTTGTGGCGTCTTGCTCTGTGACGTCGAACTGGGGAGCCGGGTAGTCTATTAGTTGTTTAAAAATTAGTGTTGAAGCTGTAATAGATTGATGTATTATAATTTGAGGTTCGCCCCATTTAAGTCGTCTTTGTGTATCACGCGATTATATTTTATTAATGAAAAGTATCATTGGCTAAGTGAAAGTGATGTTTGATGAGCGTAGCATTCCGCCGAGGATGTATCTTTGAAAAGAAAAACGATTTTTGAACTACGATTTTATAAATTAAAGTATTAAGAGTAAGGGGTGTTACATGTTGGTATCAGAGCGATTCGAGTCTGTCCGTAGAGATTTGTCGATCGTAGTGTCTCGAGAGATCTCTTGTTGATCTCAAACCAGAGGGTTTATCGTAGATTTTGTCTAGTGGGTTGCGGTGATGATTGTAGCATTGCTTGTAGTTGCTTGTATTTGTTGTTTGTATTAAGTGAGGTATGTGTGATTAGAAGAGCATTTTAACGACGTCAAAGGGTAGGAGTCGTGTGGCGCCTTACGTACTACGGCTGCGTTAAAGTCCTTCAATGTGAAGGTGTAAATTTTGAAAAGGCGTAGTTTTGTGACCTTAACTAAATTGGATGCGTGAGTAGGAGGGGTGATCACCCAGATAACTCATTCCCGATGAAAGAGGTGACAATAACTTCGTAATTATTATAAATTTTGAATATGTACTAATTACAACTTGATTGATTGAGTGGTGTGTGCAAGTTTGATTGACTATTAATTTTTAGATAAATAGGTGCCTTATGGATGTTCGAGTTTTGATTTGGGGGTTGATAGTAGGGAGATGTCAAAATAAGGATTGACACTTTGGTTTGAAGTTCATGCAAAGAAAATAGAGCATGCCTTTTTGGAAAGCCTAAGGTAGAAAAAATTGTTCTTAAAAGTATGGTAGTCGAGGGGGTACCTATATAGGATCTGGATGATAGTGTGTAACTTTGTGATTAAAGGATTAGAATTCAGTGCGAAGAATAGGAATCTTAGAAATTTGAGGAAGGCATTGTTTGTGGTTTGGATATAGATTGACGTAAGATAGGAGCATTAATACCTTAAATGATTGCTATGGTGTAGTTCCCTAACGATAAATTAATGGAGTTTGGATAATCAGTGAGACTTTGGTGACAGAGAATAGAGTTTTAGTACAAAGTAAAGGTGTAGAGGGTGTGTATGTCCTAGTCCTAAGTGTACAAGGAGGTGTTGTTGATAGTTGGGAGCAAGAATAAGATTGATAGAACTAGTGTGTTCATGTAAATGAGGAGATTTTCGAGGACGAAAATATTCTAAGTGAGGGAGTGTAACGCCCCAAAATAATTTAATTATTTATTTAATTATTCATTTGATTATTTAGTTAATTAAGTTACTTAAGGGTCATGACATTTAATTAGGAAGATTAATTAATTTGGAGTTTTATATTAGTTAGGATGTGTTTAAGTATTAGGAGTGGTGGTAGTAAAAGGGGGTGTAAGTGATAAGGCCCAAATTGAATTGGGCTAAGGTTAAATAAAATTGCAAAGGAATGGAATTGAGAGAAGGAAACAAAACCTACGGCGGGGAGAAGATAAGGAAAGCGAGGAGAAGAAGAAAATAGGTGAGGAGAAATGGGAGGAAGCTTGGGTATGTGGGTGCTTCACATTGGAAGTCTAGGAAGCCATTTGATGTGCAATTGCTTCTCCATTATGGTGTTTTGAGTTCTTCCCTTCTAATTCCGTGTTCAAAGCTCACCTTGGCCATTAATGGGGTTTTGCTCACTTTGACTCTAGGTAAGGAGAACTTGGTCTCAATCTTCCCCATTTCTTTCCCTTATTCCATTTATATGAGTTTTATAGTCTCATTCCTTTCCAATTTCCTTTCCCATGGATGAAGTTGAAGCTCAAGGTGTGGGTGGGTAAGCATTGGTAGTTCTTGAAGTTCAAGGTTAGGGGATTCTCATTATGTCTATAATAATTGGTATGATATGTGTTGTGTAGGAAATAGCTAGCATGATTTGATTGTGTGGATTGTGTGTTAATATGAGATTGTTGTTGTAGTTGTATTTGATGTTGAATGTGATGTACCATGATGCTCAATGTTGGAAATGAATGTGTTGTTGTTTATGCATGTCAAGTGTTTGTTTAAATGTTCCAATATGAGGATTTATGAGATTGAGTGAATTAAAGGATGTTGAGTAATTGTTTAATTGGGTGTTAATGAGTTGAAAATTTAATTGTGAGATGAAAATGTGTTTTGGTGTTTTGGTTAGGTGTTTTAAGGTGAGGGGCGCCAAATCCTAAGGAAAGTGGCGCCTTAGGTTCTTTGTTTTTGTGGGTTGGTTCGGTTTGGCTAGGGTGACAAGGAGGCGCCATTTGCCTAGCAAAATGGCGCGAGTATGCCTTATTGATTTCTTTGTTGTGTGTTTTGCGGGGAGCAAATGCTAGGCATTTTGGCGCACAGTGTGAAATCTGGCGTGTGATGGTTCGGTACATGCGGGGGAGGCGCGATTCCACAGGAATGTGGCGCCGTGTCTAGTGTGCGGCGTGTGTGTGTGTGTTGGGAGAGGCGCGGAGCAGGCGCCAAAATGGCGACCCTGCGTGCGTGTGTGCGCTTTGTGGATGTACGGTGCGGCGCCCAGCAGGCGGCCCTTGTGCGCATGTGTCTTCTTTGCCTTGTTGATAACTCTATTTTATATAGAGTATTTCATATGTTTAAACTTAGTATTTGCTCTCTTTCAAGTAATAATAAAGAGTTTATATAGTATTTAGTGTGATATATGATATCTTGAGTGATTTGAATGATTATAGTTATTATTAGGCCATTTTGGATATATTGTGGTATGTTTGATGTTTTTGTTGGTGCGAGTCTCAATCTTTATCTGCATCGATGCTCTGTGATCTGCATCAAAGCGCACTTACTTGGTGAATAAGCGACTGTTTCATATGCATCCACATGCAAAGTGATGACCTCTACTTGGTTCTCGATGCCATCAATCTTGTATAGTAGGCGCTACCATTCACACATAGCCATAGGGTAGCTTTGAAGAGTCATCAACATAGGGACACATGTTCATACATCATGAGACCTCACATACACTTGTCAAAGATCTTATCCATGCAAACAAGCTGCTTTGGAAAGTTACTACGACTATCATCCACTCAAGATTACTTCAACATGAAGGAAGGAAGCACCTCTCTTGAAGGCTATAAAAGGACCTCACATCTTCATTTGGAAATATATCACAATCCATAAGTTAGATCAAAATTTCAATATACATAGTTAGTTTTTATATTTTTAGAGGAAGAGGAAGGAATTGACAAATCCTCCTTTACTCATTTTCATAGTGTTTGTATAGTGCTAAGGAGTAATGCTAGTGCATTGCTAGAAGACTTCATATAAAGGTTTTCAACATTTGTAACTTTACTCTTGTTGTTTCTCTTTAGTGATTTCTATATATATAAACATGAGTCTATTCGGTTTATATATATCTTGCAATGTCTCTTGTTAGCTAAACCTTTCTTAGTTGGAATGTTCTAATCATTTAATGAGCTTTTAAGTAAGTATGTTGCAAGTATATATGTTTGTACTTTAGTTCTTGCTTGATAATATTTTTATTACTTATTTTAAACTTGATCACTTAGAATAAGTATGAATTGTAAATGACCGGACATGGCTTACAATTAAGAACTCGAGAACTAATATGGGTGAGTGTTTTACATAAAGAAAACTTTGTGAAAACCATGCTAAGTCTAGACATAGGATAGTATAGTCCATAGGATATTTGTGGGTACTTAAAATACAAGAGTGAATTCACTTAAGCAAAGTGATACTTGTTAGGAGGCAAGATAGGCACTAACACCCCTTTCTTTCTTGCATAGAACAAGGATCATAAGAAATTTGTAGTAATGATACTACTGAAGAAAGTGGCCAGAAAAGGCACGTAATGCATCTGTGACATTCGGTCAATTTGCATCATATCTTTGCGTCATACTCTTTTAAGTAAATTACTTGATGAAGACATTCCAACTAGCTTTTCTCTTTTACTATCAACATTCTTTCTTAGTTTTCTAACTTAGTTGTGATCATCAAACAAAATCCAAAATTATTTTGTTACTTAGTGACTTTACACTTTATTACTTTATATCATTTAAAAGTGAGTTTTCAATCTCTGTGGGTTCGATCTTTTACTACTTGTTTTTGGGCCGGTGTATACTTGCACTCAGTGTATGTGGCATTTCCACACACCAAGTTTTTGGCGTAGATTCTTAAAGTGAGTTGAAGTAAATTCTTTTTAAAATATTGATATATAGTAATTTAGTGTTGTATATAAATTACGGTTTTTAGAGTTTACATCAACAACGATTACATGGTACTTAGTATATATGCAGAACAGAAAGCAGAACTCGAGAATATAGTTTAGATTTAGAAATAGAAAGAAAATTCGAGGAGATTGCTAAGACTCGAAAGCAGAATCAACAAGCTTGCAACATGTCATTGGTGAAGAACAAAGCTCGAGGCCACACTCGGTGAGAGGAGGCCTGGTTCCTGACATGCTCTTTGAAGAAGAAGTTCATAGAAAATCTCATCCACATGGATCACATAGGTATGATTAATGATAGAGATAGACTATGAGGGATTATGCTCGATTTGATCATCAAAACATGCAAACTAGTATAAGCGGACCTCATATTGATGCCATGCATTTTGAATTTAAGCCTATGATGTTTCAAATGCTTCAAACTATTAGTCAATTTGGAGAATCTCTCGTGAAGATCCTCATTTGCATTTAAGGCAATTTCTAGAAGTATGTAGTAATTTTATTTTACACGGTGTCGGTGAAAATGCATTTAGATTAAGGTTATTTCCATATTCTTTGAAAGATAGAGCCAAGGCTTGGCTAAATTCTTTAGAGCCTAACTCTATTCATTCATGGAATGAAATGGTGAAAAATTTTTAGGAAAATATTTCCCACCTATCAAAATGCGAGGTTAAGAAATGATATTACATCTTTTAGACAAAAAGAGTTTGAGTCTTTATTTGAATCATGGGAAAGATGGAAGGAACTTTTAAGAAAATGTCCTCATCATGGTTTACTGTTATTATTCAAATGGAAACATTTTATAATGGTTTAGAACCTCGAGCAGGAATAATGCTTGATCATCATCACGGTGGAGTGTTATTAAATCTGTCATACAATGAAGCATGTGAATTAATAGATAGAATAGCGACTAATAGCTCTAGTTGGCCTCTTGAGAGGGTAAGTGCGAAAAGAAACCATCGGGGTACATGAAATCAATGATATATACACCTTACTATCTGCTCAGTAGCCCACTACAGCTAATTTGATGAAAAACTTCATACAGCGATACTCTTTGCATCTAATGCTGTTTGCATCACTGAGAAAGCTTATTATGTGATGAAACAAGTACCTCGGGGCACACTAGTTGTGTGTCTTGTGGAGGAGGTCACTTATATGAGGAGTGTTCTAGCGACCACTATCTCTGTAAATTATGTAGGATATAATAGAAATAATGACCCTTATTCCAACACTTATAATCCAAATTGGAGCAATCACCCAGATTTTTGGTGGGGAGTAACAATGTTCTTTGCACCATCTATTCCACGGAATTTCCTTCTCGACATGTCGAGAGACCATTTGCACGAGAAATGGAAAACTCCTTGGAATCTCTAATGAAAGTATTTATGAGTGAAACAAGAGAATTTATGAGTGATGTAAAAGCTCAATCCAAACTCGAAGATGCTTCCATTAAGAATTTAGAGAATCAAGTAGGTCGATTAGCCACGACTTCTGTATCGAAGGCCCTGAGGTGCCTTACCTTCAAATCTGAAGCTACACCTTCCCAAAACTAGGAAAGGAACATGTTAAGGCTATTTCTTTGAGAAGTGGTAACACTAGTAAAAAAGAGGATTTAAAGTCGGATATTTTGGACATTCAAAGTCGGATGTGCATCAGAACTTCTATTAAGCGACTTAGAAAGTGCGAAAATTTTGAAGTCGGATGGACATCCGACTTTAAAAAGGCGATTTTAAAGTCGGATAAATTCAATAATCCGACTTTAAAAAGCGCATTTAAAGTCGGATAAATTCAATAATCCGACTTGAAAAGTTTTATTGTAGCGTGTTATGATATCTACGGAATACATTTAAAAAGTCGGATTAAGAAGGATATCAGACTTTAAAAGTCTTATTTTAAGTCGGATATAAGCAATATCCGACTTTAAAAATACTTTTTTTCAACAGCTTATTTTAAGCCTTTATAAGCCTATATAAGCTTATTTTAAGTGAAATACTCACATTGAATTGAAGATTTTGTATTATAATTAGTACAACATAACTTTCTATGCAAAGTTCAACAGCTCAATTTAAATTTTTGGAGCAACAATGTCTCCCAAGTAATTATTATCAAGTACTTTTTGATAACAATAGAAGCAAAACCTTCAAGAACATTGCATTTCAAATAGACAGTGCAGAATCTGATAATCCAAAGAAATATGGAGGTGTAACAGAAAATTAAGCAAAACCTCAGGTAATAGAATTTATGGTTTACTTGAGAAATCATCAAATTACAAGAATATTGATTGCCTATTAGTCTATTTGAATGTAAAGTTTACCAGATATGTTTCTTCCATCCATGATCTAAATGGTAGCTATAAGAATGTAAAGTTTACAGATATTCAGATGCTTTATACGTTTAACACATTCACGGCCTCCATAAGATATTTCTCCCCATCCTTTCCACCCACAATCCTGTAAGTAATGTTTAGAGTGAATGAGGAAAGTGATCTACTATATCTTATAAAGAAATATAATCTTGGAATAATATAAATGTGTACAAGGAAATCACAGACATAAGTGGATACATGCATTCTAAAGAGAATTCAGAAATGTACCTTTGGAACTAACTGCAAAAGTTTATCAGGAACTGATATAGTAGATGGATTTGCCCCAAAACAGAGAACTTTATATGCTGATTTCTGGCTATACCAAATCATTGTTTGACAATTCAAGGAAGCAAATGAGTACCTGTGCGAATTCTTATAACATCCGAGACAGGGATCACTGCACAATTAAAGTTCTATTAGAAAATAATTCCAAATTGAGGCCAACAGATTTACTTGTTGAATCTATAAATTGTAGTATAACTCTTAATTCTTATACCCTACTCAAGAACTTCTATTATAAGAACTCATGCAAATTAGTATAAGAGACAGTAAATATGCATCAAGATCCAGGTGATTACTGATTATTTTTGAACAACCTGATAGTTATTGAATGATGGAACCTAACTTCCAACTTTATAGTAATCTAATAAATTTAGATTTTGAAGTGCTTAAATTTTAGATTTTAAATTTTAGATTTTAATTAGTAATCAATTAATTACTTTTGGGGGTGGGGATAAGTAGAGAAATAGGAGGATTGCTTAAAGAAGATGAGGGGATGAGAGGGAGATTTGGCTACTCATTTAAGAGTTGGAGTCTTTGGGTATTGGATAAAGACCCAAGAAGTTCCCTTGAAGCTCTGTTTGTTATCCAAGGAGAGTTTTCCTATTCCTTTTAATGAAATATCAGGTTTGTATCAACCACAATCGGACAACAATGTAAAATTCACTACTAGAAAAGTAGGGTTGGGCCTTACAGAAAATTTTGCCGTCACCAATCTCCCCAGTCCTTGCCTCCTCAATAATTTTGTCTATCACTGCCTCAACCTGAAGAAATGTATGATGCATATCAGAGATGTTTCAGAAAGCAACTTTTGTAAGTCCTTAAAGTATGGCGAAGTTTTATTCCAGGGATATCAAAATTTATTCATATGACAAATAATTCAAACACCACTGAACTGAAAATGCTAATTCTAACTCTTCAGGCATGTCCTTTGTTGTCACATAAAGAAAGCTCTTGATCTTTAATTGTGCATTAGACCTATATGTACATTGTCATGAAAACTGAGAATACCCAAATTCGTAGAAAATGGACATTGTCTTGATTATTAATATTATTACACATTTAAAAGTGAAGTTTTAAAAGCATAAGGCATCATAAAGCGAAGCAGTTTTCTTTATTTTCAATGAAATTGGCCATTTAGAAATGAAGGGCACACTGACAGAACTGCAAACTCTTTCTTTCACTACCTTTCAATATTACACAAAAAGAACAGTACACTATCAATTGTACCACATGATGCCAGTGAAATTAATACCAAAAATCTACACACCTGGTCATTCCTCACCACTATTTCCATTTTGACTTTTGCAACAAATTTGTCTTCAGAAAATTCAGAGCCTGTGAAGAATACACTTTTAATAAAAGACAATGATATAATGTGCATTAGACCTATATGTATTATCATAAAAGCATGGACACAAATCAATCCCAAAGGAAAAGAAAAACACATCTCTTGAACAGGCACATAATTAAACAGAAATTATAAGCGTAAAACACGGCTATAGTTGGTTAGCCACGGATACAGTGACACCACAATTCCCATTTGCAGCAAAGCCTTCACATAATTGTGTTACCTTTGTTGAGATGAAGCAACTTAGACACTTAGAAGATTGTTGCTACCAGCTGCAGCAGCAATGCAAGCTGATGAAGAAGATGCAACATAAGAAGCACAAAATTCCCCTGCCAACTCATAATTGAAGGAATCAAAATGTGCCAATATTAAGCAAGGCAACGCGACAATAGCAAACCTGTAGGCTATAGCAGCAACAGCAAATTAACAAAAAAATTGCATAAAAATTAGACAAGTAAATTGAAAAAAGATAAGAGATTTCAGAGCATTAAACTTCCTAGTTCATTCCTTAACACAATATCAAGGTAAGAGTAACTAGAACAAACCAATAGGGTGGGAAACAAGGGGCAATTTATCAAACACCTGTACTGCAGAGTCTAATGAAATTCCAAAATAACTCTAAAATTTCATAAAACTTACTCAATTCACTTTTCAGTTTTCACATATTCAAAGTAAACAAAGTAACTGTTAAACGATTAACCCACCCAAAACACATTGACAACACAACAAATCTAAGCACACAAAATCAACTCAAATCCACAAAAGAAACTCCACCGTTTCGCATACAATGGGAACCGATCAATTAGGGCAAAAGAAAACCCAAAACCCCAATTCAGAAAACAATTAGGAAGCATCAAAACCAAAACCCTAACAAGTGTGTGTGCGAAAATTGAATTGAAAAATGGAAGAAAAGAATGAAAGAGAAGAACTCAGTAAAGGAGACACTACCAATCATAGAAGAAACGAGTTGCAGCGACAGAGTTTCAGTGAGTTTCGCGAGATGCAGCGATTTCCATCGTGGTGAGATGCAACGAGTTTTGCAGCAAGAGGAGAGATGGTTTTGCAGCGAGAGGAAATGAGAGAGATGGAGACGAGAGAGATGGAAGCCTGGGTTTAGGGTTTCAAACGTTAAGAGCGAAGTGGAGACGAGAGAGATGGAGCGTACGCGAGTGAATTGAAGTGGAGACGAGAGAGATGGAAACTTCAGTATTTTTTACTCAAAAAAATACCCATTTAAAACGGATGTAAATTTTCATCAGAAACACAAGTTAATGTACGAAATTTTTAAGGGGTATTACAAAATTTGTAGTGTCCGTATTTTTAAGTCGGATATATTGGCATCCGACTTGAAAAGTCCCATTCTATTCTGTTTTTCACTAGTGTAAGGATCTTATAAGTCAGTGAGATGGAAAGTGTAGAAAAGGGAGAAAAAACCAAAAATCAAAAGAAAGCAATGCGAGAAGCGTTTGATGCTCTGCATCACAGAAAATCAAGTTCCAACACCTAAGTTAGTACACGAGTACCCTCCTCCTCCTTATCCACAAAGATTAAAAAAAAGCTCATGAGGAGAAACAATTTACCAAATTCTTAGAGTGCTAAAGCATATACACATCGATGTTCCCTTAGTTGAAGCACTCAACAAATGCCAAACTATGCCAAATTTATGAAGGATGTGCTTACTAAGAGAAGAAGATTAGGGAATTTGAAGCAGATTGACATGACAAAAGAGTGTAGTTTGCTTATGCAAAATAAGATTCTAGGAAATTGAAGGATCAGGTAGTTTACAATTCCATTCTCTATTGGAAAATCTTATCTTGGTAAAGCTTTATGTGATTTAGGTGCAAGCATCAACTTGATGCCTAAATCTATTTTGACCGATTAGAAATTGGAAATGCAAAACCAACCAACTGTGACACTTGATTGGTAGACGGATCGATAGCTTTATCTGAAGGTATCATAGAAGACATCTTAGTTAAGATAGATAAATTTGTATTCCTATGATTTTGTTATCCTTGACTTTGATGCGAGATAAGGAAGTGCCTATTATCTAGGTAGACCATTTTTTTAGCAAGCTGGTAAAACCATAATTGATGTGTGAGAAAGGTGAACTCACTATGAGAGTGAATGATCGAGAGATCAAATTCAATGTAATGAATGCTATGAAGTATCTGCGGAGGATACGAGAAGAGTGTTCATCCTTATTCTCTCTTGATCAATTGGTAGAAAAAGCAGTTTTACAAGCGGTATGATCAACAGCAATGCGGATGCATTAGATGCATTTGCATTGCTAGATGATGAAATACTAGAAAAGGAAATCGCGATAGAAAACTCTTATAAGGAAGTGTGGGCTAGAACTTATGGCTGAATCTCTTTGCTAGTAGGATCCTCTCCCATCATAGAGAGCGCTAAAGAGAGTGAGGAGGAAGAGATGAACCGAGAAAAAGAAGAGAGTGTTAAAGAGATTGAGCTGAACCGGACCACAGAGTAGTCCTCGACAAACAAGCGACTCTCTTACCTAAATCCCCACCACAATCTGCTGATCGGCCCACCACCACACAAACAAAACCCCACCTGACCAACCTATATTTCCACCCTCACCACTAATGGGGAGGTGGAATTGTTGATGAAACCACTGGTTGTACACTTAAAGTTAATGGTAAAAAAGAGTGAAGCGGTATTATGGAGCACATGTGGTGAGAGACAAAATAACCACTCAATTGAAAAATCTACAAACAAAAGAGGTAGTCGGTGACAAGACTCTTAAAACAAGCGCTTAATGGGAAGCTGACCCATCAACTTTTAAGTATTTTTTCAATTTTATGTTTTTAAGTGTTTTGTAGGAATGCGAGGATACTAATGCGGTGCATCAAGTGCACACTGCTTGAAGAAAAGAATGTTCCCTGCACTCAATTTCAAAAATCAAAGAGGAAGCGTGCGTGCAAAACCTCACGATGCTCTTGCATCGATTCTTGCACTGACACGGAGGAGAAGGTGCATCTGCACCAATTGAAGAAACACCAAAGAAGCGACCAAAAGAGAAGAAGCGGAAGGTGAAACACACTCCTCTGTCGAGTGAGCACGAGAACAAGGAGTGGAGCAAAGAGATGAGTATCATTTACAAGTTTTCATATGTTCTGCTATAGTTTGTGTTTCTACTATTTAAAACTATTTCCTGGTTGTTGTTCTTAATCCTCTCCCTATTTTAACAAACTTGATTTGTGTTTTACGAACACTTAGCGGTGAGGACACTTTGCTACCCCTTAAGTTTGGGGGATTTATCTTGCATGTTATGTTTAATTATGTTTGTTTTTATCTAGTATGTTGTGTGTTTAAATATGTTTTATAGAGTAAATATATATGTTTTAAAGTAGTTTTTAGTTTGTTTAAATATTAGATGTACTTAACAAAGTAGTATCTAAATATTTTAGTAGAAATGATCGATTTTTCAAAAATATGGTGAAAACCCTATGGATGGAATTTCAATAATGAAAAGAGAAAAAGAAGCCTTATTTCTTAGAAAAACCAAAATTATTTTCACTTCAACACTTCAAAGCGAGTTTGTGAAAAGAACCTTGCTATTTAAAAGATCAATCGATCTGAGGGAATTTTTGGTAAGCTTAGGTCAAAACAAAGCTTTACTAAAAAGAAAGAAGAGCTTAAAGAATTAAGTTTGGGGGTGTTTTATGAAAAACAAAAATTTGAATTTCAAAAGTATAAGAGTAAACAATGTAGAAAAAGAATACAAAAAAGTGGACAAGCCATATCTGAATCTTTTGAAACTATACGTACTAAGTACATGAATGCATCACGGAGGTCAAAGACACTGTGCCATGCGAGGAATAAATGTATCTACGGAGGATAGTTCAATAAAGCGAACACTGTGCCAAAGTGCAAAGAAAAAAATATATGCATCACGGAGGTCAAAGACTGTGCCGAAGTGCATTTGCATGCGGAGAGTCGGTGAGGAAGGTAATATGAGCTAGAAAAGAAAAGCATTATCGGTCTGTTTGCATCGATGTAAGCTGCCTTTGAAGAAAAAGCAAAATCTGCGAGAAAAAAAATCAAATGCACAAAAACACTTCAAAGAAGTATTTGCATCTGCTCAAAAGATCCACACAAAAAAATAGAAAAATGCATTGGCTCAAAAGCTTTGAAAGATTCAATCAAGCCCTTTGATTTTAAAAACTCCCAACAACTTGAGAAAATTTTGTGAGTCTAAACTCTCTTTTGAAAAATATTTTGGTGTGACCAAAGATGAACCGATCCTTTCAAAGGCTAGGAAGAAATTTTTCACTTAGTCTTGGAACCAATCTCGACTCGGTAGGTTCACACACACACAAAAGAGTTTGAATAGCTTTGGTAGTTTTGAAGAAATAAAGGCACAAGAAAGATTGTTGAAAAATGAAGTTCATAGGGAACTTCTCATGAAAATCAAAAATCAAGGTGATCTATCTTCTAGAATTTTAGTTTTTATAGTTTGTCTTTGTCATTACTTTGGACAAGCAATGGTTTAAGTTTGGGGTGTGATAACTCTATTTTTATATAGAGTATTTCATATGTTTAAACTTAGTATTTGCTCTCTTTCAAGTAATAATAAAGAGTTTATATAGTATTTAGTGTGATATATGATATCTTGAGTGATTTGAATGGTTATAGTTATTATTAGGCCATTTTGGATATATTGTGGTATGTTTGATGTTTTTGTTGGTGCGGTCTCAATGCATGCTGCATCGATGCTCTGCGATCTGCATCAAAGCGCACTACTTGGTGAATAAGCGACTGTTTCATTTGCATCCACATGCAAAGTGATGACCTCTACTTGGTTCTCACGATGCCATCCAATCTTGTATAGTAGGCGCTACCATTCACACATAGCCATAGGGTAGCTTTGAAGAGTCATCAACATAGGGACACATGTTCATACATCATGAGACCTCCTATACACTTGTCAAAGATCTTATCCATGCAAACAAGCTATTTGGATAGTTACTACGACTATCATCCACTCAAGATTACTTCAACATGAAGGAAGGAAGCACCTCTCTTTGAAGGCTATAAAAGGACCTCACATCTTCATTTGAAATATATCACAATCCATAAGTTAGATCAAAATTTCAATATACATAGTTAGTTTTTATATTTTTAGAGGAAGAGGAAGGAATTGACAAATCCTCCTTTACTCATTTTCATAGTGTTTGTATAGTGCTAAGGAGTAATGCTAGTGCATTGCTAGAAGACTTCATATAAAGGTTTTCAACATTTGTAACTTTACTCTTGTTGTTTCTCTTTAGTGATTTCTATATATATAAACATGGTCTATTCGGTTTATATATATCTTGCAATGTCTCTTGTTAGCTAAACCTTTCTTAGTTGGAATGTTCTAATCATTTAATGAGCTTTTAAGTAAGTATGTTGCAAGTATGTATGTTTGTACTTTAGTTCTTGCTTGATAATATTTTTATTACTTATTTTAAACTTGATCACTTAGAATAAGTATGAATTGTAAATGACCGGACATGGCTTACAATTAAGAACTCAAGAACTAATATGGGTGAGTGTTTTACATAAAGAAAACTTTGTGAAAACCATGCTAAGTCCTAGACATAGGATAGTATAGTCCATAGGATATTTGTGGGTACTTAAAATACAAGAGTGAATTCACTTAAGCAAAGTGATACTTGTTAGGAGGCAAGATAGGCACTAACACCCCTTTCTTTCTTGCATAGAACAAGGATCATAAGAAATTTGGTAATGATACTCTGAAGAAAGTGGCCAAAGAAAGGCACATAGCTAATGCAACGACATTTGGTCATTGCATCACATCTTTGCATCATACTCTTTTAAGTAAATTACTTGATGAAGACATTCCAACTAGCTTTTCTCTTTTACTTATCAACATTCTTTCTTAGTTTTCTAACTTAGTTGTGATCATCAAACAAAATCCAAAATTATTTTGTTACTTAGTGACTTTACACTTTATTACTTTATATCATTTAAAAGTGAGTTTTCAATCTCTGTGGGTTCGATCTTTTTACTACTTGTTTTTGGGCCAGTGTATACTTGCACTCAAGTGTATGTGGCATTTCCACACACCACTTGTGCGTAGTATGGGCGCCGATTTGGGCTGCCCTTGGCGCTGGTGCCAAAAAAATGTCTAAGGGATGGTTTAGTCCCACAGAATTAATTTAATCCTTGGTGTGACTAAATAGTCCTAAGAATTAAATTAATCATTTTGCGTGACAAAATAATCCCTTAGTGTCTAATTAATCCTAATAGGTTAACATAAGTTCCTAAATACTAAATTAATCATAATGTGTTAAAATAACCCTTGGGTACTAAATTAAACTGTTGTGGGTCAAAATGGTCCTTAGGTGGGTTTTGGTCCATGAGTGAGATTTAATTTAATCAATAAGTTGTGTTGGTGAAGTGATAACAAAGTGGAGATTTAATTTAATCAATAAGCTTGTGCACCACTATATCTGTATCTAACCCGGGCATATCTTCATACGACCATGCAAAGACATCAATGTAGTCACGCAGGAGTTGAACCAACTTCTCATGCTCACTCTTTTTCTTTGAAGTGCCAACCTTGACTTCTTTCTTTTCGCCCTTTGTGCCTAAATTGATGATCTCAACAGTTTCCCCATGTGGCTGAATAACCTTTCCTTCTTGCTCGACCATTCTCATCGATTCGGAGGAAGTTTCCCGATCATCCTCGACATCCTCCTCGGCTTGATTAGCGGGGTAATCAAAATTAACATATGAGCCGTTGGCATCATTATTTTCAAAGGCATTCATTTTAGATCTGCATTTCTTGCGGGAATAGAAAAGCAATGAACAAGCAAAAATAGAACCACAAAATGAAAGGCATAAAAGCAATTTTTATTCATTTGAGAATTCAAAACTACATTTTATTGATAGATGATATCTAAAGAAAACATGCATGCCCCTATGAAAATGTCCTAAGGCCTTGGCGAGCAAAGGATTTGCATTACATAGATCATTACTTTGAAATGAAAACAACGGAAATCGGCGATCTTCCGGTTGCCAATTTCTTCTCGGTGACAACTGCGGCGAGGCAGGCCCGGACCTGCGCCTTCTTGACTAACTCTCCTCGATGGCGGACTACGATTAGGGTTCACCATGCGGCCTCACGAAAGTGCAGCGAGGTCACCTATGGGGCCCATCATCAATCTGGGTTCTCTCCCGAGAAGCCTAGCCAATCTTTTCTCACGCTTTTCCTCGGCCATTCTTCTCTTATAAGTTGGAGTGGGCCAATAGCCTAACCGCGTTTGTCCTTGTACTCTTGCGGATGCGGGTGTGAGAATTCCTTGCTCGAGATCTTCCTAGCCCCTTCCCGTCGATAGCCACTCTTGACATAACTTTTGCTACCATAACATCGACGTTAGACCATTTGGAGTGCGGTGGTGGGGATTCTTCACTTACGAACCACGGCGTTTGCGATTTGAAGGATTGAAGCGGTCGAGGATTCCTCATGACTTCAATATAATGAGAGGATAGGTTTCTTGTGTGAACTCTTCCTCCCCAGAGACAACTACAAGCTTATCGTCGACTATAAACTTGATTTTTGGTGAAGTGTTGAAGGGACAACGCTGCTTGCATGGATCCAAGTCTCCCCGAGAGGCAGTGTATGAGATTCAATATCCATAATCTGAAAAGTCACATAGAACACCTCGAGGCCCTATTTGCATTGGAAACTCCATTTCCCCTATGACTTCTTTCTTAGACCCGTCAAAGGCCACGACCGGGGGGTTGGTGGTTTCATGTAGAACAATCCACTACAACTTGTTCATCGTTGATGCGGGCATAACATTCAATGAGGATCCATTGTCAATGAGAACCACGGAGGCGTATATTCACCACACTTCAGCGAGATATGCAGCGCCTTATTGTGCCCGCTTCCCTGCAGGGGTGAGCTCATCATAAGTGAAAGTAATGTAATTAGATGCAACGATGTTCCCAACTATGCCATCAGCGATTGTGATAATATCTTGGCGACATGGGCCTCATTCGATTACTTTAACCAAGGCATCTCGGTGGGCTTACGAGTTTAGTAATAGGGACATGATGGAAATTTTGGGTGGGGTGTGGTGTGGTGATCCACCACTTTGTAGTCACTCTGCGCATTATCTTCAAGAATTCGGCAACACAGATCGACACCTTCCTATTTATCACGGGCTCAGGCTCTACATTCTTTCCTTTTGATTCTCTTACATTTGCCTTAGAAGGATTCTCTTCCTGAGCTTGGGGAACATACACACGCCCAACTTCTAGTTACCCCACTACTTCCATAATATTGGTGATGTCGAGAAGCGACTTGAGATCTCGGGTGGAATTGGCTGCTGTAACTCCATGGAACAACATTGCTATTTTGATAAGGAGTGGGGCGGGAATCACAATAGTCTTTGGTCTTGCCCACAGTAGAATTCAGGTGTATGGCACCTCGATAGGTCTCTGCACATCTCTACCCGTTACGAGTGGAAGGTCGAGAACATCCTCCTCTTTCCCTGCATACCCACACGAATGATGTGGCGATCCATCGAGATCTGTAACACCACCTTGAATGCTTCACATGCTCCCACCACGGTGACATTAGCCTGAAACACCTTTACGAACACAACCCGTTCTAATAATCCGCATTTGCCTGATTCTGCATGAATGATTTCTAGAAGTGCGAATATCTTCTCACGATCGATTAGGGATTGCTCTTTCATATCCATGATTGCATTAATGGCATGCTTCCCATGACCCGAGCGGAGAGGTTAGTCGCGATATTTGGATCCTCACTGGCTTGAAAGTTATGCCTTTTTGTCTATCGAGTCTGCACCACTATCTTGAAGGCTTTGCGATCCTCCTGACATGCCCGATTGCCCGCCGTGGAAAGCCACGGGTACTATTGGGGTTGTATCCTCTGAAGTAAGGTGGTTGAGCAGGTTTCATGGGTCTTGTATTGATGAGCTTATTGGTGATGAGGTAGTTGAATAGAGTGCTGTGTATGACATGAGAATTGGGTCAAAGGTTGTTCTGTTTTGATAGGTCCTTTGGTGGTTGCTTTGGTTGTTGTTTTGGATGGATGGGCTGTTTGTGTGGGAGTGGGGACTGGGATGTTGGGTGGCTGGTATGGTGGGCTGATAGTGATGGTATTGGTTTCCCCTTCCTTCTTTTTGGGAAAGCAGGAGAATGGCTTCTTTTGGGAACTTGTGTTACTTGTGGACCCTGTGCAATCTTTCCACTTCTCAATCAGTTTCTCAATCTCTCTCCCACTGATCACCACATCTGAAAAATTGGATGATGCACTGCTGATCAGACGATCATAATATAGTGGTGGCAAGGTTTCCATGAACATAGAAACCAATTCTTTGTCTAAAAGAGGAGGTGTGACTTGTGCGGCCAAAGCCCTCTCCATCGCTGGGCGTACTCCTTAAATGATTCGTTTTCCTTCTTGCTCATATTACTGCTGCTTGTGTTGATGCAGCGCCATGTCAGTATTGTATTGATATTGCTTGAGAAATGCATCTGCTAAATCCTTCCAGTAGCGGACTTGGGATGGCTCTAACTTCATATACCAATTAAGGGATGCCCCAACAAGGCTATCTTGGAAGCAATGGATTAGCAATTTGTCATCACGGGAGTAGGTAGACATCTTCCTACAATACATCGTCAAGTGACTCTTTGGGCAGGTCGCACCTCTGTATTTGTCAAAATCTGGGACCTTGAATTTGGGCGTGACACCACATCGGGAATAAGGCATAGGTCTACGGCCTCCCACAGCCTGGAGCCAAAGCCTTCAATCATTCTTAGTCTTTCCTCTAACATGCAGGCGCTCTTTAGTGCATTGGTGCTCGTGGAATAGACTTGGGGAATGACTTACACCGTAAGGAGGTGGAGGCATTGAGTGTTGAACACGAGGCTAAATGGAGTTTCGGACCACGAAGCCTTGAGTGCTGTGGAAAGCGGTTGGGGTGTGGAGTGAGGTTACGAGGAGTAAGGTGAGGTATAACAATTGGATGCGGGATCACGAACACAGGGTTCACGATCATTCCTACGACCGGCGGGCGTTGGCGTACATTCTCAACTATTACCCGGGACCGGTTCACGGGTTAGCTTCTTGATTTGGAGGAATATAACCCAAAGGAAAAGCGTCACGGAGGCCAGCGGCGGCTTGAAAGTCATTTCCATTCTTGAGGACAACAGAGTCTCATCATCTCGCTCATCTGTGCCTTCATGGCATTCATTTCATTTCTCGACTCGGGATCACCTTGATTGGAGCTACGGGAGGTGAATGGTTACGATTTTGTACTTGGGGCCTTGGCTTGTTCCATTTCCATTCTCACGAGCACGGGGTGGAGGATTACGATTCTCTGGTTGAGGTTGATCGGGGTCACTTAAGATTGCCATTCCTGCGGCTGTGAGCGTGTCCAATACGGATGCGGTCGCACCGGCAACTTATCTTACGAGAGAGTTGAAAACATTTTTATAAGCAAAGGAGCAAATTAATGAATGCGATGTAATGCACATGAGTTTTTATGTTATTTGTTGTTTATTCTTGGGAATCACGGTGCAACTTGCTCTTATCGTAGGTGTATATTCAAATAATTTCAAGAACATACTTGGTATTTGGGATCGATAAGTGAGATAAGCGTGCTTCATTCAAGCATCATTTCTTTAATCATTCTAAGAGAAGAACAAGATATAATATCCTTAAAATGTGCAATACAGCGCCTTGAAAAGAAAAACACAACATTCTTTAAAAAGAAAAATTACAATTTCTAGTGAACATTCTATGAGGAAAATTAAAATCTAAAACCTATTACCTTCATCTTCTCTTGGTTCTTTCTGCTTTTTGCTAGGCTGCAGCGACTTCTCTTGCCACTTTCCATGAGTTCCTCGATCGAGAGACTGCGGTACTCCACGAATTCATATACTCGCCTTTGGAGTGTTGTAAGCGACATCTCGACTTACGCCTTTCTCGACCTCTTGGGAACATCCTCACGCGCTGGTTGCCAACCATGCCAATTTGGAGAACTTGTTCTTCCAGCTTTTGAATTTACGCCCTCATCTCGACTATGATCTCTTGCTTTTCAATCCTACCCATTAGCTCGAGAAGGCGGTTTTCCAGTCTTGACTCTCTCTCTCTCACTGTCGGTAAGCATCAACGATGTGACTCAGATTCCTTCTTAGCTCATCCGAATTCTCTTGCTCCATCAAGTAAAGCCGTTGATACTCTCTAAGGATGTTCTCAATTGCATCTCTATCTTGTGCGATGCATCTTATTTGACTTTCAAGCTCACACGTCATGATGAGACTTTCTTGAATTCCTCTAGTGATTTCTTTGCGGCTCTCTCACTTTGCACGGACTCCTTGAGCAGCTTCCTCCATTCATTTGCCACTAACCATGACCTCACCCACCTTGGCATTGATTTTTCACCTCGTCTTTGGTACTTTTGGATATTCTTTCATTTTTGATTACTTTCCTCTTCTTTCTTAAGCTTCTTTGCTGCTTTCTTTGAGAGCTTGGCCTTGCGCTCGTTCTCGTTCTCTAACTTTCTCTTCTCAAGAAATTACTTTCCCAACTTATCTTGTAAGGCTTTCTTTTCTTCTTCTACCTTGAACAAAGCAGACTTGACCTCACTTAGTTCTTTGAGATTTGGAGCGTGAAGCTCTGGGACTTCTTCCCAGTGGCGATGAATTACGGCGAGCGGGCCAACATTTTGAATTCTTTGGTGAAGCCACTGGTAGAAAGTAACATCACCTATTTTCTTTGTGATCTTCTCTTTATCCTTGTAAACTATACCCTCCCAAGCCTTTGAAATTTTCTGAAGCAAGCCTTGGTTCTTTGGATCTTCTTTATCGAGAAAGATTGGGGCCAACATGTCTTGATGGGTGCATTCTTCATAGGATACCCAAGGTATCGATGGTGAGAGAAGGATTGTAATTGATGCGACCTTAGGTTCCCATTAAGGGCACGATGCGGAAATTGCCGCCTTTGAAAGCGATATTGAAGGCCTATCTTTCCAACACGGACGATTGAACCAACGGACTTTGAGAAACCTTGAGATTCTCTAAAATGTGCACCCATTCTTGTGCACCGGCTTCTACATCACAACACCACGGGGCATATTCTACTAAGTCATGACTTTGCGTCTTATGGTGACAACATGGTTGAGGAGCAGTGTAGAGAACATGGAAAGAGCAAGCAACCTTCTTCTTTCCTAACACGGTGATGAGTGAAGGAATAGTAGGTTTCCTCGAGGATTCTTTGGTACAAGGTTAATCGGATTTTCTTTACTTATGAATGCTAGAAAAAGCCCGATAGCGGTCTCATCAATGAACTTCTCAACTTTGAGGGAAAGCAGCGATCCGAAAATAGTTAGGGCTAACACGGTGCTTGAAAGGACCCACTTCTTATTTTGGGCATAAAACTTCAATAAAACTTGAAATAACTTAGCGGGAAACCCACGATCACGGTTCTTCTTTTCCTTATGAAGCTCTAATTCCTTCGTGACTTGCAACAACAAAGAGAGTCTGCAGTGCGAATCAGAGTGTTTACGATATGGATAAGGTGCTAACTCGACTTTGAGAACCCCAAAATCTGTTCATACTCCTCGAGAGTTGGTGATAAGCGAAAGTCTTTGAAGAGGAAGCATCGAATGTCGAATCATAGAATCGGCTCGGGGCCATAATAGCAACTCTCTTGGACATCTAATTGTAACAATCGAGGAGATTACCATAAGCCTTCCCGAATAGATCCCTCTCTTACGACTCCATCAAGAAACATACTCTTTCAAACCCTCTACATCTATTCTCGACAGCGGGAACCTTGAATTAAGTAAAATCTTGCTTCTTGATCCCGTGTTGCTTTATCTTTCACTTTAAGACAAGATTCCAAGTTACTTTACAATCGACAAACAACTTAGATGTGTGACGAATGATTTTCAAAATTGGGTTTTATTTAATGCGAGATGATGCAAATGACGTAATGACGCAATGATGCCATGATGCATGATGCAACGATGCTTCTTTTTGTGTTTTTGCAGAAAGAGGATATTTCTGGTGGTGATTTAAAAAATTTCACACTATATGCCACCTCACATAGGCGCTTATTGAAAAGGAAAAGCATATCTTTTTGATTTTTGAAAATTTTGAGGAAAAATCGATTGAGGCCAGATACAGCGATGCAACACACAATTTGGAAAGCCCTTGTGACCTAAAAGGGGGTAGAACCTCTGATCTAAGGTGTAACACCCCAAAATTAATTAGGTGAGTATTTAACTAATTTAATTAGGTGATTATTTAATTAATTTAATTAAGCGATTATTTAGCTAAATTAATAAAGTAATTCTTTTAGTTGTCTATATTAAAATAAATATAGGGTGATTAATTAATTAAGGAGTGAGGTGTGGTAAATAAATGATGAGTATTTTAGTTAAGTGGGGAGTATTTTAATTAGATTGGGAGGGTGTGGAAAAGTACCTAGAGGGTGTAAATAAGGGGCCCAAGCCCACTAAATAGGCCCAAGTTCATGACTTAAACTAGGGTAAAGGTTTCCATCCCATTAGAAAGGAAAAAAACAGAAAAAATAAGAAGAGAGGGAGGAGGTGAGAAAAGCTTTTAGTTGGTGATTCTTGGGTTGCTTTAGGGGAGGAAGGAAAAATTCATTTCTTGCTTTTGGAAGCTCAAGTATAGGAGAAAAGCTTTTAGTTGGTGATTCTTGGGTTGTTGGTGAAGGTGGTTTTCTTGGGTGGCAATTTGGAGGTATGGGGGCTCTCTTTCATAGTTAATAATTTATAAACCTTGAAATCATATGGATTAGGTGTTAGGAGTAGTTGTTTAATTAATTAATGAATTAATTGTGTGTTTGGGTGTTTGTTTGATTGTGTATGTGATTACATTAATTGTTGTATTTCTATTTAATTTGGTGATACCATGATGCTTGATGTTGGAAATAAATGTGTTGTTAAATGTGCATGCCATGTGTTTGATAAAATGCTTCAATGTGAAGAAAGATGAGAATATGTTGATTTAATGGTGTTGATTAAATGCCTAAGTGAGTGTTGTTAAGGTGGGTTACATGAATTTAATGCAATATAATGTGTAATAGGTGTTAAATAATAGTGAGGTGAATGGTGTTAATTGATATAATTGATTAGGGGAAATGTTGGTGTTTATTAGGTGTTTAATAGATTGTATGAATTAAAGTTGGGTGGAAGTGTGGGTGTTGTTGTGGAGAAATTATATTTTAGGTGCTAAAATAATCCTTATGGTGACAAAATAGTCTCTATGTGTCTAAATGGTCCCGAGGTGTTAAAATAGTCCCTAAGTGTGGAATTGATCCTTATGGTGCCAAACTAGCCCCTAGGTGTCAAAATAGTCCCTAGGTGCTAAAATAATCCTTATGGTGTCAAAATAGTCCCTAGGTGCTAAAATAATCCTTATGGTGTCAAATTAGTCCCCGAGGTGTCAAACTAGTCCTTAGGTGCTAAAATGGTCCTTATGTAATGTGTTAGTCCAAATAATGAGGCGTGGTGTAATTGTTGAGTTAAATGCTAGTTTCAATGCTGTAAGTTGAAATATAAAATGTTGAGGAGGCTTAGGCCTAAATTGTTGATGTGCCCTCAAGGCCTATGTTGTTGATGAACGAGTTGATTAATAATAATGGTGAGTTTATTAGTTGTTGTTGAAGTGGTTGGTTGGTGTGTTATGTTGCATTGTCATGGCATCGCATAGGGCATGTGCATTGTTGTTGAGACCTCGGTCTGTAAATGTTGTTGAGACTCCGATCTGTAAATGTTGTTGAGACTCCGGTCTGTAAATGTTGTTGAGAGTTGTTGATGGATCCACATGCATACTTGCACCCATGCATACATTCATATGTTTGGGTATTGCCTTGGTGATGATTATGAGTTGGTGTTCATAAACTAATGGTGTATTTGGTGTAACTGTATATATGGTGTAACTGTATTAATGGTGTATTTGAATTGACTAAATTCTGGTGTGCCTATTCTACTGTGTTTCCTGTTTTATTCATTATTATCTATGTATTGAGACTCACCCTACTGCGTCGTGTTGTCTCGTATGTCGGCAACCTGCAGGTGATAGCAAATGAAGTAGTCTAGTGATGGTCATGCTCGATCACGTCGTATGCAGGCGGGAAGTCTTAGATATTTAGTAATTTATTTTGATGTATTTAGTCGATATAGGATGTTGTATTAAATACTTTGAGGCAGTCGATGTTATAACATCTTGGTGATTTATAACGAGGATGTTATAAATAACTAAATAAGTGTTTTGAGGTTCGCCCCATTTTGGCGTGCTATGTATCACGCCACAAGTTGTTTTATGAAAACTCGATTCGTCGTTTTATGTTTTGAAGAAATGTAGCACTCTCTTTGAGGTGCGTGGAATATTTTGAAAACTACGATTTTAAAATTGACTAAATAGTAGTATTTGTAAAGGGGTGTTACATTAGTGGTATCGAAGCGATTCGGTTTGTCAGGCCAAGTTGTCGAGTCTGTTAACCCTCGAGTCTTGGTACTCGTTCTAAATCATAATTATGTTCTTTGCTTATTCTTTATTACCTTTGTTGGTTTGTCCTTTATTGATTGATTAAGGTATGTGTGATTGAAATATATAGCTTGTTGGTAGTAGCATTGATTTTGATTATTTGTATTTGTTGTCATCACAGTTAAGATATGAGTGATTAAAAGAGTTCTAACGACGTCGGAGGAGTGAAAGTCGTGGACGCGCCGCCGCACTCGATTTGCGTTAAAAGTCTTTTAATGTGGTAGATATAAATTTGAAAGAAGTATTTTTGTGACCTTAATTAGTTGGTTGTATGAGTAGGAGGGTGATCACCCCGATCACTCATCTTCAATGAAAGAAGCGACAATAACTCATAGTTATTATTAAATTTGGATGCATGCCCTAATTGTAAATTGATGGAGTGCTTGATTAGCTTGCTAGAATATAGGGAGTACTTTTATATGACCTAACCATGGTAAGTATACTCTGAACAATATTTGAAGATTGCTTGTTGAAAATTGTTGTACTTGATTGACGTCTCTGCTATAGGTTGATTGTTACTGTGATGTATATGAGTTTAAGTTTGACTTGTGTTTAATTGTTTCGAAGCTAGTGTGCTAAAATGAAATGTTGTGTAATGCTAAATTTTCATTAACTCAATTAAGAATTGCATAATTTGAAGTTTCGACACTTTCAGTGTTTCAACTTGACTTGTTTCGTGAGCATGATGTGATTTGTCAAAATTAAATGATTAATTTCCTTACCTTCTTAGTGTATGTCGGAAGTTAAATTTTAAAACTAATAAGTAGTTGTTTATGTGGTTGCATGCTTGAGTGATAGTAAGGTTGGGGGTTGCATATAGAGTTTCCTTTTGACAAAGCGTGAGTTCTAAGGTTTTGAAAAAGCGGTACTTGGAAAATTTTGTGCTATTGGGAATGAATGGGATGTCAAAATAGTGTTGAATCTTGTTTCCAAGTTGTTTTAAGATTTTATTTCAAAATGAGACATGATTTGGCTTTTGCACCAATTAGGTTGTGGTTAGGTGTTGTTTGAAAATGAGGAGGTTTTACACTAATTGCATGGTTAGAAAAAAAGTAGAATTTTTATGATACGTGAAGGTGAGCCCAATAATGACTATCAAAGTTTTGGAAGCAAACATATACAATTTTGAGTACCTTCTAACTAGGAATTACAATTGTGAAAATTTGTTTGATTTATGATTTAAGCTGTGGCCTTTGTTGTTGATATTAGTATTATTTGCCACTTCTTGGAAATGTTTCACTGGGGCTTATATACATCTAATGATGGAAGCGTACAGCGAGAACTTTTGTGCATTTTTATTACTTGAATAGTTTTCCTTGCTAAATGTTGACAAGAGTATTTAATTTCATTTGGTTAAATTAATATCAAGTCTTGAATCAAAGCAATTGTATTATAATGCATGTGGGTTATATTCTTTTGTGATATGAAATCGATCCAATTTGGTAGAATTATATGAGCCGTGCTATTTTCTAGAGGAGTTGTAAAATTGCATGTGGCCAATCCCTAGGAATAGAGAAAATCGAAGAATATGCCTATATGTTTAATCTTTTCGGAATTGTGTGTTTAAATTAGTTGCATGATTGGTTATGCTTGTTTGGCGTTTGATGAAATGCAAAAGTATGTGATGATTATAATTGGTTTTGGTAATTGATCATGATGAGTTTTACTTGCTTAAGGTTTGTGCTTAGAATGAAAGCATGATTGTTATACAACTTAGGAGTAGGAATGATGTCGAGAATCAATGCCTTAAGTTGAGATTCATGGGGGGGACGTAAGCTATGCATACTTTTGTGAACTTTACGAAAATCTTTGTTTTATAAAACTTCGGTGTAAAATTATTAGTAATGGTGGCTGAATTATGAGGTTGTTTGTGTTGTTGAATTCTTGTTTTGAGATGTTCGACATGAGTTGAGTATTTCAGTGGCTGAGAACGTTTTACTAATTGAGAAATTATGTGGGTTGTCATATCGAAAACTTGATTGAATGCTTGTTAATTTGCCACCGATTGGGTTGAATTCGGAGTTGTAGAACTCAAGTTATAGGTGAAGCAAGTTAGGTTAAAATTACGGAAAACAATCTGGACACTGTTTCAGTCTTATGAAAACTGGTACTGTTTGGTTGAGTCAAAAATTATGTGGCTGAGTGTTTTCGAAAATAGACTTAAAGCCGGTCGTTTTGGCACTGGTTTCGTTAAATTCGGAGTTGTGTAGCCAGTTATGAATCTCCAAAGTCGAGTTAAATTTCTAGAATCAATCGTGGGTGGGTTCGGTTTTTGCAAGTTTTATGTCTCCAAATGAACTCCGTTTTGAGCGATTCTTTTTCCATTAGAAACTATACTCAAAATGCTTTTACTCGGGCTGAAGTTTTGTCCCATTTGGTCAAGTTTAAGTCGACTTAGCGTGAAATGAAGTAGGAGGGCGAGAATCTGTCGATCGGGAAGCTGTTTGGGTTGTTTCTAAAAAGCGTACTAATTGACTCATTGTTTTGAAAGCTGTAATTATATATTCAGAAACTACACATCCGTGGCTTTCCAACGAGTATTATTTGTCGAAATCCGAAGTCGTTTACTATTTTAATTAATTCGCCAAAGTAGGCGCAAAGTTATAGAATTTTACGCACTTTTAGAGTTTAGGTGGACTAATTTGAGCGTTGAACAAAATGATTAATTGTGGAATAGGTTGAACTTGAATTTTCTTTGTTATGATCGTGTTAATTGTTGATATGAATGATGTTGGATATATGATAAATTGTTGAGATTGGTATTGTTGTAATAAATTACGGTTGTTAGGATTGTTGGGCCCCAGCCATAATTGTTGTTGTCTATTGTGTCGGGTAGTGGGTAGGATTTGGACAACCTACGGGTTAGAATACCTAATTGGGGAGTAAGAGTGTAGGGAAGAGTGGTTGATCTATTGTGTGTGCGATAGGACTTAGATGATAACGGTTAGAGGAGAGTTCGGGCAAGAAGCCAAGTGGGGAGGCGTTGTTGCGGGTATTGTGTGTCACTGTGTGGAGGCGGGGCATGAGAGTCAGTTGCAAGGTCAACAAGTGTTTGAGTGTGGTAAGGGAGGTCATGTGTAGCTGCTAAGTGTGAGAAGAAGAATGTAGTCTGTTACAATGTGTGGGAAGTGGGGCACATTAGTACCAAGTGTCCAAAGCCGAAGAAGGGAAGTATAGCGGGAGAGTGTTTGTCAGGGGAGGTTGGAGCCTACGGGAGTGATGGTTACATTTAAGTGCGAGTTCCATTTAGGGTGTTTGCTAGGGATTAATGTTTGTTGTAGTGGGTGTTTAAGTTTACATGTCCATGATAGTTAGATTTTCGAGGATGAAAATATTCTAAGTGGGGAGAGTTGTAACACCCCAAAATTAATTAGGTGAGTATTTAACTAATTTAATTAGGTGATTATTTAATTAATTTAATTAAGCGATTATTTAGCTAAATTAATTAAGTAATTCTTTTAGTTGTCTATATTAAAATAAATATAGGGTGATTAATTAATTAAAGAGTGAGGTGTGGTAAATAAATGGTGAGTATTTTAGTTAAGTGGGAGTATTTTAATTAGATTGGGAGGGTGTGGAAAAGTACCTAGAGGGTGTAAATAAGGGCCCAAGCCCACTAAATGAGGCCCAAGTTCATGACTTAAACTAGGGTAAAGGTTTCCATCCCATTAGAAAGGAAAAAAAAGCAGAGAAAAATAAGAAGAGAGGGGAGGTGAGAGGCGATTTGATTGCTTTAGGGAGGAAGGAAAAATTCATTTATTGCTTTTGGAAGCTCAAGTATAGGAGAAAAGCTTTTAGTTGGTGATTCTTGGGTTGTTGGTGAAGGTGGTTTTCTTGGGTGGCAATTTGGAGGTATGGGGGCTCTCTTTCATAGTTAATAATTTATAAACCTTGAAATCATATGGATTAGGTGTTAGGTGTAACACCCCAAAATAGTTCAATTAATTATTTAGATGAGTTATTTAAGGTTTACAACTTTTTAATTAAGCTAAGTATTAATTAGGAGTTTATTTCATTTAGGGGATGGTTAAGTGAAATGGAGAGGTGGGCGTAGAGGCCCATGAGCCAATTGAGGCCCATGAGCCATTAGAAGCCCAAGGACTTACATTAAAGGAGAGTGTCGAAGGAAAGGAAGCAAGTTTCACCAAAGAGAATCTAAGAAAAGTCAAAGTGAAGTAAGAGAGAGAAGTTGGTAGGTGAGATCAGTTTTCTAGAGAGAAGGGAGAGCATTTTGGCGTGGAAGAAGCTCAAGCTCAACGGAGACGTGTTGCTGCGAGTGTTAACTGGAGGAATCGGTGAAGAGAGAGTCGTTTACTCAACTGATCAAGGTTAGGGGGCTCTCTTCTCGCGTATAATTTTGTAGTATGATGAGTGTTATGTGTGAGTAGTTGTAGTTGTGTTTTCCTGAGCTGTGTTGCATGTGTTTGTGTGTTTTACGATGTGTTGCTTAACGCTATGTTTAGCTCGTTTGGTGAGCTTGTGTTGAGATGATGAGGTGATGGTCGTGAGAGACTAAGGAGTGAAATGGGAGTGAGAAAACTCTCGGTCAGTGAGCTAAAGTGAGAGGCGTGAGAGTGTAAGGTTCTTATGGAGTAGAGCAGCTAGACTACAGGGTGTAGGTTGGGAGTTGAGTGTTCATAACACAGAGAGAGCGTGTGTGCAGCTTAAGCGAAGGGGTTAACTCGGGGTAGTAGAGGTGCATCTAGCTACCATTAGTGTGTGAAACTTAAGTGATGATCGTAAGTCAAAGCGTAAGTAATGAGGCATAGAAGCGAGATGAGTGATAGAGCAGGTAACTAAGTGTGTGAGTACATAAGACTAGGTATAAGGATCGGTTTGTGCTTCTTTGAGGTGTAGAGTAAGTAGGCCGAGATGCTTAGGCGAGAGTAAAAGTGCCTTAGGCTTAGGCTTCTTTGAAGTGTGCAGTTGATAACGTGTGGCGTGTAGTGCTTAGGGTGTTATGGCGAGGGCGTAGAGTATATCATACCTAGGTGCACTTGGCGAGGTGAGATGTGCGTTCGTGTGAATTGGAGTGACTAGGAGTGAAGCGAGTGTAAAGCGCGCGAGGTGCCAAGCGTCTTAGGAGTGCGGGAGTGTCTTTGAGTGCCATAGGTGCCGAGGGTGTGGTTTTAACGCCTTGATGTAAGCGCCCGGTTATTCTTTGGGCGCGACGGTGAGTGTCGTTTTGGAGTGCCAAGTGCGTGAGGGGTTAAATGGTGTAGTCATTTTAGTCCACAATTGATGTTTTAGTCTAAGGGACATGGTAGCTCCGTAGTGACCGATTGGTCCCTACTAGGCGCCGAGGTGGTTGGTGGTGAGGCGGCGACGCTTAGTATTTGAGGGGCGATGTAGAGGCGTCGGCCTTAGCCGAAAAAGGATATATGTGCGTTGTTTGGCCCTATGGCTATGTGTGAGGAGTATTACATGATGAAGTCCACGAGGGCATTAAATAAGCGAACATGGTGAATGCAGAGGACTTGGTCCTATGGAGAAAGCGAGAGGACTTAGGTCTATTTATGAATAAAAGTGCGGTCTAATTGGTGAGTTCTTTGGAATTATGTTATGATTTAATTGAATAATGTGTATGTTGTGTGATATCCATTGTTCATGGCGTCGCATAAATCATAAGCATAAGGTGATAGCGAAGGACTTGATCCTAAGGTGATATGAGAGGACTTGGTCCTAAGGTGATAGCAGAAGACTTGGTCTTAATGGATCCATCATGCATATGCCACAGAAGTATTAGTGCGCATCATGCATATAACTCATGCTTGAATAAATTGTTATTTGTGTCTTTGTGTAGAGTGTTTATATGTGTTTGCTTAGCATAATGCTTGTCACAAACCTTATTATATGTGTTTAGAGACTCACCCTACTTTGCTTTTATGTTGCTCTCATGTGGCAACTTGCGGTATCCACAGTAAGTCGGTTCTCACTTTCGATTGTCGTTGGCGTCGTCATTTTGCTCTGGTAGTGTAACTTTGGGGGCGAGTAGTGTAGTGAGTACGTATGTAGGTTATTTTGTGTTGTAAACCTATGTCTTTTGGAACTTGTATTATTTTGACTAAGTTGTAACTAATAACTTGTTACTTGATGAGCTCGGTTCCTACAGGCGTGGTGATATATGTGCATTACACTACCTTTATTTTAGGCTGCGCAAATGTTTTTATTGTTTTGCTTGGTTAAGTTCATGTAGAAAAATGTAGCACTCCTTGAGTGGTTTTGAAAACTCGATTTAATTGCTTAAGTAGTATTAGAAGTAAGGGGGTGTTACAATAGTGGTATCGAGCAAAAGTCAGGTCTTGTCAGGCCAAGTGTTGAGTCTTGAGTTCCCGAAGTTTGAGTTTTATGGCTCGTTCTAAGTAGACTTGTTTATGTGTTTAGTGTAATGCATTTGGAAGAGATTTGGGAGGCATGATCTTTGCGTTAGCTTCTTTGCTTTGGAAGCGATAGGCTCTTTGCTATAGGAATCGGCCTCGTGACGTGAGGATGTTGGAGCGAGGAGGTTGGCTACGTTTGAGAGGAGAATCCTCCTACTTTCAAAGGAGGTATGATCTGCCAGACTATGGCACAGTTAAAGGAAATAGAAAGGATCTTTCGAGTGATGGAGTGTTATTTGCGCAAAGGTGAGATTTGGTACTCACATCTTGCCGAGAGGAAGCGGATGGTAGTGGCTTGAAAATCTTCAAAGGTTGGAGATTCTTTGAAGGAGAAATAACACAGGATATTTTCAAAGGAGTTCTGATGAAGTATTATCACGAGGATGTCGAGGAAAGAAAGAAATGGAATTCTTAGAAGTGACGGGGAATAAGTCGATGGCAGGAGTCTGTGGCCAAGTTTCTGGGAGTTGGTAAAGTTCTACCCCCATTACACTAGAGCTCTTCTTTGAGTTCTCCAAGTGTATTAAGTTTGAGAATGGTTTAAGGCAGACATCAAGCGGGCCATTGGGTATCGTGAGATAAGGGTGTTTGCTCGGTGGTGAATAGGCTGCGAGGATATTCGAGGAAGACAAGGTGGCGCGACTACCACTATAAATTTGGAAGGGAGAAGCGAGAATTCTCGGTACCATGCTAAGCCTTACGAGGGTTACGGTGGAAAGGGTAAAGGAAAGTGGAAGAAATTTGGTTGGGCGGCGCCAAGTGGGGAGATGCTCCTCAGAGTATAGTGTGTTTCAAATGTGGAAAACACAGTCACAAAAGCTTTGTTGCTCGGTCGTTAAGTGTTTTAAGTGTGGCGAGGAGGCCTGAGGTTTCAACTTGTGAGAGGAAGGATATAGTTTGCTACATTGTGTGGGAGGCGGGGCATATTAGTTCAAGGTGTCCCAGCCAGAAGAAGGAAAAGAATGTTGGTAAGGTGTTCGCGCTAGCATTTGAGTCCGAGGTGGTGAATGAGATAAAAGGTGCGTGTTTTATAAATGGAATTCCTTTGATTGCAATCGTGGACTTTGGTGCCACACACTCTTTTATTTACGCATTGTGTGCTAAAAGATTGGATTTAGTTTTGTCTACTATGGTGAGGAGATGGTTATTGGCACTCGGCCAGAAAGAGTCGATGACTACTCTCTCGTTTGTTTGAAGTGTCCTCTGTTAGCCTTTGGCGAGACCCGTTGTTAATTTAATCTGTCTACCTTTGGAAGGGATGGGCGTCATCACAGGTATGGGTAGTTAGTGGCTAGCAGAGTTCATATCAATTGCGCTAGTAGGTCACTAAGTTTCCTTTCTTAGAGGCGGAAGAATGCATTACGATGTCTGTAGAAGCAGTGCGCGAGGTAATGAAGGAAGGGGCTACGTTGTTTGTGTTGAGTGTGGCGATGTCTGCAGAGGCCGAGCTAAAATTGGTGAAGTGCCGGTGGTGCGAGAGTTTGCGAAGTGTTTCAGGCGAGATTCACGAGGTTCCACGAAAAGAAGTCGAGTTCAACATTGAGTTAGTACGGGGAACTAGGTAGGTGTCTATGGCACCTTATAGGATGTCTGCGGTGAGCTAGCCGAGTTGAAGAAGCGATTGGAAGAGTTCTTTGGAGAAAAGGTTCATAAGGCCAAGTGTGTGTGTGCGCCTTGGGGTATACTGTATTATTGGTGAAAAGAAGGATGGAAGTATGAGATTATGCGTGGATTCTGAGACGGTTGAACAAGGTAACAATTAAGAACAAGTACCCACTCCCAAGTTGATGATTTGATGGACCAGCGGTGGAGTGCGCAAGTATTTTCAAAGATTGACTTGAGGTCGAGGATACCATCGGATCAAGGTGAAGGGCGAGGACATTCCTAAGGCGACATTTAGAACTTCGGTATGGGCACTACGAGTATTCGGTGATGCCATTTGGTGTTACTAATGCTCTGGGGTATTCATGGAATATATGAATCGTATCTTTCATGAATATTTGGATCGGTTTGTGGTAGTGTTCATTGGCGACATTTAAGTCTACTCCAGTCGAGAAGAGAGCACGCAGAGCATCGAGATTGGTATTAGAGGTATTGAAGGATAAGAAGATGTACGCCAAGTTGTCCAAGTGTGAATTTTGGTTGAGGCGGTGAATTTCCTAGGTCATGTGATCTCAGGTGAAGGTATAGCGTTGATCCTTCCAAAGTAGAAGCGTGTGTTGCAATGGGAAGCACCCAGTCGCCCACTTAGGGTGAGAAGTTTTACGGGTTTAGTGGGTATTCTGAAGGTTCATTGAGGGTTTTCCAAGTTGGCGTTGCCCTTAACTCGATTGACTGTAAGGGGAAGGCATTTGTGTGGGAGGCTTGCGGTGTGAAGAAAGTTTCCAAGAATTGAAGAAGAGATTGACAGCGTCTCTGTCTGACGTTGCCTAATCCAAATGAGTCGTTTGTGGTGTCTTGTGATCGTCAAAGATGGGTTTGGGGTGTGTCTTTGATCAAGAAGGTAAGGTAGTTGCTTACGCTTCAAGGCAATTGAAAATTCATGAGAAGAACTACCTACACACGATTTGGAACTTCTTTGTAGTGGTGTTTGCATTGAAGATATGGAGGCATTATCTATATGGCTCAAGGTTGAAGTGTTTAGTGACCATAAGAGTTTGCGATGTCTGTTTGATCGGAAGGAGTGAACATGAGGCGAGAGGAGATGGTTGGAGCTCTTGAAGGACTATGATTTTGGGTTGAACTATCACCGGTAAAGGCAAATATGGTGGTGATGCACTAAGTAGGAAATCGTTGCATGCATCGGCAATGATGGTAAAAGAGCTAGAGCTAATTGAGCAATTCGAGAGACCTAAGTTTAGTGTGTGAGCTAGCTCCTCAAAGCATTAAGTTGGGAATCTTTGAAAATCACAAATGAATTTCGAGTGACATCAAAGAGCGCGAGAAGGTGGGCGTCGAAGCTTGTAGGCGTGGCGGCGGTATTAGCCGGTGAGAACAAAGATTTTGAGTTGGATGCGCAAGGATTGCTAAGGTATAGAACTTCGGATTTGTGTCACGATGGCGAGAAGATCAAGAGAGCAATCTTAGAAGAGTGTCATAGGAGTAAGTTGAGTATTCATCCAGTGCGACCAAGATGTATCAAGACTTGAAGGGGTTGTTTTGGTGGCACGGTATGAAGAGTGATGTAGCTCGGTTTGTATGCGCTTATGCAGTGCATCGAGAAATCCAAGGTAGAACATCGAAGCCAGCGGGGTTGTTGCGACCATTGAAGATTCAGTGGAAGTGGGGCGATGTGCGATGGACTTTGTGTAGGTTTGCGAAGTGCGATGGGAGGTTTGATACCATTTGGGTAGTGGTGGATAGATTGGCGAAGTCGGCTCTATTTCATTCCCATCAACATCACTATCCGATGTCAAGGTTGGCGGAGATATACATCCAGTGATCGTAAAGGCGCGGGGTTCCTCGAAGTATTATTTGAGGCAGAGACCCGAGTTTGCTTGAGTGCAGGGAAGTTTGCAAGGCGCGTTGGAGTGCGAAAGTGCGCTGAGCTCGGCATATCACCCGCGGTGATGGTCGGTCAGAGAGGACCATCCGATCGTTGGAGGAGATTCTTGAGAGCAGCTGTGTTCTTGAGCAAGGAGGGGCGTGGGATTCGTATCTACCACTGGTGAGTTCACGTACAACAACGAGTTTTCATTCTAGCATAGGGATGGCACCTTTGAGGCATTATATGGGAGGAGGTGCGGGGACTCCATTGTGTTTGAGTGAGGCGGGAGAAGGTGTGGTACTCGGACCGAGGTCGTGCGAGAGACCACAGAGAAGGTAAAGCAAATTCAAGAAAAAATGAGGCTTCAGCGAGTGAGGCAGGAAGAAGAGCTACCATGACAAGAGGAGAAAGGATTTGGAGTTTCAAGTAGGTGAGCATGTGTTTACGAGAGTCAATCCAGGATTGGTGTGGGTCGAGCTTTGAAGGCTAAGAAGTTGTCCCTCATTTTATTGGTCCATATCGGATCTAGAGAGAGTTGGGAAGGTGGCTTACCAGGAGTTGCTTTGCCACTGTCTGTCAAATTTGCATAATGTGTTCCATGTGTCTTAGTGAGGAAATACATTTGGACAGTCCCATGTAATTCGGATGGACGACGTGCAAGTAAGGGGAGAACTTATTGTGTAGAGGCAGTCTGGATTAGGATTGAGGCCAGAAGTGAAGACTTTAAGAGGAAAAGAGATCAAGCTAGTAAAGGTGATTTGGTTTGAAATTGCTTGGGTGAGAATGCTACTTGGGAGTGGAGAGCAAGATGCGGGAAGCCTATCCCGAGTTGTTTGCTTGAGGTAAGATTTGAGGGCGAAATATTCCAAGTGGGGAGAGTTGTAACACCCCAAAATAGTTCAATTAATTATTTAGATGAGTTATTTAAGGTTTACAACTTTTAATTAAGCTAAGTATTAATTAGGAGTTTATTTCATTTGGGGATGCTTAAGTGAAATGGAGAGGTGGGCGTGAGGCCCATCGAGAGCCAATTGAGGCCCATGAGCCATTAGAAGCCCGAGGACTTACATTAAAGGAGAGTGTCGAAGGAAAGGAAGCAAGTTTCACCAAAGAGAATCTAAGAAAAGTCAAAGTGAAGTAAGAGAGAAGTTGGTAGGTGAGATCGGTTTTCTAGAGAGAAGGAGAGCATTTTGGCGTGGAAGAAGCTCAAGCTCAACGGAGGCGTGTTTGCTGCGAGTGTTAAGCTGGAGGAATCGGTGAAGAGAGAGTCGTTTACTCAACCGATCAAGGTTAGGGGGCTCTCTTCTCGCGTATAATTTTGTAGTATGATGAGTGTTATGTGTGAGTAGTTGTATTTGTGTTTTCTGAGGTGTGTTGCATGTGTTTGTGTGTTTTTACGATGTGTTGCTTAACGCTATGTTTAGCTCGTTTGATGAGCTTGTGTTGAGATGATGAGGTGATGGTCGTGAGAGACTAAGGAGTGAAATGGGAGTGAGAAAACTCTCGGTCGGTGAGCTAAAGTGAGAGGCGTGAGAGTGTAAGGTTCTTATGGAGTAGAGCGCTAGACTCACCAGAGGTGTAGGTTGGGAGTTGAGTGTTCATAACATAGAGAAGAGCGTGTGTGCAGCTTAAGCGAAGGGGTTAACTCGGGGTAGTAGAGGTGCATCTACCTACCACTAGTGTAATGAAACTTAAGTGATGATCGTAAGTCAAAGCGTAAGTAATGAGGCATAGAAATGAGATGAGTGATAGAGCACCTTAGGTAACTAAGTGTGTGAGTACATAAGACTAGGTATAAGGATCGGTTTGTGCTTGCCGAGGTGTAGAGTAAGTAGGCCGAGATGCTTAGGCCGAGGTAAAGTACTTAGGCTTAGGCTGGCTTTGAAGTGCCATTGATAACGTGTAGCGTGTAATGCTTAGGGTGTTATGGCGAGATGTAGAGTATATCATACCTAGGTGCACTTGGCGAGGTGAGATGTGCGTTCGTGTGAAGTGGAGTGACTAGGAGTGAAGCGAGTGTAAGTGTGCCGAGGTGCCAAGCGTCTTGAGAGTGCCGGGAGTGTCTTTGAGGTGCCATAGGTCGAGGTGTGGTTTTAATGCGATGTAGCGCCCGGTTATTCTTTGGCGCGGCGGTGAGTGTCGTTTTGGAGTGCCAAGTGCGTGAGGGGTTAAATGGTGTAGTCATTTTAGTCCACTAATTGATGTTTTAGTCCTAAGGGACATGGTAGCTCCGTAGTGACCGATTGGTCCACTACTAGGCGCCGAGGTGGTTGGTGGTGAGGCGGCGGCCTTAGCCTTAGCGTGGGCGATGTAGAGGCGTCGGCCTTGGCGAAAAATGATATATGTGTGTTGTTTGGTACTGCCGGCAACTGCGGTGATAGCAAATGAAGTAGTCTAGTGATGGTCATGCTCGTCGTAGCACCTCAGGGCGGGAAGTCTTAGATATTTAGTAATTTATTTTGATGTATTTAGTCGATATAGGATGTTGTATTAAATACTTTGAGGCAGTCGATGTTACTAACATCTTGGTGATTTTTAACGGGATGTTATAAATAACTAAATAAGTGTTTTTGAGGTTCGCCCCATTTTGGCGTGCTATGTATCACGCCTGAAGTTGTTTTATGAAAACTCGATTAAATCGTTTTATGTTTTTGAAGAAATGTAGCACTCTCTTTGAGGTGCGTGGAATATTTTGAAAACTCTGATTTTAAAATTGACTAAATAGTAGTATTTGTAAAGGGGGTGTTACATTAGTGGTATCAGAGCAGTTCGGTTTGTCCGGCCAAGTTGTCGAGTCTGTTAACCCTCGAGTCTTGGTACTCGTTCTAAATCATAATTATGTTGCTGCTTATTACTGTTACCTTTGTTGGTTTGTCCTTTATTGATTGATTAAGGTATGTGTGATTGAAATATGTAACTGTTGGTAGTAGCATTGATTTTGATTATTTGTGACTGTTGTCATACCGTTAAGATATGAGTGATTAAAAGAGTTCTAACGACGTCAGAGGAGTGAAAGTCGTGACGACGCCTTCGCACTCCGGACTGCGTTAAAAGTCTTTTAATGTGGTAGATATAAATTTGAAAGAAGTAGTTTTGTGACCTTAATTAGTTGGTTGTATGAGTAGGAGGGTGATCACCCCGATCACTCATCTTCAATGAAAGAGGCGACAATAACTCATAGTTATTATTAAATTTGGATGCATGCCCTAATTGTAAATTGATGGGTTTGCTTGATTAGCTTGCTAGAATATAGGAGTACTTTTATATGACCTAACCATGGTAAGTATACATTTGAACAATATTTGAAGATTGCTTGTTGAAAATTGTTGTACTTGATTGGCGTCTCTGCTATAGGTTGATTATTCTTGTGATGTATATGAGTTTAAGTTTGACTTGTGTTTAATTGTTTGAAGCTAGTGTGCTAAAATGAAATGTTGTGTAATGCTAAATTTTCATTAACTCAATTAAGAATTGCATAATTTGAAGTTTCGACACTTTCGGTGTTTCAACTTGACTTGTTTCGTGAGCATGATGTGATTTGTCAAAATTAAATGATTAATTTCCTTACCTTCTTAGTGTATGTCGGAAGTTAAATTTTAAAACTAATAAGTAGTTGTTTATGTGGTTGCATGCTTGAGTGATAGTAAGGTTTGGGGTTGCATATAGAGTTTCCTTTTTGACAAAGCGTGAGTTCTAAGGTTTTGAAAAAGCGGTACTTGGAAAATTTTGTGCTATTGGGAATGAATGGGATGTCAAAATAGTGTTGAATCTTGTTTCCAAGTTGTTTTAAGATTTTATTTCAAAATGAGACATGATTTGGCTTTTGCACCAATTAGGTTGTGGTTAGGTGTTGTTTGAAAATGAGGAGGTTTTACACTAATTGCATGGTTAGAAAAAAAAAGTAGAATTTTTATGATACGTGAAGGTGAGCCCAATAATGACTATCAAAGTTTTGGGAAGCAAACATATACAATTTTGAGTACCTTCTAACTAGGAATTACAATTGTGAAAATTTGTTTGATTTATGATTTAAGCTGTGGCCTTTGTTGTTGATATTAGTATTATTTGCCACTTCTTGGAAATGTTTTCTGGGGCTTATATACATCTAATGATGGAAAGCGTACCTTGAGACCTTTTGTGCATTTTATTACTTGAATAGTTTTCCTTGCTAAATGTTGACAAGAGTATTTAATTTCATTTGGTTAAATTAATATCAAGTCTTGAATCAAAGCAATTGTATTATAATGCATGTGGGTTATATTCTTTTGTGATATGAAATCGATCCAATTTGGTAGAATTATATGAGCCGTGCTATTTTCTAGAGGAGTTGTAAAATTGCATGTGGCCAATCCCTAGGAATAGAGAAAATCGAAGAATATGCCTATATGTTTAATCTTTTCTGAATTGTGTGTTTAAATTAGTTGCATGATTGGTTATGCTTGTTTGGCGTTTGATGAAATGCAAAAGTATGTGATGATTATAATTGGTTTTGGTAATTGATCATGATGAGTTTTACTTGCTTAAGGTTTTGTGCTTAGAATGAAAGCATGATTGTTATACAACTTAGGAGTAGGAATGATGTCAGAATCAATGCCTTAAGTTGAGATTCATGGGGACCGGTAAGCTATGCATACTTTTGTGAACTTTCTGAAAATGCTATTTTTATAAAACTCGGTGTAAAATTATTAGTAATGGTGGCTGAATTATGAGGGTTGTTTGTGTTGTTGAATTCACTGTTTTGAGATGTTCTGACATGAGTTCAGTATTTCAGTGACTGAGAACGTTTTACTAATTGAGAAATTATGTGGGTTGTCATATCGAAAACTTGATTGAATGCTTGTTAATTTGCCACTGATTGGGTTGAATTCGGAGTTGTAGAACTCAAGTTATAGGTGAAGCAAGTTAGGTTAAAATTCTGGAAAACAATCTGGACACTGTTTCAGTCTTTTGAAAACTGGTACTGTTTGGTTGAGTCAAAAATTATGTGGCTGAGTGTTTTCGAAAATAGACTTAAAGCCGGTCGTTTTGGCACTGGTTTCGTTAAATTCGGAGTTGTGTAGCTTCAGTTATGAATCTCCAAAGTCGAGTTAAATTTCTAGAATCAATCTGTGGGTGGGTTCAGTTTTTGCAAGTTTTATGTCTCCAAATGAACTCCGTTTTGAACGATTCTTTTTCCATTAGAAACTATACTCAAAATGCTTTTACTCGGGCTGAAGTTTTGTCCCATTTGGTCAAGTTTAAGTCAGCTTAGCGTGAAATGAAGTAGGAGGACAGAATCTGTCCAGTCGGGGAACTGTTTGGGTTGTTTCTAAAAACTGTACTAATTGACTCATTGTTTTGAAACTGTAATTATATATTCAGAAACTACACATCCGTGGCTTTCCAACGAGTATTATTTGTCGAAATCCGAGGTCGTTTACTATTTTAATTAATTCGCCAAAGTAGGCGCAAAGTTATAGAATTTTCTGCATCCGAGTTTAGGTGGACTAATTTGAACGTTGAACAAAATGATTAATTGTGGAATAGGTTGAACTTGAATTTTACTGTTATGATCGTGTTAATTGTTGATATGAATGATGTTGGATATATGATAAATTGTTGAGATTGGTATTGTTGTAATAAATTACGGTTGTTAGGATTGTTGGGCCCCTGGCCATAATTGTTGTTGTCTATTGTGTCGGGTAGTCGGGTAGGATTTGGACAACCTACGGGTTAGAATACCTAATTGGGGGAGTAAGAGTGTAGGGAAGAGTGGTTGATCTATTGTGTGTACGATAGGACTTAGATGATAACGGTTAGAGGAGAGTTCGGGCAAGAAGCCAAGTGGGGGAGACGTTGTTGCGGGTATTGTGTGTCACAAGTGTGGAGGCCGGGGCATGAGAGTCAGTTGCAAGGTCAACAAGTGTTTCGAGTGTGGTAAGGGAGGTCATGTAGCTGCTAAGTGTGAGAAGAAGAATGTAGTCTGTTACAACTGTGGGGAAGTGGGGCACATTAGTACCAAGTGTCCAAAGCCGAAGAAGGGGAAGTATAGCGGGAGAGTGTTTGTTCGGGGAGGTTCGGAGCCTACGGGGGAGTGATGGTTACATTTAGAGGTACGAGTTCCATTTAGGGTGTTTGCTAGGGATTAATGTTTGTTGTAGTGGGTGTTTAAGTTTACATGTCCATGATAGTTAGATTTTAGGGCGAAAATATTCTAAGTGGGGGAGAGTTGTAACACCCCAAAATTAATTAGGTGAGTATTTAACTAATTTAATTAGGTGATTATTTAATTAATTTAATTAAGCGATTATTTAGCTAAATTAATTAAGTAATTCTTTTAGTTGTCTATATTAAAATAAATATAGGGTGATTAATTAATTAAAGAGTGAGGTGTGGTAAATAAATGGTGAGTATTTTAGTTAAGTGGGGAGTATTTTAATTAGATTGGGAGGGTGTGGAAAAGTACCTAGAGGGTGTAAATAAGGGGCCCAAGCCCACTAAATAGGCCCAAGTTCATGACTTAAACTAGGGTAAAGGTTTCCATCCCATTAGAAAGGAAAAAAAAACAGAAAAAATAAGAAGAGAGGGGGGAGGTGAGAGGCGCGCAGCTGATTGCTTTAGGGGAGGAAGGAAAAATTCATTTATTGCTTTTGGAAGCTCAAGTATAGGAGAAAAGCTTTTAGTTGGTGATTCTTGGGTTGTTGGTGAAGGTGGTTTTCTTGGGTGGCAATTTGGAGGTATGGGGGCTCTCTTTCATAGTTAATAATTTATAAACCTTGAAATCATATGGATTAGGTGTTAGGTGTAACACCCCAAAATAGTTCAATTAATTATTTAGATGAGTTATTTAAGGTTTACAACTTTTTAATTAAGCTAAGTATTAATTAGGAGTTTATTTCATTTAGGGGATGCTTAAGTGAAATGGAGAGGTGGGCGTAGAGGCCCATGAGCCAATTGAGGCCCATGAGGCATTAGAAGCCCAAGGACTTACATTAAAGGAGAGTGTCGAAGGAAAGGAAGCAAGTTTCACCAAAGAGAATCTAAGAAAAGTCAAAGTGAAGTAAGAGAGAGAAGTTGGTAGGTGAGATCAGTTTTCTAGAGAGAAGGGAGAGCATTTTGGCGTGGAAGAAGCTCAAGCTCAACGGAGACGTGTTGCTGCGAGTGTTAACTGGAGGAATCAGTGAAGAGAGAGTCGTTTACTCAACTGATCAAGGTTAGGGGGCTCTCTTCTCGCGTATAATTTTGTAGTATGATGAGTGTTATGTGTGAGTAGTTGTAGTTGTGTTTTCCTGAGCTGTGTTGCATGTGTTTGTGTGTTTTTCTGATGTGTTGCTTAACGCTATGTTTAGCTCGTTTCAGTGAGCTTGTGTTGAGATGATGAGGTGATGGTCATGAGAGACTAAGGAGTGAAATGGGAGCTGAGAAAACTCTCAGTCCCAGTGAGCTAAAGTGAGAGACGTGAGAGTGTAAGGTTCTTATGGAGTAGAAAGCTAGACTACCGAGGTGTAGGTTGGGAGTTGAGTGTTCATAACATAGAGAACGTGTGTCTGGCTTAAGCGAAGGGGTTAACTCGGGGTAGTAGAGGTGCATCTAGCTACCATTAGTGTAACGAAACTTAAGTGATGATCGTAAGTCAAAGCGTAAGTAATGAGGCATAGAAAGCGAGATGAGTGATAGAGCACCCAGTAACTAAGTGTGTGAGTACATAAGACTAGGTATAAGGATCGGTTTGTGCTTGCTTTGAGGTGTAGAGTAAGTAGGCCGAGATGCTTAGGCCGAGGTAAAATACTTAGGCTTAGGCTCTTTGAAGTGCCGTTGATAACGTGTAGCGTGTAATGTAGGGTGTTATGGTAGGGGCGTAGAGTATATCATACCTAGGTGCACTTGGCGAGGTGAGATGTGCGTTCGTGTGAATTGGAGTGACTAGGAGTGAAGCGAGTGTAAGCGTCGAGGTGCCAAGCGTCTTAGAGGTGCCGAGTGTCTTCGAGGTGCCATAGGTGCCGAGGTGTGGTTTTAACGCCCGATGTAGCGCCGGTTATTCTTTGGCGCGGCGGTGAGTGTCGTTTTGGAGTGCCAAGTGCGTGAGGGGTTAAATGGTGTAGTCATTTTAGTCCACTAATTGATGTTTTAGTCTAAGGGACATGGTAGCTCCGTAGTGACCGATTGGTCCACTACTAGGCGCCGAGGTGGTTGGTGGTGAGGCGGCTTGACCTTTAGTTTGGGGCCGATGTAGAGGCGTCGGCCTTAGCCGAGAAAAATGATATATGTGCGTTGTTTGGCCCTATGGCTATGTGTAGAGGAGTATTACATGATGAAGTCCACGAGGGGCATTAAATAAGCGAACATGGTGAATGCAGAGGACTTGGTCCTATGGAGAAAGCGAGAGGACTTAGGTCCTATTTATGAATAAAAGGCTGCGGTCTAATTGGTGAGTTCTTTGGAATTATGTTATGATTTAATTGAATAATGTGTATGTTGTGTGATATGCATTGTTCATGGTGTCGCATAAATCATAAGCATAAGGTGATATGAGAGGACTTCGGTCCTAAGGTGATAGCAGAGGACTTGGTCCTAAGGTGATAGCAGAAGACTTGGTCTTAATGGATCCATCATGCATATGCCACTGGAAGTATGGAGTGCATCATGCATATAACTCATGCCTTTGAATAAATTGTTATTTGTGTCTTTGTGCTTAGAGGTGTTTATATGTGTTTGCTTAGCATAATGCTTGTCATAAACCTTATTATATGTGTTTAGAGACTCACCTCTTTGCTTTTATGTTGCTCTCATGTGGCAACTTGCGGGTATCCACGAGTAGAGGTCGGTTCTCACTCGATTGTCGTTGGCGTCGTCATTTTGCTCTGGTAGTGTAACAACTGGGGGGCGAGTAGTGTAGTAGTGCGTATGTAGGTTATTTTGTGTTGTAAACCTATGTCTTTTGGAACTTGTATTATTTTGACTAAGTTGTAACTAATAACTTGTTACTTGATGAGCTCGGTTCCTTCTAGGCCGTGGTGATATATGTGCATTACACTACCCTTTGTTTTAGGCTGCGCAAATGTTTTTATTGTTTTGCTTGGTTAAGTTCATGTAGAAAAATGTAGCACTCCTTGAGTGGTTTTGAAAACTCGATTTAATTGCTAAGTAGTATTAGAAGTAAGGGGTGTTACATTAGGAGTAGTTGTTTAATTAATTAATGAATTAATTGTGTGTTTGGGTGGGTGTTTGTTTGATTGTGTATGTGATTACATTAATTGTTGTATTTGTATTTAATTTGGTGATACCATGATGCTTGATGTTGGAAATAAATGTGTTGTTAAATGTGCATGCCATGTGTTTGATAAAATGCTTCAATGTGAAGAAAGATGAGAATATGTTGATTTAATGGTGTTGATTAAATGCCTAAGTGAGTGTTGTTAAGGTGGGTTACATGAATTTAATGCAATATAATGTGTAATAGGTGTTAAATAATAGTGAGGTGAATGGTGTTAATTGATATAATTGATTAGGGGAAATGTTGGTGTTTATTAGGTGTTTAATAGATTGTATGAATTAAAGTTGGGTGGAAGTGTGGGTGTTGTTGTGGAGAAATTATATTTTAGGTGCTAAAATAATCCTTATGGTGACAAAATAGTCTCTATGTGTCTAAATGGTCCCCGAGGTGTTAAAATAGTCCCTAAGTGTGGAATTGATCCTTATGGTGCCAAACTAGCCCCTAGGTGTCAAAATAGTCCCTAGGTGCTAAAATAATCCTTATGGTGTCAAAATAGTCCCTAGGTGCTAAAATAATCCTTATGGTGTCAAATTAGTCCCGAGGGTGTCAAACTAGTCCTTAGGTGCTAAAATGGTCCTTATGTAATGTGTTAGTCCAAATAATGAGGCGTGGTGTAATTGTTGAGTTAAATGCTAGTTTCAATGCTGTAAGTTGAAATATAAAATGTTGAGGAGGCTTAGGCCTAAATTGTTGATGTGCCCTCAAGGCCTATGTTGTTGATGAACGAGTTGATTAATAATAATGGTGAGTTTATTAGTTGTTGTTGAAGTGGTTGGTTGGTGTGTTACGTTGCATTGTCATGGCATCGCATAGGGCATGTGCATTGTTGTTGAGACCTCGGTCTGTAAATGTTGTTGAGACTCCGGTCTGTAAATGTTGTTGAGATTCAGGTCTGTAAATGTTGTTGAGAGTTGTTGATGGATCCACATGCATACTTGCACCCATGCATACATTCATATGTTTGGGTATTGCCTTGGTGATGATTATGAGTTGGTGTTCATAAACTAATGGTGTATTTGGTGTAACTGTATATATGGTGTAACTGTATTAATGGTGTATTTGAATTGAGTGTGATACGGTGTGCCTATTCTACTGTGTTTCTGTTTTATTCATTATTATCTATGTATTGAGACTCACCCTACTACGTCGTGTTGTCTCGTATGTCGGCAACCTGCAGGTGATAGCAAATGAAGTAGTCTAGTGATGGTCATGCTCTGATACATAGCACCGGGGCGGGAAGTCTTAGATATTTAGTAATTTATTTTGATGTATTTAGTCCGATCTAGGATGTTGTATTAAATACTTTGAGGCAGTCGATGTTCTGTGCATCTTGGTGATTTATAACCGAGGATGTTGTAAATAACTAAATAAGTGTTTTGAGGTTCGCCCCATTTTGGCGTGCTATGTATCACGCCAAGTTGTTTTATGAAAACTCAATTAAATCGTTTTATGTTTTTGAAGAAATGTAGCACTCTCTTTGAGGTGCGTGGAATATTTTTGAAAACTCTGATTTTAAAATTGACAAAATAGTAGTATTTGTAAAGGGGGTGTTACATAAGGTATTTTAGGGATAATCTTCTCATGTAGCTCTATTCACACCCTCACAAAGGTCATCAGAGCCACAGTCCCTCTCATGAAAATCCCCAGTAAATGCGCAAACTTCTAGATCTGAAGCCTTATGAAAGAGCACAACTTTGATTGAAACTTTCGTGAGTAGCCAAGCGGACAAAGGTCTGATGGGCTCCCACTACTCGAATCCACTCATCCTAAGGTATCCTAATGGACACAGGTTATGGTCTTTTCTCTAATCATATAATCTCAAGGTACAAGTGTGTGTGTGTGCGAAGGGCATTTCCTTAAAAACTACCTACACGCAAATGAGAATCGAGCAGCCTGGACAATAGAAAGCAATAACATGTCGTATATACCACAGGGTTCAATATCAATCAAATACAACTACTCTAGGGTGCCAACAACATTGCACTTCTTACCTCAAGAAAGGAGCAAAGAAGAAGGGGACATGATAAGAGAGGAAAATGCATGAGGAACCAAGCATTTAAGTAAAGAAGTAACTATCTATTACTTTAAACAAAAGCAAACACGGAAGAAGCATGCACATGGATGCAACATGCTTATGAAAGCGAGAAGAAGAATACAGGAAAAGCAAGATATTCAAATCAATCACACAAACCACACACTTAATTAATTGAGGCGACCCACTTTTGAAGAAAATGTTTTCTTTTTTTACTCCCAGTGGAGTCGCATTTATTGCACCCCGAAAAATCCGGTTTAGGTTTCTCAATGTACAACGTGGAAAATTTTTGAAGCCGCAACCAATATTTTATTTTAAGACCAAAACATTGAAAAAGGTCTTTTGAACAAGGCAGATGGTCTTTTGAAAACTAGAGATATAGGTTGGGGGTCTATTACGTGTGAGGAAGGTATTAGCATCGCTTGACACGTCCTTTTCTACCGAAAGGAACCTTTAACTAAGTGTGTGGTTTTACGTTTGATTTGAAAAATGCCTAGATTTGCCTATTTATTTCTTGTTTGAAGATGAATGTGAAAAACTTAATGAAAATTTTATTTTTGTCGGCAGCGAGAGTTGGCCTCTCACACCTACGTATCTCACAGTGCGATGGAGAATTCAAAGCTACGTAGTTCTTGGTTGTCATGAAAAGATTTTTGTTTTTATCTTTTTAGTGAGTTTTGAAATAGGGCCAGTATTCAATGAATGATTAAACTAACAAAGGTTATGGGTAATCACCGCTAAGTACTCTTGAAAAATGGGAGTCACCGCCACTAGTCGGACGACGGAGGTTACGATTGGCCAGTTAGTAGCGACTCATTTTTATTTGATCTTTTGAAAATGGTTTTGAAAGAGATTAATTGTACGAATGATCAAACTAAAGTTATGGGTGACCATCGTTTATTGCTCTTTGAAAAAGACATTGCCGCCAATGGCTAGGCGAACAAAGGTTCTGATTAGCCACTAGCAACAAAGGGTTTAAAAATGATTCTTTCTTGTTATGAAAAATGATAATGTTTATGATTGCGAAAAAGATTTTTATTTGTTGCGCTTGACGAGAACGTGGCTCGCTACTACGTATCCCAAATGGGAATCAAAGCGTCGTAGTTCTAATTTGAAGATGAAAATGTTTTTGAAAGGGTTTTGGAAAGGGGAAGAGCTTTCATAATGACCAAGCAAGCAGAGGCTTTGAGTGATCATTACTAATAACTCTTGATAGCGTTCATGACAATCAAACAAGTCAAAGCTTTGGGTGATAGTCACTAATAACTTGCATTAATTAGAAAAGAGTTTGAAAGATTTTTGGGAAAAGGGTGTGAGATAGTAAAAAGGGGTGTAACTAATTACAGGAGGTTGTATTATTAACGGAGGGGGTGTTATTAGCAATCAGATATTAAAAAAAACTTTAAAAAAAAGAAAGGGAAGGCCCATAAACACAGCCTTGACCACATGCTGAAACAAGAAAAAACCTAAACCTATTTCCCCCTCCTGCAGTAGCCGCTCCATTCCCTTTTGGGAGAGAAAGAGCGGTCGAGAGAGAAAGCGATCGAGAGAGAGAGAGAGAGAAGCGGTCGAGGAGAGAGAGAGAGAGGCGCTTGGGGAAAGTTCGCGGCGGACTAGTAAGCAGCGAGGAGAGCGGCGTTGGGAGAAACGCCGCTCGCCGGAGTTTTGCGGCGAGGACCTCTACGGTGGCGTTCACGGTGATTTGGCGGCGAGGAGTAGCGATGGCGTGTGGTGGTTCGGCAAGCAGCGGCGGTGTGGTGGTGGCGGTGGCGTTTTTCGTCGGAGAAGACGGCCAGGAGGTCTTAAGCGGGTGTTTCACTGGCGGTGGATTGTGGGGTTTCGATGAGTGAGTTTGTTCCTATTCTCTTTTTCAGGTTTTCATTCTTCTCTACATCTCTTCCTTTACTGACTCTATGGAGGGGAATGGGTATTGTATTAGAGATGATGGTTGTTGTGTTATAGTGGGAATGGAATGGAAATGATGATTGTTGTGTTGCTCTGAGTGTTTTGTGTGTGCGTATGTATGTGTTTTGGTGGTACATTCCTCTCCCTCCTCTTTGACCTTCAGTGTCTCTGTGTTGTGTTTTTGGTTCTTTGTTCCTTTCCTCCCCTCATACGAGTTTTGAGCTCTGTTTATAGATGAGCTTGCATAGGTTATTGTATTGTAATGTCAATTTTACTTTGCACCTCGATTATGGTTTCCCCCAATGTGTTTCATTCTTTTGTGCTTGACTTGTGCGTGACCAATTTTCTCCTCTCTTTGCACACACAATTTGGTTATGTTTGACTCTTATTTTTGATGACTAACCTCTTCTGTTTCATGTGTATTATTCGGAGAAGGAACTTGTAAGGAAAAATGGACCTCTATTTGAAGCTTTGGAGTAGATATGAAGCCTATTTCTTGAAGTCTAGATCTTTGCCACATGCTTTGTCTTCTACCTTTTGTCTATGCTTGCTTGATTTGTCTTCTTATATGTAATATGTTTCCTTTCAAAAGCAAACCTATGCACACCCTCTGTGCATACTCTTTTGGAATTGCATTATATCAATATTAATTAAAATAGGTCTTTGCCTTTTTAGTTTATTTTTGCTTCTCTTCACATATTTTTTTGTAATAGAGGACAAATTTGAATGAGATAGGTTATGTTTGATTATTTGGTGGTATCTCTTATTTTTGTAACGATTAATAAATAAATACAACTACTATCAATAATAAAAACAATTATAATAACGCTAAATCGCTAATGGCTACTAAGCGATATGTGTCCACTTTTAGAAGCTTAATACGCTCGCTTGAGAGAAGAGACCTGCGTATTTAATTCGAATTAAACACGTGTACATGTACACGGGATTAAGAATAACACGAGTACACCGTTCAACTAGTCGGACAAAATTGGGGTATAACAATAGGTCGCCCCCTAGCTGGAACGTGCGCAGACGCCGTTCCCCCACTTATGATTATGGATATGAAGATTCCAGCTATCATCCTGAATCAGGTCGCTCGCCTACCAAGTACTCTTCTGCGAGTCGTCCAGGTTTCGGCGATCGAAGCGAGATCACGGGACTCGTACAATGATTTTGAAGACTATCGGGACGGGGAAATCAGAGATGTCTCCCAGCGACCGAGAAGGGGCCACTCCCAGCGACCCAGTAGGCAACCCCCTCAACTACAAACACCTTTGGCCAACCTATTGCTGGCGGATTCTACGGAATGCCGAGCAATGAGGCGTGCCTCGCCATGCGACCACTTTGGGTCGAGTGACATCCCGAACGATCATGGACCGTTTACAAGAGAGATCAGCGCTACCGCATTCCAAGAGACTTAAGGAAGCCGCCCAATCTGAACAAGTTTGATGGCCGTGGAGATCCGGATAAGCATATCAGATACTTCAACAACTACTGCAGCTACAGGGAATTAGGGTCGACCATGAAATGCCGACTCTTCCCTCAGTCGTTGGACGCCCGGGCACTAGAATGGTGGGAGTCGCTACGTCCCAACACCATCTCCTCTTGGGAGGGCTTGATAAGAATTTTCTTAGCCAATTACACAGTCGTTGCCAATACCGGTACGAGGAGCACTTGGACACGATTGTAACACCCCCTTATATTTAAAGCTAATTAATTAATAAAATCAGAGTTTTTCAAAAATCTTCCACGCACCTCGAAGAGGGTGGTACATTTCAAATAAAACATCATCAAAACATAATTAAAATCCAAACGCATTAACGCGTATCATGCATAACATAGTCAAGTGGGTTACAATCCTCAAAATAACCTGTTTAACGTTTACATTAATCCATCAATAGTTTTAAAGACAAGTGGAAATAAAATTGAGTTCACATACTCAATACATAGGTTCAAAATAAGTTTAATACATAACCATAAATAATACTAAGACCCAACCCGGTGTTACTATCGGATGAGTGACTCAATAAAACCCGGAGAGGCACAAGCACCATCACTCGGAATCACTGTTTGTCGCCACACGAGAAGAGCAACAAGAAATGCTAGGGTGAGTCTCTTTACATAATTTATAACAAGTAAGATAAGCATTATAATTAGGAAGCATCTAGCAATAACGATTACATAGTAATCATGCTAATTGCCATTCAATTATAATATCCACAAACAAGATAAGATTCGGTCATTTGAGCACCAACAAGATTTCTATGAATGTATGAATGTAAGCATGTATGCAATATGCATGTGGATCCATACTCACCACCAAACCCGTCGGGCAACACACCACCAATTTTGGCGAAAGCCACATCACCATCCTCACCTTCGGCGTAATGCATATGATTTATGTGACACTATGACAAATGCATCATCACGATCCATCAAAATATATATTAAATTACCTTTGTGGCCGAAGCCCACGTCATTTATTAACTCACCACCGGTGTCAATCATTGACCATCACCATCTCAATTATTAATCACCACCACCTCAATTATTGATCACCACCACCTCAATTATTAATCATCACCTCATCATTTATTAATCATCACCTCATCATTTATTAATCATCACCTCATCATTTATTAATTTAAATCACACCTAAGGACCTTTTCTTCACTTAGGGACCATTTTGACACACCAAAATAAATTTAAGAACTTAGGAATTCAACAAAGACAAGGTTTTGGAAGATCCCCACCGGAGGCGCACACACCTTGGTGGCCTTGAGGAGAGAAGCGCGCAAGAAGCGCGCGCGGATAGGTCACTCTAACTCTCAAAGTTTACGTCCTTGCGGGAGAGGTGTGCGCCACGAGTTCTGTGTGGCGAGGGACGCGCAAGATGGCGCGCGATCTTGATCAAGCCTTGGCCTTCTTGCGCGTAAGTTTTGCTGGCGCAAGATGGCGCGCAAAGACACCATTTCGGACACAGCGCCAAGTTGCCCGGCAAGAATGGCGCCCCCCCCCCGCCACACACACACACACGGTTCTTGGACCACAGCGCCAAGTTGCCCAAAGCAATGGCGCCCCTCTGCACAATCCCCACACGCACAATTTCAAGAACGAGCGCCAAAATGCTAGGCATTTGCGCGCCCCTTCCAACCCATACCCAACACACTTCAAAACCTAATTTCTTCCAAACAAATTAATTCTCACATAACTACACCAACATAGCCAATGAATTATTAATGCTAATTATCATATTTACTTGTTCATGCTCATATGACCAAATCATCAAACATACACTATGCATATATCACAGCTCATGCTTCCAAAACAACAATCAACATGCTATAACCAAATTCAAGCATTTAAACATCAATCATACAATCAACATACAATCAACATACAATCAACATACAATCAACACAATCATTCCTAGAGCTATTCTCACTATAATACACATCCTACAAGCTATAAAAGATGTATGGAGAATCCACAACCTTGGGTGAGCTAGGAATCCACTCCAACACCACAAATTAGCCAAAAAAGCAAGCCTCCTACTAATTCCCAGCTAGGCGAAACCTCCTCTCACTTGGGTAACCATGGAAAAATCAAAATAGTGGAAATGAGCTTATGGAACTCTTAGAAATGGAACAAGGAAAGAAAATAAGGGTGTTTAGGACCAAAGCCTTCACTTACCAACACAAAACTTGAGCAAAGTCTCTTCCTTTTTCTCCTCAATCTTTGAAAACGTGACTCTCTACCTTTGGGTGGCCATGGAAATTTAAAATGGGAAGGAATAAGCTCAAGGAATTAAGGAAATGGAATGGGAAGAAAAATGATGAAGAAGGAGATCAAAATCTCACTTACCAACCAAGAACTCAAGCAAAACCCTCACCTTTTCCTCCCTCTCACTTACGCATTCTTGAGTTCTTCCTCCTCCTCTATTGTTTGAATGTTCCTTTCAATTTGGGGTTATGTGACCTTGTGTAGGTTTTGGGGTTTTAAGGTAATTGGGCTTGGGTCATTTAAGTGACTTGGGCCCTTTTATTTGCATCACCCATTTTACTTATTCACATACTCCACGAAATTAAAATAAAATAACTCTAACTCAATTATTCCACTTAATAAACTAAATCCCTATTTGATAGAATAACTTTGACTATTTAATTTAACTTAATTAAATGTTGCAAGTTCCAAATAACTTAATTAATTAAATAATTAAATTATTTTGGGCGTTACAACTCTCCCCACTTAGAATATTTTAGTCCTCGAAAATACTCACGAATCAATACCCAACATTCTTCATACCTCTAATCGTACTCATCATCAACTATCGTACACTAAGGTAATAAGACACACACCTCTCTCTACACTCTTACCCTTAGCGAGATATTCTAACCTCGTAGGGTATCCGGATCCTACTCGACTACTCAAATACCATCTATTCGATGTAGGGACACTATGCCCTCAACTACGATTTGCGATTAGCTTACCCTCTTTAATTTTCCAATCTCACGGTGCTCACTTCAGAACTCAACCTACTAACTTGACCTATCTCTTTCATCTAATTGACCTACTCGTCTTCATTACTAATAATTCCACACCGAAGTTCCCTAACAACCGCACTCCGGTGCTTAGCAACAATCTGAATCATGTTAACATCCAACGGCATCTGTACTTAGGTGTATGCACACTACAAACAATTACCCTTCCTTACTCCCCTCGTTACTCACCTTGGTTACACTACGCTTGAGCACAACACTCTTAAACGCAACATTTCATCCCGGTAGATATACGGTATACTTAAACACCCACTCCTTTACACTTAGTTTATATACATCCCACTATACTTGACAACTTCAATACTTCATCTTACCTACGTTTCGACAAACACTAACTTCGACTTACACTTTACCTCAATATCTCCATAAGCGTACCATACTAGATTTCGATATACTTAATTGCACATACCTACTACTAGATTTTCGGCAATATATATACTTGATGGACATACTCCTCACTTAGATATTTACACCTATTTCAATAACTCGCTCCTCGACCATGCTTACATTTCGACTCATCCATACTTAGTTAACACCACACTTCGATACCTATACACTTCGACACTCACTCATCAACCACCTTTGTATTTATAAAGACAAGCAATGAACCGCACCCTTTCATCTATAAAGGCGTAGAAGATTTTGTTCAAAAACGACAACATTAAATTGCGAACCGTGACTTTCTAAATAACAAAACGACATACAATTTAAGTCACCACACACAACATTTTCTCAATTTCATTTACTATCTAACCACACATTTCAAGTAACACTTTGAACATGTATCAAAATTTCTAACGAAAATTCGCAGAGTTTCCTCGAAATATGGACATCCCAAAATGACTTTTACTGTATATACCGGTCGGACATCAATCCTTGTTCAAAACTCATTAATTCTCGCACATATATAAAATTTACGGTTTTCCAAAAGATTTGTAAATTCAATCATGACCTGCAGACCGCAATCGAAATCCATATTCAAGCATAACAATTAAACAATCAAATCTTTATGGTTTCGTTCTTAAGTTTCAAACAAACATGATTTCTCAAAATAGCGTTTTTGATTCGAAAATTCACGAAACTCCAATTTTTAAAACCGTTCAAATATAACATAAACAACATTCTAAAATTTCCCTAAACGTGAGTAAAACTCACCTTTTTGTTTCAAAAGATTTTACCTCGTCAAACCATGAAATTATTGTAAGACCTCGTCATTTTCAAACAACATCAATCCATGACCTAATCGGTTCTAAAGCTAAAATCACGTCACATCTCGTAATAAAATTCTAGACAACCTGGAACAGAATTTAACACAATTCTTGACATTACGTTCATCCCCAAAAACACAGAATTTTCCAAGTACCGTTTCTTTTCGAAAATTATAGAATTCACAATTTTGTCCAAAAAGGAAAACTATACGCAACCTCAAATCTCTTTATAACACGAACACGTTGCCACACAAAACAACCACTTATTATTTTCAAAATTTAGTTTTCCGACATAAACTCAGAAGTTAGAAAAGTCGATCATTTCATCTTTGCCAAAAAGGAGACTATACGCGAATCCTAACCTTGATTGTTATAACCGAGCACCGCATTTCATTTCAGTACATACTTCAAACAATTTGGCACAAATCAAAATTAAACTCACGTGCATTACAGAAAACATCAACCTATAGCAAAACGTCAATCAAAGGTAACAATATTCACAAGCAATCCTTCAAATATTGTCTATCCACTACTCTTAGGCTTATTCACAACTCACTTCATCAACCACACTTAGTCACTTCACCCTTGACTATTACACTTAGGCACACTACACCTAAGAACTCCCTCGGTTATCTACACTACGTCACGCTAAGCTTCACTACACTTACTATTCAAACGTACCTAAACCTCGGTACTACATACTTTGACTCCCACATACTACGTCGCATGCCTTTTACATTTCAACACACCTATGGTTAAGCAACTACACCTCAGTTCATATGTAGTCCTATGTACCTAACCTTCCTCTTCCTTCTTTCCTTTGATCTTCATACTATGATCATACTTGAGCCAACTACTAAACACTTTCCTTCACAACTAGTCCCATACTCATTAAGAATTTCACGAAGGTTACAACACCTTTAGGCATACTAAATCTACACCTTTACTTTGTACCAAAACTCTATTTTCAGGTCACCAAAGTCTCACTCGATTTATTCCAAACATCATTAATTTATCGCTAGGGAACTACGCCATATCAATCATTTAAATATCAATGCTCCTATCTTACGTCAATCCTTATTTTGACATCTCCCTACTATCAAACCCCAATTCAAACTCAAACTTCCATAAGGCACCTATTTTTCTAAAAATTAAGGGTCAATCAACTTGCACACACCACTCAATCAATCAAGTTGAAATTAGTATATATTCAAAATTTATAATAATTACGAGTTATTGTCGCCTCTTTCATTGGGGATGAGTGATTGGGGTGATCGATCCCCTCTACTCATGCAACCAACTAATTAAGGTCACAAAACTACTTCCTTTCAATTTATAACCAACGCATTAAAGACTTTTAACGCAGCGATGCAGAGTGCGAAGGCATCGTCACGCCTTTCACTCTTTTGACTTCGTTAGAACTCTTTTAATCACACATCTCAATGATACAAACAACAGTCACGAACAGACAAAATCAATGGTATAACTACCAGTTACACAGTTCAGTCACATATATTTCAATAATGCAATATAATTTTCAATCGTAATCTAACACAATTAAGTCACAAGGTACGTCAATTAATGCACAACCAACAAAATTACTTGATAATAAACGAAAGCAACATAATTATGATTGAAAAGCGAGTACCAAGACTCGAGGGTTAACAGACTCGACAACTTGGCCGGACGGACCGAACTGCTCTGATACCACTAATGTAACACCCCCTTATATTTAAAGCTAATTAATTAATAAAATCAGAGTTTTTCAAAAATCTTCCACGCACCTCGAAGAGGTGGTACATTTCAAATAAAACATCATCAAAACATAATTAAAATCCAAACGCATTAACGCAGCGTATCATGCATAACATAGTCAAGTGGGTTACAATCCTCAAAATAACTTTGTTTAACGTTTACATTAATCCATCAATAGTTTGCGACAATGGAAATAAAATTGAGTTCACATACTCAATACATAGGTTCAAAATAAGTTTAATACATAACCATAAATAATACTAAGACCTGACCCGGTGTTACTATCGAGTGACTCAATAAAACCCTGAGGCACAAAGCACCATCACTCGGAATCACTGTTTGTCGCCACGAGAGCGAGCAACAAGAAATGCTAGGGTGAGTCTCTTTACATAATTTATAACAAGTAAGATAAGCATTATAATTAGGAAGCATCTAGCAATAACGATTACATAGTAATCATGCTAATTGCCATTCAATTATAATATCCACAAACAAGATAAGATTCGATCATTTGAGCACCAACAAGATTTCTATGAATGTATGAATGTAAGCATGTATGCAATATGCATGTGGATCCATACTCACCACCAAACCCCGTCGGGCAACACACCACCAATTTTGGCGAAGCCACATCACCATCCTCACCCGGCGTAATGCATATGATTTATGTGACACTATGACAAATGCATCATCACGAGTCCATCAAAATATATATTAAATTACCTTTGTGGCCAAGCCCACGTCATTTATTAACTCACCACGAGTGTCAATCATTGACCATCACCATCTCAATTATTAATCACCACCACCTCAATTATTGATCACCACCACCTCGATTATTAATCATCACCTCATCATTTATTAATCATCACCTCATCATTTATTAATCATCACCTCATCATTTATTAATTTAAATCACACCTAAGGACCTTTTCTTCACTTAGGGACCATTTTGACACACCAAAATAAATTTAAGAACTTAGGAATTCAAAAGACAAGGTTTTGGAAGATCCCCACCTTTGGAGGCGCACACACTGGCGCGCTGGGAGGAGAGCGCGCAAGAAGGCGCGCGGATAGAGTCACTCTAACTCTCAAAGTTTACGTCCTTCGGGAGAGGTGTGCGCACGAGGTTACGCGCAGGACGCGCAAGAAGACGGGCGCTTGATCTTGATCAAGCCTTGGCCTTCTTGCGCGTAAGTTTGCGCGCGCGCGCAAGATGGCGCGCAAAGACACCATTTCCAGACACAGGCGCCAAGTTGCCCAAAGAAGCGGCGCCCCCCCCCCGCCACACACACACACACGGTTCTTGGACACAGCGCCAAGTTGCCCAAAGAATGGCGCCCCCTCTGCACAATCCCCACACGCACAATTCAAGCAACCAGGCGCCAAAATGCTAGGCATTTGGCGCCCCCCCCTTCCAACCCATACCCAACACACTTCAAAAACCTAATTTCTTCCAAACAAATTAATTCTCACATAACTACACCAACATAGCCAATGAATTATTAATGCTAATTATCATATTTACTTGTTCATGCTCATATGACCAAATCATCAAACATACACTATGCATATATCACAGCTCATGCTTCCAAAACAACAATCAACATGCTATAACCAAATTCAAGCATTTAAACATCAATCATACAATCAACATACAATCAACATACAATCAACATACAATCAACACAATCATTCCTAGAGCTATTCTCACTATAATACACATCCTACAAGCTATAAAAGATGTATGGAGAATCCACAACCTTGGGTGAGCTAGAATCCACTCCAACACCACAAATTAGCCAAAAGAAGCAAGCCTCCTACTAATTCCCAGCTAGGCCGAAACCTCCTCTCACTTGGGTAACCATGGAAAAATCAAAATAGTGGAAATGAGCTTATGGAACTCTTAGAAATGGAACAAGGAAAGAAAATAAGGGTGTTTAGGACCAAAGCCTTCACTTACCAACACAAAACTTGAGCAAAGTCTCTTCCTTTTTTCTCCTCAATCAAAACGTGACTCTCTACCTTTGGGTGGCCATGGAAATTTAAAATGGGAAGGAATAAGCTCAAGGAATTAAGGAAATGGAATGGGGAAGAAAAATGATGAAGAAGGAGATCAAAATCTCACTTACCAACCAAGAACTCAAGCAAAACCCTCACCTTTTTCCTCCCTCTCCCTTACGCAGCTGCTGAGTTCTTCCTCCTCCTCTATTGTTTCGAATGTTCCTTTCAATTTGGGGGTTATGTGACCTTGTGTAGGTTTTTGGGGTTTTAAGGTAATTGGGCTTGGGTCATTTAAGTGACTTGGGCCCTTTTATTTGCATCACCCATTTTACTTATTCACATACTCCCTGAAATTAAAATAAAATAACTCTAACTCAATTATTCCACTTAATAAACTAAATCCCTATTTGATAGAATAACTTTGACTATTTAATTTAACTTAATTAAATGTTGCAAGTTCCAAATAACTTAATTAATTAAATAATTAAATTATTTTGGGCGTTACAACGATCGTTCAAGGAGACAACGAAACACTGAGGCAGTATATCGACCGTTTCAATGCTGAGGCCGAGACAATTCGCGACCTGTCTGATAAAGACAAGCTGAAATACCTTAAGCGCAGAATTAGACCGGACCATAGGTTTGCAGAGGAGTTCACCCTGAACCACTACCAAGAGCTCAACATGTTCTTAAGACGGGCGAATGATCATATGGCCTACGAAGAAACTCTGGCTGCAAGAAAGGGCGCCCGCACGCGTCCAAAAGAAGATCAAAATAGACCGGCCAGGGGGCAGGAAGGCCGCCGAGACAAAAGGCCTGACTATAGAGAAAAGAAATACGAGCAGCGTACTCGTTTGAACACACCTATTGCACAGATTTACATGGAGTGCCAAAACAATGAATTTGTGGGTGTGAAGCGGCATGACCCTCTCGTGCTCAAAATGGGGACGGCCAGACCAAGAAATCTGCCGCTTATAACAAGAGCGAGGGACATGACACCAACGATTGCATGGCCCTGAAGGATGATATCGAAGACCTTATCCAAAAGGGTAAGCTGAGTAAGTATGTGAGGACCGAAGAGAACGAACGACCTAAAGAAAAGACTGGAGGACCTGCCTAGAACAGAGGAATGGGTGTCATCACTACAACGACCGCCCAAGACAAAGATGGATCTGAGGAGGATCGAGATACTCGGCAATCTAGAGGCTGCAATGTAGCCATGGTGATTCATGGTGGGAACCCTTTGGATCGCAGGGACTCCAGCAAAGCCACAAAGAGAAAGTGGAACGAGATTCTTATGGTTGGAACTACTCTCGGTAGAGCGGCCAGGCCTCGAATAGGCTGCCCATTTCTTTTGGAGATGAAGACTTGCTCGATGGCAGGACCAACAGCTATGTTCCATTGGTAATATCAGCAATTATGGCCAATACAGAGGTCCGAAGAATTTTGATCGACCAAGGAAGCTCGACCGACATTATGTTTGAAGAGTTGATCGATAAGCTGAATGTAGATCGGAGCGAGATCATCCCACAGGCCGATCCAACCCCGTTGATGGGTTTCAACGGGTCAACCGCTTACCCCTTGGGGACGATAGAACTCTTGGTCACCTTCGGAGATGACACGGGAGGAAGCACCCTATACCGAACGGTCAGGACGACATTTCTGGTCCTCCCAATCATGTCCTGCTACCATTGTATCATCGGTCGACCGACTCTCGGGAAGCTGGAGGCCGTTGCCTCCACAGTGCATCTGAAGTTAAAGTTCTATAGCAAAGACGACCAGGTAGTCACCCTGATGGCCGACATGGAGGCGGCCAAACGAAGTCATTACTTGTACCAAGACATCTGCGATGAGCATGACGTAAGTTCCAACCCTCGGAGTCTTGGCGAAGGTCACCAAGTTAATCTTGCCGATCTGGATGCCCGGTATGATCCTGACAGCGACCCTGAGGAGAATGATGACGACTTAGCGCGCGAGCTAAAAAATAGGTTGAAAAGGCCAGAGCCCCATGGGGAACTGATGGACGTCCAGCTAGGGGATGACCCAACAAAAACAGTTAAGTTAGGTAGCGACCTACCTGAGGAAGTCAAACAAGACCTCATGGGATGCCTAAGGGATTATGCTGACCTTTTTGCATGGAAGGCATCAGATATGCCAGGTATCCCCATAGAAATTAGCAATAGTAGAAGGTAACATCAGAACTGGGCCGGCGGCCCAATCCATGCGGAACGACCCAAGAAGGCCCATCCGCCTAGCCTTGCAGCGCAAGTTACACTCCTTGCCGTTACGCTTATTTCGGCCAGGGCGCCTCGCCCCAGCAGCATAAATACCACACTCGCTTGTGGCTTCAGGTACGTTTTCCTACCTCGTGATACCGCCCGCGCGCACCGACTTGAGCGCCGAGTGTCATTGCGGTACCACCAGCGTGCGACCAAGATCGGTCCTCTCATCCTTCCCGATCGGCCCAAAGAACGAGCAACATCACTTCATTGGTCAAAATACGATCAATTGTGTTTGTATATAGGAATAAACATTGTAACTACTAATGCTTAAACCATTATTTCAAAATTGTGTTAATTGCTACATATAGGTGCCATACTTCAAAAAGAGTTTATTCCTAATAAGTAGCAGAGGTAAAAGGATATGAAATGATATATAATTTGTGGACAGAATGACATGAAATGAGTAAGAAGAGTTAACAATATTCCCTTTCTTCAACGTCTAATATAGGAATAAACATGGTAACAAATAACACATTCCTATAATAAGTATTTCAATGTAATTTTTTAATTGGCAAGGAATGGATCTGTAATGATATTTAATTTGTGGACTGAATGACATGAAATGAGTAAGGAGAGATAAAAGGATTCCATTTCTTCAAAGTCTAATATAGGAATAAACATTGTAACAAATAATAACTATAATAATAAGTATATCCCTGCAATTTTTTTCAGGGTCATTTTATACACAATATACTTTGTTGAAAGGGAATGCTTTTAACTCTGCTTCCTGTTGTTTGTAAATGGTAGTGCAAGTATACACTGTCTAAACAAATAATAAAGGACAAGTGAGATCGTTCCCACAATGAATTAAGCTTAACTATGAGCGTTTAATTTGGTTAACAATTTAGTGAGGAAAGTAAATGACACACTAATTTTGGGTAACATAAACAGTATTAAAAGTAAAAGGTAATTTGAAATCAGTGATGAGAACAAGCTGAGATGCATTCACTTCAGTAACTTCATTAATATGCAATTAAGTGTATGTTCAATGCTGAAGCATTAGGTGTTGCAGCAATAAGACGTTATTCTCTCGAATACTTCACACTAGGTTTCCTTGCAAGAGTTTATCTCTAATCCCTAAAGAAGTACCTCCTAAATTTGGTTGAGCACCGATAGTATTCACCTTATGGGTTATGCTCTCCTATCTCTAGGGTTAAGCAAGGAACATCAAGATCTCTCGTTAATGTCCACTACCCATATTACCTTGTGAGATTAATTTACAAACCATCTCTGAATTTATAAATGCTATTTAGAATAGACGGCCAATCCTACTCTAAAATGGAAATATTGTCACACACAAGGTAAAATGCACAACATTAAACATACTTCATTAATCACATAATAAATCTAGCTACATCAGATCCAACATCTCAACTGTGAGTATTTAGCTCATATTGAGCTTACAAAACATGGAAAATAACTTAAACAAAAGAGAAATGTAATTCCAGTGTTGTTGCCGCAATAGTCTCAGCAATTATCAATTTGGTAAGGTAAAAGGTGAGTTAAGCACGCTATGAGGAGCTATCTCTAAACTTCCTCTTGACGGCAGAGCATCGGGAGAACTTCTCAAATGAGGAATAGAGGCTGGCTTATATAGTGTCTCCTTGCACACAACCCTAGAAAATATCTTCTTTGGGAAATGCGTCCTAGCACTACAAGAAAATCGCTGATTTGCCACGGACATTTCCGTGGCAAAACAACATTTGCCACGGACAAAAATTGGTGGCAAAAACGCTCTTCGCAAATCGTTTGCCACGGAATTTCCGTGGCAAATTTTTCCGTCGCAAATCCGTGGCAAATTTTTCCGTCGCAAATCTGTGGCAAATTTTTCGGCATGAAGTCCGTGGCAAAATTTTAAATCGCAAGTCCGTGGCAAATCCGTCGCAAATTTTTAAAAAAATTAAAAAAATAAATGGAGCGATGAGTTTCCTACTACTCCAACTTCTTCACAAATTGGGTTATCTTTCAATTCTAATGATAAGGATACAAAGTTATAATGTTCCATTACATCAAAAATATATAAACAATGGAATGAAAGCTTCTTTGGGAGGTGAATGAATACAAATTTAGTAGTGGAACTAGAACCTACTTATAAAAAAATTGGAGCAATAGGGAATCTTTGCTTAAACTTCAAAGACCCTTATTGATCTATCTCATTTGTTTCTCCTATAGACCTTATTTTTGACTCTCATTGAGCATTCCTCTCCTAAGAACAAGAAATTTTTGTGCAGATTATTCACACCTATTCTATACATATGTGACATGTTTTGCAATATATATATATATATATATATATATATATATATATATATTCAGCTCTAACAAGAACATTTCAGACTCAAAATTATAGCTCATCGGACTCAAGTTGTGAAGAGACTGTTGTTGTGTCAGAGGTGGTCTCATCAACACTCAAGTTGGAGAACTCACCACCAAATGCTCTGCACTCATCTTCACCACAAATTGAAGGAGCGAGGGATGCTTTCAGTGTAGTGGTAGTGGCAGTACCTGCTGGAAATGAATCTGCACCATCTTCAATCTGTTTTTGCAAACTCCAATACATTATACTTGCTGCAAGAGTCAGAATCATTTTCTGATTAACCTGCACAAGTTCAACAAAACATTATACACAACATCAATAAAGTCTATATGGAATGTGCAAACTCAAATTTGTGTATGAAGTTCTGTAAGAAATATAAATGGAACACTCTGGTGGTGTCAACCTTACCTCCATAATATCCTCAGGTAACAAGAAAATGGAACAACCAAGCTTTCGCGCAACACTGATGATACTAAAAAAATAAAGTCAATTCAATAGAGATGATACTAAAAAAAGAAAGGTAGTCCAATTCAATGGTGACTAATACAAGAAATCATACCACTTTCACCCTTGGTGACAAGGTTCGATTGACAACCCTAGGCTCTACTGAAGACTTAGAAGCTCAAGGAAAAATAGTCCACTTGACAATCTCTTATATCTGTACAAAAATCACATCCAAAATTGCGTAACCAATATAGTCTATTGTTGTTGCACATTTTCAACGGGACATAAAAGATAAATTGCTCTTTTGAGGGAGAAAAAAAACCTTGAAACTGTCAATGTGAGAAAGGTTTATGATATTTGAATATTTGAAAAGACTACTTTGATACTCAAATTGCAAGCTCTTCCAACTAAGCCTTATGGAAAGGTAAACTCAAATTGAAGGAAATTTTAATTGCAGATTAGAAGGCTCAAAAACATTACAAATATATTGTTCAGAACATTACACCTTAATTTAAAGGTCCAAATTGGTCTTAATCAAATCTTATTGGTTGAAACAATAAACATCAACACAACAAATTATCAGAACCATTTCCATTCTATTCAAAAATCATGTCAATGACCTTCTCTGCTCTATATTCACATTTGCATCTAAAGCATTGATAGATTGGCATAAACTAAAATAAAAATGCATTGAACAAATGGAATAAAAATGCATTGAACAAATGCAAAATAAAAAATTCTAGATTTTGCAGGAAAAGCAAGTGGAAAGCAAGAACAAACTACCACTTTCCCTGCATACATTTGTATGAGATGGTTGGGAAAGCCAAAACATGCTTCTACTTAATGACTAAATAGCCATAAAAATAGAATGGTTTGCTCGACATAGGAGAAACACACATAGGCTGCCAACATTAAAGAAAACAACCACAATGGACCATCTATATCCAGTAAGTGGTGAATCGAGGTTACACTGCAGATGGAAAACCATCAGTACGAGATAGTGAACCAAGGATTTTGGACAACACAGAAAAGGCAACAATAAGTCCATATCTTTCAAGCGTCTTCAAGCCTCTTGAACCAACAATTGAATCGGAAAAAGAGTCACCTCCAAACAATATCTGAGTAAAAAAACATGTTGAAGATATATTTTATTGTTCAGCTTTTTAATTCTTTTAAGAAATATTGTACAAGCAACAAACTGAACTAAATTGTAGAAGAAGGAAAAAAATTCAATACAATAACAGAAAACTCAATCCAGAAAAACTTATCGTAAATGGATCATAATACCATCCTAATAAAAGCTCTAATTATTTAGTTTGATAACAATACCACTTAACAGTGATTATTAGGTCATATTAACATTCAGCCAAATAGAAATCAATTGCTTTCATATTATTATTTTGTAATCATCTTTGAGCAAACTTGATTCAAGGCGATTTTCAACATAATAAATATTAGCTTACTGTCTCCTAATAAATGGTGGTAGAAATTCAAATAAAGCGAAGCCCATGGTGAAAGTGAGAAGATATTGTGTCAACAAACAACACCTTGTCTAAGCAAACCATGAATTTCTGAGATACAAAAAAAGTTTTAATGGACTAAGGTTTCATCCTCTATCATATTCATAGGATAGGAGACAAAAAAATGCTAACAAGTAACAATAATGTCAAAGTAAATTCATTTTCTGAATCTTCAATGACCTCAATGGCTTGAAAAAACATATTACCTTTAAGAGTGCATAAACTTGAGAATGCTCTCAATCGGACATACAGCGGGAGGATTACTCCATGATATTTATGCGAAAAAACATAGGGATGTGATTCTAGATCTAAAAAAACTCGAGAATTAATTGAAGAATAAATAGAGGTAATTCGGATAATTCAAACCTTGCTCATTTGTGAGCTTTGAATTGCATCGTAAATCATGCAGTAATGTCAAAAGGGTAAGCTTTGATCTTTGCAACCTCCTCACCAAGTATTACCTACATAGAGCATATTAACAAATAATTTGTCGTCAAACAACACAAGAATTAGTCACAAAAGATGCAAGTCATTAATACATACCATGTTTGGATGGGATGAAGGTGCATTCCAAAGCAACATGTGATGCTTTGCGTCCCATAAGACGGATGAAATAATAATCTTGGTAAAGAAAACTCGATCGTGAGTTACTTGAAGCGAAAAAAATGTGTTTGTGTGGTGTGCACGCACGCACAAATAAATGATTAGAGAAAGCCAACCGATAGACCCCTTACCTTCTCTGGAGAGAGCATCGGTCTGAGACATTGCTTATGAAGTGAGAATTCACTGAATAAGCAGAAAGAAAATTGTCACGATAATTCATTTGTTCATGCACACAACCTCTGTCTTTTCTTCTTGGTCGGGAGAAGGGAACTTTAAAAGGCTCCAATTAGAATATGAAATCCTTTCAACAAAGTCAAACACCGACAAAACAAATACGAATACGATGACATATTGAAAACAAATTGATAAATATTGGTAAATATCACATTATCTAATAGGTTATATGACATAAAAATTACCAACTTCACAATAATATCTCATTTTTATATAAAACATAAAAAGGAAAACATCTGAGCTCCATCACATGTTAATAGCATGTTTAAACAAGAGTTCTCATTGTGATAGGAAAAATACCTTACAAATTGTATCAAAACCAACATTTGTTTCCACTGGTTGATTTTTAAGATCTCCGTTCAAAGTCAGGAACAGACCACCTCTGATTCCCGGCAAGCATATCAAGAAATCATTATTGATATTGTGTACTAAAGTTAAGCTGAATAACATACAATAAGAGAAACAGATAAATGTCTAACCAGATAATAATGATAATAAAAAGATAACTCCCTATTACTCATATGTGTGGACAAAATAACAATTCCCACAATGACTAGTAAATATACCTTTGTGGGGCATTTTGAAGCGACAAATGTTTACGCAAGTTTATGCGACATTTGTGTTTGATGTCACTCCTGAAAGATAATGCATTTCAACATTCAGAAACCACTTTTTGAAGATGTAAGTGAATGGAAAACCTATTGAGGAAGAAAAATTGAAGTGGCAAATCATCAATGTTTTGTACATTTTCAGCATGTTACATTCCTTTTGCTAGTAAGTCTTCAATTCTGACATCACAAATCCTTGCTCCTCGAAGTACAAATTGGTGTTACGATATACAAAACATATCGAGAACACAAGACACAATTATATATCGGATGGGCTAGTTATTATATTCTAAATTATAGCACACGTGAACATTATCAAAAGTGAAATATAAGTATTTGCAGCTTAGATAACAGTAAAGCAACACAAGACACTATTATATATAAGATGAACATCAAATAGTAAGTCAAACAAGCGATTTGAGGCCTTCTTCTCAAGCTCAGTTGAGACAACAATTGCAATTTTCGAAGGCTTGTTTTTTGAGGCTACTGAGGCGAGTGTTACGGAGGGTTTGTTTTGGGCTCCACCTAGAAGGGGTCTTCTTTCCGATTTTGGAAAGCTTGATCTCAAAACCTTGCGGGACATTGAAAGAGGATAATATAGAGCTTATTATTCATAATACCCAACAGGTCATGGATACAAATTGGAATGTTACACTAAAACACAATTGAAACTATGGTTAGAAATATGAAGCCAAGAACTTACAAATGAAGGGAAAATAGAATTAAATAAAATGGAATCATTCACCTATGAATTCTTTCAATTGCTCTTCATAGAAAAACATCAATTCAAACTACATTCTCTTGATTATAGTAAGATAATGATAATGTCCCAAAGTTAATTATGAACAAGAGAAGAGGAAAAAACATGATGGAAAACTTCTAACTCGTTACATTCTTGATTCCAAAAGGCATAAACATATTCTATTCAATTTAGTCATGCAAGGGAATATGACATGTCACCCACGAAGACTTGAGAAAGAAATGTTTCAGAACTTTTTTTTTTATGAGAATATTTTAGAATTTAGCAAACAGATGAAATGAAACACTTCCATAACCAAAAACTTTGGGTAATTAAATAGAATGTGAAAAACACAGCATATCTTCATCTTCATTAATAAAATAGACATGAAAATAAAATATCAAGATTAAGATATTTCATTGTCACAAGTAATAATTGGATCTAATAGAAGAAATAGTTGTTTAAGGGATAAAAAATACCTTCCATTTTTTCCAAAACCCTCCTAGTCTCGGCTCGAAAAGCCTTTACATGACATTTTTACTTGGAGGACAAGCACATGCGGCAATCATAATGTGAAAATTGATTGATAGAACATATAAAAAACATAAATAATCATCAAGAAACATATCCATCCTTTGCATTTACTAGGAGCAGGAATCAATTCAAGAAAGGAAGATTGAGAAAGTGAAAGCAAAGCGGGGCATCAGAAATAACCATTCTTGCTTTCTTAGTGTTAGATTAGATTTGAAGTTCCACTTCCACTAACTAGTTTATTTGCATACAATAACAATAAATTCTATATCAAACAATCCTAAAATCCCTAAAACAACGAGAGAAAACCATATCCCTAAAATCCCTAAAAAACTAAATAAAAAAACCTAACCCTAAAGCCACCACAAATCACCAAACCCCTAAAATCCCTAACTTAAAATCGAGAATACGAGATCCTTAAAACCTACTTTCAAGAATAGTGTAGAAGATGGAGGAGGAAACAAAGAATGGATTCGTTTGCGGTGAATCGAAACCTAATTTGGAGAAAGCGAGAGGTTGAATCAAAGGCAGCAGTTAACCCATTCGAGAAAGAGGTTAGGGTTTTAGTTTCTTTTGAGAGTGAGAGAGGAGGCGAAAGAGGATGTTGCGGTGGAAGAGAAGGAGAAGCGGGTGAAGGAGGAGCGGTGGTGTTGGGTGGTGGGGTGGTGGGTAAATGCCGTCGTGGGTGGTGGGTGGTGGGTCGTGCGATGAAAGGTCTCGAGACGGAGAGAGTAAGAGAGGGAGAATGAAACGAGAGAAAGAGTTGGAGTGAAACGTCTCGAGAGTGGGAGAGAAAGAAAAGCGTGTTTGTAGTGGGTTGCCACGGACTTGCCACGGCATCTCCGTGGCAAATTTCTGTCCTTTCACATGTCCGTGGCAAACCCGTGGCAAATACCAGCGGGAAATTTCGCGCCCTTATTTTTTACGCATGCCGTCGCAAATCCGTGGCAAATTACTGACGGAATAAGCTCCGTGGCAATTGCTGGTGGCTAAAACAAGCTTTTCTTGTAGTGTAGGTTAAAGGGAAATTGTGAGAAATCCTTCTTACATCATATCTTTCTGTGCCATCCATCTCTGACACCTGTCCTTGCCTCAATTTCCGTGTTTTCCGCATTCCCTTGAGCTTTCTCTCTCATCTAGCGCATTTTTACTATTGCGCACGCACCTGTTGCTGCAGCACTTAAACAAAACACAATTAAAAGCACAAAGGGCATAAATATGCCCAATTTTAACCAATTCATTCCTGCACCATCAACTCTATCCTAAACACTTATTTACAAGCTAAGTCACACAACATGCTAATAAATTCACTTAAAAGCAAGCTTAGAAAGCAAGTAATAACAATCATAAATGATGGTTATCACACCCCCAAACTTGAACCGTTGCTTGTCCTCAAGCAATGACACTTGACACAGGCAAGCACTACTGTTAACAAGCAATTTTCAATCAGTGAAACAATTCAATTATAAGAAAAGAAGAATCAAGCTGAGCATCAACTTTCAGATTATCACTCAATTATATACCTTCTGAATAATGAGTTCCTTAACCTAATCCTACTCAAAAGTGTGTGTCTGACACTTAACTCAGTTCAGACCATAGCAAGGTTCAAGATTTCACTTAGCTAAGACTTAGAGAAGTTTTCTTTTGGGAATGCTAAAGATTTTTCAAAAAGAAGGGCAGACTAACAATTCAAGCTCAGAAAAGGGGGTTGAGCCTGATCAAGGGCTTTGATGTAGCAATCCATAACTTTTTAGGCCAGTGCACTTATTTCAACTTGACTTGACATTGTTGCAGTAACTGCTGCTGCAGCATTACATACTTAGAACAGTACTTTGTACAGACCTTTGACTTTACTTTTGCATTGCAATGCCTTTATTTGAACTTCTTTTTGTTAGCATTTTTTCTTTTTCGAATTTTTTTTTTGCACAACTGGGCAATTGCAGCACTTTGCATATTTACAGACTCTGGTGCTTTGCACCTACATTCAGACTTAAATTTAAACATCTTAAAACTATGTGCACATAACCCAGCATTGTTGCAGCAAGGGTTGCTCGCTATCAATCGTTCTGTACGGTGTCACTCTCTGTGACCACCGCTTCAGCGAATCCGTTCGTTGCACCACCGCCTCTCACCACCAGCCTCACTCTCTCTCGCTCTCTGATAAGGTTTGTATTTCTATTCCTCTCCTTTTTTGCCACACTGATTTTTTTCTCTTCTTTTAGAATAAAGTGTAAGGTTTAAGAATAAGAAAAGTAATTGAATTATATTATCTCTGATATGTGCTTCGTATCATCTCGTTGTCGTATCGTTGCTGTCTCATATTTGTGCTTCGTACTGTAAATCTCTCTGATTTGTGAAAACAATTTCAGAGCACTGATAGCAGTTTGAAGAGTAGATTGCGATATATAATGACAATGATTTCATTTGCCTAATGTTTTGTAAGGTTTAGTTTTTTTGAAAGAGGCATAACCAGCATAATTGGAAATTTATTTTAATTTTATAGTTGCTGATCGTACCTTGATCACTGATCAGTGTTGATGTCGTTCGTTGTTCCGTTGTCCGGTCGTTGTAGGTGAATGAGGACCGGTCTTGAGAGCGCCTCGGGTGGTACCTGCAAAGACACTCCGACGCTCGAGTCAGCGGTGCACTAACAGGCGGGGTATCACTGGGTAGGAAAACGTACCTGGTACTGTGGATGGAGGTGGTACTTATACCACTGGGGCGACCTAGTCGTTGCGAGAAATTCGGCCGGTCGCCGAGAGTTGCGCACCAAGCCACGGGCTTGGGCCGTTTATTGGGTTGGGCGTGCCCATTTTCGATCGCACCTCACGGTATTGGCGATACACCGGAACAATTGCCCCGAGCCTATGTCGCGGCGGTGGGTGAGGCTTGAATCGGTGCCCCCCAATGGGTCGGTCGCTGCCGCCCGTGTTGGTCGATCGTGTTGGTCGATCGCGTGTGGCGTTTGCACAGGTCGTTGAGCCGGCCAGGTCTGAATCTCCTAGGCCGAATTCTACGGCGGAGGCCTCTTCCTCTACCAGCTCAAGCTCTTCGGAAAGCCCACGCCGCGCTTATTCCAGCGGCATCATCTGGGGGTCGCCCCATCTCAACTGCATCCTAATGGCTGGGGTTTCATCAAAGCCTTTGAATGTTTGTGCAAACGGCTCGGTCGGAGGGTATCGACCCATCGTTTCTTCACCCTCTTTGAGCTGAGCTGGCACGGTGAGTATGGCACCAACATGGCTCGTGTAACGCCCCAAAATTATTTAATTATTTATTTAATTAAGTTATTTAAGGCTTGCAACATTTATGTAAGTCAAATAATTAATTTGGAGTTTTATTTTATTTAGGAGGTGTTATAGTGACTAGTTATATTAAAAATAGGGTGTTTAATATAACTAAGAGGTGTTGTGTAGTAAAATAAGGGAGTGGTGATTTATTTATTTCAGGAGGCGTTTAAGTAGCTAGGGGTGCAAATAAAGGGCCCAAGGCCCACTAATAGGCCCAAATGCAAGGAAATAACCTTAGGGGTGTAGGGTTTCCTTCTCATTTGAAGAAAGAAAAAGAAAAGGAGAGGGAGAGAGTGAAGAGAGGGGACGGCCAGCAGCTCTAGGGGGAGGGGAGGAAGAGAAAAATCTCATTTTGGCTTGGGGTAAGTGGATTTGGGTACCATTCTTCTTCATTTTTCTTTCTCTATCTTTTAGTGTAAGTTTTAACCATTATTTCCCTTCCATTTCCTCTTTTCCATGGATGGGTTTGAAGCTCAAGTGTTGGAGAGAAGCCATTGTTGGGTGGTTCTTGTGTTGTTGGAGAAGAGGTTTCTTGGGTTTTCAATTTTGAGGTATGTGGGCTCTCTTTCATGGTTAATAATTTATAAACATTGAAATCATAGAGGTTAGGTGTTAGGAGTATTTGTTTGATTGTTTGAGTTGTGTGTTAATTCTATGTTTATTGTTGTATTGATATTTAATTTGGTGATACCATGATGCTTGATGTTGGAAATAAATGTGTTATTAAATGTGCATGCCATGTGTTTGATAAAATGCTTCAATGTGATGAAATATGAGAATATGTTGATTTAATGATGTTGATTAAATGACTAAGTGTTGTGGAAATTAAATTGATGCTCATGTATTTGTTGGATTAAATGGTGTTTAAGTGTTGTTGAATTTATTGGGGGTTGATGATGAGTCTTACTTGTTTATGGTTTTTGTGTGTTTTCTGGACACTGTTTCGGTTTTCTCAAACTGGTACTGTTTGGTTGATCCAAAAATTATGTGGCTAACTGTTTTTGAAAATAGACTTAAGGCCGGTCGTTTTGGCACTGGTTTCGTTAAATTCGGAGTTGTGTAGCTCCAGTTATGAGTTTCTAAAGTTAGGTCAAATTTCTGGAGTCAAGCTGGGGGTAGGTTCAGTTTTTGCTGGTTTTGTGTGCTCAATTGAACTCCGTTTTGCGTAATTCTTATTTCATTGAAAAATAGACTTAATTCTCTACGAAATAGGCACTGATTTCACTGAATTTCATTAAGAAATGAGAAAGAAAGTTTGGTTGCAAGTTGGGTAAAGCGTTCTGTCCGATTTTGGTACCTCAGTGTAGTTTTTTGAAAAACTGTACCAACTGGACACTTATTTTGAAAAACTAAAATCATAGGTAGAAACTACACTCAGAGGGCTTTCCAATGAGTGGTCTTTTGTAAATTTTCGATGTCGTTTGCTATTTTAAATAATTCGCCAAAGTAGGAGTACTGCTGTAGGAATCCAGCACTTCGTGCGGGTGTTGTCAGTGTTACCCAAAGTGTCAAAATAGTCCCTAGGTGTCAAAATAGTCCCTAAGTACTAAATTAATCTTTGGTGTGTCAAAATAGTCCTTAAATGCTAAAATGGTCCTTATGGTATCGGTTTGGTCCTCGTATGACAAGTTGGTCCTTATGTAATGTTTTAGTCCAAACAATGGGACGTGGTGTAATTGTTGAGTTAAATGCTGGTTTTCAATGCTGTAAGTTGAGATATAAAATGTTGAGGGGGCTTAGGCCTAAATTTTGTTGTGCCTTCGAGGCTTATGTTGTTGATGAATGAGTTGATTAATGATAATGGTGAGTTTATTAGTTGTTGTTGAAATTGCTGGTTGGTATGTTATGTTGCATTGCTATGGCATCGCATAAGGCATGTGCATTGATGTTGAGACTTCGGTCTGTAAATGTTGTTGAGACCTCGGTCTGTAAATGTTGTTGAGACTCCGGTCTGTAAATGTTGTTGAGACTCCGGTCTGTAAATGTTGGTGATGGATCCACATGCATATTGCATTTCATACATTACATGCATACTCACGGTGATTGATTGGGTGTTCACGAACTAATGGTGTTTGGTGTAAGCTTGTATTTGGTAACAATGATGTCGACGAATCTTGTATATTTGGCGAAGCGTAATTGGTGTAATCGCATTAATGATGTATTTGAATTAACCGTATCTACGGTGTGCCTATTCTCATGTGTTTCTGGTTTATTTATTATTACCTATGTATTGAGACTCACCCTATCTGCTGCGTCGTGTTGCCTCGTATGTCGGCAACCCTGCGGTGATAGCAAATGAAGTAGCCTAGTGATGGTCATGCTCGTCACGTAGCAGGCGGGAAGTCTTAGATATTTAGTAATTTTATTTTGATGTATTTAGTCCGATCGAGGATGTTGTAAATAACTAAATAAGTGTTTTTGAGGGTTCGCCCCATTTTGGCGTGCTATGTATCACGCCACGAAGTTGTTTTATGAAAATTCATTTAAATCGTTTTATGTTTTTGAAGAAATGTAGCACTCTCTTTGAGGTGCGTGGAATATTTTTGAAAACTCTGATTTTAAAATCGACTAAATAGTAGTAAATAGAAAGGGGGTGTTACAGCTCGTAAAGAGCAGGTGTCTTTCAAGAACCAGAAGTCGTTCCCTCGGAAATTCTTCAAGGCATACTCCGACTCCTTGCCCGCTGGTTGGAAGAACCAATATTTTTGGGTCGTTCCCAATATTGAGGCCACTGCCTCCATTGCTGAGATCCTGCCCGATCAAACAGCGGGCGTACCCTTCTTTCCTCTCCGCTGGCACGCCGCCCATTTCGCAGAGAAGCCGAGCTCTTACACTTTTACTGTGGCCTCCCTGGACGACGAGGATAAAGAGACTTTGTCTATAATTAAAGAGCTGTCCAGCCTGCTCCCCCAAAATCTTGAAGGGGACATCCCTTGTCGGCCCTTCTGCTTGCACATGGGCGATAAGTTATCGACCGAACTTAGTCCATTCTGCTTGCATATTTTTACCATTTGCTTTTTCTCTGCTTTCCTTGTCTAACCGTTCGGTTTTTGCAGGTAAAACTTTAAAAATGTCAAGCGTCGACTGGGCAAATCTTGAGAAGCTCGCTCTCTCCGGCGAGCCAAAGAAAGCTAACCTCTTGGAGACCAACCCGAAGTCAGCTACCCCTCGAACCAAGAGTGCCGGAGGGGGATCCCAAGGGCGGCCAGACGCTGACGGCCGCACCCCCGGCAAGCGGCCGAGGGTGGAAGAAGCACAACGGGTCGAGTCTCCTGTCTTTGAGATGGAGGACTTGACTGAGGAAGACTACGAAGCTTTCAAGACGGATCCCTTGAATTTTTGTGGCGACCTATGCAAGTCGGCCAGCAAACTCATGAAGAAGCTGAAGATCGGCCAATCCCGTAGGTCCCACCTTTTTTTCTTGTACCAATGTTTTTGAGACCGTCCGTTGATATTCATTTTCTGTCCCAGGTGCTGAGACCGAAAGAGATGCCGCCCGGCGCAGGCTGAAGGAGCTGGAAACCGAGATAAACTCTTTGGAGGAAATCAAGGCCAAGTTGGTGTCGGCCGAGAAAGACAAACAGCTGGCCGTGGATGACAGGACTAAGGTTGTGAGCAGAAATAAAGAGCTGGTTGAGCAGGTGAAGTCTTTGAAGGCCAAGGTTGCCCGCATTGAGGAGGAAAAGAAGGCCGCCATTGCTGAAAAGGTCGTCGAGGTAGCCGGGATGGCAAAAGGGGCGACCATCTATCAATTTGACAATGTCGTGGCTCAAATGAGAATGCTCGCCGCCCGTGGCATCCAGTACGACAGCAAGGTGGTGCAGCCTGATCACGTGGTTGAGGGCGAAGAGATTGTCTTGCCGTTGAAGATGGATGATGAAGGCAAGGTGATCCGCAAGCGGTTGGTGATCCTTGGTCGCCCCAAGAAATAAGCAGCACCTTTCTTTTGCCCGCCTGCGAGCGGTGTACTGTTTGTAATCCGAGTACTTTAACTCAGCCTTCGAGCGGATGAATATTTTGGGCGCTTGGCTTCGACCGGGCGTCTTGTTTGTTAATGAACTACTTTTTCGTTTAACTTTCCTGCTTATTTCGCTCGTTTGAATTTATTTACATTATTCGTTCGCACCTTTCGAAGGTATTCGTTCTAGGCCGATCGTCGGCCGCTGTTTTGGGCCTTTCGAAGGCACTATGTTGGGCCTTTCAAAGGCTCTCGTTTTAGGCCGATCGTCGACCAATTTACGCCTTTCGAAAGCACTGTTGTAGGCCGCTCGACGGCCTACGCTCATTGGTGGGTCGTTGCTTGACCCTTGGGTCATTTGATGACACTCGTTTTGGGCCGTTCGACGACACTCGTTTCGGGCCGTTCGAAGGCACTCGTTTTGGGCCAACTCGGTGACTCTCGTTTTGGGCCAACTCGATGGCTCTCGTTTTGGGCTAACTCGGTGGCTCTGCGGACGCTCCGTTGCTACGCGCATGGTGAGCGACCGGTCCTACAACATTGCATGAAATTAAATTACAAGTGAAATTTTAAAGAACGGGCCTCTGTAAAAAACCCCAGTGGGGAAAAAGAGCGCCCGCTTGACATTTATTCATTGAATTGTTCATCGGTTACAAATTGGGCGTACTAGACGTAGTACTGCCTGAGTTTGTCACTATTCCATGTTCTGGGGATGGTCGCCCCATCCATGGTCTCCAGTTCGTACGCCCCTCTGCCGGTCTTGTTGCCGACTCGGTACGGACCTTCCCAATTAGGGGCGAGCTTTCCTTGATGAGCATTCTTGTTGCCAACATCTACACGCCTAAGGACCAGCTGCCCGATGGAGAAATCTATTTTCTGAACACGAGCGTTGTACCTAGCAGCGACCTTCTGTTTTATCGGCGCTTCTCTAAGGAATGCTTGGGTGCGCAGCTCCTCAACCAAGTCCAACTCTTCTCGTATCGCCCGGTCGTTGTCGACCGCTGTTGGGGGATTGGTCGTTCTCCAGTTCAGCTCGCTCATCTCTATGGGAATCACAGCGTCCATTCCGTAGACAAGTTTGAAAGGCGACTCCCCGGTCGATGAATGGGGGGTCGTTCTATACGCCCAAAGGACAGACTGCAGTTCTTCGGCCCAATTTCCCTTTGCTTCATCAAGTCTTCTCTTCAACCCACGGAGGATGACTCTGTTGGCCGCTTCAGCTTGGCCGTTCGTCTGTGGGTGTTCGACCGAAGTAAAACGCTGTTTTACTCCCAAGCCGACCAACATCTCCCTGAACTTCTTGTCCGCAAATTGGGTACCGTTATCTGTTATTAGTTATTGAGGGATTCCGAACCGGGCCAAGACATTCCGGCCGAAGAACTTGCTCACCTTCGCTGAGGTTATGGTCGCCAGAGGCTCGGCCTCTATCCACTTCGTAAAATAATCAACTGCCACGATCAAGAACTTGAACTGGCCTAGAGCAGGTGGAAAGGGACCTAGAATATCCATCCCCCACCAAGCGAACGGCCAAGGCGAGGTGAGGCTTTGTAACTCCGATGATGGTGCGACGTGAACGTCTGCATGCACTTGGCACTTTTTGCATTTCTACACCAGCTTTTTGGCATCTTCGTCCATGGTCGGCCAATAGTAGCCAGCTCTGAGCGCTTTCTTTGCTATGGACCGACCGCCCTAATGGCTGCAACACAACCCCTCATGAATATCCCTTAAGACATGGTCGGCTTCGACCGACGACAAACATCTTAGTAGCGGGGATGAAAAGCCTCTTCTGTATAACCCCTTCAATCACAGACTATTTGGTAGACCGCAGTCTCAGTGTCTTGGCCTGCTTTGGGCCGATCAGCTCTTCGCCCGTCGTAATGTAGCGCAATATTGGAGCGATCCACTCTTCCTCCGCTTCGATAGTGAGAACGGCCAAGGATTGACTTGGCTTGGTTGAGACACTCGGCCGAGTCAGGGTTTCTTGGATCAAGCTTCTATGATTGCCAGGGGTCTTTGTGCTGGCCAACTTCGAAAGGATGTCAGCTCGGACGTTTTCGGTCCTCGGCACGTGCCCCACCTCTGCCCGGTCGAATTGCCGGAGTAGCTCCCTCACTTTGGCCAAGTAGTTCTGTAGCACTTCGTCCTTTGCGTCATACAGTTCTTGAATCTGGGACACGGCCAGCAGGGAGTCCGAATGTAATTCGACCCGATCGACGTTGAATTCTCTTGCAAGCTGCAGCCCGACTATGCATGCCTCGTACTCAGCTTGATTGTTGGACGTGTGGACAGCAAACGTCAAAGACACTTCTGCCGCAAGGCCTTCTGAATTCTCTAGGATTAGGCCCGCTCCACTGCCTTTGCTATTGGAAGAGTTGTCCCACATGCAGTGTCCTGATCGCTCCGGTCGGTCGTCTTGAGTTGGAGTCATTTCAGCAATAAAATCGGCCAACTCTTGAGCTTTAGCGGCCGACCTGGATTCAAACTTGATGCCGAACTCGCTAAGTTCAACCGCCCATTTGATCATACGTCCCGCCAGGTCCGGTCGATGAAGGACTTGCCTTATTGGCTGGTCCGTTCTTACCACGACCTGGTGAGCCACGAAGTATGGTCTCAATCTCCGGGCGGCCACTAGTAGCGCAAGGGCTAATTTCTCAATCCTCTGATATCTTAGCTCTGGTCCTTGCAGCACCTTACTGATGAAATAGACCAGGTTCTGCTTTAGGTCGTTCTCTCTGACCAAGACAGCGGCTTGGTCATGATGGGCGAGTTGGTCAGAGCTTCCTTCAACTCCTCCAATGCTCGCTGGCATTGGTCGGTCCATTCAAATTCTACATCCTTCTTTAATAGCTTGAATAGGGGGAGCGACTTACATGCGGACTTAGGTATGAACCTTGACAGGGCAGCGACCATGCCGTTCAACCGTTGGATCTCCTTCTTTGTAGTGGGCGGCCTCATGTCGGCGACTGCCCTGCACTTATCCGGGTTAGTGTAACACCCCAATTCTACCCATTCATTTATTTAATTATCAGAGTGCGGAATTTAAATCTAATCGTGCATTGGAGCGTTACACATCGACATTTTAAAACTCAAGCAACGTGTGTTCAATTAGAACTTCCAAAAAAAACCAACAACACAGTTTTCAAATTAACAAAAATACGATACGTAGCACATCATAAATCATTTCAACGTTACACAATCCATAAAAATCCGACAACATAATGAAGCAATAGTTTATAATAGTGAATTAGCTAATAAACTAGTGTTCGTTTTCCCCCAGGTGCTACGTATTAGAGCAAACGACACTGACTCGAAAGGGATGAAGGAGACGGAGTCCTTCACTAGCGTGTACCTGCACGTTACCACGAAGGTAACATTCAACAGTAAAGGGTGAGTCTCTAACAGCATAAAAAGTATATGATAGGTAATATACTAGAGACTAGCAGCTATAATAACCATAGCATAACAACATTACAGCACAACCATCACCGAAAACATCAACAAGCCACAACATAGAGCACAACGACAAATAATCTCATCACCGTTTATGTACATGCATGAAAATGCAACCCACGTCGCCGGGCATATGCATGAGGTACCATCATCGCAAAAATAGCCTTTGGGCACAAACGTCGCTTTGAGCATAGCTCCAAGGCCGCAGCCTACATCGTCACAATAATGCATATGACATGCATGAGACACCATGTACAGCACCTCGGAAAACAATCAACAACAACAAAAGTCATACATCATGACACGACAACATCATTGGCATCCTTATTCGTCGCAACATCATCATCAATTAGGTGGTCTTACTCGACCCATCAAAATCATCAACATCACCATTTTTAGTTCGTCATATTCGTCACAGTGTCACTATCATTATTATGGATCATTCATATTCGACTCGACAACTACAACATCAACTATTTAGTCATACTTGACACAGCGTCGCTTTTACTGTTAATCATTCTTATTTGACATTACAAGACATCCCAACATCGGGCAGCACGATGTGGCGCCCTAGAATTCGACACACCTCAGAATTCGACACAAGCCAAAATTCGACACAGGCGCACTGGGCAGCACACAATGGCGCCAGTCGACGGCACCTCGAGTCGAATGGCGCCCGAGTCGTGGCGCCTCGAGTGTGGCGCCTCAAAATTCGACACACAGGCCCCTTCCTTTCTCTAGGTTTTTCCCATGATCTAATAGAAGGAATGGTAAAATTACCTCGGTTACACTACCTCACTTCACTCACTCATCTCACTCGTCACTTTCCCTTTCACCTCGGTTACACTAACTCACCTCGGTTACACTACCTCGGTTACACTACCTCACTTCATTCACTCATCTCACTCGTCACTTCCCCTTTCACCTCAGTTACACTAACTCACCTCGGTTACACTACCTCGGTTACACTACCTCACTTCATTCACTCATCTCACTCGTCACTTTCCCTTTCGAAGCTCTTCTCTCTTGGAAGCTTCTAGCTAGGTTCGATTGCAACCATGCGTGAATCATTACAATTCGATTCTGAGATCAAGGCTTGTATATAAGACAGTGTATTTGCCTTTAGTTAATCAATTAATCCATTTCACATTTTATCTCAATCTATATACCTTTATGATCAACTCACAAATCACCAATTAACATCAATTGCAAACACTATGATTAATCACCAACATCATCAAAGACTATATATATATATATTCATAGATCGTCAAACATATCGTCAAACATAACAACAACACTACCTAGGCATTATAGAAACTACTCTCCCATATACAACCCAACATAACCCTTTATACTATGAGACTCCCCTTACCTTAGAAATTGATGAAGAAGAGAACTTTTCAATCACCACACAAGAAAACGCAGCAACAAGCGGAGCTCCTTCCTTCTCCTTCAACTCGCGAAATCCTCTTCTTCTCTCCCTCTCTCCCACGGCGCCGATTTCTTTCTTTCTTCTCTTCTCCTTCTCTTTTTCATTCTAAATGAAATAAGACTACTAAACCTAGCCTTATATATATATTGGGCTCAAGTGGCTTGGGCCCTTTTTACCACCTACTTAATTACTAACACCCCCCTAATTTAATAAAACACCATATTATTATTTTAATATAATTATAAGTGACAAAATACCTAAATGATTTGATTACATAATAATTAAATTATTTGGGGCGTTACAACTCTCCCCCACTTAGAATATTTTCGTCCTCGAAAATTTAAAGCTTCACAACCTCCCGGATATAAATCTCCGCTAACCTAGACACTGACTAGCGGGTAACAGACCAGACTCTTCAATCCCAAACTCCCCGACTTACCACGACAATTAATGTGAACGTGGTTATGCTCTAACCAGTTCATACCCAAGATTACATCTAACCCACACAACGGCAAACAAACAAAATCAATAACAAAATCTCTGTCGAAGACCGACAAGGGACACTGAGAACACACCAGAGAAATGGTTACCGACCCTATAGCTGGAGTGTCGAAAACCATCTCTCCATTCATAGCAGACAGATCAAGACCCAAACGTTCACAACAATCAACAGCAATAAAACAATGGGTAGCACCAGTATCAACAATAGATTACTGAAGCACGTACCTCTAATAAGTCCATCATCTCCAGTAGGCTCTTCTCCTGCCAATGCGAACACTCTTCCACTGGACCTTTCCTTCTTCGGCTTCGGGCACTGGGTACTAATGTGCCCTCGTTCACCATAGTTAAAGCAAACTACTTCCTTACGCTCACACTCAGCCGCCACATGACCCTCCTTACCACAACGGAAACACTTCTTCGCCTCAAACTTGCACACGTTGCTCTTATGACCAGTTCTACCACATTTAAAACACACAATGTTAGCAGGAGCATCCCCCCCCACTAGTCTTCTCGTCATCAGTAGATTTCTGTTTACCCTTGCCAGCAGGAACCTCATACGGCTTACTACGGTTTTGAAATTTGTCCCTCTTCTCATTCATAATCTTGTAGTGAGCTTTGCTGTCCTCCTCATAAATTCTGCAGCTATCAATCAAGTCGGAGAAAACACGAATCTTCTGATAACCAATCGCCTTCTTAATCTCAGGACGTAACGCATTCTCAAACTTAATACACTTAGAAAACTCAGTAGGGGCCTCACTGTAATGCAGATAAAACTTTGCTAATTCTGTGAACTTAGCAGCATACTCAGTCACGGACATACCCCCTTGTTTCAACTCAAGGAACTCGATCTCCTTCTTACCTCGGACATCCTCCGGGTAGTACTTCCTCATAAACTCTCTTCTGAACACAGCCCAAGTGATCTCCTCATTTGCAGTTACCAACCTCTGCCTAGCTTCTAACCACCAGTCATCGGCCTCCTCTGCCAGCATATGCGTACCATATGGAACCTTCTGCGCTGGAGTGCAGTCCATCACACGGAAGATTCTCTCCATTTCTTTCAACCAAGCTAAAGCACCATCAGGGTTATACATACCCTTAAAGGTAGGCAGATTCTCCCTCTGAAAGGTAGCCAGACTATGAGACCCAACATTCTCACCAAAGACACCTATTGATTCTCCCAAGATGAGCCATGGTCGCCAAAGCAAAGAAAGCAATTGCGACATCGTTTCTTTAGGCCATTTCAAACTAATCACTACAAAGATAAAACCTGATTTAGTACGAATACTAAGACTCGAGAGTTAATAAACTCGACGACTCGACAACTTGGTCGGACAGACCGAACTGCTCTGATACCAACTATGTAACACCCCAATTCTACCCATTCATTTATTTAATTATCAGAGTGCGGAATTTAAATCTAATCGTGCATTGGAGCGTTACACATCGACATTTTAAAACTCAAGCAACGTGTGTTCAATTAGAACTTCCAAAAAAAACCAACAACACAGTTTTCCAATTAACGAAAATACGATACGTAGCACATCATAAATCATTTCAACGTTATACAATCCATAAAAATCCGACAACATAATGAAGCAACAGTTTATAATTGTGAATTAGCTAATAAACTAGTGTTCGTTTTCCCCCAGGTGCTACGTATCAGAGCAAACGACACTGACTCGAAAGGGATGAAGGAGACAGAGTCCTTCATTAGCGTGTACCTGCACGTTACCACGAAGGTAACATTCAACAGTAAAGGGTGAGTCTCTAGCAGCATAAAAAGTATATGATAGGTAATATACTAAAGACTAGCAGCTATAATAACCATAGCATAAAAACATTACAACACATCCATCACCGAAAACATCAACAAGCCACAACATAGAGCACAACGACAAATAATCTCATCACTGTTTATGTACATGCATGAAAATGCAACCCACGTCGCCGGGCATATGCATGAGGTACCATCATCGCAAAAATAGCCTCTCGGGCACAAACGTCGCTTTGAGCATAGCTCCAAGGCCGCAGCCTACATCGTCGCAATAATGCATATGACATGCATGAGACACCATGTACAACACCTCGGAAAACAATCAACAAAAACAAATGTAATACATCATGACACAACAACATCATTGGCATCCTTATTTGTCGCAACATCATCATCAATTAGGTGGTCTTACTCGACCCATCAAAATCATCAACATCACCATTTTTAGTTCGTCATATTCGTCACAGTGTCACTATCATTATTATGGATCATTCATATTCGACTCGACAACTACAACATCAACTATTTAGTCATACTTGACACAGCGTCGCTTTTACCGTTAATCATTCTTATTTGACATTACAAGACATCCCAACATCGGGCAGCACGATGTGGCGCCCTAGAATTCGACACACCTCAGAATTCGACAAAGGCCAAATATTGACACAGGCGCACTGGGCAGCACACAATGGCGCCCAGAATTCGACTGGCGCCTCGAATTCGACTGGCGCCTCAGAATTCGACACACAGACCCCTTCCTTCCTTTCTCTAGGTTTTTCCCATGATCTAATAGAAGGAATGGTAAAATTACCTCGGTTACACTACCTCACTTCACTCACTCATCTCACTCGTCACTTTCCCTTTCACCTCGGTTACACTAACTCACCTCAGTTACACTACCTCAGTTACACTACCTCACTTCATTCACTCATCTCACTCGTCACTTTCCCTTTCACCTCGGTTACACTAACTCACCTCAGTTACACTACCTCGGTTACACTACCTCACTTCATTCACTCATCTCACTCGTCACTTTCCCTTTCACCTCGGTTACACTAACTCACCTCAGTTACACTACCTCGGTTACACTACCTCACTTCATTCACTCATCTCACTCGTCAATTTCCCTTTCACCTCGGTTACACTAACTCACCTCGGTTACACTACCTCATTTCATTCACTCATCTCACTCGTCACTTCCCCTTTCACCTCGGTTACACTACCTCGGTTACACTACCTCACTTCATTCACTCATCTCACTCGTCACTTTCCCTTTCGAAGCTCTTCTCTCTTGGAAGCTTCTAGCTAGGTTTCAGTTGCAACCATCTGTTAATCCGTTACAATTCAGTTACAGATCAAGGCTTGTATATAAGACAGTGTATTTGCCTTCAGTTAATCAATGAATCCATTTCACATTTTATCTCAATCTATATACCTTTATGATCAACTCACAAATCACCAATTAACATCAATTGCAAACACTATGATTAATCACCAACATCATCAAAGACAATATATATATATATATATATATATATATATATATATATATATATTCATAGATCGTCAAACATATCGTCAAACATAACAACAACACTACCTAGGCATTATAGAAACTACTCTCCCATATACAACCCAACATAACCCTTTATACTATGAGACTCCCCTTACCTTAGAAATTGATGAAGAAGAGAACTTTTCAATCACCACACAAGAAAACGCAGCAACAAGCCGAGCTCCTTCCTTCTCCTTCAACTCGCGAAATCCTCTTCTTCTCTCCCTCTCTCCCACGGCGCCGATTTCTTTCTTTCTTCTCTTCTCCTTCTCTTTTTCCTTCTAAATGAAATAAGACTACTAAACCTAGCCTTATATATATATTGGGCTCAAGTGGCTTGGGCCCTTTTTACCACCTACTTAGTTACTAACACACCCCTAATTTAATAAAACACCATATTATTATTTTAATATAATTATAAGTGACAAAATACCTAAATGATTTGATTACATAATAATTAAATTATTTGGGGTGTTACAGTTAGCTTCTATCCCCCTTTCTGTAAGATGGAACCCCAGAAACTTGTCGGCCCTTACTCCAAAGGTGTATTTCTCCGGGTTCAGCCTTAAGGAATTCCTCCTTGCTTCTTCAAAAACCTCTCTCAGGTCGTTCACATGATCTTGGTCGGTCTTGCTCTTGATAATCATGTCATCTAGATATACTTCAGCCACACAACCGATCTGTTTCTTGAAGATTTTTTTCATCATTCGCTGGTAGGTCGCCCCTGCGTTCTTCAGTCCGAAGGGCATGACCTTGTACTGGAAGTTACCCCGATCGGTCATAAACGTAGTCTTGTGATGGTCTGGAGGATACATTGTGATCTGGTTATACCCAGAATAAGCATCCAGGAATGATAGCAATTTGTAGCCAGACGCACCATCGATCAGCTTATCAATGCTGGGCACCGGGAAGGCATCCTTCGGGCATGCCTTGTTCAGATCGGTATAGTCAACGCACATGCGCCACTTACCATTTTTCTTTTTCACCAACACGACATTAGACAGCCAGGTCGTGTACTTGATTTATTCAATAAAGTTGGCCTTGATCAGATCGTCAACGGCCTGAGCTGCTACTTGAGCCTTCTCAGCATTCTGAGTTCGCCTTCTTTGGGCGACCGGCCTAGCTGCCTCATCCACTGAGAGTTGGTGACACGCGATTTCTATTGGAATCCCAGGCATGTCTGATGCCTGCCACGCAAACAAATCTGCATAATCCCTAAGACAGGCTATAAGATCCTGCTCGACCTGCTCAGGTAGGTCGCTTCCAAGCTTGACCGTCTTTGCTGGGTCGTCCCCCAGCTGGACGTCAATCAATTCTCCATGTGGCTCTGGCCTCTTCAATCTGTTTTTTAGCTCATGGGCTAAATCATTATCACCATCCTCTGGGTCGCTGTCAGGATCATATCGGGCATCCACGTCGGCAAGGTTAACTTGATGCCTTTTGTAGCGACCGAAAAATCCGAGAAAGGATTCTTCGAAAGGTTCATAGGAAGCCGCCACCAAATTTTAGTTTAAGGGAAAATTTGGAAAATCCCTTTTAGGTTTAAGATAAGGCTGAGTTTAGGGTTCGGGAGTCATTATGCGTGGGGAAGGTATTAGCACTCCACGTCATCCTTTCTCTAATTATTTATGCTTATTAATAGTTTACCCTTTTATTTATAGAGAAAAAGACTTAATTAAATTTTTAGTTTTTAGAGCTTGACAAGAGTGGACTCTTGCTCCTACGTACCTCCAGATGCAATGGAGGAATCAAAGCTACGTAGTTCTTCCTGAAAAAGGTTTGTTAGTTGGTGTTTTTTAGTGTAGGGGTCCTAGGATTCCTTGAACTGCATGACTCATCGATTTCTAGGACATTGACTAACCCGATTGTACAACCGACTTAGTCCCCTACTTTTGAAAGTATTTTTGAAGTTTTTTGAAAGAAGTTTGTTTGATGTGAGGTGAGTTGGTTTTAGAATAGGTATTCTAGAACTTCTAAACTGTACAGCTCATTAGTTCTAGAATGTTGACTAACCCGGTTGTACAACCGACTTAGTCTTTTATTTTAGAAAAAAATAATTTATTTGTATTTTTATAAGTTTTTAGGATTACTGAACTGTACAGCTCATTGGTCCTAGGATGATGACTAACCCAGTTGTACAACCGACTTAGTCTTTTATTTTAGAAAAAAATAATTTATTTGTATTTTTATAAGTTTTTAGGATTACTGAACTGTACAGCTCATTGGTCCTAGGATGATGACTAACCCAGTTGTACAACCGACTTAGTCTTTTATTTGATTTTTGAAGAAATAAACTAATTCGTGCATAAAAAAAGACAAAAACGGATAATTAATAAAGACTAGGCTAAAATAAATAAATAAACAAATAAATAACTATATACATAAATAAATATGAATAGATATATACATAAACAAATAAATAAATAGATTATATTATAAATAAATGTTAAATAAATATGTACATAAAAATAAACAAAATAAATACAAAACTAACATGGACTCGACGATTGTCGAACCGAACCGAACAGTCTGACCAGGTCAATCGCGAATCGGACTCCTATCTGGTCCATTTTGAACCCAAGACCGCAAGAACCGCTTTGAGAATCTGAAAGCCGACTCAAAACGTCCAAATGATCAAAGACGGGCTTTTAGTGAAATGGGCCGCGAACGCTTTGACCCAAGAGATCACTTAACCTGCCAATGATCTCCTCCCCTAATCTTCACCTCTCAACCCCTTTTATATCTAATTGCTAGGGAGCTCTTGTTTCTTGTGAGCAATGTGGGACTAAAACAAGGTGGAGAAAGCAATTCCCCTTTAAAACACAATTCTCGTTTTTCTCAAACCTGTCACCGTAAAATTGTGATTCCGGATTCGTTAACCGTTGGATCGTCTTCCATTTTTTACAGTATGTTCGTGAGACATATATCTCCGCTTTCACCATTCGGATCGTCGAAACGAGGTCTGAGAAGAGATTAAAGACAATGATCTGAATCAGCCCCTCAAACGAAGGAAAGGTACTGGTGGCACAGTTGTGGTGAATGGGGAGGAACATGTTGATCAGGTTGAAGTAGAAGATAAAGCTAAGATTTGCAATTAGGAGTTAGGACCTGTGGTGGAATGCATGGAATTGTTTTATTTTGGGTAAGGTACCTGTAGTGTAACCATCAACAAAACTGAAACTGTTGTGGTTTTTGGCGTGTTTGAAAGAGAATTTAGCCATCGGGATACCTTTTTTGAAAGGGCAAGTCAATGCGTTTTTAATGTCTTTGGTCTTGATTTTGTTAACAAAGGCCTATCACCCCAATTTGCAAAGCAATGAACTTTGTCATCTATAAATTATAATGACTTCAACAAAAACAAAAAAAAAATAATAAAAAAAATATTACAATGATATAAGAACTCGGACAAAATTGGGGTATAACAGCTGCCCCTCTTTATTTATATTTTACAAAAAATTTTTTAGTAGAAATAGAAATAAAGATAGAATAGACGTCAATTTTGTCCGTTTAGACTTGGCGTATTAACCGCGAACAAAATGAAGGATCGCTCGGGATCTGAAGGAGCACTAAGGCTCTGAAAGCCCACTCGGGGTCTAAAGGAGCACTAAGGCTCTGAAGGACCACTAAGGGTTTGAAGGAGCATTAAGGCTCTGAAGGACCACTCTGGGTCTGGAAGGCTGCCTAAGCCTTATTCGAAGGACCATCGTGGTCTGAAGGAGCGCAACTAGCTACGGTACTAGTTAAACGGTCAATAGGGGCCTTTATACTCGAGCGGCCATGATGGGTCAAGATCAGGTCTAGAACTGATATGTTGACCATGAAGGACGTCCATTGTGAAGGTCCACGCAGGGTCTGTGAAGGTCCGTCGGGCTCGACTCCGACGTTGCGACCTGGGCCACTTAGGGCACTGCTCTGAAGGACCACTTGGGGTCTATATGGGTCTGAGGGATCAAGCTGGTGATCTGTGATACGATATGAGATCAACGCTTAAAGCGCAGATATTAGAGGAACAAATATAGGGACTGACACTTTATGTGTTTATCCGAGCACACCTAACGAATGCATCTACTGAGAAGGGGAAAACCAATCTACGTTTGATGAAGCAATTAATGGTGCTAGCAATGATTGGTATCTGGTAGGATGTGGAATGACTTTTTCCCTTTTCTCTTTTTGCTTATTGCTTTTCGCTTTTTTTTTTTTTTTAAATGATGAATGCCAAATGTGAATATGATGCAAATGAAATGCTCGGGTGCAAATGCTATGGTGCATGAGGTGATGATATGATATGATATGATATGATATGATATGATATGATATGAGTGATTGGGGTATAGAAACATTTTTGGTAATGATGAGATGTGAGACTTTAGATGCGAGAAGCAGAGGTGAATATTGATCATTCTTTGAAAAAAATTAGTTTTGATTCAATACTTCAGCAATCTCAATGTTGTTATTTACAGACACTGATGTGAAAAAGTATTTGCAAGCTCGCTCATTTTTCTCTTCCATTTTGATGCCCCATGATGATCGAAGTTTTGGCCCACACAGCTAAATAAGTGGATTTCCAACATCATATGATCATTTTGTGTTTTCTCTCTCTGAAGCATTGTTTTGTGAAGATGTATAGTAGTGCGAATATAGATGAATGAGTCAGTTAACTTGGGGTTCTAAAGACCTAGGGTGTGGACATTTGTGGCACATGAAGGGGTGAATGACTGACTGGTCTTTGTCAAGGTCATGAAAGGTAGGTTTTCCCAAGCCAAGAAATGCAGGACTGCCCCAATTTAGATTTGATGACGGTGAGTGAATAACTTGCCCCTGTCTAGTGGTGACAAGCTAGGGGTGTAGAAGATGATGAACTGAGAATGCATTGTCTTTGGAATGAAAGGCGGAAAGCAAGAGAATTTGTCTCAACCCATAGAGTTTGGTGTTGCCCCATTTATGGTAAGGACAAGATTGCCCCGGCTAGAGTAGCAGCGTTTTTAGGGTAATGAGTTGAGAAATTGCCCCGGTATTGTTTTGTGGATATGAATATGACAAGGGATGAGGTGAGTGTCGGGTGAATTTCCCCATTTGTAGGTGGAGTGAAGAGTGACAGGATTGCCCCACTTGGAATGGTGTTTCGAATGGTTGCCTTTAGTGAGATCGGGAAAGGTGACGGAGTAAGGGTTATGGGTTTTTGGAGATGGTTAAATACGACTGTATAGACTGGGAGTGGTATGGGATGGACACTGGACAAATTTCCCCAAGTTCAAATGGAATAGATGGTGAAAGGGATGCCCCACTCTAGGATCTCGGTGACGATCCTAGTATAAACTTTTGGTTCTCTATAAAATGACTCCCAGACTATGATAGTCTTGAGTTTCGCTATGATGACAACACCACTTGGTGATCACTAAACTTTGCCTTGGTATAATTGTAACTTGAACGAATCTTGTAGTCCAAGCCCTTTGATTTCTTTTCTTTTTTTTTTTTTGAGTTTTTTTTAGATATATTTTTTTTGAGCAAACATATTATAAATACATAAACCGACTTGTCCTGAAATTAAAATTTTTGAGAAAACAAAAGCAATCAGTCATTGATAAAATGAACTCTAGAGGGTTGTAATTTGGCTGAAGGTTAGGGTTTATGACGAAAAGGATTATTGAGCTCAAAGAGGTGTTTGAGGATTGATGGGACAGATGATTTTTATTGGTGGTGTAACTTGGCTAATGGGTAATGATTTATGAAGGAAAGGGTTATTAGGCTTAAATGAGTGTTTGAGGTTTTATTGACGTGCCTCATGATAGAATGGACTTGTTTAGGGATATAACTTGGCCAAGGGTTTGTGAACGATAGGATATTTGGGGGTTTATTTCAGACAAGGATCTCTTATGCATTTAATGGTAAGAAGTATCAGCTCATAATTGTACCACTTTTGCTTTTTCGTGGTTTTTCGATCCTCTTTTTTGATTTCACTTTCTTTTTTTGATTTTGATTTTTTGCTTTTTCTTTCTTTCGAGCTGAGTGACTTGATAAAAATGATACACCATTTTTGATGTGGAATTGATCCTTGTCTAGGGTGATTGAAAGTTTCTTTGGATTTTGGCTTAAGGTGAGTGGCAAAGGATTTCTTGAGGATATGGGAAAATGGTCAAACTTCATTTCAAAACATGATTGCTCGTTTTCTCAAAAATTAACTTAAGGACAATAATTTATTTACTTTTATATATTTGCTCTTTTTTCTTTATTTCTCCTTTTTTGTGTGCCCTAATTTTTGCTTAGGCCGCTCTTACGAGTTTTCAACCTAACGGGCCTTTTTGATTTTTTTGTAAAGGACTTGCACCAAGGGAATACAATGTTGACAAGGTATTTTGGAGATCACAAATTTGCCCCAGTGTGAGGGTCTCAAGTGTTATTTCAATAGTGAGAACAAACCAAAAATTCGACTAGTCAGGGGAGTATGTACTTTTTGGTGGTCGTGGTGGGATAAGACTTGGACGGGGAATGATGACAATGTAGGGACATTAACTGACTCAAACAAGAATGAAGACATATGTGACACACAAATCACTATATGAATGTATCATAGAGAGTTAACATCAGTTTTAACATGAAAGAAATTTTTGGTGGACCATTTCGTTCATTCATCATGGGGTGGATGAAATGCAACACTTTGTTGAAAAAAAGTGTGAACGAGCTGTTAATTTGAAAAAAAATTGAGTGCCTTGAAACACCTTGAGCTCGCAACTAAGTATGGCTAAACTTTTTCCAAAAAAGAATGATTTATTTCTCACAAACGCCTCATCTCACATCAAAGTTTTTTTTTTAGAATAAGAATTATGCTCACTTTTTGATACATGATGTAAGTATGTGAATGAATGAATGTACATGAAATGAGAATGCGAATGAATAAAATGTGCATGAAATGAGAATGAGAGTGAATGAATATGAAAGTGTAGTTTATCTATCGCGTCGGGGAATTATAAGCTTTTTATTTGGAGAGTAAAGTACAAAGTTTGATTTTGACTTTAGCATGCATGGCTTCTCTCCAAAATAAAGTTTTTTTTAACTCCCTGGCGGTCATAAAAATGCATGCAACATAAGATGTTTATTTTATTATTTTTGTAATGCAAAAAAAAAAGAAAAAAATGTATGTAATATATTTCCTAAAACTTGTGGAAATAACAATTTTTGATTTTTCATTTTTTGGATTTTTGAATAAAGACGGTATGCATTAACATTTGTTTGAATTCAATAGTACAAAGCTCCTTTGTGACCCTAGAAAGGTATATTACAGAGTGGGTCTAAGATTTCTTTTATAGTGAGCCTCACAAGGGTAGTTCTAAAGAATCCTACACAAGGTTCCTAGAGCCAAGGACCCCAGTCAAGAACACTGACCCCAACAATAGGCAAGCTATTAGAAGGGATAGCATCCTTAAAAGGAATCAAACTCTAGGTGAGATTTTCATGACCACCCAACGAGACGCACGCCCCATGAGCCATCACTACACAATCTCGTTCTAACTTAGGTTTACGCTCGAGTCGGGTAGAGGACTTTTCTCACGTGTGTGAAGTGTAGAAGTGAAGTGTGTGTAGGAGCAATTCAAAATAACCTGAGCTCCCAAGCAGAACAAACATTCATACAAAATATCGTCTTCTATCCTAAGGTTCACATATCATATCACATAAAAATATAATATGCAAAAATAAATAAGAGAAGGGTAAAAATTAAATTAAATTCATCCTACAACTAATAGACTAGGTTTTGACTCTCTAAAAAGTTAATTCCCCAGTGAAGTCGCGGTTTGTAGCGGCCAAAGAAAAATCCAAGAAAGGATTCTTCGAAAGGTTCATAGGAAGCCGCCACCAAATTTTAGTTTAAGGGCTTGGAAAATCCCTTTTAGGTTTAAGATAAGGCTGAGTTTAGGGTTCGGGAGTCGTTATGCGTGGGGAAGGTATTAGCACCCCACGACATCATTTGTCTAATTATTTATGCTTATTAATATTTTACCCTTTTATTTATAGAGAAAAAGACTTAATTAAATTTTTAGTTTTTAGAGCTTGACAAGAGTGGACTCTTGCTCCTACGTACCTCCAGATGCAATGGAGGAATCAAAGCTACGTAGTTTTTCTTGAAAAAGGTTTGTTAGTTGGTGTTTTTTAGTGTAGGGGTCATAGGATTCCTTGGTATGCATGACTCACTCGATTCCTAGGATTTGACTAACCCGATTGTACAACCGACTTAGTTCCCTACTTTTGAAAGTATTTTTGAGGTTTTTTGAAAGAAGTTTGTTTGATGTGAGGTGAGTTGGTTTTAGAATAGGTATTCTAGAACTTCTAAACTGTACAACTCATTAGTTATAGAATGCTGATTAACCCGATTGTACAACCGACTTAGTCTTTATTTTAGAAAAAAATAATTTATTTGTATTTTTATAAGTTCTTAGGATTACTGAACTGTACAGCTCATTGGTCCTAGGATGATGACTAACCCAGTTGTACAACCGACTTAGTCTTTTATTTTAGAAAAAAATAATTTATTTGTATTTTTATAAGTTTTTAGGATTCTTGAATTATATGACTCATTGGTCCTAGGATGATGACTAACCCAGTTGTACAACCGACTTAGTCTTTTATTTGATTTTTGAAGAAATAAACTAATTCGTGCATAAAAAAAGACAAAAACTGATAATTAATAAAGACTAGGCTAAAATAAATAAATAAACAAATAAATAACTATATACATAAATAAATATGAATAGATATATACATAAACAAATAAATAAATAAATAGATTATATTATAAATAAATGATAAATAAATATGTACTTAAAAATAACAAAATAAATACAAAACTAACCTGGACTCGACGAGTGTCGAACCGAACCGAACAGTCTGACCAGGTCAATCGCGAACCGGACTCCTATCTGGTCCATTTTGACCCCAAGACCGCAAGAACCGCTTTGAGAATCTGAAAGCCGGCTCAAAACGTCCAAATGATCAAAGACGGGCTTTTAGTGAAATGGGCCGCGAACGCTTTGACCCAAGAGATCACTTAACCCGCCAATGATCTCCTCCCCTAATCTTCACCTCTCAACCCCTTTTATATCCAATTGCTAGGGAGCTCTTGTTTCTTGTGAGTAATGTGGGACTAAAACAAGGTGGAGAAAGCAATTCCGCTTTAAAACACAATTCTCGTTTTTCTCAAATCTGTCACCGTAAAATTGCGATTCCGGATTCGTTAACCGTTGGATCGTCTTCCATTTTTGACAGTAGGTTCGTGAGACATATATCTCCGCTTTTACCATTCGGATCGTCGAAACGAGGTCTGAGAAGAGATTAAAGACAATGATCTGAATCAGCCCCTCAAACGAAGGAAAGGTACCGGGCACGATTGTTGTGAATGGGGAGGAACATGTTGATCAAAGTTGAAGTAGAAGATAAAGCTAAGATTTGCAATTAGGAGTTAGGACTGTGGTGGAATGCATGGAAGCTGTTTTTATTTTGGGTAAGGTACTCAGTAGTGTAACCATCAACAAAGCCCAAATCTGTTGTGGTTTTTGGCGTGTTTGAAAGAGAATTTAGCCATCGGGATACCTTTTTTGAAAGGGCAAGTCAATGCATTTTTAATGTCGTTGGTCTTGATTTTGTTAACAAAGGCCTATCACCCCAATTTGCAAAGCAATGAACTTTGTCATCTATAAATTATAATGACTTCAACAAAAACAAAAAAAAAAAATAATAAAAAAAATATTACAATGATATAAGAACTCGGACAAAATTGGGGTATAACACCTTTCTTCAAGACTCTGTGGGTTGGAACTCATATCATGCTCGTCGCAGATGTCTTTGTACAAGTAATGGATTCGTTTGGCCGCTTCCATGTCGGCCATCAGGGTCACAACTTGATCGTCCTTGCTGTAGAACTTCATTTTCAGGTGGACTGTGGAGGCCACGCCTCAAGCTTCCCCAGTGTCGGCCGACCGCTGATGCATTGGTAGCAAGACTTGGTAGGGAGGACCAGGAATGTCGTCCTGACCGTCCTATATAGGGTGCTTTCTCCTGTGTCATCTCTAAAAGTGACCAAGAGTTCAATCGTCCCCAAGAGGTAGGTGATCGCCCCGTTAAAACCTGTCAGTGGAGTTGGATCGACCTGTGGGATGATCTCACTCCGATCTACACTCAGCTTGTCGATTAACTCTTCAAACATAATATCGGCCGAACTTCCTTGGTCGACCAAAATTTTGCGGACTTCGGTGTTGGCAAGTCTTCATCTCCAAAGGAAATGGGCGGCCTATTCGAGGCCGGTCGCTCAGCTGAAGTCGTTCCAACCATCAGAATCTCGTTCCAATTCCTCTTCATGGCTTCTTTGATTCCCTGCGATCCAAAGGGTTCCCTCCATGGATGACCATGGCCACCCTGCGGCCTTTAGATTGCCGGACGTCCTCTTCGGAGGTGTCCTTGTCCCCAGCCGCTTCTATGGCTGCTGTGGACACGGCCTTGCCTTTTAGTTGAGAGGGCTGTCCCCCGGCTCTTTCTTCAGGCCGCTTGGCACCTTCAGTTCTGACATACTGTCTTAACTTGCCCTTTTGGATGAGATCTTCTATGTCATCTTTTAGGGCCATGCAGTCATTTGTGTTGTGTCCCTTGCTTTTGTGGTACCGGCAATACTTCTTGGTTGCCCGGGCACCCTTCTTGAGCACTAACAGATCAGGCCGCTTCACACCAACGAACTCATTGTTCTGACATTCAGAAAATATCTGGGCGATAGGTGTGTTGAGCCTCGTCCGGTGCTCGTCCTTCTTAGGCTGGAACTCCGGCTTGTTGTCACGATGGTTGTCTTGAGCCTTGAACGGCTTGCTCTGCTCTTCTCTAGGTCGCACGCGGGCGGCCTTCCTTGCAGCTAGTGTCTCTTCGTAAGCCATGTGGTCGTTAGCTCTGCGAAGGAACGTGCTGAGATCGGTGTAGTGGTTCAAACTGAACTCTTCAGCGAACTTATGGTCCGGCCTGATGCCCCGCTTGAGATACTTCATCTTGTCTTTGTCCGTCAGGTCGCGAATGGTATCGGCCTCAGAATTGAAGCGGTCTATGTACTGCCTTAACGGTTCGTTGTCGCCTTGGATGACCGTGTCCAAGTGTTCCTCATAGCGGTACTGGCATCGGTTGGCCGTGTAGTTTGCTAGGAAGACTCTGATCAGACCTTCCCAGGAGGAGATGGTGTTTGGTCGCAGTGACTCCCACCATTCTAGTGCCCGGCCATCGAGCGACTGAGGAAATAAACGGCACTTCATTGTAGAACCCAGCTCCCTGTAGCTGCAGTAGTTGTTGAAGTACCTGATGTGCTTGTCAGGATACCCACGACCGTCGAATTTGTTCAGGTTGTGCAGCTTCCTTAGATCCCTTGGAATACGGTAGCGCCGGATCTCCCTCGTGAAGGGGCCATGGCCGGTCGGGATATCACTTGGCCCAAAAGGCTGCATAGTAAGGTATGCCTCGCTGGTCGGCATCTCGTAGAACCCACCACCGACCGGATGACCGTACATCGGAGGCATCTGGGGCGATCGCCCTCTGCTTCGGACGGAGTGATGCCTTCTTGGTCGCCGGGAAACATCTCTGATTTCCCCATTGCGATAATCGTTGAGCTCGTCGTTAGGGTCCCAGGAGCGGCTTCTAGATCTCCGGGAGTCGGAGGATTCGCACAAGGAATATCTCGTAGACGAACGGCCCGACTCAAGATGGTAGATGGAGTCTGAATAGTTGTAATCATATGAGGGGGAACGGCGACTGCGCACGTTCCTCCGAGCGGGCGATCTGCGTGCCCGTACCCTGCGTGCTGGAGAATGGCGAGAAGTTCTTCCACGATGACGAATGTTCCTTCGAGGGGGCGTTCTGGCTTTGCGTGAAGGGCAAGCTTGGGTGGAGGGCTCTCCGTGGTCCGCTCGCTGGCGGGCTGGGATTGACCCTCTCTCGAAACGGGATATCAGCTCGTCACGATCAGCGATGAGTTGATTTTTACTCTGAAGTAGTTGGAGAGCAGTTGTGGAACCAGCTGTTGTACTTGTTCCAAGATCGGTCCTCGTCCGCCCTGAACCGAGGGTTCTTGGCGAGGGTTGCCTTGTGATTCGTGAATGGTTACAGGCACGCCCTCTGGGGTCTGCTGCGGACGAACGTCTTGTCCGGTAGGGTCGTGCTGCGTCGAAGCCCGCGTAGTAGGTCTCTTCGAGGGCCATGTCTGAGGTAGGATAGCGCTCGGGCCTTCCACTGTGGTCGCCAAATGATCGTACCTTGATCACTGAGTGTTGATGTCGTTCGTTGTTCCTCTGTCCGGTCGTTGTAGGTGAATGAGGACCGGTCTTGAGAGCGCCTCGGGTGGTACCTGCAAAGACACTCTGACGCTCGAGTCAGAGGTGCGCTAACGGGCAGGGTATCACTGGTAGGAAAACGTGCACTGCATGCGTGGATGGAGGTGGTACTTATACCCTTTGGGGCGACCGGCGTTGCGAGAAATCCGGCGGTCGCCGAATTGCGCACAAGCCACGGGCTTGGGCGTTTATTGGATTGGGGGCGCCCATTTTTCGATCGCACCTCCTGGTATTGCTGATAAACCCAGAACAGTTGCTATTCTATATTGTTTTTAATTATTATTATTATTATTATGATTATGATAGGTCGGTCCATTAAGGATATGGTAGTGGCAGGTAACTGAAATTGGATCTCTAAGTAAGGTCATTCAATTTTATGGAAGAAGAAATAAACAAGTTGCAAATGAGGCAGTTTTAGGAATACTGGAACATAGGGATTTGGCCTCTAGTTCTAAGCCAAATCTAGTTCCCCAAATCAGAAGGCATCTTCATATTCTTACTATGATGTTTCTTAATAAAATCAGGTTTGAGATTGAAGGAAGTGGAAGTGATCTTGTACCTAAGCTTGTTGATTTTGCATTAAATGTATTGGGTCCTTATTGTCTTTAAATTATAATCATGTTGTATGATTTATTTATTGTTTCAGCTTAGTTCAACAAGCACAGAAACTCTTTCCGGAGGCAACAAATGATCCCCGAATAATTGTTGGTTCATCAAATGTAAGTTTTAAAAAATGAGTATTTTGTATTATGATTATGTATTGACATGAACATTCATATAGGATCTATTTACAATTCTGCATTGTTGTTAGTTGTTACTAATAAATTGATTGATAAAATTGGATGTTGGTGAAGGAAAGAGAACAAATAAGTTAATTGTTCCATTTTGTGTTATAATCCCGCATACCATGTCTTTAAAGACATGTCACTTACATGCCATCATTAATAATTGAGGATGCTGAAACTAGCTTGGTGTTCACATTGGGAGAAATTGTTCTATGTGCTGTGTGTAATATGTTTAATTCCATTAATCTACATACTTCTTTTTGTAACCTACTTTCTCAATTTCTGATTTTGAATTATTCTTGTGACCTTTTACAAATCAATTTGGTTGCCATTTGTAGAATTGATATTTTGTATCTGTTAGATTTAAGTTTTAGTTAGTACCTAATATTAATAGTTTTCTTATTATTGTTGTAATTTTCTAACAATTAAGGATTGTGCCTATCCACATGTTTTCTACCCATATAGAAATCCATAAATAGGACAACCCAAAATCAATACTTTATAAACTCATACCCGAATTCAAGATGAAATAGAAAGCGGAAGCGTACCTTTTGGATCCATGTAACATTGATGAGAAGATAATAATCTTGATAGAGAAATGACCTTCCAATTGTAGATTCCTTAATTCCTTAGTTCCTCTTCCAATGGGATAAAGAGAATCAATATTTTGTAATATTGTGTTATGTCTACAATTGGGGACCATAACCCCTTATTTATAAGAATCTCATGCCCTTTCATGAAGAGTCATGATTATTCAAGTTCTCTTATTTCTATTCCTACCCATCACAAAAATAGAAATAAGACTTATGGTATCTACACAATATTTTTCATGACAATTATGTCCTTAGCCATAAACCTTATATTAATTAGATCACTTTAATTTGGCTAATTAGATAATGGCCCTAACACATTAATTTATTACATGTATGACCCAAAAAATTCTAACAATCTCCCACTGGTCATATATGTATCCTTGTAAATGTGTTAGACTTTATGAGCTCAAAAATTTCCATTATAAACATTGAACATAGCACCATCTCGTCCATCAGTCATATCAATATATAGGACCAAAGCGGTTTTCATTATATCAATCATAATGAAACCCATCAATGATCACAATTATAAACACAACTAAATGACATAGATTAATCATGAAATGCGTAGCATGAAAATCACATGAAGGTGATCTATACATGTCAATTTCCAACTGGTCCTCCTTACTTTAGTGAGATCAATATTATCATACAAAGTGTAATGAACTGAATAACCAAATCTTATTTCTGATCAGACCATAATACAAATATATGAGTATGCATACATAATATCAAAACATAGAACATAACTTACAACAATGACTAACTCCCACTAAACCAAAGAATCCTCACATTGTATAACCCCCATGTGAGCAGTGTGCTCATGAAAGACCTTGGGCGGAAGACCCTTTGTCAGAGGGTCCGCTATCATGGAGTCTGTCCCTAAGTGTTCTATTGAAATCTGTCCACTTTGTACTCTCTCCTTCACAACTAGGAACTTTATGTCAATATGTTTCGATTTTGTCGAGCTCCTATTGTTATTGGAGTATAAGACGGCTGATTTGTTGTCACAAAATAACTTGAGTGGTCTTTCAATTCCTTCTATAATTCGCAGCCCTGTGACAAAGTTCCTCAGCCAAATCCCATGGTTTGATGCCTCGTAACATGCTACAAACTCTGCCGCCATGGTGGATGAAGCTACAAGAGTTTGCTTGGCACTACGCCAAGAAACTGCACCACCAGCCAACATATAGATATAGCCTGAAGTGGATCTTCTACTATCTTGGCATCCAGCAAAGTCGGAGTCAGAATACCCAATGATCTCCAGAGAGTCTGACCTCCTATATGTGAGCATATAATCTTTTGTTCTCTTTAAATACCTCATAACTCTTTTAGCTGCTTTCCAATGATCCATTCCTGGATTGCTTAAATATCTGCCTAACACTCCAACAATGTACGCTATGTCTGGGCGCGTACAAACTTGAGCATACATTAGACTTCCTACAGCTGATGCATAAGGAATCTTTTGCATTTCTTGAATCTCCAGATTTCCTTTTGGGCACTGACTGAGACTAAATCGATCTCCCTTAGCTACAGGGGTATCACTTGGTTTGCAGTTCTGCATGCCAAACCTTTTAAGCACCTTATCGATATAGCTCATTTGTGATAATCCTAGAGTACCTCGAGTAGCGATCTCGGTGTATCTGGATCCCTAACACAAATGAGGCATCGCCAAGATCTTTCATCTCAAAATTTCTTGATAGAAATCTCTTAGTTTCATGCAACATACCTGTGTCATTGGTGGCAAGCAGTATGTCATCAACATACAATACCAGAAAAATACACTCGCTCCCACTGAATTTATGATACACACATTCATCAATTATATTCATCTCAAAACCAAAAGAGAGAATTACATGATGAAATTTGTGATACCACTGACGAGATGCCTGCTTTAGCCCATAGATGGATTTAGTCAATTTGCAAACTATTTTCTTTGGATCTCCCGACACAAAGTTTTCTGGTTGCACCATATAAATCGTTTCATCAATGTTTCCATTAAGAAACGCTGTTTTGACATCCATTTGATGAAGCTCCAAATCATAATGTGCAACAAGAGCCATGATTGTCCTAAAGGAGTCTTTCGATGAAACCGGAGAGAAAGTCTCTTTAAAGTCAATCCCTTCCTTTTGAGTATAACCCTTGGCTACAAGACGAGCTTTATACCTTTCCACATTACCTTTGGAATCCCTTTTGGTCTTAAAAATCCATTTGCAACCAATGGGTTTCGCACCTTCAGGTAATGGGACAAGTTCCCATACTTTATTATCTTGCATAGATTTATACTCCTCATTCATTGCTTCAATCCACTTTTCTGAATTTGGATCTTCTATGGCTTGACGAAAATTGATTGGATCATTTTCCATCATGCCAACATTTTCCTCATGCTCCTGAAGAAATACTATGTAGTCATTTGGAATAGCACTTCTTCTTTCTCTTGTGGATCGTCGCAATGGCACTGGTTCTTGAAGCACTGGTTCTTGAGGATCTTGAGTTTGTTCTTCAGTATCAACTAATTCACCTTGAGTGGAAGTTTGAATAACAATGTCTTGAAGATGTTCTGAATTTGCTTCGTCAGAAGCAACTACATGAATTGGTTCTGGAATTGAAACCAATTCTTCCTCAAAGACAAAGTCTTTAACCTTATTTCTCCCCCCAAACTCAATATCCTCAAAGAATGTGGCAGTTCCCGTCTCAAAAATTGTCTTTAATTTGGGATCATAAAACTTATAGCCCCTGGATCGTTCAAGATAACCAATGAAGTAGCTGCTCACTGTTCGGGGATCTAATTTCTTTTCATTTGGCTTATAAGGCCTGGCCTCGGCCGGACATCCCCATATATGAAAGTGATTTAGACTAGGCTTTTTGCCTGTCCAAAGCTCATAAGGTGTTTTGGCAACTGCTTTAGTTGGTACTCTGTTTAGAATGTAAGCTGCAGTCTTTAGTGCCTCTCCCCAGAGTGACTCTGGTAAGGTAGAATGACAAATCATACTCCTTACCATATCCTTAAGATTTCGGTTTCGTCTTTCAGCCACACCATTCATGCTAGGCGATCCTGGCATAGTGTACTGTGGGACGATTCCACATTCCTCTAGGTATTTGGCAAAAGGCCCTGGACGTTGTTCACCTGAACCGTCATATCTACCGTAATATTCACCACCACGGTCAGATTTGACACTCTTAATTCTTTTGTTGAGTTGATTCTCAACTTCAGCCTTAAATGATTTGAACACATCCAATGATTGAGACTTTTCATGTATAAGAAATATGTATGCATATCTAGAGTAGTCATCTATGAAAGATATGAAGTATTGTTGACCATTCCAAGATGGTGTTGGAAATGGCCCACAAATATCTGTATGTATCAATTCTAAGACATCTGTAGCTCTATATGCACCTAATTTCTTTTCCTTGGTCTGTTTACCCTTAATGCATTCAACACAGACATTAAAGTCGCTAAAGTCAATGGAGTCAAGAATCCCATCTGACACAAGTCGTTCAACTCTATTTTTAGAGATGTGACCTAGACGCTTGTGCCACAAGGTTATTGATTTTGCACTGTTGATTTTACGCTTAGTACCACGTGATTCCACAATTAAGGTTTCATTATAGGAAACAATAGTATCAAGCAAATATAGATTGTCATACACCATAAGAGTACCAGTTCCAACAATATTTGAATTAATAGATAACCGGAATTGATTGTTTCCAAAAGAACAATCATAACCATATTTGTCCAAACAAGGAACAGAAACTAAATTTCGTCTAAATGACGGTACAACAAAAGTATCCAATAAATCCAAATAATGACCAGTACTTAATAACAACCTAAAATGCCCTATTGCCTCTACTTCTACCGACTTGCCATCTCCCACATAAATGTGTCTTTCAGCATCATTTGGCTTTCGATAACTCAGGCAACCCTGCATTGAAACACTTATGTTAGTAGTAGCAGCAGAGTCTACCCACCAAGTGTTTCTAGGTCATCGAAGCTAAATTTACCTCAGAACAGACCAGAGAAAGAAACATACCTTTCTTCTCACGCCATGCATGATACTTGGGACATTCCTTCTTGACATGTCCAGTCATGCTACAAAAGAAACAACCATTACCCTTATTTTGCTTCTTTTGTATTGGACCCTCAGCAGCTTCATTCTTTACATCCTTATATTTCTTCCTTTTGCCCTTGTTTTTAGAGGTACTTGTTAAGTGAGCACTCTCGGTCCTATCTTGCTTCATCCTTTCTTCCTCTTGCACACAATATGAAATGAGCTCGTTAAGAGACCACTTCTCCTTTTGACAATTATAGCTTATCATAAATTGACCAAATTGTGCTGGAAGAGATATCAACACCAAATGCACGAGTAAGTCATCCGACAACTCAAGCTTTAATGCCTTAAGTTTGGAAGCAATGTTAGACATTTCCATAATGTACTCTCTTATGTTTCCTTTGCCTTTATACTTTATAGAAATCAAGCTCTGAAGGAGTGTGCTTGTTTCCGCCTTATCGCTTTTAGCAAAGCGCTTTTCGATTTCAGTAAGGAAATCTTTGGCACTTGTTATTTCTTCGATATAGTACCCTAAATGCCTCGGAATGCCGCGCTTTATGATCATAAGACTCATGCGATTGGAGCGGTCCCACTTCTCATAATTTTTCCTTTCCTCGAAGTAGCGAGTGCAGTAGGAGAAGGGGCTCATCCATCCTTAAAGCAAGATCAAGATCCATGCGACCAAGAACAATTAAAATGTTCTCCTTCGGTCCTTAAAGTTGGCACCATTAAGAACCGGGACTGAATTCATGTTAGCAGATATAGTAGCAATATTAACTGTAAAGAGAGCAAAATAAAATAAATAACATAAATATACTCACAAGATGATTTGAAATCATCATAAATAAATTCAAGTAATAATATGTTTAAATAATGGCATAACCCATCTCAAGATACCTAGTGCACCATCAATATCAAGTCTTTGGACAGTAATATTAATTGCTAGTGGTACTCTTGTTGTAATGATCAAACATTGATAATAAAGCATGTCAAATAATAAACCTTCCTTTGGGCCGGTTCACTATTCACATGTAAACCAAATGATTATCACATGTTTACCATCACAAGTGTGTGTATATAAGCATGTCAAATATCAATTTTCCGTTGGGCCAACTAATACTCACATAGAAACACATACACACTAACATTTAATATTTCTTATAAGTAATTTCCATAAAAGAGATCACTTTGGTGACTTATTATTTCAATTGACTCATTAAAAATATTAAACAACTATAATTTTCTTGAATTTATTTCCTCAAACAGGATATAATTATCCAAATTATTTCAAGAATGTCCAGCGGCCGGTAATTCGGTACCTTTCATGAATCGGCACCCAACAGTGCCTTTAGAAAACGGTAATACTAAATAGTGTCCGTCAAAAATTGGATTAGTAACTAGTGCCTTCATGAATCGGTACCAAGGCAACACACAACCGCTGAAGAATCTTTCTGTTTCTGGTTTCAAAAAATATTTGTAATTCATAACGCGTGAATCCGCACAAATCTTACTGGTTGAAAATGCATGTTTACTAGTATTTAATAAAGCATTTAGGTTTTTCTTAATGTCAGAAATATTATTCTTGTGCAGAATGATATTTCTGTTCATGGGACACAAACTTGAATAAACAGAAACGACAACATACGCAGCATGAATGCAATTAATGCAGATTTTTTTTTTTCTTTCAATTGTTTTAATATATATAGATAGATGTGCGTGAATAAAAAAAACAAGCCTCAGCATGCATCCAATTGATATTGATACAGTCATTTATCAATTTCAAATGTTTCAAAAATGATATAGTCTATTTTCGAAAGACCAAATACAAATCCTAATTTCAAAAATATCCAAAATTCAAACATGAATCAAGTATGGGTGGCTCTGATACCACTTGTTGTAATTTTCTAACAATTAAGGATTGTGCCTATCCACATGTTTTCTACCCATATAGAAATCCATAAATAGGACAACCCAAAATCAATACTTTATAAACCCATACCCGAATTCAAGATGAAATAGAAAGCGGAAGCGTACCTTTTGGATCCATGTAACATTGATGAGAAGATAATAATCTTGATAGAGAAATGACCTTCCAATTGTAGATTCCTTAATTCCTTAGTTCCTCTTCCAATGGGATAAAGAGAATCAATATTTTGTAATATTGTGTTATGTCTACAATTGGGGACCATAACCCCTTATTTATAAGAATCTCATGCCCTTTCATGAAGAGTCATGATTATTCAAGTTCTCTTATTTCTATTCCTACCCATCACAAAAATAGAAATAAGACTTATGGTATCTACACAATATTTTTCATGACAATTATGTCCTTAGCCATAAACCTTATATTAATTAGATCACTTTAATTTGGCTAATTAGATAATGGCCCTAACACATTAATTTATTACATGTATGACCCAAAAAATTCTAACAATTATGACTTATGAAGGTAAGTTTTCTCTTGGTCCTTGGTACACAATTTGTTCATCTGTGATGAGTAATAAATATATCGTCAAATAGTTCATAAGTTTCTGGTGCTGGCTATAGTAGAGAAACTAGCGCACTTTCATTCATAATATGGATGGATTGTTGGATTGAGCTGTTCCATTCATGTTTGTTATAGAGATGTTAGGTGATTCTAACTTACCCTGTCACCTTTTTTCACACCTTGCTATTAGGATCTTTTTCTGTAGTTAAAGTTTTTGGTGCTATCATTTAACTATTTAGAGAATTGTTTTTCAAAGTAAACGCCTATTTTTCAACATTTTTGTTTCTATTTAAGGCTCAACGTAATAGCAGTAGCATTTATATCTTTGAGGTGGAAACAATATACGCAGTAAGTGATGATATATATATATGTATTTTGTACTTTATTCAGCTTTCATCAATTGAAGCTGTTGCAAAGGCACTACTGGGTCTGGGTGATCATGATCAAAGGCGACCACCAATTCATGTTCTTGTCATATGCTCAATACGAGTTGCATGTCAATCTTCTGTGTTCAAGTTGTGATGAGAGAAGCAAGACTTGCTTTAGAGCATAAATAAAAGAATTTCGGATAGAAATAATGGGGAATACCAGCAAGGAAATGAAGTTTGAGGAAGATCTTGAGGAGGATCAAGTGTCAAATTCGAAGAGTAAAAGTGAATAAGTTTGAATTTTGGATGTTGTCTTTTGTTAGTAACTAGAAACTCTAGTATATTATATATTATATAGCACATTGACATCTTTTATGCAATAAAGTGTATTTATTGTGTGGAGAATTAATTTAAATCAATCATTTCGAATTAGAGAGTAAAAAAATTAAAAATATGATGAATTTGGTCACACAATATGGTCTCTAGGCAACTTTCACTCTCTAAATTGGACACTAATTATTTGCTAAAGCAGTTGTTGCAAAATCAGTCATTAAATCAGTCGCTAAAATCGGTTGCTAAATCGGTCACTAAATCATTGTCCTATATTCTAAGTCTCCAACAATATTCAGCTGCATTTTATAATTATGAGCCTGATATGCCTCCTTCTTTTACCTCGAAGCTTAATTCACATCTTCATATGTTTAATGATAGGCTTAAATAAAACTCAAGTGGGATTAAAAAAAATTGAAAAACGCAAATAAAAACTAATGGGTTAATGATATCTATAATTATTAAATTAATGGGTTAATGATATCTATAATTTTATGGTATTTAGTATGAACTTTAAATACACAAATAATTTAACCTTATTTTTAAAAAACCACAACTAAAAAATATTAGTACTATTAAAATAGAAAATAATGTGGGTCACAAAAATTAGAAAATGTGAGTTTGATTTGTGGAATGATTGTGGTGGGTATGTATGGGTAATTGTTGCAAACGCAGGGTTATTTTTGTAATTTGAACTTAAAGTACTATTCACCTTACATTCTGAGATCCATCGGCTTTCAATAATTGAAGCGCACTTTCCTCTTTGCGATCTCAATGTCGACGCCACTCAAATGGTGTATGTGTACCGCTCTATTCAACCATGTTTTCGCTAAGAAATTCACGGGTTCGCGGGCTCCGGTTGAATTTGTCACATGGATCGGGTTGAGGCGAATCTGAGAGGCTGAGATCAGGTTTGTGAATTCGTTCCACACCATCCTATTTGCGACAATCTATGTATATGTTAGTCGCCAATTGGTTACAATCCTGTTTGGGCTACTTTGTTTTGAAATTCTAAGATATCGAAGGACTGCAATTTCTAAAGTATTAGATCGATTGGAGCATCAATTAGAGCATCGGATTATAACCGTGATTTAATCTTTGAATACAGGTTCATATCAAAACGTTTGGAGCATCGTTGGGCATATTTCTATAATATAAGTGATGGTAGGTAATTGTTCCACAGCCAGTTCCGCCGTGAGTGTGTTTTTGTGACAATCTACCGCATTTCATTTGATGACCATTGTTTCTCCTGAAAGGGTTTGGTAACTCAAGTTTTCATTATTGAACAGCAAGTTCCACCATGTGAAGGGTTATTTTGTGACTCCAATTTAATTTTCATTGTTGTACAGCAAGTTCCACCTTAACTGCTACTGTTGCTGGATATAACTAAATTCTTGAAATTTGATTTGCAGGTGCTTTCTAGAGGCTGTTGATAAGCGCTCAATGTCACCAACAGTAAGCATGACTGCGCTAAAGTGTATGTATATATGTTAATAGAGATGTAGAAAAGTCAAAGTCAACAGCCACATAAGATGTTGACTATGGTTGACTCACCAACATGTCAGCGCCACTTCACACTACTCTATTAAGTAACTTAAAGTAAATGTAACTTTACTCTTTTATCTTTTAGGTTAGCTTTACTCTTTGAGCTTGTATTCAGATTAGAGTTAGGTTTTCAATCTCTTAGTCTCTAACTGAATTCGGTTAGTTAGCTTCTAGATTTTGTTACAATTCACTGATGTATATATACTGTAAATTCTCATTGAATGAATTCAGTTGAGCATTTTAACAAACTTGCAGTTTCCATTTCTCTCTCTTTCTCTCGATGAATACTTCATCATCTTCATCGCTTTCAATGGATCTTGCTACGTTTAAGATATGGTATCAGAGCTCTTAATCGGAGCTCTGCCACCACCGCTTCACTCTGTTTCTCTTCGCTCAACTCGGAATCTAGTTCTTCTCATCATCAATGGCTACCGTGATACCAGATGATGGTGAGATCCACACTTCACCAAACACAGAAAACGGAAATGGTTCATCCAACACCAAAGCATATCAAAGTGATATGCTCAATCCCTACTTCATGCATCCGAGTGACAATCCAAGCACAACGATTGTCACACCGGCGTTGAACGACAATAATTACCACACTTGGTCGAGGGCGATGACAATGGCGTTGCGTTCGAATGGACTGATCAATGCCAGCGAGCATTGGACGACCTGAAAGCGGATTTGACCAATCCACCCATCATGGCCAAGCCGCTGCCGGGGGAAACGCTATATCTGTATCTGGCGATCACAGAAGAAGCTTTGAGTGTCGTTCTAGTCAAAGAATGCGACACAAAGTAGAATCCAGTGTACTTTATCAGTAAAGTGTTACAGGGACCAGAAACCAGATACCAGAAGATTGAAAAGCTGGCCTTTGCACTTTTGGTGGCCGCTCGCAGGTTAAGACCGTATTTCGTGGCGCACCAGATCATGGTAAGGACAGACCAGCCCATAAGACAGATTCTCCACCGTCCAGATCTGGCAGGCCGCATGATTAAATGGGCAGTAGAACTCAGCGAATTTGGAATTAAGTTTGAAGCCAGGTCGTCGGCCAAAGCGCAAGTGTTGGCCGAATTCATTGCTGAAATGACCCCGATTGCTGACGACCGACCAACCACCACTTGGACCCTGCATGTTGATGGTTCTTCTAACTCTAAGGGAAGTGGGGCCGGCTTGATTTTAGAGAATTTCGAAGGCTTGGCCGTGGAGGTGTCACTCACGTTCGCTTTTCACACGTCAAATAATCAGGCAGAGTATGAGGCCTGCATAGCCGGGCTATTGCTTGCTAAAGAGTTCAACGTCGACCGCGTAGAGCCGGGCGACCAGAAGGAAGAGAAGCTCTTGAGGCAGCGGGGGACCAAGTATTCGGTCATTGAAGGGAAGCTATATAGAAGAGGTTTTTCTTCCCCACTACTAAGATGTTTGTTGTCGGTCGAAGTCGACCACGTTTTAAGGGACATTCATGAAGGTGTATGTGGCAGCCATCAGGGCGGTCGCTCCATAGCAAAGAAAGCCCTTAGAGCCGGCTATTACTGGCCGACTATGGACGAAGACGCAAAAAAGTTGGTCCAAAAATGCAAGAAGTGTCAAGTGCACGCCGATGTTCACATATCCTTCTTCAGAACTACAGAGTCTCACCGCACCGTGGCCGTTCGCTTGGTGGGGGATGGATCTGCTGGGTCCGTTCCCGCCCGCTCCAGGCCATTTCAAGTTCTTGATCGTGGCAATCGACTATTTCACGAAGTGGATAGAGGCCGAGCCTCTAGCAACAATAACGGCGGCAAAAGTAATAAAGTTCTTTGGTCGAAATGTGCTAGCCCGATTTGGGGTCCCCCAACAGCTGATAACAGATAATGGGACCCAGTTTGCTGACAAGAAATTCGGAGAAATGTTGGCCGGCCTAGGGGTGAAACAGCGTTATACCTCGGTCGAGCACCCGCAGACTAATGGGCAAGCTGAAGCGGCCAACAGAATCGTGTTGCGTGGTTTGAAAAGGAGACTGGACGGGGCTAAGGGGAACTTGGCGGAAGAGCTTCAATCGGTGCTATGGGCCTATAGGACGACCCATCATTCCACGACGGGCGAATCATCTTTCAGACTTGTCTATGGGACTGACGCGGTCATTCCAATTGAAATGGGCGAGCTAAATTGGAGGACGACCAATCCACCAACAGTGGCAGACAATGAACGGGCCACCAGAGAGGAACTGGCTCTGGTTGACGAGATGCGCACTAAGGCGTCTCTTAGGGAGCAACTTATTAAACAAAAGGACGCTGCAAGGTATAACTCTCGCGTCCAAAAAAGGGAGTTCTTCGTCGGTCAGCTCGTTCTTAGGCGAGCAGATGTAGGAAATAAGAACGCTCGTCAAGGAAAACTTGCCCCCAACTGGGAAGGACCGTATCGTGTTGTCAACAAGGCCGGCAAAGGGGCCTATGAATTAGAAACCATGAATGGGGTGACCATACCCAGAACATGGAACGCTGAGAAAGTACTATGTTTAATGTCTTAAAGGTTTCATGAACGATCAGATATTAAATGAATGTTAGGCGGGCGCTCTTTTTCCCCACAGGGGTTTTTTGCAGAGGCCCGACCTTTAAAAATTGCCCTGGTATTTTACTTTTCCATGCAAGAATGTGTGCCCGGCCGCTCATCATTCGAGTAGCAGCAGAGCGACCGTAAGACCACCGAGTTGGTCTATAACGAAAGCCATCGAATGGCCCAAGGGTCAAAGAAGGACCCACAAAACGAGCGTAGGCCGCCGAGCGACCTACAACGAGCGCCATCGAATGGCCCAACGAGAGCCGCCGAGCGTGGTGGCCCACAAAATTTTACGAGTGCCATAGTATGGCCCAAACGAGCGCCATCGAATGACCCAATGAGAGCCGCTGAGCGTAGCGGCTGATAAAGTTAAACGAATGCCATAATATGGCCCAAACGAGCGCCACCGAATGGCCCAACGATAGCCGCTGTGTGTAGCGGCTCACAGAAAATAGCTACCGTTTAATCTACGCGCGCGTGCAAATTAACAAGCGGACATGCAAACGGCCTATAAGCGACAGAAAAATTAACTTGCATTCAAAAGCGAAAGAACATAAGTGTATTGATTACAAAAGTTGGATGCCAAGGTCGTAACCAGGGCACCCTTAATATCAACCACTTAGTGTGAAGCACCACTTACACTTTTTTATTACAGAACCAAAGTCTGGTGCATTTAACTAAGAAAAAACACCCGTGATTATATTTCCATGAAATCAGTGGGGTCATTCATCTTTTCCACGGGGTTTTAATTTATTACTAGATTATAAACTTATGTTCCCCAAAACTTAATGGCAGCATGTTGCGACTGGTGGTTCAATACGGACAATTGTGTATTAAACTGTATGTTGCTACTCCAGAGAAAAGTAGATTGAAAGCTACAAGAGCAATGTACGTGCATGGCTTTCAATTCATGTTATTATCAAGTCCTTAAACCCAAAGTAAAAGCTCCTCATGGTAACCATGGTTCCCAAAGCAGCATGTGATATTGGAAAATGTAGAGAATAAATGCTCTTTTGCTGTTTTGCATTCTTTTTTCAGTTTTTCGAAATTTTACATATAGAAATAGATATCAAGTTTTATAAAAATTATAGCTACAGGTATCGAACCCATTACCTGTAAAAATTATTAGTAGCTACATGAACTCTGCATCATCATCATCATCATCATCATCATTATTATTATTATTATTATTATTATTATTATTATTATTATTATTAGGTCTCTATAAATTTAAATATATTCTGAAATTATATATTTATTTTTGTAAGAATTTTTTCTAACAACTGTGTGATACAAGAAACCCTCTTTGATCAGGCGAATTAGATGTTAAGTGAACCCTAGTTCACACGGTGATACACTAAGTCATTCGTGGTTTAATGAATTGGACGCGAAGTGATGTCGAGTTCATAGTGACACATGAAATCCTCCACGATCATTGAATCCTTACGAGCACTGTGATACATGGAATCTTCATTGGTCGGTTGAAATCCTCAACGGGCAATGATTCATTATTAGCACAGTGATACATGGAATCATCCTTGGCCAATGGAATCATAAGGCAAATGAATCCTAGTTATCACCATGATACATGGAGTCATCTTTGATGGTAAGTGAATCCTTGTTTACAGTTTGATGCATGGAACCATCCACACTTAGTGGAACTGAATTCTAAGTGGACCATATTTCACACGGTGATATATGGAGTCATCCATGGTTTAATGAACTGGACACTAAGTGATGCCGAGTTCAAGTGGCACATGAAATCCTACAGAGTTAGTGAATCCTTGTTATCGTATGATGCACAATTAGATCTTCCATGGTCAGTGGAACCTACTGATCAAGTGAAAGCTAGTTCACTATTTGATCAGTCGAATCAGATGGTAAGGGAATCCTTGTTTATACTGTGATGCATTGAATCACCCACACTCAGTGGACTTGGACGCTAACTGTTGCTGAGTCCATATGTAATGCATGAAATCCTCCACGGTCAAGAAACCAAAAGTTTAGTGAACCCTAACTAGTTCACACTATGATATAGGAAATCATTTATGGTTAGTCGACCTAGACGCTAAGTGAATCATCCACAGTTTATGTAACAAAAAATGTATTTAAACAAAATTAAAAATTAAATATATTGTTAACTAAATTAAATAATTAATTAGTTTGTTAACTAAATTAAAAAAATTAATTATATTGTTAAACAAAATTAAATAATTAATTATATTGTTAACTAAATTTTGCAGCCACCACAAAGTGTGACAGCAGTGTGACGGTCATCGCATAGACGAAGACAACAATTGCCTAGTGGCACACAACCGATCCAATAATTCCATAGAAAATTGTACAATTTTCATCTCCTCAAGCTCATTTTTCCCTTCTTCAATCTTTTATCGCCTAGTTCTCCCGGCCTATATTCATCTCCTCACACTCATTTTTTCCCTTCTTCAATCTTTTATCGCCTAGTTCTCCCTATCTCAGTATGCATCCTTAATATCACGATATTCTTTCACCATCAATGGAACAACCACAATAACTTGTCACTGAGCAATAGATCCACTGTAGATCCAAACATGCAAGCTCTCGAGCGAATCTTCTGGCTCTCGACGATCAAGAATTTGATCTTGGGATCCATACGACAAGTTCAATGACTACAAGCGCGAGGGGAGAATACATGATATTTCCCATGCCGATCCTCGGTACGCCGAGCGACCAAGGAGGCCTCGTTCTGAATGTTGTAACACCCTAAATGATTTAATTAATTATTTGATTAAATTATTTAAGTGTTGCATTATTTTATTTATATTAAATTATTAATATAGTCTTTTAATTATAATTGAAGGGAGTGGTATCAATAATTCCGGGGTGGCAAGTATTGGCCCAAGAGCCCAAGCCCAATTACTTAGGCTCCTAGGGTTGATGCAATTCGCATCATTTGGTGAAAGAAGGAGAGAAAACGAAAAAAAGAAAGAAAGGAGCGAAGAGAGGAGAAGAGAGAAGAGTGAAAATCGGCGCTAGCAAGGAGGGAGAAGAAGGGTTTGATCGCACCAAGGAAAAAGGGAGAAGAAGAGCTTCTTTGTTGCTGTGGTTCTGTTGGTGACTCCGTAGAGAGCTCTGTCTTCGGTTTAATCAAGGTAAGGGTTGGTCTTGCCTTATAACAAGGGATATAATGGGTTGTATGTTAGGGTTAGAATATTGATTGTGTTTTTGATGTGGTTTGATGATGAAATTGTATTTTCAATGACCTTTGAATGAGTGAGTGATTTTGTGAATTATATGAATTGGGTGGAAATCGAATTGCATGTGAAATGTGTGTTAGAACATGTATTTGAAGGTGTTAAAACAATTAGGAGATGTTTTGAAATTGTTGTTGATGATTGAGTTTAGGAAAAATTGGAGAAATTGGGTTTTAGGGACCCTAAGTGTCATAGGCGCCAAATGCAAGGAAAATGGCGCCTATCTTTGTGTTGTGTTGTCTTTGTGTGTGTGTTGCTTCACTGGCGCGTGGCTGCCCAAAATGGCGCTCGTGTGTGTGTCTTGTAGTGTTTAGGCAAGGCGCTGGTGGGGCGCCAGTTGCTATGTGTCTTGTGCTCAGGTGCGTGGCGCCAAAATGTGGCTGCCTATGCGCCTGTGTGTGCTTTGTTCAAGTGCAGGGCGCCAATGTGGCTGCCCTATGGCGCTGGTGTGGCGCCATGTTGCTTGGTGTGTGTGGCGTGTCTAAGTGTCGGGCGCCAATTTGGCTGCCAGGCGCTGAGTGTGGCGCCATGTGTGCCGGGTGCATGGCTTGTCATGTAGTGGCGCCAATATTCTTGCCAGGCGCCTAGTAGTGTGGCGCCGAGTTGTGTGGCGATGTGTGTGTGCGTGTGTGGTCTTTGCGCGCAGGCGCCAAATGGCTGCCCGGCGCGCCCATATTCTTGTCGTGTCTAGACCGGGCGCGATTTGGCTGCCAGGCGCCGTGTGTGTGTGCGTGTGCGAGAGCGATGTCTCGATTTGTGTCTTAGTTTGTGTCTAAGTGCGTATTTGCGTTCTGGCGCCAATGTTGCCCGATTTGCGCGCTGTGTGTGGCTGTGTTGCCACAGGGGGCGCTAGTTTGCTGTGTTTTTGGCGCTGTGTGCTCGTGTTGCCTGAGGGCGCGGTGTCTTTGTGCTTTTGGCGCCTGGTGGCTGTGTTGCCATTGGGGGCGCTAGTTTGCTAGAGTTTTGGCGCCTGGGTGGCTGTGTTGCCACAGGGTGCCAGTTTTGGTGGTTTTGGCGCCTGGTGCTGCCTGTTTGGTCATTATGTGCTGTTTTGGTCCATATGTGCTAGTTTGGTCCTTTATGTGCTGTTTTGGTCCTTTAGTGCTGTTTAGGTCCTTGTGGTAAATTTCTTAGGGCAAAGATGATGATGTGTGATTAAATGATGAAGTTGATGACGGATGATTTGATGATGATGTTATTGACGATGGGTCTATTGACCAAAACTAAAAATGATGATAATGTTATTGACGATGGGTCTAGTGACCAAACTAAAAATTGTGATAATGTGAGAGATGATGTTGATGATGCATGAATTATGATTGTTGGTTGCTCATGGAGTCTCATGCATCTCATGTGCATTTTATTGACGATGTGAGGCTTCGGCCATTCGAGCTATTGACGATGTATAAGGCTCAACTATTGACGATGATATTGACGATGATGCCCATAGTGGCTAAATTTATTGACGATGAATGGTACCACATGCATGATTGCATTTCATTGCATTCATTCCCATAAATGATAGATGCTCTGCTGATTGGTATCTGATATGTTGTGGATCTTTGTATAGATGTGTATGTGATGCTGTGAATGATTAAATTCTATGATCTGATATATTACTTATTATAGCCTTTGTTATGTGGTTTGAGACTCTCCCCTTATGTTGTTATTTACCACAGGTAACCATGAGTGAAGGCTTATTCCCTTCAGTTCCCGAGTCGGTCTGCTCTGATACGTAGCACCTAGGGGATGGGCTTAGACTTCTAGTTGTTTAGTCTTATTTGGCTGTTGAACAATCTATTTGATATTATTATGTATTTGTTGAGACTGTGATCTGGTTGTTCTGAGATTTCCTTTTATTTCCGCTGCGAGATGTATTAAGTTATTATGTGAACTGTATTACTATGTTTTGAGGATTCCATCCCACGTGAAAAGTGTTACGTATTATTTTGACGTATAAGATGATTGGTTTTATGATGTCGTTGTTTTAATGAAGTAAATGTAGCATCCCGTTTGGATGAATTAAAATAAATAATTTTTAAAACTCTGATATTTATTATAAATTGCCGGGTAGAAATGGGGTGTTACAAACGTCCCAGAAGGCACTCCCCGCAGCAGGCTCCTTTCCAATTCCTTGGACTCCCTCCTGCCAATGAAGGCTTTTTTGGTGTACCGGCCGACGAAGCACTCCTTTCTATGCAACCATTTGCACCGACCTACAACTCAAATCATCAAGGCCCCCTCACGAGGGAGATCTGCCGCTATCGTATCCTAAGAGACCAAAGAAAGCCCCCCAACTTGAACAAATTCACCGGTCGTGGCGACCAGATAAGCATCTGAGGTATTTCAATAATTACTGCGGTTATAGAGAACTGGATCCAATAATGAAGTGTAGGCTGTTCCCATAGTCGCTCGACGAGCGAGCACTGGCATGGTGGGAAACCCTGCAGCCCAACACAATCTCCACATGGGACAGCTTGGTAAGGATTTTCTTGGCCCATTACACGGCCAATCGATGCCAGGATCGTTACGAAGAAGCCCTGGATGGCATTGTTCAAGGGGAGAATGAGACCTTGAGACATTTCATTGATCGATTCAATGAGGAGGCAGAGACTGTTATCGACCTAACAGATAAAAACAGGCTTAAGTGTATGAATCGTGGACTTAGGCCGGGCAGTCTTTTTGCCCAAGAAGTTGGCCTAAACCGCTATCAGAACCTTAACACTTTTCTTCAGAGAGCTAACTACCATATGGCTTATGAGGAGTCATTGCTCGTCAGGCCGGGCGCCCGCGTGCGACCCAAGGAGGAGTAGAACGGGACGAGCAAAAACCAAGAAAATCGAAGGCCAGAGTATCGGCCCAAGAAGTACGACCAGCGCACAAGATTGAATACATCAATAGCGCAAATCTACTCACAATTCAAGAACAATGAGTTCCTCACTGTCAAACGGCCTGAGCCCCTTGTCATGAAGAATGGGGCATGGCCGACCAAGAAGTACTGCAGGTATCACCGCCGTAAAGGACATGATATATACCAACGACTGCATGGCTCTCAAAGACGACATAGAAGATCTAATTAGTAAAGGAAAGATAAAGATGTACGTTAGGAACGAGGAGGGGGAACGAGCTGAAGAAAGGACACATGAAGGACAGGTCGCCCGAGACCCTGCCAAGGGAAAGGCGACCTCCACTGGGTTGATCGAGGCAGCCAAGGACAAGGATGGATCTAAGGACGAACCGGATACTCGTCAATCCAGAGGCCGTAATGTAGCAATGGTTATCCATGGTGGAAACCCGTTTGGAGTACATGAATCTAACCGGTCGATGAAGAGAAAGTGGAACGAGATCATGATGGTCGCTACCACTTCTGCCACTAGGTCGGTTTCTAACAGGCCGCCCATATGTTTTGGGGACGAAGAGCCGGTGCCGGGTACCAGCTCCCGGGATACGGGGGAAGGCCACCAAGTCAACGTGGCCGACTTGGATGCCCGGTATGACCCTAACAGAGACCCAGAAGGCGATGATGATGACTTAGCCCGAGAGCTAATGAACAGGCTCAAGAGACCAGAGCCTCATGGGGAGTTGGTCGACATCCAGCTAGGTGACGATCCAGCCAAGACAGTCAAACTCAGAAGCAATCTACCAGAACAAGTAAGGCAAGACCTAATTGGTTGCCTTAGAGACTATGCAGACTTGTTCGCCTGGAAGGCATCATACATGCCCGGCATCCCCATAGAGATTGCCTGCCATCAACTGTCAGTTGACAAAGGAGCTAGGTCGGTTGCCCAGAAGAGGCGAGCACAGAATGAACAGAAGGCCCAAGCAGTGGACGATCTCATCAAAGCTAACTTCATCTAGGAAATCAAGTACATGACTTGGCTCTCCAATGTGGTCCTTGTGAAGAAAAAGAATGGTAAGTGGCGTATGTGCGTAGACTATACCGATATAAAAACAAAGCATGCCCGAAGGACGCCTTCCCCCGTTCCTTCGGCCTGAAGAACGCGGGAGCGACCTACAAGAGGATGATGAATAAGATCTTCAAGAAGCAGATCGACCGGGTAGCAGAAGTTTACTTAGATGATATGATCATCAAGAGTAAAATGGACGAGGACCACATCAACGACCTAAGAGAAGTCTTTGAAGAAGCGCGGAGGAACTCACTCAGATTGAATCCAGAAAAGTGTACCTTTGGAGTACGAGCTGGCAAGTTTCTGGGTTTCCACCTAACAGAAAGAGGAATTGAGGCCAATCCTTACAAGTGTAGGGCGGTCGCTGATATGAGGCCACCCACCACCAAGAAAGAATCCAACAGTTGAACGACATGGTCGCTGCCATGTCAAGGTTCACACCTAAGTCGGCCTGCAAGTCGCTCCCTCTGTTCAAACTATTGAAAAAAGACGTTGAATTTGAATGGACCGAGGAATGCCAGCGAGCATTAGACGAGCTAAAGGGGGCATTGACAAACCCCCCAATCATGACCAAGCCGCTGCCAGGAGAAACACTCTACCTTTACCTAGCGATCACTGACGAAGCTTTGAGTGCCGTCCTAGTCAGGGAAAGCGACTCAAAGCAGAATCCGGTGTACTTCATGATCAAGGTACTACAAGGACCTGAGACTAGGTATCAGAAGGTCGAAAAGTTAGCTCTTGCATTGTTGATAGCAGCTTGTAGGTTAAGGCCATACTTTGTGGCCCATCAGGCCGTGGTGAGGACCGACCAACCTATACGGCAAATTCTACATCGGCCAGATCTAGCAGGACACATGATTAAGTAGGCAGTGGAACTTAGTGAGTTCAGAATAAAGTTTGAAGCCAGGTCAGCCGCAAAAGCCTAGGTACTGGCTGACTTCATCGCTGAAATGACGCTGATCCCTGATGGCCGGCCCAGGACGACTTGGACCCTCCACGTGGGCAGTTCATCCAATAGCAAAGGAAGTGGGGCCGGCCTAATTTTGGAAAACTCTAAGGGCCTAACTGTTGAATTATCATTAAAGTTCACCTTTCACACTTCAAGTAATCAGGTAGAGTATGAGGCTTGCATAGTCGGGCTACTGCTTGCTAGGGAATTCGATGTCGACCAAGTTGAACTCCACCCAGACTCCTTATTGGTCGTTTCCCAAATCCAAGAGCTCTACGATGTGAAAGACAATGTTTTGAAAAACTATTTGGCTAGGTTACTGGTCCTCAGGAGCCCTTGGCTGCAGGTGAAGATCTAGTCGGTTTGGTTAGAGAACCAGAGGCGGAGCTGCCGAACATTGATGTCGAATGCCAGGATGTGGTGATGGATTCTCTTGAATCCAAGGCTACCTTTGATCTCCTCTTGTTTTGTGTGGTCAGCCTGTGTGCCTCTGTGGACCCTTTTCTAGCCTACGTGGCATATCTTTTATTTCGCCTTTATGCCATTTTTGGTGAATTGTCAAAAGGCTTTTTGTATAATGTACTTAGTTTCATTGCTCCATATCGCTCTAGACCGATTTTGTTTTGTTAAGGTCGGAGCCACACAGGCCAAATACCAGACACTTCTTTAAACTGTTAATTCATAGAATGGCCGGTGCCCAAGGGTGTATGTCGGCTTTCGCCAGTCTTCACCTGTCAGGACTTGGGTCTTTAATGGGAGTGTACTCGCTCCACGTTTTTGCCCAAGGGTGTATGTCGGCTTCCGCCAGACTCCACCTGTCGGAACTTTCATAATTGCCTCAATAGACCAACATGACCGCCCGGTAATGCTGCGGCGCTTAGTTGTATCCGTTTTCTTGAGAGATTCCTTACGGTGCGGCGAGATTTCCAAACTCGCTCTTTTCTCGTAAGGTTCGCCCAATGGGGGGGGGGCAGCTCAGTCTATTTCCTGTTGGGACTTGTTTTTTTTTGCCCAAGGACAACGTCGAGGCGTTACTTGGTTCTTAGCCGTCGGGACTTACGCCTGGGGTTACTGTGGTCCATTCTAGATCTTGAAAGACAAGGATGAAAACAATCCGGTCCTTTTAATAATTTTTCGTACAATTGGAGGGCCTATATGGTCGTTTTACAAGAGTACACTTTGTTCTTTCTTTCTCTTTTCTCTTTTTTTTGGAGGGGTACCAGTTGGTGTCGTGTGGCCCGATCCCCTTTTATGATCGGTTTCTCTGGTGAGAAAGAGACCGATCACGAGTTATGTTGTTCTCTACGTAGAACGTAAAGAACAAGCAGTTGAATAAGAGGAAATGGTTTTGGATCCCTTTCATTGGCCTCAAAGGGCTATATTTGTATTACAAGGCTAATTAATGAAGATTAATGCTAATAAACACAATTATGGCTGAGTTGACCGTTACAGTTTAATTGGAGGAAAATCAGGTATATTTCCCCCTGATTGCGCTCTGTTCCCTGTTGAGAGAGATTGAGGCATTATATCGTGGGCTGATCGTTCAGTCTCCAGGGAAGGTCTTTTGCGAGCTAAGCGGATGTAAGAATCGGCCGGTCAGAATGGGAACAATATATATTTGATAGATAGATAGAGTTTTAGTTATGATTGATTATGCATATGCATACTTTTATTCTCAGTAAGTTGTATTAGTACGGATACAAGTATAACTAGCCCCATATCCTGTGCGGCGCACGGGGTTAGCTAAATTCTTTCGTATAAATGAGTAATAAATTTTTTACGTATTTATTAGTCAACCTCCTTATAAACATTTATGCTCCGTTTTTTTTTAACTGTTTAGAGCTTGTCCACTGTGAATAAAAATTAAATTATAACTATAAATTAAAAAAGAATATTATAAAATTAAAAAAGAATATTAACAAAGACATTGAAATTAAACATCCATAGATAATAGGAAGAAAATGTCTAAAATTTTTGATCACATTATCCATACTTATCAAATCATAAATATTAAAGCTTAATCCATAATTAGAAAGAAAAGAATACAACACAGTTAGAAAGTGAGATATGTGTGTACCATGTAGGGCTGGATGAAAATCACAAATAAAATAGAAGCAGCTATACAAACTTGAAAAAGATGATGAGGTTGTACTGTAAATGTGGCTGAAGTTCCTACGTGAGTAAATGCTACAATGCGGTATACAAATATAGAAAATTGAAAGAATATTAACAACGACGTTGAAATTAAACATTCATAAATAATAGGAAGAAAAAACCTAAATAATTTTAATAATACATTCATCAAGTGGAAATATAAAAACTTAACTCATAATTAAAGAAAAAAGAAGACAACACAATTAAAAAGTGAAACGCGTACGTAGGTATCATCCAGAGTTTGATTCAAACACCAATTTAAGTATGCTTATAATACTCGTTGGTGTGAAATTATCAAAATAAAGAAGAGAACACCAAATTTGACATGTAAAATTTTTTCTGGACCCTAAATGACCCCAAAACAACTGTGTAGAATCACACTTTACGTAGTTTGTCACAATTTGTTTTTATTTTTCATCTAACCGTTATTGATGAATGAACTTCACGTATTTGAACTTCTAAAATTTTTCCGGGACCCTAAAGCACCCCAAAATACACTGTCAACATCGCACTTTATGTATTTTGTAACAAACATATTATCATTTTTTACCACACCGGTTATTTACGATGAAACTTCTGGTATTTGAATAATTGGACCCCTAAACACCCCACTTAACATTTCATTGTACGTATTTTGTTACAAAATAATTTTTTCCCCATCAACTACACCAAAGCACATTGTTTATCACACATTACGTATTTTGTCATGAAATTAAATCATTTTTTAACAAAAACTTGCATATTTAAAAGTCATAAAATTTTCAAGACTGTAAAGTACCCCTTAAAATATAAAAAATGGGAAAAAAAAGAACCTTGGATGTGGTAAAAACTCTATTGGGGTAGAACCACACGGACAAACAAAATTGAATACTCGTGGTCAACCAGACTCCCTAACTTAAATTAATCGTTGACAAAGTCGATAGAAACTGCGTACCAATGACATGGGAAAAAAAATAAAAGAAGAAAAATATAAAAAACAAAACCAAAAAAATTGGAGAAAAAACAAACAAAAAAATAATGAATTGAAAAAAAAAAGCAACCAAAAAAACGAAAACAACTCCAACAAATTTTTCCCATTTTTTTAACCATCATGGTTTGATGCATACAACTACATATATTATATCAAAAAAAATACAACTACATATATCGAAGCGTTTTTTATCTCCCCAAAAGACATAAATAATTTCGGCGAAACATATATTTTTAAAAAAAGGCAAAATAACATTATTTTTCGTTTTCGCTTAGGTCCCTTAACTTTAAAAACTAACATTTAGGTCCCTTAACTTTTAAAAACGTGTCATCGTAGTCTCATTTAACGTTTTTAAACTAACAACAACTGATTAACGTTGTTAGTTTAAAAACGTTAAATGGAACTACGATGAAACGTTTTTAAAAATTAAGGGACCTAAGCGAAAATGAAAAATAAGTTAAGGGACCCCGTATACTATTTTGCCTTCAAAAAATGATTCGCCAATGCGTGGCTCACTACTACGAACCAAATAAAACCAAATAAATAAGTCCAAAACATATATATCACCAAGCTTGACACGTCAATGCACCAAACCACATCTCAGTGAAAATACAATTTGTTGTAAAATTTTTATAGTAAACTAATTCTCGAATCTACAAGATAATGACACGTCAAACAACAAACCCACCTACAAATTAAAACACTATTTTTTTGGGATTTTGATGAAAAAAAAATTTCCAAGTTCCCGCGCAAATGACAAGTGGATTAGTTTCTTGTAGATAAAAGATGTATAAATATCAATTAGGAAAGTTCTGTCAAAAAATATCAAATTGACATTCATTAGATTATTTATAGAAACAAAGGTTTGTACTATATAATTTTAAAGAATTGGAGAATATTTTGTAAAGATTTTATTTAAATGAATAAATAATATTTGTTTGCTAACATAATCAATTAATAATATAATAGTAGTATGATAGAAGATATTGAATTTTATATTAGCTTTTATTATAAATAAACTACTAGTACTAGAATTTGTTGAATGGGATAGTTGAAAAGTATTGACATCGATATGAAAGTCGCCAAAAGAGTGAGTGGTTTACTGTAAACATTATGTATGAACACGAGATACGACATGAAATTAGGATTCGATCTAAACAAAACAGACTAATACAATCACAGATTTACAATTTGATCTTTAAAATTAATTCAGATTTGGATTACCAAGTCATTTAATATCGATGTGTTAACTTAAGACAAGTTGAGAACTTTTTCTGCTAAATTTAACTAAAAGAGAGAAATTTATAACAAGCAGAGTAATACTATTAAACAATGGTGGAAAGTGCAAGTAACTGTACTTGCAGATCATAGATAATTTGTAGTTGAAAATAAAAAATACATGTTGTAATGCAGAAAGAAAGATGTTGAATTCCTCCCTCCCACAATTATACATCACTGTCAGTAACATAATATTCAGAATTGTTCTCTCCTTTTTTTTTCTTCTTTGAAGTTTTCGAGCAAGGGCGAGGGCGAGGGCGCTGTGACAACATTTTCAATCGTTTCTTTGAGGTTTTGGTCTTGGAAATAGAACTCAGTGGTCTGGCATCATCATCAACAACAACAATAGCTTCATGCTCTTGAGAAATTCCCTTATCATCATCAACAACAGTAGTTTCATGCTGCTCCAATAATAATGGGTTGCAGCTGGGAATTAACTCCAAATGATTTGAAACAAGAGACGCATCTTGATGAGTAACTTCAATTTCGGCACGAAGACCGCAACGCTCTCTCAAATCTGGGAAAATGCTCTTCAAAATTACAGAATCAGCTAAATGGTAAAAATGTGATTCTTGCTTAACCTAGCAAGCAGAAAACGAAAGCATGAAATTAGCATATATATCATTCTCGAAGAAACATGACACACAAATTAAGTTTATTTAATATAAAAAATACAGACCATCATCGCATTTACTTGAATCTTTCCTAGGTATGGAAGGAGTGAGAAGTGCTCATCTTCAAAATGTTCTGCAAGCACAAAAAAAAAAATTAGAAAGATTGAGAAAGATGTATATATATAAATATAAATTAGTGTTGTTACTTTTCAGTTCTCCAACGGTGGAATGAGAAGGAAGAGCAATTAAAAGGTGTGTATCTATGTTTGTATCCACAAACAGTATAGCTCTGTCGTCAGAGTCAGAGGAGGCCATTGTTTAAGAGCAATAGAGATAGATAGAAAATGAGATGTACGTAGTTTCTCTTCTACTACTTTATTTATTTATACTATAATAATAATACTAGTATACTACTAGATTAGGAATGGATGCTATAACGTGTTGTGTGTCCTTTCCAGTATCCACTGTTCCGCAATGCAAACAGCAGCATGCCTAGCTCTTCATTTTATTCTGCCTTTTCCAAAGCAACCATTAACTAATATTTCAATTTTCAACAAAATGAAGAAGCATCAACTGAATTTTAAAAACGGAATATAAAAAGTTACGCCTCAACCACCACCTTTTTAATAGTCAGTTATTTTTATATACTCTTTTTTAATTTTTGTCAAAAGAAAATATATAGTCTTCTTTAAATAAATATAAATACAAATATGTTTAGCATATAAAATTTATATAACTATAATAGTTTATAAAAAAAAAAAAAAATTTACTCTAATAAATTTTGTTGGGAAAAAAAATTACTCTAATAATTAATAAGTACAAATACTTATGTTTCTTTTACCTTAAAAAAAGTTTTATGTTTATTCAGTAAAAGTAATCATTATATTATTCATATTTTTAATATTATATAGTAACATTTTGTTATACCTTTTATATTATAACTAGACCATTACCCGTGCAGTGCACGGGGGCAGCATTGCATGTCATGTGTATGACTAATATGGATAAAAATATATTAAATAATTTTCCTTTAAACATGATGTAGTAAGTAATTTTATTTTATATTTAAAATTTATATTTTCATAATATCAGTTACTAATGCCATAAATAAATATCAACCTTTCGGAATCTTCTTCTTGGAATAATGAATGTGTTGATGCATTGAAAATACTTAACTCATATTTCATATATATAATTAAGCCAAGATATGTTTTTTCGTTTTCCAATATTTTGATCAAAACAACCCAAATTTTATAAAATAGCCTTAATAAAGTCGTAATAACAAAAGTAACCTCGGTTTAGGCAAACTTTTTCTGCCCAAAACATCAAAGCTTGTATCTTACCTTTTATGAATAATATAATAATAAGTAGTAAAATGAAGTGATTATACAATTAACTTGTGTTCGAAGGCCTTTATTATTTGACCCAAATTGACTTCGAACAAAAATGTACTTCGTAGTAATGCAATAACAAAGCACTTGATGCATCAAATACAACTCTATGATAGATAAGAATAATTGAGGATCACTCTATGAACCCCTCCAAAATTTTGCCCTTTTAAGTAAAACTTCTTCACATTGTTTAAGATCCAATAGTATACAACCTGTCATAGAACAATTTAACACAACACAGTAAAAAGTAAGAGTTCATTCATCACAAATACCATAAACTTTGGATGTTCAAGAGAAGGGAAAAAAGGGGAAAGGAACGGTTGACTTTCTGGGCTTGCAGAGAAGGCCATTGGAAGAGAATGAACGTTGATGATCAATAGTTTGTGTTCCGGAGTGGCCTGATAGGCCCAACGAGACAGTTAGGCGCTGTACGCAGCAATAAGGCACAACATGGGCAGCGCCCAATTTCTGGCGACCCCAATCGCCCATATCCGCGCGGCGCTGCATCTTCGCTAACGGCGGGCGCTGTCGGCGCCAGATATATGCCACAATCACTTGTGGCTTCAGGTACGTTACTCTACCTTGTGGACCTTCCCGAGCATTGCACTTACTTGTGCGTCGGAGTGTCATTGCAGGTACCACCCGCGGGCGGCCAAGACCGGTTTACCTACCCTCAGCGATCGGCCAACATACAGCAACAACAACACTTCTATTGATCAGGTACGATCAATTGGCGACCACAGTGGGAGGCTCGAGCGCTATCCTACCTTCATCATGGCTCCGCGCGAGAGACAAACTTCGTCTAGACTTAACCCCTCGGGGCAAAACGCCCAGCCTCAACACACCCCGGAGGGCGTACCTAGAACTATTCATGAATCACAATAAAATGCTCGGCAATCACCCTCAGTGCAGGGCGGCGTAGGGCCGGTAATTGCTCCCGTGCAACAGCCGGCTAAACACCCTCAGATTCCGGCCGAGCTGGCCGAGGCAGGAATTGCAAAGCCCCTGCCAAATCATGTCACCCAAGCATTTCTTCAAGTGCTACAGAACAAGAGTCAACTCATTGCTTATCGAGAGGAACTGATCTCTCGCTACGAGAGAGGGTCGATGCTAGTCGACCAGCGAGCGGCCAACGGAGAACCCTCAGCTCAAGGTCGTCCATCTCGTAGACATAGAACGCCTCCTCGAAGGAACGTTCCCCACCGCGATAGTACTTGTCGTCGATCACCTGCACGCAGAAATAGGGCACATAGGTCGCCCGCTCGTAGAAACGTGCGCAGTCGCCGTTCCCCTTCTTATGACTACGGTTACTCGGACTCTAGTTATCGCCCTGAATCGGATTGCTCGCCTACAAGATACTCTTCTTGCGAGTCCTCTGGTTCTCGAAGGTCGAGAAGCCGGTCCTCGGACTCGTACAATGAATTTAACGACTATCGTGACAGAGTGATCAGAGATGTCTCCCAGGCCGCTATCCGACCGAGGAGGCGCCACTCCGAGCGACCCAAGGGGCATTCGTCAACTGCCACAATTGTATGGCCAGTGGCGGAATCTACGGAATGTTGACTAACGAGGCATACCTCACTATGCAACCCTTTGGGCCGAGTTACATTCCGACCGGCCAAGGACCTTTTACAAGAGAAATCTGGCGTTACCGCATCCCGAGGGACCTGAGGAAGCCGCCTAACCTGAATAAATTCGATGGTCGCAGGGATCCGGACAAACACATTAGGTACTTTAATAGTTATTGCAGCTATAAAGTGCCGACTTTTACCTCAATCGCTCGACGGCCAGGCGTTAGAATGGTGGGAGTCTCTGCGACCCAACACCATCTCCTCTTGGGCAGGCTTGATCAGAACGTTCCTGGCCAATTATACGGCCAATCGATGCCAATACCGATATGAAGAACACTTGGATACGATCGTTCAAGGTGACAATGAATCGTTGAGGCAAAACATAGTCCGGTTCAACGCTGAGGCCGACACGATTCGCGACCTGTCAGATAGAGATAAACTGAAATACCTTAAACGTGGCATTAGACCGGACCACAGGTTTGCAGAAGAGTTTACACTGAACCATTACAAGGACCTCAGCATGTTCCTTCGAAGGGCCAATGATCATATGGCCTACGAAGAGACATTGGCCGCTAGAAAGGGCGCCCGCGCGCGACCCAGAGAATAACAGAACAGGCCGGCTAAAGGGCAAGAAAACCACCGTGACAGCGGGACGAAATATCGACCTAAGAAATACGAACAACGTACAAGGTTGAACACACCCATAGCACAGATCTACACAGAGTGCCAAAACAACAAGTTTGTCGGTGTGAAACGACCTGACCCTCTTGTTCTCAAGAAGGGAGGTTGGCCGACCAAAAAATACTGCTGGTACGACAAAAGTAAGGGACATGATACCAACGACTGCATGGCCATGAAGGACGATATTGAAGACCTTATCCAGAAAGGTAAGTTGAGTAAGTATGTAAGGACTGAATACGCCGACCGGCTTGAAGAAAGAATTGGGTGGCAGCCCGCCCGAAGTAAGGGGAAGGTCGTCGTCACGGAAGTCATTGAAGCAGCCAGGGACAAAGATATTTCTGAAGAAGATACCCGACAATCCAGAGGCCGCAATGTCGCCATGGTCATCCATGGTGGCAACCCTTTAGACCGCAGAGAATCCAACAAGGCGATGAAGAGGAAATGGAACGTGATACTCATGGTCGGTTCAACCTCGACTGCGCGACCGACCTCGAACAGACCACCCATTTCTTTCTGAGATGAAGACTTGCTCGATAGGAGACCAATAGTTATGTTCCCTTGGTAGTGTCGGCAGTAATGGCCAACATTGAAGTTAGAAGAATATTGGTCGACCAAGGGAGCTCGGCCGACATAATGTTCGAAGAGCTGGTCGATAAGTTGAATGTGGACAAGAGTGAAATTATCCCTCAAGCTGATCCTACCCCGTTGACTGGGTTCAATGGGTCGACCACATACCCTTTGGGAACGCTGGAACTGTTGGTCACTTTCGGAGACGACACGAACGGCAGCACCCTGTACAGAACGGTCAGGACGACATTCCTGGTCCTTCCAATCAAGTCATGCTACCAGTGTATCATAGGCCGACCGACGCTTGGAAAATTAGAGGTCGTTGCCCCCACAGTCCATTTGAAAATGAAGTTCTACAACAAGAATGACCAAGTAGTAACTCTGATGGCCGACATGGAGGCGGCCAAGCGAAGCCAATATCAATACCAAGACATTTGTGACGAGCAGGTGCCGAGCGCCAACCCTCGGGACGTTGGGGAAGGCCACCAGGTCAACGTGGCCGACCTGGATGTTCGTTATGATCTTGACAGCGATCCTGAAGACGACGATGACGACCTAGCCCGTGAGCTGAAAAGTAGGTTGAAAAGGCCAAAGCCTCGCGGGGAATTGATTGACGTTCAGCTAGGGGACGACCCAGCGAAAACAGTCAAGTTGGGGGCGTGAACAGGTAAAACCTATTTGTGTGGCAGGCATCAGACATGCCTGGAATTCCCATAGACATGTCATCAACTCTCGGTCGATAAGACAGCTAAGCCAGTCGCACAGAAAAGACGGGCTCAGAATGAGCAAAAGGCTCTGGCAGCAGCCCAAGCCGTTGACGACCTAATCAAGGCCAACTTCATTGAAGACATCAAATACACGACCTGGCTCTCCAATGTTGTGTTGGTAAAGAAAAAGAATGGTAAGTGGCGCATGTGCGTTGACTATACCGACCTGAACAAGGCATGCCCAAAGGATGCCTTCCCCGTGCCCAACATTGACAAGATGGTCGATGGCGCCTCGGGCTACAAGCTCCTGTCTTTCCTGGACGCTTATTTGGGCTACAATCAGATCACCATAAGACCGCTTTCATGACCGATCGTGGCAAATTCCAGTACAAGGTCATGCCCTTCGGCCTGAAGAACGCAGGGGCGACTTACCAAAGAATGATGAATAAGATCTTTAGGAAGCAGATCGGCCGGATAGCAGAAGTGTATTTGGATGACATGATCATCAAGAGTAAGACCGATAAGATCACGTGGACGACCTGAGAGAGATCTTCGAGGAAGCTAGGAGAAACTCTTTAAGGCTAAACCCAGAGAAATGCACCTTTGGAGTAAGGGCGGACAAATTTTTGGGGTTTCACCTAATAGAAAGGGGGATTGAGGCCAATCCTGAAAAGTGTAGGGCGGTCGCTGACAGGCCGCCCACCACCAAGAAGGGGATCCAACAGTTGAACGGCATGGTCGCTGCCCCGTCAAGGTTCATACCCAAGTCTTCTTGCAAGTCGCTCCCTATATTCTAGCTCCTAAAGAAGGACATGGAGTTTGAGTAGACCGAGCAATGCAACAAGCATTAGACGAATTGAAAGCGGCCTTGACCAATCCACCGATCATGACCAAACCGCTACCGGGGGAAACTCTGTATCTGTCTTGGTCAGAGAGAGCGACTCAAAGCAGAAACCGGTCTACTTCATTAGCAAAGTGTTGCAGGGACCTAAAGTCAAGTATCAGAAGATCGAAAAGTTGGCCCTTGCGCTACTGGTGGTCGCTCGTAGATTGAGACCGTACTTTGTGGCCCATCAGGTCGTGGTAAGGACCGACCAGCCTATCAGGTAAATTCTTCATCGACTAGATCTGGCAGGGCGCGTGATCAAATGGGCGGTAGAACTCAGCGAGTTTGGAATAAAGTTTGAGTCCAGGTCGGCTGCAAAGGCCCGGGTTCTAGCCGATTTTATCGCTGAAATGACACCAATCCCAGATGACCGATCGACGACGACCTGTACCTTGCATGTTGACGGTTCTTCCAACAGCAAAGGGAGTGGGGCCGGCCTAATTTTGGAAAATTCTGAAGGCCTCACTATGGAAGTATCTTTAATGTTTGCCTCCACACTTCCAACAATCGGGCGGAGTACGAGCTGTGTATAGCCGGGCTACTGCTCGCTAAGGAGTTCAACGTCGACCGTGTTGAACTCCATTCAGATTCTTTGCTGGTCGTTTCCCAGATTCAAGAGTTATATGATGCGAAGGATGATGTCCTTAAGAACTATTTGGCTAGAGTGAGAGAACTGCTCCAACAATTCGACCGGGCAGAGGTGAAGCACGTGCCGAGGACTGAGAATGTCCGGGCTGACATCCTTTCGAAGTTGGCCAGCACAAAGACCCCTGGGAACCACAGAAGTTTGATCCAGGAAACTCTAACTCGGCCGAGTATTTCAACCAAGCCAAGTTAATCGCTGGTCGTCCTCTCTATCGACCTAGAGAAGGACTGGATCGCTCCTATATTACGTTACATTCTGGCAGGGGAATAACCGAGCGACCCAAAGCAAGCAAAGTTGTTGAGGTTGTAGTCGACCAAATATTCTGTAATTGAGGGAAAATTGTATATAAGAGGTTTTTCATCCCCTCTTCTAAGAAGCTTGTCGTCGGTCGAAGCCGACCATGCACTGAGAGACATACATGAGGGTGTTTGTGGCAGCCATCAGGGCGGTCGCTCCATAGCAAAGAAAGCCCTTAGGGCCGACTATTATTGGCCGACCATGGACGAAGATGCAAGAAAGTTGGTCCAGAAATGCAAGAAATGTCAAGTCCATGCTGATGTCCACGTTGCTCCATCTTCAGAGCTGTAAAGTCTCACCCCACCTTGGCCGTTAGCCTGGTGGGTAATGGATCTGCTAGGTCCATTTCCACCTGCTCCTGACCAGTATAAATTCTTGATCGTGGCAGTCGACTACTTCACTAAGTGGATCGAGGTCGAGCCGTTAGCGACCATAACTTCAGCTAAAGTAACCAAGTTCTTTGGCCGAAACGTGCTCGCCCGGTTTGGAGTTCCATAGCAGCTGATAACCGATAATGAAACCCAGTTCGCAGATATGAAGTTTAGGGAAATGCTGACCGGCCTAGGGGTGAAACAGCGTTTTACCTCGGTCGAGCATCCACAGACGAACAGTCAAGCTGAAGCGGTCAACAGAGTCATTCTGCACGGCCTGAAAAGAAGGTTGGAGGGGCCAAAGGAAACTAGGTCGAGGAACTACAATCGGTCCTCTGGCCTACAGAGCGACCCCTCACTCCTCGACCAGAGAGTCACCTTTCAGATTGGTCTATGGAACTGATGATGTTATCCCCATAGAAATGGGCGAACTCAACTGGAGGATAGTCAACCCACCGACCATGGTTGACAACGAGCGAGCTACACGGGAGGAATTAGACCTAATTGTTGAGCTGCGCACCAAGGCGTCACTTAGAGAACAACTTATCAAATAGAAGGTCGCTGCCAGGTATATCGCCCGTGTTCAGAAAAGAGAATTCTCCATCGGACAACTCGTCCTTAGACGTGCAGACATTGGAAACAAGAACCCTCGTCAAGGAAATCTCGCCCCCAACTGGGAAAGGCCATACCGTGTTGTCAACAAGACCAGTAAAGGGGCCTACGAATTAGAGACCATGGATGGGGTAACCATTCCCAGGACATGGAACGTGGATAAGCTTAGGAAGTATTACGTTTAGTACCCCCCAAGTTGTAATGAACGACCTATCAATGAATAAATGTCAGGCGGGCGCTCTTTTTCCCCACTGGGGTTTTTTACTGAGGCCCGGCCTTTAAAAGTTGTACTTGTAATTGACTTTTCACGCAATGATGTATGCCCGGTCGCTCACCATGCAAGTGGCAGCAGAACGACCGTAAGGCCACCGATCAGCCTGTAACGAGAGCCATCGAATGGCCCGAACGAGCGCCATCGAATGGCCCAAGGGTCAAAGAACGACCCACAAACGAGCGTAGGCCACCGAGCGGCCTACAACGAAGGTGGATCGCAGATAGGTCCACAACAAACGAAGGCCAACGAATTGTCTTCATTGAGCATAGGTCTACGACCAACGTACAACGAGGATGGGCAATCAAAGGGCCCTCAACAAACGTAGACCAACAAATGGTCCACAGCGAGCGTAGGACGTCGAACGACCTACAACGAATGCGGCCTTCAAATGGCCTGTAATAACTGAAGCGAGTTCACTAAAACACTAGGCGTAAAGACAAATAACTCCAAGGAAACGTTTGGCCGGTGGCGCCTATTTAATCGACCTAAAGTAAAACGTGACACAATTTGCGTAAACAAAGTAAATGTGCATTTAATGTAACACCTCTTTTCTACCCCATAGATTACACGTCATTTATCAGAGTAAAAAAATTAATTTAACCGAGTAGAAAAGAAATGCCATATCGTCATAAATAAAATTCGTCAATTGCACTCATCACGGTTTGTGCAACAAAACACCGTCATAAAAATTAAACTCCAAAACAAAAGAAAATTTACGTCACAGTGGAATAAGAATCATAACACGCCAAAACCACTCAGACACGTCTCACATCAACCACAAAATCATTAAACAGTCACTTAATTAAACTAACAAACTTCAACTACGCCCCTAGGTGCTACAGTATCAGAGAGCGACTCGACACACATCCCAACGGCTATCAAAGAAGGCAGCATGACCTTCACTCGGGTTTACCTGCAGCGTTGCCACAATAGAGCAACATTCCAAGCAGAAGGGGTGAGAATTTCAACAAAACATAATTAGGCATATAATAGAGTAATATGAGCAAACAGTCATACAACATCATCATTATCATCAACCTCATCGTCACTGAACGCTAACTCAAGTCATAATTTTTCACCACAAGTCATAAACATGTATGTGCATGAAAATGCAACCCACGCCTGGGTATATGCATGATGGTACCATACTCGTCATAAATAGGCCACTAAGGGCACACCGTCACTAATATTCATCAAAAAGAGGCCGAAGCCTATTCGTCATAAGATGCACATGCTATGGGACACTATGGACACATGTGCAAACACCAAATCACTCACCATGAAGACCTCGTCATCATCGTCATAAAACACTCATAGAGTGTACTCGTCATAACCATCATAATAAATTCACATCCATCATCATAAATATCACATTAAAACTTGGAGTATGTAATAACACCTCTTAATCTTAAGTAACAACACATAAAACTTAAGTAACAACACCTAAGAATTTAGGTGACAACACATAAAATTTGGGTAACAATATATTTAAAATTTTGGAAAACATCTCATTTTCACGCTTAGGAAGCATCACATTGAAAATTAAGGAAAACATCACATTTGCAAAGTGGGAAAACATCACATTTTAATTGTAAAAACAGCTCACTTAAATTTGAAAGAATAGTACCTTAATTTGTAGAAAAACAGCAGCCAAACAACAACCTTTTATGCCCAAAATAGCAGAATTTTATTTGTATGAACAACAATCTTTTATGCGCCAAAACAGCAGAATTTTATTTGTATAAACAGCAACACCAAACAGTTCATTTTGCCTAAAAAAATAGAATATTCAGTTAGGCCTCTGAATAGGCTTTCCAACGCATTTTAGAACACCTCAATCGGGTTCCCGGTTCGCAAGATATCAATTTTTCAAAAACATTACAGCACTTTAAGAAATACAGCAACTCATATTTTAACAAACAAAAAACAGCAACAACATATGATTTTTCTTTTTAAAGGCAGACAGAAGCTGATTTTCAATTAAACAAAAAACAGCAACAGCATCTATTTCAATCAAAAACAGCAGCTATTTGTTAACAAAACAGCAGCCCTTCCATCACTCTAAAATGGATTCTAACCACACCAACATTACCAAACTCGAAATTCATCTCTACAATTCATCAAAACAACGTCACAATTAATTCAATCCTTCATCAATTTTGCACATATTCATCTCAAATTCACAACAACATCAAAATTCATCAAACAACATCAATAATTCATCAACAACATCAATAATCATCAAATCACATCACAATAACATCAAAACCCCACAAACCCACCACATACCCAATTATGTTAAACCGAAACGCTCACCCTTACCTCTTAAACGTATGCTCTGTGGAAGATGATTGAAGGCACCACAAGTAACTACAGCAACACAACGAGCCAAAGCCTTGAGAATTGCGAATTTCTTCTTCTCCCTCCCTCTCTTAGCGCCGCGCCACTTCTTCCTTTCTTGCTCTCTCTCAATTTTCGTTTTTCTCTCTAATGAATTGAGAGCAAGGGTTTCGCATACCCTTGGGGTTTAAGCTGTGGGCCTTTCACGCATTGGGCTCACAGCTACACCCCCACTACTACTCGATCCCACTCCTACACAAAACATGATATTTCCCTCTAATTTAATTATCTCCACTTCAACTAAAATTAATAATTCAACTAATCAAATTAATTAAACTAATTAAATTATTTTATTTATTTATTTTTTTTGGGGTGTTACAACTCTCCCGCACTTAGAATTTTTCGTCCTCGAAAACATACTTGATCCGAACAATTCCGGATACGACTCCCGCATCTTATCCTCCAGCTCCCATGTCAGGCTTTCACCAGCTTCTCCAACCCAAACAACCTTCACCAGATTGATCTCCTTGCCTCGTAAGGTCTTCACCTCGCGATCCTCAATTCGTACAGGCATCGTCTCCACAGTGAGATTATCCCGCACCTCCATATCAGTACTTGAATCATATGAGACGGATCCGCAATATACTTCCGAAGCTGCGACACATGAAACACGTCGTGCAAGTTCGAAAGATTAGGTGGTAAGGCCACCCGATATGCAATACTTCCAATTCTTTCCGTAATCTGATACGGCCCAATGAAACGAGGAGTCAACTTCTTCGATTTCAGCGCATGCCCAACACCAGTCATAGGTGTGACCCTCAGGAACACGTGGTCACCCGCCTCAAATTCTAAGTCTTTCCTTCTCTTATCATGGTAGCTTTTCTGTCTACTCTGCGACGCTTTCATTTTCTCCCGGATCACATTCACTTTTTCAGTCGTCTCTCTGACTAGCTCAGGTCCAAGTACTAAACTTTCCCCAGTCTCATACCAACATAACGGAGTCCTACACCTCCGACCATACAACGCCTCAAACGGCGCCATCCCGATACTGGAATGATAACTATTGTTGTAGGTAAACTCGATAAATGGAAGATGAGTATCCCACACACCTCCCTGCTCTAGAACACATGACCTCAACAGATCTTCCAACGATTGAATCGTCCTCTCTGTCTGTCCATCAGTTTGAGGATGGTAAGTTGAACTCAACCTCAATTTCGAACCCAACTCCTTCTGCAAACTACTCCAAAAGTCCGAAGTGAACCTTGGGTCTCTATCCGACACAATGCACAAAGGAACGCCATGCAGCTTCACAATCACCTGAATATAGATCTCTGCCAATCTCGACACCGGATACTTAATGCCGATAGGAATGAAATGAGCAGACTTCGTCAATCTATCCACAACCACCCAAATCGAATCATGCCCTCTCACCGTATTGGGTAACCCAGTCACAAAATCCATGGAAACACTATCCCACTTCCACTCCGGGACATTCAACGGTTGCATCATCCCCGAGCTTCGATGCTCGACCTTCGATTTCGACAGCAAAGTCAAACACGAATACACAAAGCTGCGCCACATCGCGCTTCAACCTGTGCCACGTAACATCTTCTTCGAGATCTTGATACATCTTTTTGTCGCTCCGGGATGTATACTCAACTTACCCTCGTGACCTTCCTCAAGAATTGCCTTTCTCATTTCCTCATCTTCGGGAACACAAATCCTTCCACGATATCTCAATACACCCTGCGCATCGATCTCGAAGTCCTTATTCTCCGACTGACCAATCCCACCCATCAGATCAACCAATTTCACGTCTAACTTTTGCGCTTCTCGGATACTAGCCATAAAATCGTTGCCAATTTTCAACATACCCAACCTGACACTCTGAGGTGTGATTTCACAAACTAAACTCATGTCCCTGAATTGTTCAATTAACTCAAGCTCTCTTACCATCAATGCCGACATATGCAAGGTCTTCCGACTCAAAGCATCTGCAACCACATTAGCTTTACCCGGGTGATAACCCAATTCAAAATCATAATCTTTCAATAGTTCTAACCACCGGCGCTGCCTCATATTCAATTCTTTCTGGTCGAACAGATACTGAAGACCCTTGTGATCACCGAACACGTCAAATCTCGATCCATACAAGTAATGCCTCCAGATTTTCAATGCAAATACCACATCAGCAAGTTCTAAGTCATGAGTAGGGTAATTCTTTTCATGAGTCCTCAACTGTCTTGACGCATAAGCGATCACTTTCCCATTCTGCATAAGCACACCACCCAAACCCATCTTGGAAGCATCACAATAAACCACAAACGGCTCAACCGGATTAGGCAGGGTCAACACTGGGGACGTAGTCAACCTCTTTTTCAACTCATTGAAACTCTCTTCACATCGGTCGTCCCAAACAAAAGCCACACCCTTGCAAGTCAATTGGGTCAACGGCAGAGCCAACTTCGAAAACCCCTTAATGAATCTTCTATAATAACCCGCTAATCCCAGAAAACTCCTTATCTCAGTAACTGACTTCGGAGACTCCCACTGCAACACTGCATCAACCTTAGAAGGATCCACCGCTATCCCCTCACTAGAAATCACATGACCGAGAAAACTGACTTCTTTCAACCAAAACTCACACTTGGACAACTTCGCATATAACTTTCGATCCCTCAGAATTTCCAACACCAACCTCAGATGTTCTGCATGCTCCTCTTCCGACTTAGAATAAATTAGAATATCATCAATGAAAACCACCACAAATTTGTCCAGATACTCACGAAAGATTTGGTTCATGTACCCCATGAATACCCCCAGCGCATTAGTCACACCGAAAGGCATTACGGAATACTCATAGTGCCCATATCTTGTCCTAAACGCCGTCTTCTGGATGTCTTCATCTCTTACCTTGATCTGATGATAACCAGACCTTAAGTCAATCTTGCTGAATACTTTAGCACCCACCAACTGATCCATCAAGTCATCAATCCTAGGTAACTGATACTTGTTCTTGATTGTAACTTTATTCAATTGACGATAGTCTACACACAACCTCATACTACCATCTTTCTTTTCACTAGCAAAGACCGAACTCCCCACGGCGACACACTCGGTCTTACAAACTTCTTTTCTAACAAATCCTCAAGTTGCTTCTTCAATTCTGCCAACTCAGACGCAGACATTCTATATGGTGCCATAGACACAGGCTTAGTGCCAGGAACTAGATCAATAGTAAACTCCATCTCTCTCTGGTGGTATGTCCGGAATCTCATCGAGAAACACCTCGGAGAACTCACGTACCACCTGCAACTCATCAATCTTCGCTTGGCTCTCAGCAGACAACGACGCTAACAGAGAAAACAGCTGAACCTCTTCTCTCATTACCCTATGCAGCTGGCCCGCAGATAGTAAACCAGGCTTCTCTTCAGGCGAAGTGAAGCTCACAGACCTTTCGCGACAGTTGATATGAACATGATTATCAACTAACCAGTCCATACCCAGAATGACATCCATTCCACTCAGCGACAAACAGATCAAATCAACTAAAAATTCTTTACCATATATAGATACAGGACATTTGGCACAAACAAAGAGAGGTAGTCAAGAACCCCTTAGTTGGAGTATCGATAACCATCTCTCTCAACATATCAGATAAGACAAGACTTAATTTCTCAACACATGCAGCAGCAATAAAACTATGGGTAGCACCAGTATCAACAATAGTAACAAGAGGAAAATTATTGATATAGCACGTACCTCGAATTTCATTCACCACCTCAGACCCAGCCAGAGCGAACACCTTCCCAAAAGACTTCTCCTTCTTGGGTTTTGAGCACTGTGTACTGATGTGACCACTCTCCCCACAATTAAAGCATACCACCTCCTTCTTATCACAACTGGAAGACATGTGCCCCTCTTTCCCACACCGATAACACCTTGGGAAATCTGGACTCTTATGACCTGCTTTCCCACACGTGTAACAAGTAACACTGGCTGCAGCATCTCCCCCACTTCGCTTAGACCCACCAACAAACTTCCCTTTGCCCTTACCAGCAGGAACCTCATATGGCTTACCACGACCCGTGAAGTTCTTTTGCTTTTCTTTCATAACTCTGGAGAAGGCGCTACTGTCCTCCTCAAAGATCCTGCAGCTATTAACCAACAAGGAGAACACACGAATTTGTTGATACCCTACGGCTTTCTTAATATCGGCACACAACCCGTTTTCAAACTTAATGCATTTGGAGAACTCAGCATCCGGTCCATCATAGTGCGGATAAAACTTGACAAATTTCAAGAAATTTTGCAAAGATATTCAGTACGGACATGTTACCTTGTTCAAGTCTCAGAAACTCAACCTCTTTCTTTCCGCGGACATCTTCGGGTAGTATTTCCTCCTGAACTATCTCTGGAACACAACCCACGTAATCTCCTCATTGGCAACCATCAACCTCTGCCTAGCCGTCATCCACCAGTCATCAGCCTCTTTCTTCAACATGTGTGTACCATAACGAACCTTCTGAGCATCGGTACAATCCATAACGCGGAAGATCCGCTCCATTTCTCCCAGCCAATCAAGGGCACCATCAGGGTTATACCTGCCTTCAAAAGTAGGAGGGTTCTCTCGCTGGAACGTAGCCAAGCCGCGCTGCGGCAAAGATCACCAAAGACCTTGCAAAGTTGCCCACAACCCCAGCCTATAGCTCGCAGCGGCAGAAGAAAGTGCAAAGATCGTTTCGCCCCGCCATTCTAGCACCGCAATGTAAAACGTAATTCTAAACGAGGAATAAAACTCAAATGCTACTCAACCTGACGACTCGACCACCGGCCGGACAGACCGAACTGCTCTGATACCACTAATGTAACACCCCTTTTCTACCCCATAGATTACACGTCATTTATCAGAGTAAAAAAATTAATTTAACCGAGTAGAAAAGAAATGCCACATCGTCATAAATAAAATTCGTCAATTGCACTCATCACGGTTTGTGCAACAAAACACCGTCATAAAAATTAAACTCCAAAACAAAAGAAAATTTACGTCACAGCGGAATAAGAATCATAACTCACCAAAACCACTCAGACACGTCTCACATCAACCACAAAATCATTAAACAGTCACTTAATTAAACTAACAAACTTCAACTACGCCCCTAGGTGCTACAGTATCAGAGAGCGACTCGACAGACATCCCAACGGCTATCAAAGAAGGCAGCATGACCTTCACTCGGGTTTACCTGCAGCGTTGCCACAATAGAGCAACATTCCAAGCAGAAGGGGTGAGAATTTCAACAAAACATAATTAAGCATATAATAGAGTAATATGAGCAAACAGTCATACAACATCATCATTATCATCAACCTCATCGTCACTGAATGCTAACTCAAGTCATAATTTTTCACCACAAGTCATAAACATGTATGTGCATGAAAATACAACCCACACCTGGGTATATGCATGATGGTACCATACTCGTCATAAATAGGCTACTAAGGGCACACCGTCACTAATATTCATCAAAAAGAGACCGAAGCCTATTCGTCATAAGATGCACATGCTATGGGACACTATGGACACATGTGCAAACACCAAATCACTCACCATGGAGACATCGTCATCATCGTCATAAAACACTCATAGAGTGTACTCGTCATAACCATCATAATAAATTCACATCCATCATCATAAATATCACATTAAAACTTGGAGTACGTAATAACACCTCTTAATCTTAAGTAACAACACATAAAACTTAAGTAACAACACCTAAGAATTTAGGTGACAACACATAAAATTTGGGTAACAATATATTTAAAATTTTGGAAAACATCTCATTTTCACGCTTAGGAAGCATCACATTGAAAATTAAGGAAAACATCACATTTGCAAAGTGGGAAAACATCACATTTTAATTGTAAAAATAGCTCACTTAAATTTGAAAGAATAACACCTTAATTTGTAGAAAAACAGCAGCCAAACAACAACCTTTTATGCCCAAAACAGCAGAATTTTATTTGTATGAACAACAACCTTTTATGCGCCAAAACAGCAGAATTTTATTTGTATAAACAGCAACACCAAAAAGTTCATTTTGCCTAAAAATATAGAATATTCAGTTAGGCCTCTGAATAGGCTTTCCAACGCATTTTAGAACACCTCAATCGGGTTCCCGGTTCGCAAGATATCAATTTTTCAAAAACATTACAGCACTTTAAGAAATACAACAACTCATATTTTAACAAACAAAAAACAGCAACAGCATATGATTTTTCTTTTTAAAGGCAAACAACAGCTGATTTTCAATTAAACAAAAAACAGCAACAACATCTATTTCAATCAAAAACAGCAGCTATTTGTTAACAAAACAACAGCCCTTCCATCACTCTAAAATCGATTCTAACCACACCAACATTACCAAACTCGAAATTCATCTCTACAATTCATCAAAACAACATCACAATTAATTCAATCCTTCATCAATTTTGCACATATTCATCTCAAATTCACAACAACATCAAAATTCATCAAACAACATCAATAATTCATCAACAACATCAATAATCATCAAATGACATCACAATAACATCAAAACCCCACAAACCCACCACATACCCAATTATGTTAAACCGAAACGCTCACCCTTACCTCTTAAACGTATGCTCCGTGGAAGATGATTGAAGGCACCACAAGTAACTACAGCAACACAACGAGCCAAAGCCTTGAGAATTGCAAATTTCTTCTTCTCCCTCCCTCTCTTAGCGCCGCGCCACTTCTTCCTTTCTTGCTCTCTCTCAATTTTCGTTTTTCTCTCTAATGAATTGAGAGCAAGGGTTTCGCATACCCTTGGGGTTTAAGCTGTGGGCCTTTCACGCATTGGGCTCACAGCTACACCCCCACTACTACTCGATCCCACTCCTACACAAAACATGATATTTCCCTCTAATTTAATTATCTCCGCTTACACTAAAATTAATAATTCAACTAATCAAATTAATTAAACTAATTAAATTATTTTATTTATTTTTTTTCGGGGTGTTACATTTAACATTAGAAAAAAAGATACTCGGTCTTAGCCGAGCACCCAAATGTTTAGCCGCTCATAGGCGGGTCAGAAGTTAAATATTACATAGAAAAACCGCTCGCAGGCGGCCAAAAACTACGACCTGCTTCTGAATAACGTTGCCCTCTTTATCTTTCCTAAGAGGCATAACGATCTCCTCACCCTCGACCTTGTGGCCGGTCTTCAACACTTGATAGTCGATGTCCAACTGCTTATCGTCGTTCAACACCCTCACCTGATCAATGGCATTCTGACACTGGAAGACGACAACATCTTTAGCCAGGCCGGCGACCTCACCGATCCTGTCATTCATTTTTGATTGGTGGCCTCCAGTTCAGCGATCTGGCCTTTCCGATTCTTCACTTGGACCCTCAGCTCTTTGTTCCTCTTGAGCGCTTTGTCATTGTCGGTCTCGGCCTGTTTCTTGGCCTCTAGAGCAACGTCCTTCGAGCTGATGGCCTTCTCAAGTTTCTTCTTGGTCGCCTCAAAATTGTTGATCTGAGGGCCGAGCTCTTCTAGCCTCTAAAGGGAAATATCCCTCTCAGCAAGGATTTCTGAAAAAGCATAAAACGTCCGTAGACGATCCAAAGAACGAAATGACCGGGTTGAAACGTGAAAAATAACTTACTTGATTCATCCGCCTTCATCATCTTCATGGTTTTGTCGGGAGCCCTGCACAGGTCGGCACATGATTAGAGGCTCCTTCTTGAAGAGCACGTAGTCCGCCTCTTCAAGGCCTTCAAGCTCGATGAGGGAGGAGTCATCGGCCTGAGGCTGCTCCTTTGCCGACCTATCTTTCCTTCTACGCTTGGGAATTTTTTGGGCACCGGCAGATCAGTCCTGATGGCGAGGAGTTCTTTGGGGAGTGTTCCCACCATCGACGTCAATCACCCGAGCTTGAGTGGATTTCACCGAAGGGTCTAGAGCCAATGACTCCAGCTGATCCCAGGCGCTCCTGATGTTGACATATTGTATTTAGCTGCAAAAAAAGACACAGAACGGTTAGTTGACCGACCTAAAAATAGAGACTTGTACAAAGAAATAAATGGACCTAGCTCGTGTATCAATCTCTTCCCACGATACAACGCAAAAGGCCGACAGGGAATGTCGCCCTTTGGGTCCGGGCGGATGTGACTAACTAAGCGCTTGAGAATAACGAGGGATTCCAGGTCGGCAGCGTCCAAGTCGTCAGGAACGTAAGTATAGTCGCCGGCCTTCTGAAAGAAATGAGCCTCATTCCACATCATGGGAAAGCATGGAGGACCGGCCACGCTCGCCCCATCGACCTCCGCGATCGACTTGGTAGCTTTAGTATTGGGGACTACCCAGAAATATTGGTTCTTCTGGCTCTTGAAGGACACCTGCTCCTTCCTCACCAGGTTGGTCTTGTGCTCTCTGAGCCAGCTCAGCTCGAATATTGTGAATTAAAGCTTTAGTGAGACCGGCCTGTTGAGCCGGCCCATCAACACCTCAAAGGTCTTCATAAACGCCCAAGCATTTGGATGAAGTTGGGAAGGAGCGACCTGAATGTGACTCAGCATGTCACGTTGGAATTGGGAGAATGGGGGGACGATTCAGAACTTCTCGAAAACAATCTGATGCATTGTGAATTTGACGTTTGGCGAGTAGGCCGCTATATGGTCGCCCTCCTTCATGCCCCTCACTCTCCAGCCGGGCAAATTCTTGAAGTGAACTTGTAGCATGTCCAAGACAGGGCTATTCAGGCCGATAAAGCTTTTATGACTCCTCATCTTTTCCGACACCCAAGACATGTCGGAAGAATCTCGGTCGATATCAGGCGACCCAGCCTCTCCATTCTGGTCGGGCTCCCCATCATCCTCGACATTCTGAGGGCCGGTGACTGTAATTTAATGATTTAGATGATTGTAATCATCTTAGTGAACTACCTAGGTTTCTGTTCATCATCTTGGCAATCATATTCACTTCCGCCAGAAGCCATTTCGCAGCCATAAGAGTGTGAGCCTCCAACCTTCTTTCTTCATGAATTTGTCGGATAAGCCTTCGTTTGGTCCCAAACTTCATTATCCAACACAAAATCGTCCCCTGAATCCGTTCCAGCCTCTGTTTCTTCAAACGACGCACCATTATTTAGCCGATGCAATCACTCATCGTTGTTGCTTTTAGTCACATTTGTCTTCATTTGTTCCATCCACCTCTTGTTCTAGCCATCACCAATCGTTGCATAATTAGGAAACAAGCTTCACCTATTTTCAATACTCCATATTTGCCGCTACCAACACTCATGTACGTCATGGCTTACTTTAGACTTTTAATCTCAAGATTTCTATTCTACTTTCCGTCATCATTCCTTCGTTGAGGAATCAGCAAATTCATCATGGATTAGTTTGTGGCATTAGAATACAAGGTTAGCTTACATGCCATATTTCAATCATGTTTTATCGTTACTGTTTCATATATTTAAGTTTTATAGAGTGTTTCATATATATATATATATATATACCTGTCTATATTAAAAAGAATGATTGAGTATCTTCAATACTTTTTTAGTGTATGAACTTTGGACTGTCGTTGTTGTTGTATAATTGTACTTGTTCGAGTCACACATACCCGCAATGGAATTAAATCACGCTCGAGAGCTCGTGATTTCTCTCCATCGATTTGCTATTGGAAATATACTTCGATATCAGGTACGGGGGAAAGGGTTTCTTTTCTATATGGGGAATAGGGGGATAGGACTAAAATAGTATTGATTGTCGCTATTTACTTATTATTCATTTTTCTGTTCAATTTGGATAACTGAAAATTATTTGATATGATTTGATTGGGATGACTGTAACTAAATGATCTAGATGATTGTATTTTAATGATTTAGATGATAGTAATCTAATGATTGAGATAACTCTAATGAATCTAGGTTGAGTTGTCAAGTTGTAGTTGACTGATGTTATTTTATTTGAATAATTCGTATGTTACTAAGCTGAAGAATTGAGTTGACAGTGAAGGTGAGTTAAGAGTAAGAAGGAAGGTTTAGGTATAAAAGTTATAGGAGAAGTTAATGTCTATTGTGCTAAAAGATTATAATGATAGGTAAGACTAACTGATACAAATTAGTAATGTTTTAGTTCCTAATCGGTATCTCAATATCTGTTAAAATAGTCAAGATTGACTCGAAATTGTTAAGTCATTAGGTGACATGATAATATGTTTTGTTGTTATAGATGCTGGCGCTCAGACATAGATGAGTAGATATAGTATGGATATAGTATGAGAGTTACTCGTAACTATGTTTAATGACTTAAGTGAAAAAGAATAGTTAGTTACAATAGTTAAATGATGGTTGCTGATGATTTTTAAGGAACCTTATCGCAGTATGGGCAAGGACTCGTTGCAGTATGGACGAGTCGTACCTTAGTAATTTAAGTTGTATGAGGAACCTTGTCGCAGTATGGGCAAGGACTCGTCGCAGTATGGGCGAGCCGTACCTCAATAGTTGTTGTCGTTGTAAGGGCATTATCGGGCAAGGTATCCCGTTCGGGCAAGGTATCCCAGTCCTAATAGTCCTCTTGGGTGTTCTTCAGGGCATTATCGGGCAAGGTATCCCGTTCGAGTGTCTCGGTCCTGTTGATCTTATAGGGCATTATCGGGCAAGGTATCCCGTTCGGGCAAGGTATCCCGGTCCTCTGAGTCCTTGTGCCGTTGTTTTTCGTAGGGCGTTATCGGGAAAGGTATCCCGTTCGGGCAAGGTATCCCGGTCTTATCGATGTTGTTCCCTATAGGGTGTTATCGGGCAAGGTATCCCGTTCAGGCAAGGTATCCTGGTCCTATAGTATTTGTGTTGTTGTAGTTGTTGTTGTTGTCGTCGATGATGATTGTAAGACATTATCTAGCAAGGTATCCTGATCCTGTTGTTGTTGTTGTTGTTGCTTGTAGTATTAGGACCATATGCGAGGTCGCGACACTAGTATTAGCTGAAGATTAGTAAAGGATTAATTATGCATGTGTGTTATGAAAGTTGTAACTATTATTGTTGATTGTTTCCTTGTTATGTGATAGTCGTTGCTGTTTTAGTTTCGGTCCTATGTTTCTTATATGGTTTGGACACTCTTTCTCACCCGTGCACCACTTTTTAGATTGAGTTCCAGGTGCCGTTGGAGTTGCCTTCTAGGATCGCGCTTCGGTGAAGATGTGATCACTACGGATTACCAAATAGATTGTAGTATGTTACCACACGTTGATGGCATTCTTTGTATTTAATTGGATTGAGGGTTAATTGCTCTGATCATGTGACATCAGGATTCAGGTTGTATTCTTCTATTATAATTAAAGATCATTTTTGATATTATGTTTAAATAAAGGTTTTATCATTTTAGGCTCAATATTATTATAAATTGTGTAAACAAGATTGAAGGAATTGGACGACATTCTTTGCTTGCGAAATTTATTTCTGAAAAGCAATTTTAATTTGGAAACAATTTTACTCCTTTTCATACTTTTTCAACTATAATTACTTTCAGGGTAAAGGGTGTCACAACGGCCGCCCCATCGACCTCCGCGATCGACTTGTTAGCTTTAGTATTGGGGACTACCCAGAAATATTGGTTCTTCCAACCGGTCGACAGGGAGTTGGAGTGCGCCTTGAAAAACCGATGTTGGGTTTTCTGGCTCTTGAAGGACCCCTGCTCCTTCCTCACCATGTTGGTCCTGTCCTCTCCGAGCCAGCTCAGCTCGAATATTGTGAATTAAAGCTTTAGCGAGACCGGCCTGTTGAGCCGGCCCATCAACACCTCAAAGGTCTTCATAAACGCCCAAGCATTTGGATGCAGTTGGGAAGGAGCGACCTGAATGCGACTCAACACGTCACGTTGGAACTGGGAGAATGGGGGGAGATTCCGAACTTCTCGAAAACAATCTGATGCATTGTGAATTTGACGTTTGGCGAGTAGGCCGCTATATGGTCGCCCTCCTTCATGCCCCTCACTCTCCAGCCGGGCAAATTCTTGAAGTGAACTTGTAGCATGTCTAAGACAGGGCTATTCAGGCCGATAAAGCTTTTATGACTCCTCATCTTTTCCGACACCCAAGACATGTCGGAAGGATCTCGATCGTTATCGGGCGACCCAGCCTCTCCATTCTGGTCGGGCTCCCCATCATCCTCGACATTCTGAGGGCCGGTGACGTCCTCATCTTCGTCGGCAGGCTCGTCGACGACCATATCCACATGGTCGGTTTCCAGGCCGTCCTGCATCTCTTCCTCCACAAGAGACTCCCGCTCGATGTCAACTAACCTTCTTCATCCTCAGGCCGCGAGGTTGAACTATTTACGGGCGGCGGTGGAGGCGACCATGAGCTCTCCGATTGCGCTGAGGCCGATTTGGAAGTACTCTCACTTAAAGAAATAGAAGTGCTAGACCCCTCTCCGCCCGAAGACGAGTTAGCGCTGGACTGGTTTCCGGCCAGCGATTGAGTAGGAACACTAGGTACACGACAAGTTTGTTTCGTTCGGGCCATAACGGCGAAGGTGCCTGTCAGCAGTATATATGCCACAGTCACTTGTGACTTCAGGTACGTTACTCTACCTTGTGGACCTGCCTGAGCGTTGCACTTACCTGTGCGTCAGAGTGTCATTGCAGGTACCACCCGCGGGCGGCCAAGACCGGTTAGACTCAGCCACTTTGCGTCGAACACTAGCCAATTTGTCAGAGTATGTGCTACAAACCGAATAGACTCAGCCACTTTGCGTCGAATCACTACAAGAATTACGTAATATACCGGCGCCCAATTTCCGGCGGATTGTATCCGCCTGTAAATTACCGGCGGCTTTTGTCAATTTCGCGTGATCAGAATCACTTTGTACATTACCGGCGGGTTTTAAGTGTTTTCCGGCGGATTTATTGCCGCCGGTAATATACCGGCGGTTTTTTGATTGATTACCGGCGGATTTAATAGTATTTTTAACCGTTATTTTATTAAAAAAAAAAAATTAAAACACGTCGCCGGTAATGTCGGTTTCCGGCGGAATTTTTAAAAAAAGCCGCCGGTAATTTTCCGCCGGTAATGTCGTTAAGCCGCCGGTAATAGTAGCTCGAAAGTCACGCATTAAAGCCGCCGGTAATGACACGTGTTCCGCCGGTAACAACAAAGAGTCCGCCGGTAATTTCAAATTTGAAAATCAGACCGTTTGGTTCCTTTCTTTTTATACGATCCACACCTCTCTTCACTCTTCACTCTTCACTTCTTACTTCTTACTTCTTATCTTCACTTCTCACTTCTTCTTCTTTATTTCTCTCACATTTTTCATTTCTTTCACTTTCTCTCAAATCTCTCTACAAAATTCATTGTTCTCTCTGAGAATTCTATCGTTTCTCTCTACCGATTTCTTCTCTTAAGGTATGTTTCTTTGATAGTTTTAGTTAAAATTTTGTTTTAAAATATTAGTTAGTTACTAATTCAGATATTATTTGTTTAGTAATTAGTTGAGTTTGGGTGGAAGTTTGCTTGAGTTTGGGTGGAAGTTTGTTAAAAGAGATTTTAAAATTTAAATATTATTTTCAAATTATTAAATTAATTTATAATTTAAATATTAAAAATTGAAAAACGTTTTTAATATTTAAATTTATAATATTTAAATAATTTAAAACTAATAACGGTTTTTAATATTTAAATTTATAATTTAAATATTAAAAATTTAAAATTAAAATAAATTTTTAAAAACGTTTTTTTTTAAAAAAAATATATATTACCGGCGGCTTATAGCACTTACCGGCGGAGTGTTTTAAAAAAAAAATTAAATTCAGAAAACATTACCGGCGGATATTAAATTGTTACCGGCGGATTCTATTAAAAAAAAAAAAAAATTTAAATTACCGGCGGATATTAAATTGTTACCGGCGGCTTTAATATCAAAAAAAAAAAAAAAAAAAAAAAACTTACCGCTGGATTTGGTGTTGTTACCGGCGGATTCTATTAAAAAAAAAAATAAATTAAATTACCGGCGGCTTTTTCGTTCTTACCGGCGGCTTTTTCCGCCGGAAATATCCTGTCGTTACCGGCGGCTTTTTCCGCCGGAAAAAATCAAGTAGTTACCGGCGGATTTTCCGCCGGTAAGTGTTACGTACGACGTTTTAACCGGCGGAAAATCCGCCGGAAAGTTCCGTCGGAAACATTCACTTACCGGCGGTTTTTTGGTTTTACCGGCGGATTATGTCCGCCGGAAAACCTTGATTTTCTTGTAGTGAATGTAACACCCCATTTCTAAACAACTATTATTTATATGTATTTTATCAGAGTTTTCAAAAATAAAATCATTAAAGGGAATGTCACATTTCAACACTTATAAAAACAATCATCTCATAGTCAAATAATAAGAAGTCGGTAAAACATTAAAACGATACGCAGCACATAGTTTAGGGTCGGGCCCTCAAACACCTGTTTTAGTTTACAGCACCAAAATAAATAACGTCTCCAACACAGCGGAAGAATTACTAAGTTTTAACATTATACTTAGTACATCATCAATAAAAGTCTAAAGCATCAAATAACAAATAAAAGACGACTACGCCCCTCCCCTGGTGCTACATATCAGAGCTGACACGACTACTAGCAGAAAGGCATAGGAATGCCCTCACTCGCGGGTACCTGCAGGTTGCCGACATAAGAAGCAACACGACGCAGTAGGGTGAGTCTTTTATACAAATAATAATAATAATTAGAATAAGCAGTATATATTGGTCAGGCAGCAGAACAGCTAATCCACAGCCACACAACACGTTATCAGCACACATCATCATATTTATAACGCATTCACAAAAGTATAACCATCAAAGAACATCAATAACATATGTATGTGTTTATGCATGTAATGCAACATGCATGAGGATCCTTCACCACCGCAATTTGCCTTGAGGCACCCACCGCTTTGGACCGAAGTCCCACACCGCTTGGGCGAAGCCCACACACCGCTTTATGCACATGCAATATGTGACTCTATGTCAATGCACCACAAACAACACCTGTGCCACAATATTTATTTATACACACCACTTTAATTATTTCTCAACTCAACTCACCAACAATTCAAGCCTTGAGGGCTACACACCGCTTTGGACCGGAGTCCCACACCGCTTTCACATCTTCGCATAAAGACACTCAGTTTCCATTTTTATTTTAGTAGATTAACTCATCATTTACATTGCCACACCCCATTGGACTAAACTAAGCATTAGGGACTAAGATGGCACCTAGGCGCAACACTAGGCGCCACTTGGCGCCACGGGGCAGCCACTTTGGCGCCCCACCAAGCACACACCGAGACACGCCACTATGCACAACCGGCGCCATGGGGCAGCCAATTTGGCGCCCTTGCCCGAGACACACACACACGGCACAAGGCTGCCACAGTTGGCGCCCTGCTCAGACACACACGCACACAAATCATCACACACATTGGCGCCTCAGTTGGCGCCTGTGCTAGTCACCACAGTCACACACAGTCACGCACTTGGCGCCTCTGTTGGCGCTGTGCTGCTAGGTACAACGTGTGCCACTGCGCGCACTACGACACGGGCAAGCCATTTGGCGCCCCCTCCCTCGGCACGCCCACACTCTTCACACGCAGGGCAGCCAATTCTGGCGCCCTGCTCCAGCACGCACGCACCAGCCACACACACACTGTCTTGGGCGCCAGATTGCTAGGCAATTGGCGCCTAGGCCGTAGCCAACTCCTCCTACTTGCACAATTCCTTTACACTTCAACAACACCAATTTCACAATGTTTTTGACACTTAATCCACATCATTCAAACAACAATCATTGTGCATTTCATCAATTATTTCACAATCACCACATATCCACATACAACATCATTGAGGAAATTTCACAAAAATTCTACATGCCTATTCAACAACACACCCCTTTCAAATTAACAGCAAACATGGCATTCCAATTAGACTCAAAACACAACATAATCAATCATTCAAACACTCCCTACACCTAACCTACATACAATACAAATCCTAATGATTATTATAGGTATAGAAAGAACCCCCATACCTTGAAGGATTGAAGAACTCGAAATCACTAGCAGCGGAACCACCACCATTAACGCACGCTTCTCCCTTCCTCTCCTTCAACACCGTGGATTCTCTCTCTTCTTTGAACGCACGGAGAGGCGAGAAGCAAAGAAAGAGGAATTTGGAATCATACACTTGGAAATATAAGGAAGAAGAATGGAGAAGGAAAGGATTCAATGTTACCTTTGAAGCTTGAGAAGAAGAAACCCTCTCTTCCTCCTTTCCTTCCTTGCGCGTCGTCGTTCCTCTCTCTCTCAACCTCTCTGTCGCGATTTTTCTTTTCTTTCGGTGATGATGAGCGTCTCAATTGGAGACCCATTTAGGTCTTGCATAGTGATTGGGCCAACTAGTGGGTTGGGCCCTAATCACACCACACTTTTAATTCAATACACCTCACGAAATAAAACCACTCCAATTTAATTATTTCCGTTCAAGTAAATATTGTAACCTCAAATAACTTAATTAAGTAATTAATTAAATTATTTTGGGGCGTTATAACTCTCCCCACTTACGAAATTTCGTCCTCGAAATTACCGAATCAACGACTCGGATATGCTTCCTTCATCTTACTTTCCATTCCCACGTCATGCTCGCCCACGGCTCCTAACCAAACCACTTTCACTAAATTGATCTCCTTGCCTCTCAACACTTTTACCTCACGGTCTTCTATCCTAACCGGCATAGTCTCCACAAAGGAGGTTCTCCTCACCTCCACATTATCCATCCGAATTACATGCGACGGTCGGGGACATACTTCCATGGTGAGATACATGGAACACATCATGCATGTTAGCAGATTAGGTGGTAAGGCCACCCGATAGGCAACTTTCCCAACTCTTTCCGAGAACGGTATGGGCCAATGAAACGAGGGGTTAATTTCTTAGACTTCAAGGCACGACTCCACACCACATCACCGGAGTGACTCTCAAGAATACATGGTCACCAAACTTGAAACTCGTGTCTTTTCTTCTCTTATCATGATAGCTCTTCTGCCTACTCTGCGAGGCTTTCATCTTCTCTCGAACCATCTTGACCTTCTCTGTGGTCTCCCGTACAATCTCGGGGCCTAACACCACACTCTCTCCCGATTCATACCAACACAAGGGTGTCCTACACCTCCTACCATACAATGCCTCGAAAGGCGCCATCCCGATACTGCATGAAAAGCTGTTATTATAGGTGAATTCAATCAATGGCAAATGAGAATCCCACGAACCTCCTTGCTCAAGAACGCATGCTCTCAACAAATCCTCTAGTGACTGAATAGTCCTCTCCGTCTGGCCCATCGTGTCGGGGGTGATAAGCGGAACTCGGTCTCAATTTAGAACCTAAGGCCTCCCGCAAGCTCCTCCAAAATTCGAAGTAAACCTAGGATCCCGATCGGACCACGATACTCACAGGAACACCATGCAGCTTCACAATTGTCTTAACATAAATATCTGCCAACTTCGGAACTGGATAAGTCATATTTATCGGCAAAAAGTGAGCAGACTTTGTCAACCTATCAACAATCACCCATATAGCGTCAAATCCCTTTACTGTATTCGGGCAATCCAGTTACAAAATCCATAGAGATACTATCCCACTTCCATTCGGTACATCCAATGGCTGCATCAACCCCCGCCGGCTTCGATGCTCTACCTTGGATTTCTGACACGTCAAACAAGCATACACAAATTTGGCCACATCACGCTTCATGCCAGGCCACCAAAACAGTTTCTTCAAATCTTGATACATCTTTGTGGCTCCCGGATGAATACTCAATTTACCGATGTCCTCTTCCAAAATCGATTTCTTAATCTCTTCATCATCAGGGATGCAAATCCTCCCTCGGTATCTCAACACATCCTGCGCGTCTACTTCATAATCTTTAACCTCGGAGTGATCCATCCCCAATGCCAATTCAACTAGTTTAATGTCTTGTTTTTGAGCCTCCCGAATAACGTCTAGAAATTCATTATGGATCTTCAACATTCCCAGCCGTACACTTCTGGGCGTTACTTCGCAGACCAAACTCAAATCCCGAAACTGCTCAATCAATTCGAGCTCTTTCACCATCAACGCAGACACATGAAGGGACTTCCTACTCAAGGCATCGGCTACAACATTAGCCTTCCCCGGATGGTAATTCAAACTAAAGTCATAGTCTTTCAATGCTTCTAGCCACCTCCTTTGTCTCATATTCAATTCTTTCTCGGTCAAACAGAATCTGCAACCCTTATGATCCTTTGAACACTTCAAACTTAGAACCATACAAATAGTGCCTCCAGATCTTCAAAGCAAACACAATTGCCGCAAGCTCCAAATCGTGAGTAGGGTAGTTCTTCTCATGAATTCTCAACTGCCTGGACGCATAGGCTACTACCTTACCCTCTTGCATTAGCACACCTCCCAAACCCATCTTGGAAGCATCGCAGTACACTACAAACGGTTGGTCTGGGAATGGCAATACCAAGATAGGGGACGTCGTCAACCTCTTCTTCAACTCATTGAAGCTCTCTTCACACCGGGCATCCCACACAAAAGCTTTTCCCTTACACGTCAATTGAGTCAACGGAAGGGCTAGCTTAGAAAACCCCTCTATAAACCTCCTGTAGTAACCAGCCAACCCCAAGAAACTCCTGATCTCAGTCACTGACTTTGGCCTCTCCCACTGCAACACAGCATCCACCTTGGCTGGATCTACAGCTATACCATCACCGGAAATTACATGGCCGAGAAAACTCACTTTGCTCAACCGACTCGTGACTTTGACAACTTCGCGTAAAGCTTCTTTTCCTTCAACACCTCTAGCACTAACCTCAAGTGTTCTGCGTGCTCCTCTTCTGTCTTAGAATACACCAAAATGTCATCTATAAATACCACCACAAAACGATCCAAGTGACTATGGAAGGTACGGTTCATATACTCCATAAACACTCCGGGTGCGTTAGTAACACCGAACGGCATCACAGTATATTCATAGTGCCCATATCTAGTTCTGAAAGCTGTCTTCTGAACGTCATCATCTTTCACCTTGATTTGGTGATATCCCGACCTCAAGTCGATCTTGCTGAACACTTTAGCACCCACCAACTGATCCATCAGGTCATCAATCCTCGGGAGCGGATACCTGTTCTTGATTGTCACCTTGTTCAACTGTCTATAGTCTACGCAAAGTCTCATACTCCCATCCTTCTTCTTCACTAACAACACAGGTGCTCCCCAAGGCGACACACTAGGCCTTATGAACTTCTTCTCAAGTAACTCTTCTAGCTGTCTCTTCAATTCAGATAATTCAGACGCCGACATCCGGTACGGTGCCATAGACACAGGCCTCGTACCCGGCACAAGATCAATAGTGAATTCAACCTCCCTCTCCGGCGGGACACTCGGAATCTCATCAGGGAATACCTCCGGAAACTCGCACACTACCTTCAACCCTTCAATGATATCTTGACTCTCAGCAGACAGAGACGCCATCAAGGCAAATAGATGAACTTCTTCCCTCATTAATCTACGCAATTGACCAGCAGGCAGCAAAACAGATTCTTCCTCCTCAGGGGCCAGGAAACTCACTGATCTATCGAAACAATTGATATGTACATGGTTATCAACTAACGACCCATACCAAGGATAACATCTAATCCCTCCAAAGGTAAACAAATAAGGTCTACAAGAAAATCTCTGCCGAAGACTGACAGAGGACACTTAGCACACACTAGGGAGGTAGTTACCGAACCCTTAGCTGGAGTATCAATAACCATCTCCCTCATCATAGAAGACAAATCAAGATTCAATTTCTCAGCACACAATGCAGCAACGAAAGAATGAGTAGCACCGGTATCTACTATAGCAATCAAAGGAGTATCAAAATAAGACAAGTACCTCGAATCTCGTTAGCATTCTCGGTCCTGCTAGCGCAAACACTTTCCCCTTGGCTTTCTCCTCTTGGGCTTAGGACAATTAGCACTCACATGTCCCGCTTCATCACAATTGTAGCATAATCCCCTTCTTCTCACATTTAGTGGCTATGTGGCCTTTCTGACCACACTTGAAACAATGGACCTCGGAACACTCACTACTTTTATGACCAGGCTTCTTACAAGTAAAACACACCATACCCGAAGAGGCACCTCCCCCACTTGAACTCTTACTAGCTCCTGCTTTCCCTTTGTTCTTACCCCCAGCAACATCATAGGGCTTTCCCCTAAACTGATTATTTCTCTTCTCCTTCACAGCCTTGTAAGCAGCAGAGCTATCCTCCTCATAGATTCTACACTTATCAACTAATCTGGCAAAATCCCGAATCTCCTGATATCCAATTGCTTTCTTTATGTCCGGGCGCAGACCACTCTCAAACTTGACGCACTTGGAAAATTCAGAATCGGCTTCATTGGCATAGTAAGGACAAAATTTGGCCAACTCCTCAAATTTGGCGGCATACTCAGCTACCGTCTTATTTCCCTGTTTCAGCTCCAAGAACTCCACTTCCTTCTTAGCTCGCACATCCTCAGGGTAATACTTTCTCTTGAACTCTCTTGTGAAAACCTCCCAAGTAACCTCCTCACCAGCACCTTCCAACCTTCGCGACATTCCCAACCACCAGTCGTCAGCTTCCTCTCCCAGCATATGGGTCCCCAACTTCACTTTCTCAGCAGCAGTGCACTCCATGACACGAAAGATCCGCTCTATCTCCTTTAACCAGGCCAAGGCCCCATCGGGGTCATACCGACCCTTGAAGGTGGGTGGGTTTTCCCTCTGGAACGTTGCTAAGTTGCGAGCATTCACATTAGCAGCAGCGCGTTGATTCCCGACAGCTTGGGCTATGGCTTGCAGAGCAGCAGCCAAAGCAGCATCATCGCGTCTCGCCATCAAATCAGGTTTCTACACAAAGGAACAAAATTTAGACACAACAGACACAACAAATAGACACTTGGTCGGACAGACCAAACTTCAGCTCTGATACCACTAATGTAACACCCCCTTTCTAAACAACTATTATTTATATGTATTTTATCAGAGTTTTCAAAAATAAAATCATTAAAGGGAATGTCACATTTCAACACTTATAAAAACAATCATCTCATAGTCAAATAATAAGAAGTCGGTAAAACATTAAAACGATACGCAACACATAGTTTAGGGTCGGGCCCTCAAACACCTGTTTTAGTTTACAGCACCAAAATAAATAACGTCTCCAACACAGCGGAAGAATTACTAAGTTTTAACATTATACTTAGTACATCATCAATAAAAGTCTAAAGCATCAAATAACAAATAAAAGACGACTACGCCCCTCCCCTGGTGCTACATATCAGAGCTGACACGACTACTAGCAGAAAGGCATAGGAATGCCCTCACTCGCGGGTACCTGCAGGTTGCCGACATAAGAAGCAACACGACGCAGTAGGGTGAGTCTTTTATACAAATAATAATAATTAGAATAAGCAGTATATATTGGTCAGCAAGCGTGAGCGGCTAATCCACGACCACACAACACGTTATCAGCACACATCATCATATTTATAACGCATTCACAAAAGTATAACCATCAAAGAACATCAATAACATATGTATGTGTTTATGCATGTAATGCAACATGCATGAGGATCCTTCACCACCGCAATTTGCCTTGAGGGCACCCACCGCTTTGGACCGAAGTCCCACACCGCTTTGGCCGAAGCCTACACACCGCTTTATGCACATGCAATATGTGACTCTATGTCAATGCACCACAAACAACACCTGTGCCACAATATTTATTTATACACACCACTTTAATTATTTCTCAACTCAACTCACCAACAATTCAAGCCTTGAGGGCTACACACCGCTTTGGACCGGAGTCCCACACCGCTTTCACATCTTCGCATAAAGACACTCAGTTTCCATTTTTATTTTAGTAGATTAACTCATCATTTACATTGCCACACCCCATTGGACTAAACTAAGCATTAGGGACTAAGATGGCACCTAGGCGCAACACTAGGCGCCACTTGGCGCCACGGGGCAGCCACTTTGGCGCCCCACCAAGCACACACACCGAGACACGCCACTATGCACAACCGGCGCCATGGGGCAGCCAATTTGGCGCCTTGCCCGAGACACACACACGGCACACAAGGCGCCACGATTGGCGCCGCTCGACACACACGCACACACATCATCACGCACATTGGCGCCTCAGTTGGCGCCTGTGCTAGTCACCACAGTCACGCACTTGGCGCCTCTGTTGGCGCCTGTGCTAGGCACAACGTGCCACTCTGCGCACCCTGACACGGGCAAGCCATTTGGCGCCCCCTCCCTCGGCACGCCCACACTCTTCACACGCAGGGCAGCCATTTCTGGCGCCCTGCTCCAGCACGCACGCACCAGCCACACACACACTGTCTTGGGCGCCAGATTGCTAGGCAATTGGCGCCTAGGCCGTAGCCAACTCCTCCTACTTGCACAATTCCTTTACACTTCAACAACACCAATTTCACAATGTTTTTGACACTTAATCCACATCATTCAAACAACAATCATTGTGCATTTCATCAATTATTTCACAATCACCACATATCCACATACAACATCATTGAGGAAATTTCACAAACATTCTACATGCCTATTCAACAACACACCCCTTTCAAATTAACAGCAAACATGGCATTCCAATTAGACTCAAAACACAACATAATCAATCATTCAAACACTCCCTACACCTAACCTACATACAATACAAATCCTAATGATTATTATAGGTATAGAAAGAACCCCCATACCTTGAAGGATTGAAGAACTCGAAATCACTAGCAACGGAACCACCACAACGTACGCTTCTCCTTCCTCTCCTTCAACACCGTGGATTCTCTCTCTTCTTTGAACGTACGGAGGAGCAGAAACAGCAAAGAGGAATTTGGAATCATACACTTGGAAATATAAGGAAGAAGAATGGAGAAGGGAAAGGATTCAATGTTACCTTTGAAGCTTGAGAAGAAGAAACCCTCTCTTCCTCCTTTCCTTGCGTCGTCGTTCCTCTCTCTCTCAACCTCTCTGTCGCGATTTTTCTTTTCTTTCGGTGATGATGAGCGTCTCAATTGGAGACCCATTTAGGTCTTGCATAGTGATTGGGCCAACTAGTGGGTTGGGCCCTAATCACACCACACTTTTTAATTCAATACACCTCCTGAAATAAAACCACTCCAATTTAATTATTTCCGTTCAAGTAAATATTGTAACCCTCAAATAACTTAATTAAGTAATTAATTAAATTATTTTGGGGCGTTACAACTCTCCCCCACTTACGAAATTTCGTCCTCGAAATTACCTGAATCAAACAGCTCCGGATATGCTTCCTTCATCTTACTTTCCAATTCCCACGTCATGCTCTCGCCCACGGCTCCTAACCAAACCACTTTCACTAAATTGATCTCCTTGCCTCTCAACACTTTTACCTCACGGTCTTCTATCCTAACCGGCATAGTCTCCACAGTGAGGTTCTCCCTCACCTCCACATTATCCATCTGAATTACATGCGACGGGTCAGGGACATACTTCCGCAGCTGAGATACATGGAACACATCATGCATGTTAGACAGATTAGGTGGTAAGGCCACCCGATAGGCAACTTTCCCAACTCTTTCCAGAATCTGGTATGGGCCAATGAAACGAGGGGTTAATTTCTTAGACTTCAAGGCACGACCCACACCTGTCACCGGAGTGACTCTCAAGAATACATGGTCACCAGCTTGAAACTCCAGGTCTTTTCTTCTCTTATCATGATAGCTCTTCTGCCTACTCTGCGAGGCTTTCATCTTCTCTCGAACCATCTTGACCTTCTCTGTGGTCTCCCGTACAATCTCGGGGCCTAACACCACACTCTCTCCCGATTCATACCAACACAAGGGTGTCCTACACCTCCTACCATACAATGCCTCGAAAGGCGCCATCCCGATACTCGCATGAAAACTGTTATTATAGGTGAATTCAATCAATGGCAAATGAGAATCCCACGAACCTCCTTGCTCAAGAACGCATGCTCTCAACAAATCCTCTAGTGACTGAATAGTCCTCTCCGTCTGCCCATCTGTCTGGGGGTGATAAGCGGAACTCAGTCTCAATTTAGAACCTAAGGCCTCCTGCAAGCTCCTCCAAAATTCAGAAGTAAACCTAGGATCCCGATCAGACACGATACTCACAGGAACACCATGCAGCTTCACAATTGTCTTAACATAAATATCTGCCAACTTCGGAACTGGATAAGTCATATTTATCGGCAAAAAGTGAGCAGACTTTGTCAACCTATCAACAATCACCCATATAGCGTCAAATCCCTTTACTGTATTCGGCAATCCAGTTACAAAATCCATAGAGATACTATCCCACTTCCATTCGGTACATCCAATAATTTGCATCAACCCCACGGCTTCGATGCTCTACCTTGGATTTCTGACACGTCAAACAAGCATACACAAATTTGGCCACATCACGCTTCATGCCAGGCCACCAAAACAGTTTCTTCAAATCTTGATACATCTTTGTGGCTCCCGGATGAATACTCAATTTACTTCGATGTCCCTCTTCCAAAATCGATTTCTTAATCTCTTCATCATCGAGGATGCAAATCCTCCTCGGTATCTCAACACATCCTGGCGTCTACTTCATAATCTTTAACCTCGGAGTGATCCATCCCCAATGCCAATTCAACTAGTTTAATGTCTTGTTTTGAGCCTCCCGAATAACGTCTAGAAATTCATTATGGATCTTCAACATTCCCGGTAGTACACTTACGGGCGTTATTGAGACCAAACTCAAATCCCAAACCGCTCAATCAATTCGAGCTCTTTCACCATCAACGCTTGGACACATGAAGGGACTTCCTACTCAAGGCATCGGCTACAACATTAGCCTTCCCCGGATGGTAATTCAAACTAAAGTCATAGTCTTTCAACAGTTCTAGCCACCTCCTTTGTCTCATATTCAATTCTTTCTGGTCAAACAGATACTGCAACCCCTTATGATCACTGAACACTTCAAACTTAGAACCATACAAATAGTGCCTCCAGATCTTCAAAGCAAACACAATTGCCGCAAGCTCCAAATCGTGAGTAGGGTAGTTCTTCTCATGAATTCTCAACTGCCTGGACGCATAGGCTACTACCTTACCCTCTTGCATTAGCACACCTCCCAAACCCATCTTGGAAGCATCGCAGTACACTACAAACGGTTGGTCTGGGACTGGCAATACCAAGATAGGGGACGTCGTCAACCTCTTCTTCAACTCATTGAAGCTCTCTTCACACCGGGCATCCCACACAAAAGCTTTTCCCTTACACGTCAATTGAGTCAACGGAAGGGCTAGCTTAGAAAACCCCTCTATAAACCTCCTGTAGTAACCAGCCAACCCCAAGAAACTCCCGATCTCGGTCGCGACTTTGGCTCTCCCATCGCAACACAAAGATCCACCTTGGTGGATCTACTGACTATACCATCACCGGAAATTACATGGCCGAGAAAACTCACTTTGCTCAACCGCACTCGACTTTGACAACTTCGCGTAAAGCTTCTTTTTCCTTCAACACCTCTAGCACTAACCTCAAGTGTTCTGCGTGCTCTCTTCTCGTCTTAGAATACACCAAAATGTCATCTATAAATACCACCACAAAAGCGATCCAAGTGACTATGGAAGGTACGGTTCATATACTCCATAAACACTCCGGTGCGTTAGTAACACCGAACGGCATCACAAGATATTCATAGTGCCCATATCTAGTTCGAAAAGTCGTCTTACGAACGTCATCATCTTTCACCTTGATTTGGTGATATCCCGAGCCTCAAGTCGATCTTCTTTGAACACTTTAGCACCCACCAACCGATCCATCGGTCATCAATCCTCGGGAGCGGATACTGCGTCTTGATTGTCACCTTGTTCAACCTGTCTCATAGTCTACGCAAAGTCTCATACTCCCATCCTTCTTCTTCACTAACAACACAGTGCTCCCAAGGCGACACACTAGGCCTTATGAACTTCTTCTCAAGTAACTCTTCTAGTTGTCTCTTCAATTCGAGATAATTCAGACGCCGACATCCCGTGCGGTGCCATAGACACGTGCCTCGTGCGGCACAAGATCAATAGTGAATTCAACCTCCTCTCCGGCGGACACACTCGGAATCTCATCGTGGAATACCTCAGGAAACTCGCACACTACCTTCAACCCTTCAATGATATCTTGACTCTCAGAGACAGAGACGCCATCAAGGCAAATAGATGAACTTCTTCCTCATTAATCTACGCAATTGACAAAGAGCAAAGAAAATGCATTCTTCCTCCTCGGGGCCAGAAACTCACCGATCTATCGAAACAATTGATATGTACATGGTTATCAACTAAACGGTCCATACCAAGGATAACATCTAATCCCTCCAAAGGTAAACAAATAAGGTCTACAAGAAAATCTCTGCCGAAGACTGACAGAGGACACTTAGCACACACTAGGGAGGTAGTTACCGAACCCTTAGCTGGAGTATCAATAACCATCTCCCTCATCATAGAAGACAAATCAAGATTCAATTTCTCAGCACACAATGCAGCAACGAAAGAATGAGTAGCACCGGTATCTACTATAGCAATCAAAGGAGTATCAAAAATAAGACAAGTACCTCGAATCTCGTTAGCATTCTCGGTCCCTGCTAGCGCAAACACTTTCCCCTTGGCTTTCTCCCTCTTGGGCTTAGGACAATTAGCACTCACATGTCCCGCTTCATCACAATTGTAGCAGACAATCCCCTTCATCTCACATTTAGTGGCTATGTGGCCTTTCTGACCACACTTGAAACAATGGACCTCGGAACACTCACTACTTTTATGACCAGGCTTCTTACAAGTAAAACACACCATACCCGAAGAGGCACCTCCCCCACTTGAACTCTTACTAGCTCCTGCTTTCCCTTTGTTCTTACCCCCAGCAACATCATAGGGCTTTCCCCTAAACTGATTATTTCTCTTCTCCTTCACAGCCTTGTAAGCAGCAGAGCTATCCTCCTCATAGATTCTACACTTATCAACTAATCTGGCAAAATCCCAAATCTCCTGATATCCAATTGCTTTCTTTATGTCCGGGCGCAGACCACTCTCAAACTTGACGCACTTGGAAAATTCAGAATCGGCTTCATTGGCATAGTAAGGACAAAATTTGGCCAACTCCTCAAATTTGGCGGCATACTCACTTACAGTCTTATTTCCTGTTTGACTCCAAGAACTCCACTTCCTTCTTAGCTCGCACATCCTCGTGGTAATACTTTCTCTTGAACTCTCTTGTGAAAACCTCCCAAGTAACCTCCTCACCAAAGACCTTCCAACCTTCGCGACATTCCCAACCACCGATCGTCGCCGCCTCTCCCAAAGATATGGGTCCCCAACTTCACTTTCAAAGCAGTTGCACTCCATGACACGAAAGATCCGCTCTATCTCCTTTAACCAGGCCAAGGCCCCATCGGGGTCATACCGACCCTTGAAGGTGGGTGGGTTTTCCCTCTGGAACGTTGCTAAGTTGCGAGCATTCACATTAGCAGCAGCGTGTTGATTCCCGACAGCTTGGGCTATGGCTTGCAGAGCAAAGCAGCCAAAGCAAAGATCATCGCGCGCCTCGCCATCAAATCAGGTTTCTACACAAAGGAACAAAATTTAGACACAACAGACACAACAAATAGACACTTGGTCGGACAGACCAAACTTCAGCTCTGATACCACTAATGTAACACCCCCTTTCTAAACAACTATTATTTATATGTATTTTATCAGAGTTTTCAAAAATAAAATCATTAAAGGGAATGTCACATTTCAACACTTATAAAAACAATCATCTCATAGTCAAATAATAAGAAGTCGGTAAAACATTAAAACGATACGCAGCACATAGTTTAGGGTCGGGCCCTCAAACACCTGTTTTAGTTTACAGCACCAAAATAAATAACGTCTCCAACACAGCGGAAGAATTACTAAGTTTTAACATTATACTTAGTACATCATCAATAAAAGTCTAAAGCATCAAATAACAAATAAAAGACGACTACGCCCCTCCCCTGGTGCTACATATCAGAGCTGACACGACTACTAGCAGAAAGGCATAGGAATGCCCTCACTCGCGGGTACCTGCAGGTTGCCGACATAAGAAGCAACACGACGCAGTAGGGTGAGTCTTTTATACAAATAATAATAATTAGAATAAGCAGTATATATTGGTCAGGCAGCAGAAGCGGCTAATCCTGACCACACAACACGTTATCAGCACACATCATCATATTTATAACGCATTCACAAAAGTATAACCATCAAAGAACATCAATAACATATGTATGTGTTTATGCATGTAATGCAACATGCATGAGGATCCTTCACCACCGCAATTTGCCTTGAGGGCACCCACCGCTTTGGACCGAAGTCCCACACCGCTTTGGCCGAAGCCTACACACCGCTTTATGCACATGCAATATGTGACTCTATGTCAATGCACCACAAACAACACCTGTGCCACAATATTTATTTATACACACCACTTTAATTATTTCTCAACTCAACTCACCAACAATTCAAGCCTTGAGGGCTACACACCGCTTTGGACCGGAGTCCCACACCGCTTTCACATCTTCGCATAAAGACACTCAGTTTCCATTTTTATTTTAGTAGATTAACTCATCATTTACATTGCCACACCCCATTGGACTAAACTAAGCATTAGGGACTAAGATGGCACCTAGGCGCAACACTAGGCGCCACTTGGCGCCACGGGGCAGCCACTTTGGTGCCCCACCAAGCACACACCGAGACACGCCACTATGCACAACCGGCGCCATGGGGCAGCCAATTTGGCGCCCTTGCCCGAGACACACACACACGGCACAAGGCTGCCACAGTTGGCGCCCTGCTCAGACACACACGCACACACATCATCACGCACATTGGCGCCTCAGTTGGCGCCTGTGCTAGTCACCACAGTCACACACAGTCACGCACTTGGCGCCTCTTTTGGCGCCTGTGCTAGGCACAACGTGCCACTCTGCGCACCCTGACACGGGCAAGCCATTTGGCGCCCCCTCCCTCGGCACGCCCACACTCTTCACACACAGGGCAGCCAATTCTGGCGCCCTGCTCCAGCACGCACGCACCAGCCACACACACACTGTCTTGGGCGCCAGATTGCTAGGCAATTGGCGCCTAGGCCGTAGCCAACTCCTCCTACTTGCACAATTCCTTTACACTTCAACAACACCAATTTCGCAATGTTTTTGACACTTAATCCACATCATTCAAACAACAATCATTGTGCATTTCATCAATTATTTCACAATCACCACATATCCACATACAACATCATTGAGGAAATTTCACAAACATTCTACATGCCTATTCAACAACACACCCCTTTCAAATTAACAGCAAACATGGCATTCCAATTAGACTCAAAACACAACATAATCAATCATTCAAACACTCCCTACACCTAACCTACATACAATACAAATCCTAATGATTATTATAGGTATAGAAAGAACCCCCATACCTTGAAGGATTGAAGAACTCGAAATCACTAGCAACGGAACCACCACAACGTACGCTTCTCCTTCCTCTCCTTCAACACCGTGGATTCTCTCTCTTCTTTGAACGTACGGAGGAGCAGAAACAGCAAAGAGGAATTTGGAATCATACACTTGGAAATATAAGGAAGAAGAATGGAGAAGGGAAAGGATTCAATGTTACCTTTGAAGCTTGAGAAGAAGAAACCCTCTCTTCCTCCTTTCCTTGCGTCGCCGTTCCTCTCTCTCTCAACCTCTCTGTCGCGATTTTTCTTTTCTTTCGGTGATGATGAGCGTCTCAATTGGAGACCCATTTAGGTCTTGCATAGTGATTGGGCCAACTAGTGGGTTGGGCCCTAATCACACCACACTTTTTAATTCAATACACCTCCTGAAATAAAACCACTCCAATTTAATTATTTCCGTTCAAGTAAATATTGTAACCCTCAAATAACTTAATTAAGTAATTAATTAAATTATTTTGGGGCGTTACATCGAACACTAGCCAATTCTTTAAGGCTAATTTTCGACTGACCCATGTAAAATTGCTCATGGAAGGCTTTTTCCAATTGCCCCAGTTAAATATAGAATGAGGGGGAAGAGTGGTAAACCAAGTAAAATCATTCTTTTTTAGAGAATTTGGAAAATACTTTAGCCTCAAGTTCTCATTATGGGCTAAATCCCCTGCCTCAGTCAAATAACAAGCAACGTGTTCGACAGTAGATTCGATAGTTTCCCCAGCAAATTTTGTGAACTTAGGGATTTTCCAACCTCTAGGTAATTCGGTTTGTACCACATACTCTAACAAAGGTGAAATAAAATTGGGTCTGTGTAGGCCTAAGTTTAGGCCATTCTGGGCTAGAATTGTTTCGACAAGATTGGTCAAATTGTTTTGGAGACCAAAATTATTTTGCTGAACTAGTCTAACCACTTCATCAGTGTTTTGACCCCTATTAACCAACTCTACTTCAGGGATTGCTTCGACTTCCCTTGCTACAGGTTGTTCAGTGACAATTGGCTGTGCCTGATTTACAGGGACTTCGACAGGCCTGTTAATCTGAATTTGTGGCACTGGTTGACTTTGCACTGGTGGAGTGCCAAAGAAGTCTGCAATCTTGCCCATTTGGTTAGCCAACATTTGATAACTTTGGTATGTGTTCTGAATCAAAGGATTGAACACAGTGCCTATTTGTTGGGTCAACATATTGACCATATCATGATTACTGTCATGATTAAGAGACAAGAGTGAACCTATTTAGCATGCCTAGACATAGGAAGCTTTTAATGAAACTCTGAAGAAAGTGACTGAAAGGCACACACTATTGCAGCTGCATTCAGTGTACCCACACTGCATACTCCACTAAAACACTTAGAAGTGATTTACTTGGTGAAAACATCTCAACTACCTTATCTCAGTGATTCCTTACACACATTTATTGTTTATTGTTTTTATAAACTTTGAACACTCCAACCAACTGTAAATAGTGTAGACACACTAAGTGTACACTCTGAACATTACAAAGCTTTACAAATTCCCTGTGGGTTCGATCTTTTCTTATCATTATATTACTTGTGTGACTATGTATACTTGCATACTATTTTCCACACCAAGTTTTTGGCGCCGTTGTCAGGGATTATAGTAAAATTTTGTTGTTTAGATTGTTAATTTAGTGTTTTATTATATATTACTACTGGTATTCTGTTTTCTGTGCAGAAAGAAACACTTAGTGCAGATACACTCAGTGCAGAAGCACTAGTATATGCCCAGAAATAGACCAACAGAATTTGATTGTGATCCAGAAATAGAAAAAAGATTAGGAGATTTCTAAGACAACAAAGACAAAGACAACAAGGCTGCAGAATTATGTCTAACCACAGTGAAGATGCCTCAGTAAGAGGAAGACCTAATTCTCAACAACAACAACCTGAAGGTGAAGAAGATCACAGACAACAATTCATTCAAATGGGACCAATAGGTATGATAAATGATAGGGATAGGCCTATGAGGGACTATGCCCAATATGATCAGCAACATATACAGACCAGCATTGCTAGGCCTCGTATTGATGCTGCTCATTTTGAATTTAAACCTATGATGTTTCACAAGTTGCAAACAATTGGTCAATTTTGTGGATCCCCACATGAGGATCCCCATGAGCGTTTAAAGCAATTCATAGAAGTGTGTAGTAACTTTATCATTCCTGGTATTGGTGAGGATGCATTTAGACTTAAGTTATTTCCATATTCATTGAAAGATAAGGCTAAATCATGGTTAAACTCTTTGGAGCCCAATTCTATTCATACATGGAATGAACTAGCTGAAAAATTCTTAAGTAAATATTTCCTCCAGTAAAAAATGCTAGGATGAGACATGATATTACATCTTTTAGGCAAAAAGAATTTGAATCATTGTTTGAAGCATGGGAAAGATGGAAAGAGCTTTTAAGAAAATGTCCACATCATGGTCTACCTGTCATTATACAAATGGAAACTTTTTACAATGGTCTAGAACCCCAAACTAGAGTGATGCTTGATGCATCATGTAACACCCCTTTTCTACCCTTATATTACGTGTCATTTATCAGAGTAATTCCTTTTTCTTAAAAATAAAATTTCGTTACTTGATAGAAAAGAAATGCTACACTTCATTAAAAACTCATCAAATAATGCACTCTTCAATTTGTGCAATCAAACATCATGTTATGGAAAATCCCATTCTCATAAAACACAATTGCAGCGGTATAACTACCAACTCACCAAATACTCTCACACACGTCTCACTGTAACAATTAAAAATCAGTACATGATTATTAAACAAATTATCCCACTCCACGCCCCTAGGTGTTACAGTATCAGAGAGCGACACAACATTACAGCCCAAAAATTAAAGAATAAGGCACCTGCAGCCTTCACTCGCGGGTACCTGCAGCGTTGCCACAATAGAGCAACATTCCAAGCAGAAGGGGTGAGAATTTCAAAGGAACATAATCAGATACACAATAGAGTAATAAGAAGGGATAATCACAAGGTATCATCACCACATCATAATTACACAACACCAGCTCAAATCACAACAGCACCACTCACAATTATGTTTATGTATGAAGATGCAACCCACACGCGGGCATATGCATGATGGTACCATATCATCTTTAAAAACCACTCAAGGCATATCTTCATTATAGAAGAGAACCACTCAAGGCATAACATCATCAATATAAGTCATAGTATGCACATGCCATGAGATCCTACAACACATGTGCAATTCAACCAATACTCACTCGGGGTACTCATCATCATCATCATCATAAATAACCACTCAAGGCATGTCATCATAAAACACTCGTAGAGTGTACTCGTCATTCACATCACACTCATTAAATAACACATCATCATAAAACACTCGTAGAGAGTGCATTAAATCATTCACATCACAATCATTAAATAACACATCATCATTGATCACTTATCTTTTAGTTTTGTGGGTTATAAAATAGTAAACTGATTGACTATGGGATTACTCAGGTAACTGGTACTACTCGCAAGAGGCATTGGCCACATTTGCAAGGCTCTCAGTGATGCCTTTGTAAATACACCAGTGAGAGCCTTGCAAATGTGCATTGGCCACATTTGCATTGGCCACAGTCTAGCCATAGTCAAGGAGTTCACTAGTAGTATAACCTCTTCATGACCATTCAATCATAAAACAAGCTCGAGAAAATTCGGTCCTTGACCAACAACAAAATTAGAGACAATAAAGAGCTCTATTCTCTAAAAACAAAGAACTTGTGTTCATAAAAACAAAGATCAATTTAATAACCAACAGCAACTTATATTTTTGAAAATCTGCACTATATATTTTGTAAAATAGCATTGATTTTAGTGACAAAAACAGCAACTACATTTTTGAAAATCTGCACTATGTATTTCGCAAAACAGCACCCATTTTAGTGACAAAACAGCAACTTATATTTTTTTGAAAATCTGCACTATATATTGCGCAAAACAGCACCCATTTTAGTGACAAACAAAGAACTTATATCTTTTGAAAATCTGCACTATATATTGCGCAAAAGCAAGACTCCATTTTAGTGACAAACAGCAACTTATATCTTTTGAAAATCTGCACTATATATTGCGCAAAACAGTACCCATTTTAGTGACAAAACAGCAACTTATATTTTTTTTGAAAATCTGCACTATATATTTTCATAAAAACAGCAACTATACTCAATTATAAAAACTGCACTATATATTTTCATAAAAACATCCATTATTTGTTAACAAAACAGCAACAATTTAATAATCAAAACAACACCTTATATTTTTCTGAAAAACAGCAACTATATTCCACTTAAAAACAGCAATAACACATGATTTAACAAAGCAAACAGCAACAATTTAATTCACCACAAACAGCACCTTGTATTTTCAAAAAACAGCATTATATCCAATCAAAAACAACAACCACACATAATTAAACAAGGCAAACAGCAACCATTTTAATTCACCAAAAACATCACCTTGTATTTTCAAGAAAATCAGCACTATACCCAATTAAAACAACCCACGCCTAATTAAACAAGGCAAACAGCAACAATTTTAATTCACCAAAAACATGGAAATCGATTTTAACCCCATCAACTCACACAATTCGAAACTCAATTCACCATCCCATAATTTTAATCACGTGATAACAACAACAATACATCATACGACATCCAAACCCAACAAAACCCATCATATATCCCATTATGTTAGATGAAACGCTCACCCTTACCTTAAATTAAATCGTAGGACTCCACTAACACCAAAAATCACCCAAATAGCAAGCTTTCCCTTCCTCTCCTTCGAAATTGATGATGGATGTTCCTTCTTGAGCAACTTGCGAACCAACAACAACAAGCAATGAGTGATTGAAAATCACCACAACAGGAAAAGGAAAAAAAATTTGAGAAAGAAAGGACCAAAACCCTTACCTTGAGCAACCTTGAGAAGTTTCTCTCTTCTCCTTCCTCTCCACTCCCACGGCGCAAACCCTATATTTTTTTCTCTTCTGTTGTTTTTCTTTTCTCTTCCTTCTGATGCAACTAACCCTGGTCTATTTATATATTGGGCTCAAACGGTTTGGGCCCTTTTTACACCCCCCTTCCAGCGCTTCCACCACTCCCTAGCACAATAAAATAATTACCACATTATAACTCAATATCATTAAATTTAGTGCAACACTTCAAATAATTTAATCAATTACTTAATTAAATTATTTGGGGTGTTACACATCAGCTGGCAGTGTTCTTTTGAATATGTCTTATAATGAAGCATGTGATCTCATTGAAAAATCTGCTACAAATGGTTCTAGGTTGCCTATTGAGAGGGTGAGTACCCAAAAGAAAACCTCTGGGGTACATGAGATTAATGACATATCAGCCCTATCTTCTCAAGTAGCCACTTTAACTAACATGTTCAGAAATTCACTGCAACTAGTGCACCTACATCTAGTGTAGCTACAACTAAGGAAAACACTGCAGCAGCCATAGAACAAGCCCCTCTAGGAACTACAAGTTGTGTTTATTGTCGGGGAGGCCATCTGTATGAAGAGTGTCCTAGCAACCCTGTCTCTGTCAATTATGTAGGTTACAATAGGAATAACAACCCTTACTCTAATACCTATAATCCAGGATGGAAGAACCACCCAAATTTTAGGTGGAACAATTCCAATGCACCTGCACCAGCTACACCTCCTAGATTCCAACCTCAAAACTAACAAAGACCAAACCCACCTGCTAATGATAATTCTCTAGAAGGATTGCTTAGATCATTCATTAGTGAAACTAGAACTGCTATGCAAGCCCAAGATGCATCAATTAAGAACTTAGAGAATCAAGTGGCACAATTAGCAACTGCTTTGTATCAAAGACCTACATGTACTTTGCCATCAAACACAGAAGATTCAACCTCACAAAGGCAAGGTAAGGAACAAGTCAAAGCCATCTCTTTGAGAAGTGGCAAGGATTTAACAGAACCATATGAGCTTGAAGGTACAGATCAAGGAGAAAAAAATAAAAATGAAAAAAATTCTCAAGATGCAGCAACACCTGATGCATCTTCATCTCATACAACTCCAACTCCAAGGTTAGTTCCTGAATACCCTCCTCCTCCTTTTCCTCAAAGATTGAATGTGCTTTCTAAAAGAAGAAGACTAGGGGAATTTGAAACTGTTGTCATGTCAAAAGAATGTAGTATGATTTTACAAAATAAAATTCCAAGGAAGCTAAAAGATCCAGGTAGCTTTACAATTCTTTTTTCAATAGGAAAATTCTATACAGGAAGAGCATTGTGTGATTTAGGTGCAAGCATCAATTTGATGCCTAAATCTATTTTCACAAAGCATTGTGTGATTTAGAACAAGAGCTAGATTTAATTAACACCTTGAAAAGACATAAAAGAGCTATAGGTTGGCAAATGGCAGATATTAAAGGGATTAGCCCCTCCATATCCATGCATAGGATAATTTTAGAAGAAAATTCTAAAAACAGCATAGAAGGGCAAAGAAGATTAAATCCCATCATGAAAGAGGTTGTTAAGAAAAAATAATAAAATGGCTAGATGCTGGTATTATCTACCCTATTTGAAATAGTTCATGGGTTAGTCGTGTGCAATGTGTTCCTAAGAAGGGGGAGTAACAGTAATAGCTAATGAGAATAATGAATTGATCCCTACAAGAACTGTAACAGGGTGGAGAATTTGTATGGATTATAGAAAACTCAATAAGTCCACCAAGAAAGATCATTTCCCCTTACCCTTTATAGATCAAATGTTAGATAGGTTAGCAGGAAAGGAGTTCTAATGCTTCTTAGATGGTTATTCAGGATACAATCAAATAGCAATTGAACCTGAGGATCAACAGAAAACCACTTTTACTTGTCCCTATGGACTTTTGCATTTAGAAGGATGCCTTTTGGACTTTGTAATGCACCTGCTACCTTTCAAAGATGCATGATGTCAATTTTTTCTGACTTCATTGAGCAATCAATGGAAGTCTTCATGGATGACTTTTCTATTTTTGGAGAAACATTCTCATTGTATCTGTCAAACTTAGAAAAAATTCTTCAAAGATGTGAAGACACTAATTTAGTGCTTAATTGGGAAAAATGTCATTTCATGGTAAAAGAAGGCATTGTACTTGGTCAAAAAATATCTAAAATAGGTCTTGAAGTGGATAAGGCCAAAATTGAGGTAACTGAGAAACTACCACCTTCATCAACAATCAAAGGGATTAGAAGTTTTTTAGGACATGCAGGTTTCTATAGAAGATTCATCAAAGACTTTTCAAAAGTTTCAAAACCATTGTGTATGCTTTTGCAACATGATGTACCTTTTAATTTTGATGAATCTTGTATGGAAGCATTTCAAAAACTTAAAAAGGCATTGGTGACAGCACCTGTAGTTGTAACTCCGGATTGGAGTAAACCTTTTGAACTTATGTGTGATGCTAGTGACTTTGGAGTAGGAGCAGTCCTAGGGAAAAGGTATAACAAAGTGTTTCATTCCATATACTATGCTAACAAAACACTCATTGAGGCCCAAATGAACTACACTGTAAGAGAGAAAGAATTATTAGCAGTGGTTTTTGCTTTTGAAAAATTTAGATAATACTTGGTTGGCACCAAAGTAATTGTATATACAGATCATTCTGCTATCAAGTATTTGATTTCCAAAAAAGATGCAAAACCAAGGCTAATAGGATGGGTTCTCCTCCTTCAAGAATTTGATCTTCAGATTAGAGATAAGAAGGGGGTGGAGAACCAAGTGGCTGATCATCTCTCTAGACTTGAAAGTGAAAATGCAGGTATAAATGAAGAAATCAAGGAAAGTTTCCCTGATTAGAAATTGCTAGCAATTACCATGAATGCAACTAGTGTTTCTGCACTCAGTGTAGTGCATCAGCACCTTGGTATGCAGACATAGTAAACTTCATTGTGAGCAAAGTTGTACCAAGTGACATGAGCTATCAACAGAAAAGGAGATTCTTCCATATAGTAAAACAATACTATTGGGATAATCCTTATCTCTACAAAATGTGTCCAGATCAAATCATGAGAAAGTGCATTCCTTAAGAAGAATAGCAAGCAGTGCTCATGCATTTTCATGCTGCACCATATGGAGGCCACTTTGGAAGCCAAAGAACAGCAGCTAAAGTACTTCAATCAGATTATTTCTGGCCTACTCTATTTAAAGATGCTTAATATATGGTCAAAACCTGTGAAAAATGTCAAAGAAGTGGTAACATATCAGATAGACATGAAATGCCTAGGATTAATATTCTAGAAATAGAACTTTTTGATGTTTGGGGCATGGATTTCATGGGTCCTTTTCCACCTTCTTTTGGCAATGAGTACATTTTAGTAGCTGTAGACTATGTGTCCGAATGGGTTGAGGCTGTAGCACTTCCAAATAATGATGCCAAATCAGCTAGCAAATTTCTCCAAAGAAATGTTTTTTCAAGGTTTGGTACTCCAAGAGCAATCATCAATGATGAAGGCTCACATTTTTGCAATAAACTCATTGAAAAGCTTCTTGCAAAATATGGAATAAAGCACAAAATTGCTACTTCCTATCACTCACAAACTAATGGACAAGCTGAACTTTCAAATAGGGAAATAAAAAGAATGCTTGAGAAAATGGTTGGACCAAATAGGAAAGATTGGTCCTTACACTTAGATGAAGCATTATGGCCATATAGAACTGCATTTAAAACTCCATTAGGTATGTCCCACTATAGGTTAGTTTATGGCAAACATGTCATCTCCCTGTTGAATTAGAGAACAAGTCATATTGGGCTATTAAAAAGCTAAATTTTGATCTCAAAAAGGCAGGTGGGCAAAGGTTTTTTGAGCTAAATGAATTAGAGGAACTTAGGCAATTCTCTTACGAGAATGCAGAAATTTTTAAAACAAAAACCAAAGAATGACATGACAGAATAGTCCAAAGGAGAGAACTTAGAGAAGGAGGAATGGTGCTATTATATAATTCTAGGTTGAAGTTATTTCCTGGAAAATGGAGATCAAGATGGTCAGGACCATTCCAACTAGTTAAAATCTACCCCCATGGTGCAGTTGATTTGTATGATGCAGCCACTGATACCACTTTTAAAGTCAATGGCCAAAGAGTGAAAATGTACTATGGAGAGCAAGTGGTGAGAGAAAAGGTCACCACTCATTTTGAAAATTTCTAAATGCAAAGAGATAGTCAGGCTGTAAGACTCTTAAAACAAGCGCTTGAGGGAGGCAACCCATCATTTTAAATAGTTAATGTTATTATTTTGTGCAATTTGATTTTTTCTCTATTTTGTAGAAAAACAGGACAACAGAGTAGCCAGTGTAGCCACACTTGATGCAGCCACACTGCCCACACTGGTGTTCATATCTTAGCAAAGTGTAGAAAAGACTTGGATGAAAATGTTCACTTGTCAGCTCATCAAGTTAGTGGGAAAGACTCTGATTAAGGGCTAGAGTAAGACGTGTTAAGCCTAAACACTACACGTGTCGCCTTGCATGTCACTCCTCTCCACCAAACGACTAGTTTTCCAACTAACCTTCCCACTAACTCACCCATTGTCTCATACAAACCGCTCACATACCCTAACTTACCTTTCTCTCTTAAACACTCAGCAAAAACCGATCAAAACCTCTCTTACACACTTCCTTAATCACAGAGCTATCATCTTTAACCTCTCACCCAAAATCAATTCAAAATCTTCAAAAACTTCAACCAATCAAAAATGGTGAAAAAAGCAATCTGCTACCGAATCTTCGGTGAAAGCACCCAGTGCATGTACACCAACAAAATCATGGAAATCAAAAGCAACTGCATCTATGGACGTGATTCCAGGGAGCGAGCGCTTCTGGAACATGAAGTTTTTAACAGAAAGGGGTTTCAACTTTGCAAAAGCTCATCGCTCATTCCTATCAACTGTTAACAATCTACATTGGGAAAGGTTTGTGGAAACTAGAGCCTACTATTTGGAGCAACTAGTTCGTGAGTTCTACTCTGGAATTCAGAACACAAGAGGAGGGACCATTTTTTACTCAATGGTCAGAGGTAAGAAAGTTTTCTTTGACCCTGCTAGGATCAATAAACATTTTGATTTAACCTATCATTGTGAAGCCTTTGAGGAGAAATTAGAAACCTATGGAAAGAAACAAATGGCTAAGATCAAAGATAGGCTAGCAATAGAAGGATCTCAATGGGAAAAGTTCACAAATACTGAGTTTAAACTTAGGACTGGTGATTTAGTCCCTGAACTAGGAAACTGGCACCTATTTATTGCTGCATCAATTCTCCCCACTTCACACACATCTACATTATCCAAGGATAGATTGATTCTCATAGATTCAATCTTGGCTGAAGATAATGTCAAACCAAGGGGTCTGGATTCTTGTATTTTCTTTGCTTAATCACTCAATTATGTCAAAAACAAGGGGTAGTAGCTACTGAGTTAGAGAAAATCTATAGAAAAACACCTCCCAGTGTTTTTCTGCAGAAGTAAAAGAAAGAATAAGATTTGTCAGAATTAGAAACACTGCAGAGCAAGAAGTGCAGGAACACCTAATGCAGAAACTCCAAGCTGTGTGGAAATTTCAGAAAGAACAACATGAATGGTTGACCTTGAAGTTGGATGACCTTGAGGCAGAATTAGAAACCCCAGTGTTCCCTGATTGGATAATTGACGCCGAGGAAGAAGAAGAGAAGGAAGAAGAGGAAGTGGCAGTTGAGAAAGAAAGAAGAACAAAGAGGAAGAGAGATACTCAGAAGGACAAAAAGGGGAAGAAACCAAGAGTGGAAGAAGAAGAGACTGAGATAGTAAGTGAGGAGGACACTGAGGAAGATGAGGAGGCAAGGCAAGCTGTGAAAGACATTGAGAAAAATGTAGAGGAGGATGAGTCAGACTCAATGGAGGCAAGTGAAAGTAAAGATGATAGAAGTAATGATATGGAGGCTAGTGCAACCAACCAACCCCAACCACAATCACCCCCATCACAACAACAGTCCAACATCCCTTCACCACCACCACAACCATCCCCCGCCACTCACGATTCACCTATTCAAACACCACCACAAAAATCAACAACACCTCCACCAGAAAACATTCCACAAACTGAAAATCCCACCCAAGTCACTAGAGAAGATACACCAATTCCATTCCAAACCCAACAAGAAAAATCTCCCACCCCTACCACATAACCTATTCTTGAGCCTACTAACCCTGTTATTGAGAAAGATGAATTGTAGGTAATAACTGAAGAGCCTGAGAAAGAAGGAGGCCAAGCCAGTTCTGAGCAGGAGAAGCGAGGATAAACTGTCATCAAAGCAGTTGGTGTGCCCACACCTAGTGCAGAAACAACAAGGAAACAATCCAAGGTGATGGAGACCAGCCATGCAGCAACAATCCATGAAGTGCTGAAGGCTTTGAATGCAAAGAAGGAGATGCTAGGCTACAAAAGGAAAACAATGAAGCCAACTCCAACAAAGAAAATGTGGACAATGAGTTCACTTTATGGTGTACAGGGTCAAGGAACAACATCTGGTGAGAAGGAAGAAACTGAGAAGGAAACTCTCACAGGAGGTGACAAAGAAGCTAACAAAGAAGCTGAGAAAGAAGCAGAACAATAGCCAGAGCAAGTAGTGCAACAACCTGAGCAATCTCCAGTGCAGTGTAGTGTACCTACACCTGGAGTACCTGCATAGGCTACACCAGAAGTACCTGCACAGGCTACACCTGAGATAACAACACAGGTAACACCTATTGCAGAAATGCCTCAAGCCAGTGTGGAAGATCCTGGTATGGCTACTGATGCTGCTGCAAAAAGCCAAAGCCAAAGAAGATAAAAGCCAAGCATGTTCCGTGAGAGCCAGTCCCAGAATCAAGAAGAAAGAGTAAAAGGAATTTCTTAATGTTGTTTCAGTATTATAGTATGCTTATATAGTTATTATATGTTTCAAATACTATGTGTTATGTTTAAATACCTTTGATTATATCTCCCAACTTTTGATTCCCTTATTTACTCAACTTAGAGCAGTGAGTAACTTCTCATATTTAAGTTGGGGAGGAGAGTGGAGAATAGTATGTGTTTTGAATTAAGAATGCACTATCTTACAATACTGATATATATATATATATATATATATATATATATCTGTGTGTGTGTGTGTGTGTGTGTGTGTTTAAGTAAATTATTTAGTATTTAAGTAATATGATTAGTGTTATGTGAATATACAGTGTTATTATTTTTAGATGTACTTAACAAAGCATGTGATAATATGATCAAATTGTTTTTAATAGTAGAAAATTTAAGTACATCATATGTGAGTTACACTTAAATGATTATGAAGCATGATCAATACATAGTGTTTTTTCTCAAAAATTTATTTTCAAAATGTATCAAATGAGCTGAATTTTAATGATGAAAAAGAAAAAAAAAAGAAAAAGCCTTGATTTCTTGAAAGGATCAGTTTTATAAACTCTTTAACACAACAAAATTGAGTTTTTTGAAAAGAACCATGCTAGATGGAAAGCTATCTAAAGCCAAGGGATTTTTGGAAAACTAAGGTCAAAAAATTAGATTTTTACTAAAAATATAGAAGAGTATAAAGAATTAAGTTTGGGGAAATTCCATGAATACAAAGGCAAAAGTGTGAAAGTTGAAGAGTCAATGCCAAAGGTGGTATCAAAACACTTAAAAGTGTCAAAATGTTTCAAAAAGCTACACTTGCCTGAGTCATAAACTGAACCTGTCCCTTAAGTGCAATTGGTTTGAAAAATGAACAAAGTTCAAGGAGAAGAAAAGAAAAACAAACTGATCGTACAAGACCTATAGATGTAGTGCTCATGTAGTCCCTTAGCTCGGTCGCTGGATGCCTTGGTGTCTGAGTCTGGGTCGCGCCTGGGTGGTACCTGCGAAAGCACTCCGACGCCCAAGTCAGCAGTGAATAGTGAATAGGACCACTAGTAATAAATGACGTACCTAATTCCTTGAGATTCGTGCCACATTTATAGCTACAGTATTGGGCCTCATTGGACCTATTGGACTGCATTGGGCCTTGAGCCACTCCAGAACAGTTGCCCCCCAAGCCTGGGTCGCTGGTAGGCGGGCTAAGGCTTGATTTGCTGCCCCCGAATGGTGTTGAGAACAGCTGAGTTGTGAAAAATGAACGGCCTCGAGGTATGGGCGCTGCCCCAGTGTAACACGGCTTATCAAGCGACCTGCCTACTTAGTCTCGCGGACCCACCTGTCTTGAGGTCGTTGCCACGTTGCGGCCAACCTGACCACTTTAGAAGTGTGCCATAAGTGCCGAGGGGACAGCTGATTTAATGATGTGATTTCACGTATTCCAAGGTGACGCTTGGCTTCCCCAAGGCGTGTCTCTTCGTTTCTCCCTGACTGAGTAATGATGGAATGTAAAAGGGTGCGCCTTTTCGTTTTTGGGCCTGAGGTGACGGTTGGCCCACTATATAAGGTGGTGGTGGGGTAAGAGGAGTCCACTCCTTTATCACTTCTTCGCTTTGAAACGTGAAAAACGACCTCGCTGGCTCGCTGTCTTCCATTCGTCGCTCGCTCCAAAAGCAGTTCGCCCGTGCCCCCCGCGCCGGACTCAACTGCCGGCCTCTCAGGTAACACGAACGCCCTTCTTTTAACTTTGCTTTATTTCTTTAAATTTATCAGTGGAGGGGGTAGCAGGTCGAGGGACGACCAGGTCGCCCCCTCTCATGGTATGCGTTCGAGCCTGACCGCTTCCCCCTCTGCAGGTTTATACTAGCCCGGACGAAACAAACTCGCCGCATCTCCGGTGGCCCGGCCGTCTCTATAGCTCAAGCAATGGCTCAACCGAGCTCTCCTCCAGTGAGGTCGCCTTCCCCCTCTAGAAATGAATCACCCAACTCTTCAAGTCCAGACCGGTCGCCTTCTAAATCTCAAGATGGGTCGCCCGAGACTTCGAGTTCAACCTCACTATCGTCTTCTGATTCCTCCCGGCGGTCTAATCAAACTGAGATGGATCCAAATTCTAGGGAGGGCGCAGAAAGTTCGGCTCCCGTTCTCCCTGAAATTCACGCTCCCAATGTTCAAGCCGTTGAGAATCCAGTTCCTCTACAAAGCGTACCAGACGCGGCCCAAGATGCGGCTTTGGGGACGGAGTAGGTTGATCCTGACCTAGCGGCCGAGCAAGATATGTCTTGGGTTTCCACAACCCTTAGGAACCATAGGAGTAAAGTCCGCCGTCATACTTCGGACGAAGGAGACTTGACCGCCCAGTTCTACGCTGAAGGCTGGCGGGTCGACGGCATGGAAAAAGATGAGAACATAGCGACTTGGCATGATGAGCTGAAATTTACAATGTATAGAGTCGTCTTCGAGCGGATGGGAATCGTTCCTCCTTTCACGCGTTTTCAAAGGCAGGTCCTTCGCTACCTCAAGGTCGCCCCATCACAATTAAACCCGAACGCTTGGGCGTTCCTGCAGGGTTATGAGGATATCCTGACAGTGCTGGGGCGGCCGGTCACTTTGAGGCTATTTTTCACTCTGATGGAGATGAGCTATCTCTATGAACCCGGGACAAAAGGAGTTCGCAAGGAGGCCGTCTCTCTGAAAAATAGGTCGCAATATAACTTTTTCAAACCATACATGGAGTCTTTGCCGACCGGGTGGAAGAATGATTTCTTCTGGGTCGTGCCTTACACCAAGGAAGCGATGAAAGGGATAGACCAATTAATACCAGGAAAAAATGTCGGGACGCCCCTTGTGCCGACCATTTGGTCGTACGACCATTTTTGAAGAAACCAGGGGCGTATTCTTACAAGGAACTGGAACTCAATATTGCTGACCTTGATACGATTCATAGGCTCAGGAGGGTCGCCTCTCGCGTCCCTGGAGGTCGCATCAAAATCAACAAAATTGTGGACGCCCGAGGCACACAAGCTGTCAAAGCCGCCCTTGGTAGATAGTTGCTAAAAACGTTATTTGCTTTTGCCTGATATTTTGTATTATCTCTAACTTTGTCTCTTGGTTTTTGTAGTTGATATGGCGAACGTTGAAGATTTTGACTTCTTCTCTCAGTGGGCGGCGGAAGAAGGGAACAATTCTCCTCCTCGAGGAATGGCGCCGCAACCTTGATTAAGGAAGCGCGCCTCAACAAAGCGGTAGCTAACGAGCCGTTGTAGATTAACTGGGCGATCCAAAGACCAATCTCGAGCAGAACGTTGTCTCGCCCAGCCCTCTTACAATTGAGAAGACGAACAAAAGGGGACGCCAAGATGACTGCGGCCCAAACGAGAAGAAAAAACACAAGGGCCACAAAAGCAAAGGAAATTCCAGTCGGTCGTCTAACCTTGACTTGCTCGGCCTTGGGGATGAAGACTGTGCCCGTTTCAAGGAAGAGCCTTTCAAGGTGATGGCTGATGCGATGAAGGCGGCTGACCAACTCTTCGCAAGATTTCAAGAGGGAGAGGCCGATCGTCTGAGAGGTAGGCGAGCCTTAAGTAAAATTTCTTATCTTGAAGACGACCTGATAGACAAGTCGTTTAAACTGCAATCTGCTTTGTTGTCCTTGACAGAAATGAGAGAAGAAAGGGATCGGCTGCTCAAAAAACTTGAGGAGGTCGAACCAAAAGCCCAACAGGTCGCTACCTATGAGCAGAAACTTCAAGAAGCTGAAACTTCGATGGCGGCCTTGGTGATCGCTCAAACTAGAGCTGAAGCGGCCCGGGACAATGCGGTCGCGGCCAGGGATAAAGCGGTCGCAGAAAAAACCGAAGTTGAGAGGGAGGTTGAACGCCTGAATGAAAGAAGAAAGAGCTATTTGACCAGGTCACCTCTTTGAAGGCCGGCTTAAGTGCCGTTGAGCAAGATAGAGATAGGTACACGGATCTCTTCAAGGAGGCCTGTACCAAAGCTTTGGGAGCGGCCAAGTATCAATTTACCAACGCGGTCGACCAAATGAAGCTTGTAAACCCATCTCTGGTCGTTGATGAGACCGTGGTCAACTTTGAATACTGCGTGGTTCGCCAAGAGATCGTCCTTCCCAGGAAGGTTGAAAAGGGGAAGGTCGTCTGTGAACGGGCCGTCGTTTTTCATGCTGATCAATCTTAAGTCTGCTTATTTTGGACTCACCCGCCTGCGAGCGGCCTCTAATATTCTACACTTTTGCCTGCCTGCGAGCGGCCTTATCTATTTTGCCCGCCTTCGAGCGGTTGACATTCAAGGCTGTCTCTATTTTGTAATCAAGCGTAGTAAACTCTTGGCTAGTTAATGAATGTTCGTTGTTTCTATAACTTGTTTCTGATTTATTGCTATAACTGCACGTGCGTGTTTCAACGAAACGGTCGTCTAAGGAAGCAAGCCGCTACGCGCAACGACTTACTCTTCGCCCTACGATGGCGCTCGTTTAAATTTGCAAGTCGCTATGAGCAGCGACTTGTTCCTTGCCATACGACGACGTTCGTTTAAATTTACAAGTCGCTACTCGCAGCGACTTGTTTCTTACCACACGATGGTGTTCGGTGGGGTCATACGATGGCCTTTTAAATTTGCAGGCCGCTACGCGCAGCGGCTTGCTTTAAGCCATACGATGGCACTTTTAAATTTACAAGTCGCTGCTCGGAGCGGCTTGCTTTAAGCCATACGATGGCACTTTTAAATTCACAGGTCGTTGCTCGGAGCGGCTTGCTTTAAGCCATACGATGGCACTTTTAATTTTGCAGGCTGCCGCACGGAGCAGTTTGCATTTTGCCATTCGATGGCGTGTTTAATGTCAACTCGGTGACACCTCGGTCGCTCTGTTGCTACTCGCATGATGAGCGACCGGTCATACAATCGTGCATGAAGTAAATAACACAAGTTTTTAAAGGTCGGCCTCTGTAAAAAACCTCAGTGGGGAAAAAGAGCGCCCGCCTGCTTTTCATTGATTTTGGTCGGTCAATACATCTTTGCATTTATACATAGTATTTCCTTAGCTTTTCTGCGTTCCATGTTCTAGGTATGGTCGCCCCATTCATGGTTTCTAGCTCGTAAGCTCCTTTGCTCGTAAGTTTCCCTTGTCGGGCGTTATTGTTTCCAACATCTGACCGTCTAAGTACAAGCTGGCCGATCGAGAATTCTCTTTTCTGAACACGAGAGTTGTACCTTGCAGCGACCTTCTTTTTTACCAGTTGCTCTTTGAGGGAAGCCTTGGTTCGCAGTTCATCTATCAGGTCGAGTTCTTCTCTGGTGGCCCGCTCGTTCTCAGTTGCAGTCGGTGGATTGGTCGCCCTTCAACTTAGCTCGCCCATCTCGATTGGAATGACTGCGTCAATTCCATAGACTAACCTGAAAGGTGACTCGCCCGTTGTGGAATGAGGGGTTGTTCCTGGGTGTATCAGCAAATACGAGAGCTGCCAACAGCAATTGGGCCTGCGGCCCAGCCCACCATGACCGGCCCAAACACGCTGCTTGGAGCGCAATTCTCGCCGGCCGAAAACTCTGAAAACGGTCGGACCTCTACGGTATATATATGCCATTCGCACATGGCATCAGGTACGTTCTCTTACCTTGTGTTATCTGCCCGAGCGACCTCTCACTAGATCGTCGGAGTGTCTTTGCAGGTACCACCCGAGGTGCTCGGGCGTGAAGCCGAGGACCGATCCTCTCATTCATTCAACGACAGAGACCCACCAACGAGGCGACAACTACTTCAACACTTCATTGGTCAAGGTACGATCAATTGGCGACCACAGTGGGAGGCCCGAGCGCTATCCTACTCCACTCATGGCTCCACGCGACCGGCCCCAGATGCGGGCCTCATCTCGGCTCAACCCCTCCGGCGGCATCCTCGCAAAGAAACCCCGGGGCGTGAGCGATGGACGATTCATGAATCTCGAGGAATCCACGACAAGAACCCTCGATGCAGGGGCGCGACCGATCGTGGAGCGAGTAATGCGACCGCACGCTCCACCCCAACTACCGCCCGAGTTGGTTGAGGCGAGCATTGAAGAGTCGTTGCCCGAGCATGTCACTCGAGCCGTTTTGCGAGATCCTCCAAAGCAAGAATCGGTGATCGCTTGATGCAGACGCTCATCTCGCAGCATGAAAGAGGTCGATTCTGGGCGCCCGCGCGTGCGAAGGCGGAGAACCCTTCCGCCCAACGCCGGCCGTGGCGCAGCATCACTCCCCTCCTCGAAGGAGCATCTCTCTCGCCGGAGAGCACTACTCATCGTTCTCGGCAAGACGACGGCGGAGCGCGCATAGGTCGCCCCAGTAGAACGCAGCGCAGACGCCGTTCGCTATCTTACGACGATTATGAGGATTCCCACTACCGAGATCGACGACCGCCGCTCGCCCACTAGATACTCATCCAACGAGTCGTCCGGTTCACGTCGGTCGAGAAGCTGGTCTTGGGATTCTCGTGAAGAGCTTGAAGAATACAGGGATGGAAGAATTAGGGACGTTTCGCGTCGGCCGAGAAGAGGTCAGAGCGAACGACCCAGAATGTAACACCCCCTTTCTAATCGCTATTATTTAATATATATAATATCAGAGTTTTAAAAAATTAAAATCATCGAAAGGAAGTGTCACACTTCACCGCTTATAAAAACAACCAACTTATAATCCAGTGACATGAAGTCAACAAAATAACAGCACGATATATAGCACGATAGTTTAGGGACGGGCCCACAAACACCGGTTTTAGTTTACAGCACCAAAATGAAATACCTCCAACACAGCGGAAAATTATTAGTCTAGAATCATACTTAATACATCACCACGAATAGTCTAAAAACATAAAAATAGCAAATAAAGTAATACTACGCCCTTCCCACGGTGCTACATATCGGAGGTGACACATTTACTAGCAAAAGGGCATAAAAATGCCTTCACTCGCGATTACTGCGATTCTTTGAGCATGAGAAGCAACACAAGCAGTAGGGTGAGTCTTTTATACAAATAATAATAATTAGAATAAGCAGTATATATTGGTCAGGCAGCAGAACATCTAATCCACAACCACACAACGCGTTATCAGCACACATCATCATATTTATAACGCATTCACAAAAGTATAACCATTAAAGAAACATCAATAACATATGTATGTGTTTATGCATGTAATGCAACATGCATGAGGATCCTATCATCACCACAATTTGCCTTGAGGGCACTCATCGCTTTGGACCGGAGTCCCACGTCGCTTTGGCCGAAGCCTACACATCGCTTTATGCATATGCATCATGAGGCTCTATGTCAATGCACCACAAACACACATATTTCCACAACTTATTAGGCTCACCATTTTTCAGTTATTAACTCATCTCCATCTCACCAACAAATTAGCCTTGAGGGCTACACATCGCTTTGGACCGGAGTCCCACACCGCTTTCACACCTCCGCACAAAAACAACTCAGTTTCCATTTTTAATTTAGTAGATTAACTCATCATTTACATCGCCACACCCAATTGGACCAAACTAAGCACTAGGGACCAAGATGGCACCTAGGCGCAACACTAGGCGCCACTTGGCGCCACGGGGCAGCCACTTTGGCGCCCCACCAAGCACACACCGAGACACGCCACTGTGCACAACCGGGCGCCATGGGGCAGCCAATTTGGCGCCCTTGCCCGAGACACACACACACGGCACAAGGCTGCCACAATTGGCGCCCTGTGCCACACCCCAGCACGCACAATGGCACGCAGGGCAGCCACCTTTTGGCGCCCTGCTCAGACACACACGCACACACATCATCACGCACATTGGCGCCTCAGTTGGCGCCTGTGCTAGGCACACCGTGCCACTCTGCACACCCTGACACGGGCAAGCCATTTGGCGCCCCCTCCCTTGGCACGCCCACTCCCGTAGCCAACTCCTCCTACTTGCACAATTCCTTTACACTTCAACAACACCAATTACGCAATGGTTTGACACTTAATCCACATCGTTCAAACAACAATCATTGTGCATTTCATCAATTATTTCACAATCACCACATATCCACATACAACATCATTGAGGAAATTTCACAAACATTATACATGCCTATCCAACAACACACCTCTTTCAATTTAACAGCAAACATGGCATTCCAATTAGACTCAAAACACAACATAATCAATCATTCAAACAGTCCCTACACCTAGCCTACATACAATACAAATCCTAATGATTATTATAGGTATAGAAAGAACCCCCATACCTCAATGAAAAGACTGTATAGTCAACGTGGGTGGAGAAAACTTGGAAGCAGAGCCAAAAACGAAGCGAGAAGACGGAGTTAAGAGGAGTCCGATGTCAACTTCACCAAAACTCACAAAGCGGTAGTGCTTCTAAAAGATTTCGATGTGAGGAATCCAAAAACGGTGTCGGTTTCTCCAAACGAAGACTGAGGTGACCGGAAAAGTCAATATACAGCTCGCCCAGGGTGTTTGAATGTGATGAACGATGCTCCATTTGCTAAAACTGAGGTTGTAAATGGATTTGGGAGATGATTTTGAGTTGGGTGGTAAATTTTCAAGTCAAACGGCAGCCAAACTAGTGAGATCAAAGAGAGAAGTTTAAAATGTGAGGTTTTTGGAGTCTTTGCAAGTCCGAGGAAGAAGAAGAAGCTAGCGCCGGTCGGGTTGGTCCACGGGCTGCGCGTTTGGGGCTGGTGGTTGGGCTAAGTAGTTAACTTAGTGGTGGGGTGCGCTTAGCATCTAGGAGGGGGTGTATGTGAGTAAAAATGCTCAAAAATCCTTTTTAAATCATTTTCAAAACCCAATTTAACTACAACTATTATTTTAAAACCTCAATAGACCAAAAATAATTCTCTAAAGAAATAATATCTCAAACACTAATATTTTATAAAAATAAAGTAAATAAATATGTATATAATGATAATAATCATATATTACCAATAGCGTATTAAGATATAATTTAACGTGATTTCAACTAAATTTCAAACTTAAACCACTATAACTTAAAATAGTTTAATCTTATCAATATAAAATAGTTCATAAAACAAATACATATTAAAAGAACTGACACATGAAAATCGGGGTGTTACAACTCTCCCCCACTTAGAATATTTTCGTCCTCGAAAATCACGCTAATCCCAACAACGAGATGAACCTAGTTCGCACTTAATCTCTTCGAAAATTTGCACGATTTAAATCCTAATGTTAACCTCGGTACACCCACCTGCAATCCTTTCAACGTCCTATTCTTTTGGTGCGTGAAACACTAACGTATGCGTCTACTTCTCATCATGGGTCTCAACCTAACATATTGACTCCACCTCTTAGGTCACATAACTGTGCATCTTCATTCTAAGCGTAAATCGCCACCACGGGTTCAAGAACGACACACCAACTAAAATAAGGTATGAGATAAATTCCTACCCTCTAGGACTACACATAGACTAACACATCAGCACTTGCAGCGCACACAAGTATCTAGAATTTGCTAATCAACTCTCGCATCATCATGCAACTCAAGAAAACAATCTTTTTAACATATCATAATTAAAGTAGGGGTATCGCTAATCAACACACTGATCCCTGAAACCCACTTGATCTAATCATATTAAACAATGAAACCTCAAAAACAATATTCACATAAAAAATTAATTAAATACTCAGGCATCGTTTTTAATCTATTTATCAGAAGGCAGTAGTTAGCATGTGGTTTTACTATTCTTCACGGAAGTTAAATGTAACATATACTCCTACCAGAACAAGTCATCGCACACCGTAGTGTAAAATCAAGACACAAGTAAGCTTACTTCAGTCCTATATATCAAGTTTATTTCTAGTAAGCCCCTATAAGAGTTCTAGACTCATTAGAAGATACAAGCACAATTCACATGTATACTTATATATTCAATTCTTAAGTTCGTAAACTCATTTAGAAAAACTTTCAACATTAGGATTATCTTAAACCTCGTTAGCACGCACTTAGCACAATTCAAGACATGTAGATAAAATAACTTCCAATCATATTACTTGTTTAGAAAACATATGCATCTTCACAGCGAAACACGTTCACCACATCATATATATATAGAGAAAATTTTGGACACGTGAAATAAATGAAACAACATAGGGTGAAGATGCCCCTTAACATTTCCAAATCAAATAGTACTCAAAACAAAACCATTAGTTCTCGTCGCCTCTTTCATCGGTGGTGAGTACTTGGGGTGATCAGTCCCTCCCACTCACGTAACCAATTAGTGAAGGTAACAGAATTACAATTCAATCTATTTACGCAATTGCACAACAATAGCGACTCAAGCAACATATAACCAACACTTTAAATTATTATTATTTATTTATTTATTTATTTTTTTTTTGTAAACATCCTCATAAAATTTTGGGTAAACCGTGTGCTCAAAATCGAGTATACAGTACATTCGAGTTGCAAGAACAGTGGCAACCGAAATCTTCTTACTTATGACACAACAACAAACCATACCCTTTTTATTTATAAAACAACAGAAAATTTCATTCGAAAACGGCATCAAGACAGAGTGAAAAAAAAAAAAAAAAGAGCCCTTTAGCGCAAAACATCATCAAAACAACAGCAAAACACAGAGTGAAAATAAAACTTCTTTTTAGTGCAAGAATAGCAGTGAAAAGCAAGACGTTTACAACATAAAAGCAGTAGCTTCATTTTCATAAAAGCGACCAATACGATTATTTCATAAAAATAGCAACTCATTTTTTTATTTTTTTAAGCAAAACCATGACATTCTTATGTAGCAAATAAAGCAACAATGGTATTCTTTTCAAAACAAAGAACGACATACAATTTAAGTCACTACACATAGCATTCTCTCAATTTATTCACAATTTTGTTTATCATCTAAACACACAATTCAAACTCTACAAAGTCTCTCTAAATTACTAGTGATTAAGTTCCATGAAGTCTCTCTAACAAATCTCGAATTCAATTTACAAGTATTAATATTCCCTATCGACAACTTTATACTTATCACCTTTATAATACTAAGTTCTACACAAAATGAGACAACTATAATTATAGACTATCTACTTATTATATTTGAACCTAAACCTCTATTCCACATTATTTTTCCATCTCAAGGTACCATAAATCATAAATCTTAAATACAATATAGCAATCAATTAAAATACATCAAATCAATTCAATACAATACACTCAATTAGGTAAATTACGGTCAATGAGATATTACACATAATTCAAATAATACATAGAGCATACATAATTTCATAGCCAAATTCAACGTCATGGAGCACACAAAGTTTCATAGCCAAATATACCTAAAACCAAAATTTAGACAAAAATTGGGTCTAAGATCAACTATCATCCTAGAGAAAACACATAAAGCAGTCAAGCATCCTTTAAACACATGACATTTTTGGAATTTGAGAGTCAACAAACACAAAATCATAGTGAAGCGAGAAAACTACTTTCGAGATAGCATTCCATAATTAAATCCCTAGCTAAAAAAATAATCGACATAGCGATTACACAAAGTACTCGAGCAAACACACACATAGCAGCAATAAAACAATAAGCAGCGCTAGTATCAACAATAGCAATCCTACCGTCTGGCCAATTCAGCTAATCACTGCAACACAAGTCATGGTTAGAACGAGTACTAAGACTCGAGGGACAACTAGACTCGACACTGGACGACTTGGCCGGACAGACCAAAATTCATCTCTGATACCACTAATGTAACACCCCCTTTCTAATCGCTATTATTTAATATATATAATATCAGAGTTTTAAAAAATTAAAATCATCGAAAGGAAGTGTCACACTTCACCGCTTATAAAAACAACCAACTTATAATCCAGTGACATGAAGTCAACAAAATAACAGCACGATATATAGCACGATAGTTTAGGGACGGGCCCACAAACACCGGTTTTAGTTTACAGCACCAAAATGAAATACCTCCAACACAGCGGAAAATTATTAGTCTAGAATCATACTTAATACATCACCACGAATAGTCTAAAAACATAAAAATAGCAAATAAAGTAATACTACGCCCTTCCCCTGGTGCTACATATCAGAGCTGACACGACTACTAGCAAAAGGGCATAAGAATGCCTTCACTCGCGATTACTGCGATTCTGCCGAGCATGAGAAGCAAACACACGGTAGGGTGAGTCTTTTATACAAATAATAATAATTAGAATAAGCAGTATATATTGGTCAGGCAGCAGAACATCTAATCCACAACCACACAACGCGTTATCGCACACATCATCATATTTATAACGCATTCACAAAAGTATAACCATCAAAGAAACATCAATAACATATGTATGTGTTTATGCATGTAATGCAACATGCATGAGGATCCTATCATCACCACAATTTGCCTTGAGGGCACTCATCGCTTTGGACCGGAGTCCCACGTCGCTTTGGCCGAAGCCTACACATCGCTTTATGCATATGCATCATGAGGCTCTATGTCAATGCACCACAAACACACATATTTCCAAAACTTATTAGGCTCACCATTTTTGATTATTAACTCATCTCCATCTCACCAACAAATTAGCCTTGAGGGCTACACATCGCTTTGGACCGGAGTCCCACACCGCTTTCACACCTCCGCACAAAAACAACTCAGTTTCCATTTTTAATTTAGTAGATTAACTCATCATTTACATCGCCACACCCAATTGGACCAAACTAAGCACTAGGGACCAAGATGGCACCTAAGCGCAACACTAGCGCCACTTGGCGCCACAGGGCAGCCACTTTGGCGCCCCACCAAGCACACACCGAGACACGCCATTTGCACAACCGGGCGCCATGGGGCAGCCAATTTGCGCGCCTTGCCGAGACACACACACACGGCACATGGTCGCCACAATTGGCGCCCGTGCCACACCCCAAAGACGCGCACAATGGCACGCAGGCAGCCACCTTTGGCGCCTGCGCATACACACACACGCACACACATCATCACGCACATTGGCGCCTCAGTTGGCGCCTGTGCTAGGCACACCGTGCCACTCTGCACACCCTGACACGGGCAAGCCATTTGGCGCCCCCTCCCTTGGCACGCCCACACTCTTCACACGCAGGCGGCCCAATGCCGGGCGCTTTTTGCTCCAAAGACGCACGCACCAGCCACATACACACTATCTTGGGCGCCAGATTGCTAGGCAATCGGCGCCTAGGCCGTAGCCAACTCCTCCTACTTGCACAATTCCTTTACACTTCAACAACACCAATTACGCAATGGTTTGACACTTAATCCACATCGTTCAAACAACAATCATTGTGCATTTCATCAATTATTTCACAATCACCACATATCCACATACAACATCATTGAGGAAATTTCACAAACATTATACATGCCTATCCAACAACACACTCCTTTCAATTTAACAGCAAACATGGCATTCCAATTAGACTCAAAACACAACATAATCAATCATTCAAACAGTCCCTACACCTAGCCTACATACAATACAAATCCTAATGATTATTATAGGTATAGAAAGAACCCCCATACCTCAATGAAAAGACTGTATTGTCAACGTGGGTGGAGAAAACTTGGAAGCAGAGCCAAAAACGAAGCGAGAAGACGGAGTTAAGAGGAGTCCGATGTCAACTTCACCAAAACTCACAAAGCGGTAGTGCTTCTAAAAGATTTCGATGTGAGGAATCCAAAAACGGTGTCGGTTTCTCCAAACGAAGACTGAGGTGACCGGAAAAGTCAATATCACACTCGCCAGGGGTGTTTGAATGTGATGAACGATGCTCCATTTGCTAAAACTGAGGTTGTAAATGGATTTGGGAGATGATTTTGAGTTGGGTGGTAAATTTTCAAGTCAAACGGCAGCCAAACTAGTGAGATCAAGAAGAGAGAAGTTTAAAATGTGAGGGTTTTGGAGCCGCTTTGCAAGTCCGAGGAAGAAGAAGAAGCTAGCGCCGGTCGGGTTGGTCCACGGGCTGCGCGTTTGGGGCTGGTGGTTCATTTGGGCTAAGTAGTTAACTTAGTGGTGGGGTGCGCTTAGCATCTAGGAGGGTGTATGTGAGTAAAAATGCTCAAAAATCCTTTTTAAATCATTTTCAAAACCCAATTTAACTACAACTATTATTTTAAAACCTCAATAGACCAAAAATAATTCTCTAAAGAAATAATATCTCAAACACTAATATTTTATAAAAATAAAGTAAATAAATATGTATATAATGATAATAACCATATATTACCAATAGCGTATTAAGATATAATTTAACGTGATTTCAACTAAATTTCAAACTCAAACCACTATAACTTAAAATAGTTTAATCTTATCAATATAAAATAGTTCATAAAACAAATACATATTAAAAGAACTGACACACGAAAATCGGGGTGTTACACAGAAGACCTCCTCAACTTCCACCATCTGGCCCATCCGGAGGAATCTATGGAATGCCGGGCAATGAGGCTTGCCTCGCTATGCAACCCTTTGGGTCAAACGGCATTCAGAACGAGCACGGCCCATTCACTAGAGAAATCAGGCGTTACAGAATTCCGAGAGATTTGAGGAAGCCGCCTAACCTAAACAAGTTCGATGGCCGTAGCGATCCAGACAAGCATCTCCGGTATTTTAATAATTACTGCTGTTATAGAGAGTTGGGACCGACCATGAAATGCAGGCTGTTTCCTCAGTCGTTGGACGGCCGAGCTCTGGAGTGGTGGGAATCCCTTCGGCCCAACACCATATCATCGTGGGAAGACTTGATCAGAATCTTCTTGTCTCACTACACCGCAAATCGCTGCCAATATCGATTTGAAGAGCACTTGGATTCCATTGTTCAAGGGGATAATGAAACCCTGAGGCAGTACATCGACCGGTTTAACACTGAGGCCGAGTCCGTTCGTGACTTGTCAGACAAGGACAAGTTAAAATATCTGAAGCGTGGTATTCGACCGGACCACCGGTTCGTAGAAGAGTTCACTCTTAACCATTATCAGGATCTCAGTTATTTCCTAACAAGGGCAAACGTCCACATGGCGTATGAAGAGACTTTAGCGGCAAGGAAGGCCGCCCGTGCGCGACCGAAGGAAGAGTAGAGTAAGCCGTCTAAAGGGCATGAAGGTCGCCGAGACAACCGGCCGGACTTCAGAGACAAGAAATTTGACCATCGTGACTCGCTTTGAACACTTCCATTGCATGATCTACGGTGAGTGCGAACAATGAATTCGTAGGAGTAAAGCGGCCCGATCCACTCGTGCTCAAGAAGGGGGCACGACCGACCAAAAGGTATTGCCGCTACCACAAGAGCAAGGGTCATGATACCAACGACTGTATGGCCCTCAAAGACGATATTGAAGAACTCATTCAGAAAGGCAAGTTGGGTAAGTATGTGAGGTCGGAGGAAGGCGACCGACCTCAAGAGAAAACAAAAGAACCTGATCAAGACAGAGGAAAGGGTCCTCTAGCCATAGAGAGCACCCAAGTCAAAGACCGATCTGAAGATCGTGACACTCGTCGATCTAAAGGCCGTAATGTTGCGATGGTAATTCATGGTGGGAACCCGTTGGATCGCAGGGAATCCAACAAAGCCACCAAGAGAAAATGGGATGAACTTCTAATGGTCGCATCAACTTCAGCAGAAAGACCGGTCTCTAATAGACCTCCCATCTCTTTTGGGGATAACGACCTACACGATGGCAAGCCGAACAGCTTATGTCCGTTGGTGATAAGAGCGATTATGGCCAACACGAGGTGCAAAGAATTCAGTCGACCAAGGCGGCTCTACGATATCATGTTTGTTGAACCGATTGACAAGCTAAAAGTTGATCGAAGCGAGATAATCCCTCAGGCCGAGCCCACTCCTCTAACAGGCTTCAACGGAGCGACCACCTACCCGTTGGGAACGATCGAGCTTTTAGTCACCTTTGGTGATGACACTGGGGAAAGTAAAATGTACAGGACGGTCCGGACGACGTTCCTTGTACTTCCCATCAAATCCTGCTATCAATGCATCATTGGTAGGCCGACTTTGGGCAAGCTAGAGGCCGTTGCATCGACAGTACACCTGAAGATGAAATTCTACAGCAAAGACAACCAGGTAGTCACCCTGGCGGCCGACTTAGAATCAGCAAGGCGAAGCCATGCCCTATATCAGGAAATTTGTGATGAGGTAGATCGTGGCCCGAATGCTCAAAGCACCCGGCGAAGGCCACCAAGTAAATCTCACGATCGGACGCTCGTTATGATCCGCATAAATGACCCGTAAGACGACGACGATGTTTTAGCTCGAGAGCTTAAGAATCGGCTTAAAAGACCAGAACCTCATGGAGAACTGATCGATGTGCAGTTGGGAGACGACCCAACAAAGCGATTAAGCCTCGGTAGCGACCTACCGAGCAAGTAAAGCAAGACCTTGTGCAATGTTTGAAAGACGATCTCGACTGTTCGCATGGCGGGCATCGGACATGCCCGGCATTCCTATCGAAGTAGCTCGCCATCAACTTTCGATCGATGAAGGGGTTAAGCGATCGCTTCAAAGAAGACGAGCTCGTAAGCGAGAAAAATCTCAAGCCGCTGCAAAGGCCGTTGAGGACCTCATAAAGGCCAATTTCATAGAAGAGATCAAGTACACGACCTGGCTATCCAATGTCGTGTTGGTTAAAAAGAAGAATGGCAAATGGAGAATGTGTGTAGACTACACCGACCTAAATAAGGCATGCCCGAAGGATGCCTTCCCTGTGCCCAACATTGACAAATTGGTCGATGGCGCCTCGGGCTATAAATTATTGTCTTTTTTGGACGCTTACTCAGGATACAATCAGATCACGATGTATCCACCCGATCGACACAAGACGGCCTTCATGACAGATCGGGGAAATTTTCAGTACAAGGTGATGCCGTTCGGCCTAAAGAATGCTGGAGCGACTTACCAGCGAATGATGAACAAAATTTTCAAGAGACAAATCGGTCGAATCTCTGAGGTGTACTTGGACGACATGATCATCAAAAGTGGGACCGATCCAGATCATGTGAACGACCTGAGGGAAATCTTTGAAGAAGCTAGGAAGAATTCACTCAGACTGAATCCAGAGAAGTGTACCTTTGGGGTGAGGGCCGGCAGATTTTTGGGCTTCCACCTAACTGAAAGAGGGATAGAAGCAAACCCTGAGAAATGTAGGGCGGTCGCCGACATGAGGCCGCCCAGCACCAAAAAAGAAATCCAACAGCTGAACGGGATGGTAGCAGCTCTTTCCAGATTCATACCAAAAGCGGCCTGCAAGTCGCTTCCCTTTATTCGACTCACTTAAGAAAGACGTAGACTTTGAGTGGACCGACCGGTGCCCGGCAAGCATTGGACGAGTTGAAGGGAGCTTTGACTAGCCCACCAATTATGACCAAGCCGTTGTCGGGCGAGACGCTGTATCTGTACTTGGCTATAACGGAAGAAGTTCTGAGTGCTGTGCTAGTCAGAGAACGATCTAAAACAGAATCCGGTCTACTTCATTAGTAAAGCGCTGCAAGGGCCCGAGCTAAGGTACCAGAAAATAGAGAAGTTTGCTCTTGCACTCCTAGTTGCTGCTCGAAGATTGAGACCCTACTTTGTGGCCCACCAGGTCGTGGTAAGGACCGATCAGCCAATCAGGCAAGTCCTCCATCGGCCAGATCTGGCGGGACGAATGATAAAATGGGCAGTAGAGCTCAGTGAATTTGGAATCAAATTTGAATCAAGATCGGCCGCAAAGGCGCAAGTGTTGGCCGACTTTATAGCAGAAATGACTCCGACTCCAGAAGATCAAACCACAACGACCTGGATCCTACATGTAGATGGGTCGTCCAACAGCAAAGGAAGTGGAGCAGGCCTAATATTAGAAAATTCAGAAGGCCTGGCGGTGGAGGTGTCTTTGACTTTCGCTTTCCATACATCAAACAATCAGGCCGAGTATGAGGCGTGCATAGCTGGCCTGCAGCTCGCCAGGGACTTCAATGTCGACCGGGTTGAACTTCGATCAGACTCCTTACTTGTTGTCTCGCAGATCAAATAATTATATGATGCTAAGGACGACGTGCTGAAGAGCTACCTAGCCAGAGTAAGAGAGCTTCTCAGCGATCGACCGCGAAGTGACTCATGTGCCTCGGACCGAAAATGTTCGAGCAGACATTCTATCAAAGCTTGCAAGTACCAAGACTCCGGGGAATCACAGAAGTTTGATTCAGGAGACTCTAAATCGGCCGAGTGTGTCGACCAAGCCAAGCCAGTCGTTGGCCGTTCTGTGTGTCAATCCAGATTCAGATTGGATCGCCCCTATCCTGAGATACATTGTTGAAGGGGAAGAACCGAGCGATCCAAAGCAGGCAAAGTTGGTCAGGCTCAGAGCGACCAAGTATTCGGTAATAGAAGGGAAGTTATACAGGAGAGGGTTCTCGTTCCCATTGTTGAGATGTCTTACGTCGGTCGAAGCCGACCACGTCTTGAGGGATATTCATGAAGGTGTTTGCAGAAGTCACCAAGGTGCATGTTCCATAGCTAAGAAAGCTCTCAGGGCCGGCTATTACTGGCCGACCATGGACGAGGATGCTAAGAATATTGTTCAGAAGTGCAAAAAATGTCAAGTACATGCTGATGTCCACGTTGCACCCTCCTCAGAATTACAAAGTCTTGTCTCACCTTGGCCGTTCGCCTGGTGGGGGATGGATCTGCTAGGCCCGTTTCCACCTGCTCCAGGCCAGTTCAAGTTCTTGATCGTGGCGGTAGATTATTTCACCAAGTGGATCGAGGCCGAGCCTCTTGCAACCATCACATCGGCAAAAGTAAGCAAATTCTTCGGCCGGTGTGTGTTCTGCGTTTTGGGATCCTCAAAGAATCGATAATCGACAACGGCACCCGGTTCGCAGACAAAAAGGTTCAGAGAAATGTTGGCCGACTTAGGGTAAAACGGCGTTTCACCTCGGTCGAGCACCTCGCATAAACGGCTGTCAGGCGCCAACGAGTTATCTGCGCGGGTTGAAGCGAAGACTCGATGAAGCGAAAGGGAACTGGGTCGAAGAGCTGCAGTCCGTTCTATGGGCCTACAAGACAACCCCTCATTCAACGACCGGGGAGTCCCCCTTCAGACTGGTATATGGGACTGATGCCGTGATACCCATAGAAATGGGCGAACTAAATTGGAGAACTTCGAATCCCCCTACAGTGGTCAACAACGACCGAGCTATACGAGAAGAGTTGGACCTGGTGGAAGAGCTGCGTACCCAAGCATCACTAAGAGAGCAATTGATCAAACAAAAGGTCGCAGCCAGATACAACGCTCGAGTTCAGAAGAGAGATTTCTCGGTCGGCCAACTCGTCCTGAGACGTGCAGATGTGGGAAACAAGAATGCTCGACAGGGAAAGCTGGCACCAAATTGGGAAGGTCCGTACAGGGTCATCAAAAAGACTGGAAAGGGGGCATACGAGTTGGAAACCATGGATGGGGCGACTATCCCCAGAACATGGAATGCAGAGAAACTCAGAAAGTATTACGTTTGAATGTAATGAATGATTTGAATGTAATGAATGACCGATCCATAAATGAAAAGCAGGCAGGCGCTCTTTTTCCCATTGGGTTTTTTACTGAGGCCTGACCTTTAGAAATATGATTTGTTCTTTACTTTCACGCAATAATGCATGCCCGGTCGCTCAAACACGTTCGTGGCAGAAGAGCGATCGAAGATTTGTCAAACATAAACGGGTCGTCGAAACGATCTAAACCGAGCGACCATCGAAATGGTCCCAACCGAGTGCCATCGAAATGTCCCAAGGGTTAGATAACCCGCAAACTTCAGGCCGTCGAAACGATCTGCAGCGTGTTCCACCGAGCTGGCACAAACAACGGTCACCGAGTTGACTCCATCGAGCGCCATCGAAAATGGCCCAAGGGTTAAGTAATAACCCATCATAATAGGCCGTCGAAACGACCTACCTCGAGAGATTATCGAAATGATCCCAACAGGAGCCATCGAAATGGCCCAATCGAGCGCCATCGAAATGGCCCAATCATCAACGAACGCTTCGAAATAGCACAATACGGTCGCCGAGCGGCCCACGAGTTCAAAAACTTAGACAAATAAGCATACAAAATACATAGACATAACAACGCGAATTCAAGTAGATTAAATAAAGGACAAGATAAAGTCATTACAAAACGGAGACGCCCGGTCGAAATCGAGCGCTCAAATAGCTCACTGCTCGAAGGCAGCTTGTAAATTGTTGTGCCCGAAGGCAAGTTAAACTATTACAAAAATTACACCGCTCGTAGGCGGGCTTCAGAAAAGAACCGAGGCGGGGCGGACAACATTTCCCTAATCATCAAGTTCCTCGGGCAGCATGATTTTGTTGTTATCAACGTAATGGGCGGGCTTTATCATCTTTTCATCAAAATTGATCTTCAGATCTGCATTCATTGCCCGCACCTGACCGAGAGCGTTGTAGAACTGCTCGATCGCTGCATTCCGAGCATGCTCAGCTATTGTTCGAACTCGGGCCTCCAGCTCGGCATTCTCGGCCTCCAGCCTGGCTTTATCCTTCTCTAAGGAATCGACGTCAGTCTTCAGATTTGTCACCTGACCGGCGAGTTCCTTGTTCCTCTTGGATAATTTGGCCCGGTCCTCCTCTCCCCGCTGAAGAGCATCTTTCTTGGCTTTGGCAAGTTGGTCATACCTTTGCTGCGCCTCAGTCAAGGCCTTCTCTTTCTCAGCCCGAGCCCCTGTAAGCAAATAGCGATGGACTGTTAGTCGGTCGAGCAAAGACGAAAGTACAGCGAGCTAAGAATATAAAAAGTAAAATACCTTCAGCTTCGCCCACCAGCTCTGCCATGACTTTGTCCACTCCCATGCAGAGAGAAGCACAGACCGCCATGGGCTTCTTCCTGAACCACTCCAACTCGACCTGTCCTAAACCCTCGAGTGAGAGAATAGGAATCTCCTCCTTAGCCAGGTCCACGCTCCGATCATCGAGCTTGGCCCGCTTTTGGGAGCGATCGTCTTGGCGAGGGGTTGACCGGACAGCTGAAGTTGGCTTTTTTCCCTTACTCTTGGGAGTAGGGGGCACCTTTGAGGACCCTTCCAGGTCACCCTTTGGCCGAGGTCCTTCATATCTCTTGGCCCCTGGAGTTGCAGCGGGTTTCAGAACCGACTCAAGCACGGCCCACGACTTTCCGACCATTCTTTCTGCAAAACAACGAGCTAAGAGTTAGAAGAGAATATTGACAACAAAATATAAAGGCAAAGTTCAGAAGCAAACCAATCTCGGCCTCCAGAGCCCGGCCATCGAGCAAGACGAAGGGACGGCAAGGTATGTCGCCCTTAGGGTCTGGGGGCAGCATGCCCGCCAAAGCTTTAATCATCTCCAAAGATTCCAAGTCAACCTCGCCCAGATCTTTGGCAGAATAGATGTAATCGCCAGGCCTCCTGAAGAAGTGTGCTTCATTCCACATGATTGGGAAGTAAGGGGGACCGAGCATCCCGTCCGGTTGGACCTCAGATATGGCCTTACCGGCCTCCTTGGTGGGAACGATCCAAAAATAGTGGCCTCTCCGGCCGCGCCCCGCGACTCTTGATAAACTTTTGAAATACCGATGCTGAGTCTTCTGCATCTTGAAAGAAACCTGTTCCCTCTTCTCCTTGTTCGCTTTCTCCCTGAGCCAGCTTAGCTCAAAGAGGGCAAAGAACAGCATGATCGACCGGCCGACCAAGTTTGGTTAACAGGACTTCGAAAGTTTTCAAGAACGCCCAAGCATTGGGATGGAGTTGAGAGGGGGCGACCCCGATATGACGCAGAACGTCACGTTGGAACTCAGTGAAAGGTGGGATGATGTTCATCCTCTCGAGCACGATCTGATACATCGTGAACTTAAGATTGCTGGAATAAGTGGCAACGTCTTCTCCATCTTTCATGCCTCTCACCCTCCAGCCCGGTGATTCATTGATGCAACTCTCAAGGTCGGGCAAGGCAAGGTGGCCGATCGTAAGTATACTCCGGTGTGAGCGAAGAGTCTCTGACACCCAAGACATGTCAGATGGGTCTCGGGCTACATCGATTTGAACGTCGGCCGCCTCTTCGTTTGACCCTCCTTCGTTATTGGCCTCTCGACCAGAAGAACTAGCCGCGGGCTGAACTACCGCCTCCTCGTTGGCTTCTCCAGCCCGGTCACTTTCGACTTCCACCATCTCCTCGTCCGCGGCCTGGATGGTACTTTGCACTTCGTCGTCATCAATAATCACCACCTCTACATCTTCCTCTACTCCCTCTCGAGACACGACTGTCTCCGGTGGTGGGGTGTTGCACGGCCGAACGTCAGAATGGACGGACTTAGAGCTAGAACTCTTCAAACTAGCCGACCCTCTGCCGGAAGAGTGGGAAGTCGAGCTCGTACTACTCGAAGAGCTGTTGCTCGAAGAACCAGAGTTGTTGTCGCCCGAAGACGACTTAGACTCCCCTTCGTGGGGACTGGGCTCGGACGGCCTCGTCATATATGTAGCAAAAGATTGAGACGGTCTGCCGGGAAGACGGGCGGTCAGTTTCGTCCGTGGCATGCAAAAGCACCTGTGATAGAGGGATCGAGTCAGGACGATCGAGTAGAATACTCGTGAGAGGGGGCGACATGGCCGTCCCCGGACCTGATACCCCCTACCACGAGGCGTGGAAAAGCGCGAAGTACATTCAACGAAAAACTCAAGTTAAAAAGCGAAAGAGATCGATCCATACCTTAAACAGATGTGGTAGATCGGTCGCGAAAAGACAAAAGTAGCTACAGATGCAAGTCGGCGGCAGATGAGTCGGTCATTTGGCGAGCAATTCGTGAAAGTGTGAGAAATGATCTCAACCGACGGGGTATTTATAGTGAGGACCTATGGCGGAAAGGGACGGGAGGCGAAAGCCCCAACGCTTCACCTTCCCACCAATAGCCATCTTCGGACAACCTCGGAAACATCAAACGTCACGTCTTAAATGTCAGGAAAGACCAACCGTCGCGTCAGCACGGCCGACGGTTGACGAGCGGCCGAGACCGTTCAACCAAGAGAACCAACGGCCGCGTCCGTCTCAGCAAGGTAACTACTCCTGGGGGCATCGATTCAAGCCTCAGCCCGCTCTTAAGCGACGTAGGCTTGGGGGGCAACTGTTCCTCGGGTGTATCAAGCAAATACGAGCGCCAGCGGCAATTGGGCTCATGCCCACCACCACCATGCCCGCCCAAACACGCTGCTTGGAGCGCAATTCTCGCCGGCCGAAAACTCCGCAAACGGTCGGACCTCTACGGTATATATATGCCATTCGCACATGGCATCAGGTACGTTCTCTTACCTTGTGTTATCTGCCCAAGCGACTTCTCACTAGATCGTCGGAGTGTCTTTGCAGGTACCACCCGAGGTGCTCAGCGTGAAGCCAGGACCGGTCCTCTCATTCATTCAACGACCGGCCCAGTCAACGAGACGACAACTACTTCAACACTTCATTGGTCAAGGTACGATCAGGGGTCGTTCGATACGCATAGAGGACCGACTGTAGCTCTTCTACCCAGTTTCCCTTGGCTTCGTCTAACCTTCTCTTCAGCCCTCGTAAGATGACCCTGTTGGCCGCTTCGGCTTGGCCGTTGGTTTGTGGATGCTCGACGGAGGTGAAACGCTGTTTTATCCCCAGGTCGGCCAACATCTCTCCAAACTTCCTGTCTGCGAATTGTGTCCCGTTGTCTGTTACCAACTGTAGGGGAACGCCAAAACGGGCTAACACGTTTCGGCTGAAGAACTTGCTCACTTTGGCCGCAGTGATGGTTTCTAACGGCTCTGCCTCTATCCATTTGGTGAAGTAATCAACCGCTACGATCAAAAACTTAAATTGGCCCGGGGCAGGTGGAAACGGCCCTAGAAGATCCATTCCCCACCAAGCGAACGACCAAGGTGACGTGAGGCTCTGCAGTTCAGAGGCAGGGGCAATGTGGACGTCCGCATGAATTTGGCACTTGGTGCACTTCTTGACCGGATCCTTAGCGTCCTCATCCATGGTCGGCCAGTAAAAACCGGCTCTCGGAGCTCGCTTGGCTATTGAGCGACCCCCTTGATGACTTGCACATACACCTTCATGAATATCTCTCAAGACGTGGTTAGCCTCTGCGGTCGTTAAGCATCTCAACAGCGGAGAAGAAAAACCCCTTCTATACAGCTTTCCTTCGATGACTGAGTACTTGGTCGCCCGCTGCCTTAAGAGCTTTGCTTCTTTCTGGTCGTCTGGCTCTTTACCGTTCAAGATATACTGCAGAATAGGAGCGATCCAGTCTTCCTCTAAGTCAATGCAGAAGATGGCAAGGGTTTTTTCAGCCTTTGTCGTTACGCTCGGCCGAGTGAGTGTTTCTTGAATTAAGCTTCGGTGGTTCCCGGGCGCTTTAGTGCTCGCCAGTTTTGAATGTATATCAGCTCGCACATTCTCCGTTCTTGGGACGTGTTTTACTTCTGCCCGCTCAAACTTACCGAGCAACTCCCTAACCTTGGCCAGATAATTTTTCAAAACTTCATCCTTTGTATCGTACAACTCCTGGATCTGAGAGACGACCAAGAGAGAATCGGAGTGAAGTTCCACACGGTCAACATTGAACTCTTTAGCGAGCAGTAATCCTGCTATGCAGGCCTCATACTCTGCTTGGTTATTTGATGTGTGGAAGGCGAACGTGAGTGATACTTCTACGGCCAGACCTGCAGAGTTTTCCAAAATCAAACCGGCCCCACTTCCCTTGGAGTTTGAAGAGCCGTCAACGTGCAAAGTCCAGGTAATGGCGGAACGGTCGCCTGGAATTGGGGTCATTTCAGCTATAAAGTCGGCCAGTACTTGGGCCTTGGCTGCCAATCGAGGTTCGAACTTGATTCCAAATTCGCTTAGCTCTACCGCCCATTTGATCATGCGACCTGCCAGGTATGGTCTATGGAGGATCTGTCGTATGGGTTGATCAGTTCTCACCACTATTTGATGTGCTACGAAGTACGACCTCAGCCTGCGAGCGACCACCAAAAGTGCGAGTGTCAACTTTTCAATCCTCTGGTAACGGGCTTCGGGCCCCTGCAAGACTTTGCTGATGAAGTATACAGGACTCTGCTTTGCGTCGCTCTCCTTGACTAGGACGGCACTTAGAGCTTCCTCTGTAATTGCTAGATAAAGATAAAGCGTGTCTCCTGGGAGCGGCTTGGTAATGACGGGCGGATTTGTTAAAGATGCTCTCAGGTCGTCCAGCGCTTGCTGACATTGATCGTTCCATTCAAAATCCACATTCTTTTTCAAAAGTTTAAACAAGGGGAGCGACTTGCAAGCCGATTGTGGTATAAACCTGGAAAGGGCGGCGACCATGCCGTTCAATTGCTGAATTTCTTTCTTTGTAGTTGGCGCCTTGGCGGCCTCATTTCAGCGACCGCCATGCACTTGTCAGGGTTGGCCTCAATTCCCCTCTCTGTTAGGTGAAAGCCTAGAAACTTTCCAGCTCGTACCCCAAACGTGCACTTCTCTGGATTCAGCCTTAGCGAATTCTTTCTTGCTTCCTCAAAAACTTCTTTTAAGTCGCTGGTAAGTCGCCCAGCGTTTTTCAATCCAAAGGGCATCACCTTGTAACAGAAATTTCCTCGGTCGGTCATAAAAGCGGTCTTATGACGATCTGGAGGGTGCATAGCAATTTGGTTGTAACCTGAATACGCGTCCAAGAAGGAAAGTAGCTTGTATCCTGAAGCGCTGTCCACCAGTTTGTCAATACTAGGTACAGGAAAAGCGTCCTTAGGACACGCCCTATTCAGGTCGGTGTAATCAACACACATTCGCCACTTCCCGTTCTTCTTCTTGACTAGCACGACGTTCGAAAGCCACGTGGTATACTTGATCTCTTCCACAAAATTTGCTTTGATCAAGTCGTCAACCGCTTGGGTCGCTGCCCTAGCTTTTTCTTCATTCTGAACTCTCCTTCTCTGCGCGACTGACAGTTGGTGGCAAGCGACCTCCATAGGGACTCCAGGCATATCAGACGCTTCCCAAGCGAACAAATCAGCATATTCTCTTAGACAAGTGATAAGTCTCTGCCTGACCTGCTAGGGAAGGTCGCTTCCCATTTTAACAGTCTTGGCTGGGTCTTCCCCCAACTGAACATCAATAAACTGCCCATGGGGTTCTGGTCGTTTAAGTCTGTTCTTTAGCTCACGGGCTAAATCATCGTCCCCATCTTCCGGGTCGCTATCCGGGTCATAGCGGGCATCCAAATCGGCAAGATTAACTTGGTGCCCTTCCCCTGAATTCTGAGGGTTGGACCCAACGTCCTGAGCATCACATATGTCTTGATAAATGTAGTGGCTCTTCCTGGCCGCTTCCATATCCGCTGCTAGAGTGGCGACCTGGCATTTTTAAGTGAACAGTTGATACAACTGCCTCAAGTTTTCCCAACGTCGGCCGTCCTATAATGCAGTGATAGCACGACTTGATGGGCAATACTAAGAACGTCGTCCTGACCGTTCTGTAGGAAGTGCTCCCATTGGCGTCGTTACCAAAGGTGACCAACAACTCCAAGGTTCCCAACGGATAAGTGATCGCTCCATTGAAACCAGTTAAAGGCGTTGGGTCAGCTTGGGGAATGATTTCACTACGGTCGATGCTCAATTTGTCGACCAACTCTTCGAACATGATGTCTGCCGAGCTCCCCTGATCGACCAAGATTCTTCTTACCTCAGAATTTCCCATCACAGCAGATACGACCAAAGGAACATAACTGTTGACTCGTCCATCAAGTAGATCTTCGTCTCCAAATGAGATTGGCGGCCTGCTAGAGATCGGTCGTTGTACCGAAGAAGAGCCGACCATGAGAATTTCATTCCACTTTCTCTTGGTTGCCTTTTTGGACTCTAAGCGATCCAAAGGGTTTCCTCCGTGGATAACCATAACGACCCTACGACCTCTGGACTGTCTGGCGTCCTCTTCTAAAGTTTCCTTCCCGCCAGCTACTTCGATCGCTTGAGTGGGCACGGCCTTATCCTTCGAATGACCGTCCTTCCCTTCTGTCCTCTCTTCAGGCCGGTCGTTACCTTCCTCTCTGACATACCTCGTCAATTTTCCTTTTTGAATGAGATTTTCAATGTCATCCTTCAGGGCCATGCATTCGTTAGTATCATGACCCTTACTCTTGTGATATCTACAATACTTCTTGGTATACCGGCCGCCTTTCTTGAGAACGAGTGGATCAGGACGTTTCACACCAGCAAACTCGTTATTCTGACAGTCCATGTAGATCTGTGCAATGGGTGTATTCAGCCTGGTCCGCTGCTCGAACTTCTTTTGACGAAAATCCGGTCGACCTTCACGTCGTCCTTCCACCTCCTTAGCTGGCCTGCCATGCTCTTCCTTGGGTCGCGCACGGGCGCCCTTTCTAGCTGCCAGCGTCTCTTCGTAACCCATGTGGTCGTTGGCCCTCCTTAAGAATATACCAAGGTCCATGTAGCGGTTGAGGGTGAACTCCTCCGCGAACCTGTGATCCGGCGTATTCCCCGCTTGAGGTATTTCAATTTGTCCTTGTCAGTCAGGTCGCGAATAGTTTCCGCCTCAGTGTTGAAGCGGTCGATATAGTTCCTCAAGGATTCACTCTCGCCTTGAACGACCGTGTCCAGATGTTCCTCAAACCTATACTGGCAACGGTTAGCCGTGTAATTTGCCAAGAAAGTTGCGACTAAGCCTTCCCAAGAAGAAATAGTATTGGGCCGCAACGATTCCCACCATTCCAGCGCCCGACCGTCGAGCGATTGAGGGAAAAGTCTGCACTTCATGGTTGGGCTCAGCTCCCTATAATTGCAATAATTGTTGAAATACCGTACGTGCTTATCTGGGTCGCCGCGACCATCGAATTTGTTCATATTTGGCGGCTTTCTCAAATCTCTGGGAATGCGATAACGCCTGATATCCCTTGAGAACGGCCCATGGGCTCAACAAGTTGAAACACGTAAAGCCCTTTGTTGTGCTTAAGAGTCCCCTAAATCTTGAAGAAATTGTTAGTCTCGGCTATATTAGTTCTGAACTTTGCTTCATTGCGTAAGGGGTTAAAAGCTAATATTCAGTATAATAATGGAAGGGTCTTCTCTTTAGCTTTTTTTTTGCACTGAACTCTTTGCGGTAGTCGGTGTCGGCTAGCAATTTGCGGTCACACTGCAAGGCTTGCTGAAAAATCTCTAAAGGTGACCAAAAGTGTTCCACATTTTTCAAAAGCTAAAGAAAAACTTTTTAGCTAGTTATGGAACCAATTGATACTCAATGGGACACACACTCACACAAATGAGTTTTTATAAATCTGAATGTTTTAAGGAAGCAAAGGCAAAGAAAAAATTCCTGAAAAATGAAGCTCACAAAAGCATACACTTCAAACACTCTTTTGGAAAAGGCATGAGTTGAGATGACTTCATTATCATGGTAATCTTGTTTTTGTTTCTTGTGTCGTTACTTGAGGACAAGCAACAATTTAAGTTTGGGGGTGTGATAACTCTATTTTATATAGAGTTATTCATCCATTTTTACTTAGGTTATTGTTTATTTTCAAGTACATTAATATATAAAAATAGCTTATTTATTAAGAAACAACATTTCAAGGATTCAAATGGATTAGGAAAATGAATTAGGCAAAATACATATATCTTGTTAGGTTTGATGTTTTGTTCAGTGCAGCTACTTCAGGAGTGCCCACATTGCCTACACTAGGAGTGCCCACACTGCCTACACATGCTAAACCAACACTTTGCACCAAAACATCCAAGGACCAATTTGATGCTTCCACACTTGATATGTGACATCATGCCTAGTCATAGGGAGCAGAACCACTTGCAGAAATCGGCGACCACTTTCAAAAACAAGTTGTAAAGCTCACTTACTCAAGGACATGTGGCACTTCCTTATTGAACCACTCCATGTGAACTTCATGCAAAGCGACCACACTGCCTACACCTGCTAAACCAGCACTTTGCACCAAAACATCCAAGGACCAATTTGATGCTTCCACACTTTATATGTGACGTCATGCCTAGTCATAGGGAGAAGAACCACTTGCAGAAATCGGCGACCACTATCAAAAACAAGTTGTAAAGCTCACTTACTCAAGGACATGTGGCACTTCCTTATTGGACCACCCCATGTGAACTTCATGCAAAGCAACCAATTTGAGCAACTTGCTCGATGGGAGGTCTGCAACTAACCATGGTTACTGATCTCAGTTGATATTTCGCGCCAAAGGAAACTGTAACACCCCATTTCTACCCGGCAATTTATAATAAAATCAGAGTTGTAAAAATTTATTTCTTTAATTCATCCAAACGGGATGCTACACCTAATCAATCAAAATAACGACAATAAGACAATTCAACCCATAATAATAGAATATTACGTAACACCAAACAAAACGTGGAATGGAATCTTCAAGACATGCTAACTCAATCCATACACTGGGAATTTAACATTACGCAGCGAAAAAATACAATCTCAGAAACAAAACTACAGTCTCAGCAAAATCATATAAGTCTCAGAATAAACTGTTCAACAGTGAACAACAAAAACACTAAAGACTAATCCCATCCCCTAGGTGCTACGTATCAGAGCAGACCGACTCGGGGAAAGTGAAGGGAATAAGCCTTCACTCATGGCTACCTGTGGTAAACAACAACAGAAAGGGGTGAGTCTCAAACCACATAATAAAGACTATAATAAGCAGTATATTAATCAAAGCATCACACTCATACAATCATACAGCAGCATTATTCATAGTAATCATCAACCAGCAAACATGCACCAATTATGATAATGAATGCAATGCAATGCAGTCATGCATGTGGTACCATTGGCCCACATGGCCTCATCATCAATAGTGTTAGCCCCCATGGCTCATGCCCCCATGGCATCATCATCAATAAATATACGTCGCGACCGCAGCCGAATGTATGCATAAGACTCCATGAACACACCACAAGCACAGTTATACATCAATAACATCATTTCTCACCTCATCGTCAATTTTAGTTTTAGCCCCCATGGCATTATTGTCATTAACATCATCATCAGTTTTAGTCCCAGCCCCCATGGCGTCATCATCAATTCACACATCATCCATTCGTCATTAATAATTAGGTCACAAGGACCAAAACCTCACCTAGGGTCCAAAACACCACCTAGGGACCAAAACACCACCTAGGGACCAAAACAACACACCTAGGACCAAAACACCGCCTAGGGACCAAAACAGCACACTTAGACACAAAGGCAGCACCAGGCGCCATTTTCCCCACAAACTGGCGCCCCCTTGTCCAACACAGCACATAGGCGCCAAAATACCCACACACTGGCGCCAGCTCAGGCAACACAAAGACACAGCGCCAAATCTCTAGCAAAATGGCGCCAGGTAACATGAGCACTAGGCGCCAAAAACTCAGCAAACTGGCGCCCCCTGGGGCAGCACAAACCTAGACACAAACTAAGACACAAACTAAGACACGGCCTCGCACACGAGCGCATTTCAGCGCCATGGCAAAGACATTTGGCGCCCCGCCTAGACTGACGTAAAGAACACACAGCGCGCCGAGCGGCCATTTGGCGCCTGTCTTTGCGCCACATGCACACCCACACCTTGCCACACAATCTGGCGCCACACTAGGCGCCATGGGCAGCCAAAATGGCGCCCCGTACCTAGACACACCCACAACCAGAAACTTGGCGCCACACCAGGCGCCACAGGGCAGCCACATTGGCGCCCTGCACCTGAACCAAACACAACCAGGCGCATTGGGCAGCCACATTTGGCGCCCTGCACCTAGACACAGCACACACAGCACTTGGCGACACCACAGGCGCCATGCCTTAGACACTGAGCGCACAGCGCCATTTACGCGACCTTTGGCGCCTCACCTAGCAACACACACACACACACACACACTCCACAACACAGCACACAACCAGCACACTGGCGCCATCCTGGGCGCCCTGGGGCAGCCATTTGGCGCCCCTGCACACACACACAGAGTGCCACAGGCGCGCGCCATTCTGGGCAGCACTTGGCGCCCGGTCGTGGTACACACACGCACACACACACGCAACACAAGATCGACACAAAGGCATGTGGCGCCATTTTTCCAGCAACTTGGCGCCCCATACCCCAAAAACTCCAATTCTTCAAACTTCCTTAAACTAAATCATCAATACGCTCTTAAAAACACATCTCATCATTCTAACAACATCAATTTCATATTTTAACAACCAATCATATATCAAAAACGAAAATCAACACAACATAAACCCTAACACTAGAATGCAATCGATTTCCACCCAATTCACAATTTCAATCAATCAAATATCAACAACAACGATCCTATGACTCACATACAACCTATTATATTCCCTATTATAAGGTGAGACTCCCCTTACCTCGTATAAACCGTAGAAAACCTTCTCTATTGAGTCACCTACAAAACAACCGCAACTAGAGCTCCTTCCTTTCCTTCTTCTCAAGGTGCGATCCAAACCCTCTCCCTTTCTCCTTGGTTGCGCCGTTTCTCTTCTCTCTTCTCCCTTCTCTCTTTCGTTTTTCCTTTCTTTTCCCAATTGGTGCGAAATGCACTAACCCTAGGAGCCTAAGTCATTGGGCTTGGGCTCTTGGGCCAATACTTGCAGTCCCGGAACTACCAATACCATTCCCTTCAATTATAAATAAATTAACATAAATAATTTAATATAATTAAAAATAGTGCAACACTTTAAATAATTTAATCAATTAATTAATTAAATCACTTAGGGTGTTACAGAAACCCTCCAAGGGAGGAAAGCTCTTTTCCTATAAATAGAAGCCATATCTTCACTTGCAAATCATCCTTCATCCAATTCTTAAAGGATCACTTAGTTTATTTGTATTCGTAGCTTAGTTTAGTTTTTATTTAAGTTTTTGAAGAGAAGGAAGGTAAGGAGGTGCTTGACAACCACTCCCTTCACTTCTACTTGGAGAAAACTTGTGTAAGGAACTCATCTTGTACTTCAACTTGGCAAACTCATGCAAAAGATCTCCTATTTGTGTAATCTCTATCCTTTTGAGTTCTTTTGTTATATTACTCATTTGATTATGCTCTTTGCAGATTTTCTCTATTATATTATGAGTAATATGAGCTAAACTCCCTTAGTTGAGATGTTGTAGCCTTGTAATGAACTTCTAAGTAAGTAAATGTGGTTTATGTAGTGTATGCATTTTAACTATTGTGTAATACTTCTTTCAAAACTTATTCTGGAATTGATCACTTTAGAATAGGTAAACTTATAAGAATGAGTGTTTGTAACAACATCTTTGTTAAACTAGCTTTAATAAGTAATTGCTTGTTAAAACCATATTAAGTCCTAGACATCGGATAACATAGTTCTTAGGGTGATACAGTGGGAGCTTAAGAGACAGGAGTGAACCTATTTAGCATGCCTAGACATAGGAAGCTTGTAATGAAACTCTGAAGAAAGTGACAGAAAGGCACACACTATTGCAGCTGCATCCAGTGTACCCACACTACATACTCCACTAAAATACTTAGAAGTGATTTACTTGGTGAAAACATCTCCACTACCTTATCTCACTGATTCCTTACACACATTTAATGTTTATATTGTTTTTATAAACTTTGAACACTCCAACCAACTGTGAATAGTGTAGACACACTAAGTGTACACTCTGAACATTACAAAGCTTTACATAATCCCTGTGGGTTCGACCTTTTTTTATCATTATATTACTTGTGTGACTATGTATACTTACATACTATTTTCCACACCACTTTGTCAAATAAGATTTGATCTCATCGAAGGCTTTTTGATGTTCTGAATCCCATCTAAATATCTCTTCCTTCTTCAGTCGAAGCAGTTGTGAGAAAACTTGAGTTTTGCCACTGAGGTTTGATATAAACCTTCTTAGGAAGTTGATTTTTCCCAACAAAGATTGCAATTCTTTCTTTGTTGAAGATGCCTTCATTTCCAAAATAGCTTTTGTCTTGTTTTCATGTATTTAAATGCCTTTTTTGTGCACAACAAAACCTAGGAAATCACCTGCACGAACACAAAAGGCACATTTGATTGGATTCATTTTCAATCCATATTTTCTCGTTCTTTCGAATGACTGTCGAAGATGGTCTAAATGACCACTTTCTGTTGAAGATTTGACAACAATATCATCTATGTATACTTGCATAAAATCTTCTATAAAATCATGAAACATAGAATTCATCGCTCTTTGATATGTTGCCTAAGCATTTTTTAGCTAAAATGGCATTACTACCCATTCATAAACACCCAGGGCTCCAGGGCATCGAAAAGCTGTTTTTGATACATCTTCTTCAGCAATGTAGATTTGGTTATACCCTGAATAGCCATAAAGCATACTCAAGTATTCAAACCCTGCTGCTGAATCAACCAGCATTTCTGCCACTGGCATAGGGTATTCGTCTTTTGGTGTAGCATTGTTCAAGTCCCTAAAATCTATGCAGACTCTAACAGTCCCATTCTTCTTTATAACAGGAACTATATTTGATAACCAATCAACATACCTTGTTGTTCTGATGAATTTGCTCTTGAGTAGCCTTTCGATCTCCTCTTTAATCTTTGACAGAATCTGAGGTGCGAATTGTAACACCCCAATTCTACCCGTTCGTTTTATCAAATATCAGAATGCGGAATTTAAATTTAAAACGGGCATTGGAGCGTTACACACAACATTTCAAAATCCAAACGACGTAAATTTAAACCAACGTGGAAAAATACTTCAAATTAGTTTACATCATCGGAAAATGCTAAATAGCTCAAGCCACAACATCATATTCAAAGCAACCAACGCAACAAAATAAAATAATAGAACAGCGTTCGTCCCATCCCCGGGTGCTACGTATCAGAGACGACACTGAGTAGTTAGGTGAAGGGAGAGAAGTCCTTCACTAGCGTGTACCAGCACGTTACCACGAAGGGTAACATTCAACAGTAAAGGGTGAGTCTCTAACAGCATAAAAAGCATATGATAGGTAATATACTAGAGAATAGACATCTATATCTACCATAGCACATCAACATCACAACACAACCATCACCGAAGAACATCAACAAGCCACAACGTAGAGCACAACGACAAATAACCTCATCATCGTTTATGTACATGCATGAAAATGCAACCCACATCGCCGGGCATATGCATGAGGTACCATCGTCGTAAAAATAGCCTCTCGGGCACAAACGTCGCTTTGAGCATAGCTCCAAGGCCGAAGCCTACATCGTCGTAATAATGCATACGGCATGCATGAGACACCATGTACAGCACGTCGGAAGACAATCAACAACAACTAATATCATACATCATGACACGACAACTTCGTCGACATCATTATTCGTCGCAATATCATCATCAATTAGGTGGTCTTACTTGTCGACCCATCATCATCAACATCAAAAGGTGGTCATAGTTGACCCAACAAAAAAATCATCAACATCACCATTTTTAGTTCGTCATATTCGACACAGTGTCACTATCATTATTATGGATCATTCATATTCGACTCGACAACAACAACATCAAGTATTTAGTCATACTTGACACAGCGTCGCTTTTACCATTAATCATTCTTATTTGACATTACAATGGCGCCCCAGAATTCGACACGCCCCGAATTCGACACACCCTGCAGTCGACACAGCGCACTGGCAAAGCACCCAATGGCGCCCCAAAATTCGGACACAGCAAGACTGGCAAGCACACAATGGCGCCTGCACGACACGCCCTGCACTCGACACGCACTACAATGGCGCCCCACGATACGACACCCTGCAGTCGTCCACGGGCGCAGCGACACAATGGCGCTCCTTTCTTTTCTTTCTTCCTCTTGGTCTTTCCCATGATCAACTCGTCAAAACACTAAGTGTAATACTGACAAATCACCACTTAACCTCAATTGCAAACACTGATCAATCACCAACATCATCAAAGACAACATATATATATTCATAGGTCGTCAAACAATCACCAAAACGAAATCAAGAAAACAACATATATATTCATAAATCGTTCAAACATATCGTCATAAATCGTTCAAACACTTCCTAGGCATTATAGATCCTAATCTCCCACATACAACCCAACATAACCCTTTATACTAGAAATTGATTGAAGATGAAACCGTTCAATTCACCAAGAAAAACGCAGCAACAATTCAAGCCCTTCCTTCTCTTCAAATCGCAATTCTTCCTCTTCTCCTCTTCTCTCAACGGCGCGCAGCTCTCTTTCTTTTCTCCTTCTCTTTTTTTTTATTTTTCTCTTCTAATGAGTGAGACAACTTAAACCTAAGCTTATATACTTTGGGCTCAAGTGACTTGGGCCCTTTTTACACCCCCTTCAAATACTTCCACCACTCCCTAACACAACAAAATATTATATAATTAATTTAATATAATTAACCCACTAAATACTTAAAATAACTTAATTAAATAATTAATTAAATTATTTTTGGGGCATTACACGAATCTTCTAGGTGTCTGCTTAACTGGTTTCTTATCTTGTCGAAATGGTAGCTTTAGTTCCACCACTTCTCGACTTAATCCTGGCATTTCATGATAATCCCAAGCAAAGCGGTCTTTGTATTCTTTCAAGAGCTTTATTGTTTTATCTCTCAGGCCTTTGTCAATTTTGGCACTAATAAATGTTGGCCTCTTTATGATGCCATCTCCCAAGTCTATCTCTTCCATGGGATCTTGTGCCTTCATCCTTTTTGTTGGAAACATTGGGTCCTTTTCAAAACCCAAAGGCTCATCACCATAAATACAATCTAGCATCTGGTCTTTGACCAACTCTTGTTCGACCTGATCTGAAATGGTTTCTTCAGCCATTTTTTGTTTCATTTCGGCCTCTAAAGCCATATGTTCTTCTCATTTTCGGCCACATAGGCCGTAATCCTTTCCCATGCACTAGGTGTAGTCATCATAAGACAATGTAAGGTCCATCCCACCCAGTAGGCTTAATGTAGCCCTTTCAGCAGTTTGCTTCATCTAACACTTCCCTCTCCCATGTGAATCCATGCATTGGGTGAAGGTCTAATGAAGCATAAACATTGTCCTTTGAGACATATGCTGAATCTGAAGGTGTGCATGGCGCAATGCTTGCCAATTGCTTGTCAAGTGTCTTCTTGGTAATGTGATCCACTTCTGCCAAGAAATAGCTTTGATCACCCTCCACATTTTCTACCAGTCCATCTTCTCTCCAAATGGCAATTCTTTGGTGTAAGGTCGAAGGGACTGCACCTACTCCATGAATCCATTCTCTACGAAGTAGAAGGTTAAAATTTGCCTTGGTTGCGATCACCATGAATAGATTTAACCTTTTTACATTGCCTACCACTAATTCAACTTCGATTGCTCCAAGCGAATACCCAGACATACCTTCATAGTTTGTAAGCACTATGTTGTGTGGTCTTAAGTCAGTATCTGTCTTACCTATCTTTGACAGCATGCATTGTGGCATCAGATTGACTGCAGCACCTCCATCAACCAAGACTTTGTTGACTCCCACATTGTTGACTTGGGCTTGAATGAACAAGGGTTTCAGACGGTCTTTGATTCCACCATCTGGCCTTTCAAACATAGCAGTTTGTTCCTCTATGCAGCCATTGTTAAGGACATAGTAGCAAACCGGCTTATGTTTCGCCATGTCTTCGTCGAACTATCCTTCGACCTCATTTACATCAAAATCACGTCGAACTCAATAGGGAGTATTGAGACCACGTTGCATAGGACATCAAAGTCTGGTTCTGAATCAGTAAAACCAGATCCTACTTCCTCATCTAAGTTAAGTCCTTCTTTCTCATCAAGGCATTTCTTCACATTGAGACCCTCTTTAACAACTGACAAAGGAGGGAAGATCCTCTCTGTCACTGGCTTCCTTTGTACTTCGACCTTGGATGCCACTTGTTTTTCCTTCTTGTTGTTGTTGTTGGAGTTTGCCTTTGCTGTTGTAGTAGCTTTCTTCTGGCGTTGATACCTTCGCCATTGTGTTCTAGTCATTGGGTGTTTACCTTTGTAATTGTTGTTGTAGGCATATTTCTTCGACATTGCTGTCTTGCCTTGATTTGCAGTGCTTGAACTTCCCTTTTCTTTGCTAGAATAGCAACCTGCATCCTTTCCCCCTGAGTGAACCCATTTTCCAACCGGTGAAGTAGTTGGAGGCACATAAGTCTTGATCTGAAACTTTTGTGGTTGCGTTGTCGAAGACACCGCTTTGTCTGGAATTCCCCTCTTATTGAAGTTGAACTTGGGCCTTTTGTCAACCCACTTTCCTTTTCTCTTCAGATGAGGAGTAAAGCCTTCCAAACTTTTAGCAGCTTCTTTGTCAAACACAGAACTACACCTTGGACACAGCATGACTTCAGTGTTGTTAATCTTACAGCGGTTAAGGAAGTCAATGAGTTCCTATTCAGCCTTAGGATAAACCACTTGCATTTTTTCATTGTATTGGTCCTCAGTAACCACCTCGACATCAACCTTTGGGCTCTCAGTGGTTGCTTTAGCACCATTGCTTCCAGTGGTAACCTCCACAACTTCGACCATATGAATTTCGAATGGCTCAGCATAGGAAACTTCTGCTGTTGGAAGAGGGTCAGTATCAATCTTCATTGGAGGCTTTGATTTGTCTCCAAACTTTAGCCTTCCTTCATTCAGTGCTTTCTGGACTAGATCCCTGAAAAGAACACATTGAGAGGTATTATGGCCTAAGTATTTATGATATTTGCAATAACCTCTTTTCTTTTGTTTCTCTGATGGTGGTATTTTTAGGCCCTTAGGCACTATTATCTAACCATCAGTAACTAAAAGATCGAAAATTTGATCACATTTAGTAACATCAAAGGTATAAGTTTTTGCAACAAATCTATCATTCTTAGGCTCGACAGGATTCTTCCCGTCAGAAGGCCTTAAAAATTTACAAGCATAAGGAGGTCCAGGTTTTAATTCAGCAACATTAACCTCCTCTTCGACATCTTCATAAGAAATGTCAAACTCTTGGTCGCTATCATATGATTCGACATAAGCAACATTTTCTTTTTTACTGAACTTGCTAGTTCTAGTTTTTTCAGCTTTTAGTCTTTCAACTTGCCGAACTCTATCAGCAAGTTGTGCCATATCTCTTAAGTGTGAAGTATCTAACTTCTATCTTATAGAATAATCTAATCCACCAGCAGCCATTTTGACTAACTCATGCTCAGGCACTTGAGTAAAGCACCTTGCTTTGAGAAGTCTAAACCTATTGAGATAGTCATCAATAGACTCAGCTACTTTGCTTCGACTTCCCTTGCTACAGGTTGTTCAGTGACAACTGGCTGTGCCTGATTTACAGGGACTTCGACAGGCCTGTTAATCTGAATTTGTGGCACTGGTTGACTTTGCACTGGTGGAGTGCCAAAGAAGTCTGCAATCCTGCCCATTTGGTTTGCCAACATTTGATAACTTTGGTTTGTGTTCTGAATCAAAGGATTGAAATAGTGCCTATTTGTTGGGTCAACATATTGACCATATCATGATTACTGTCATCCATTTGCTGCCTTAAGGCTAGTAAAGACGACGTTGTCAAGGCTGGTTGGGCGTTTCATCCAAAAATGCTCTCTGGGGAACCATGAATTGGAGAAAGTGTTGTTCCCACAGTGTCTGCATACGCTGACATCTTTGTTTGTAGGCCTGCCATCATAGTTGTTGGCATACCATATGGATAACCTCTAAACTGAGAGAGATTCTGAAATCTTGTGTCATAAGAACTCCCAACCAAAGGATTCACCAACAAAGAGCTCGTTGATGACCCTACTACCAATGGTTGTGATATTGCTGCAGTGTTTGACACAGATACAAGAGCCGTTACCCCTACCAGTGTCGAAGAGGGCATAGGAGCAGCTACTCCTACGGCAGTTGCAGCATTAGCATCACCCTGTGACGCTTGTTGTTGTGAACTTTGTGGATTTTGTGCATTTGACGTTGAAGCATTATTTGAACTTGAACGTGTCAGTGTAGAAATTCTTTTTCCACTTCTCAAATGCATATAACAAACCAGGAATTAAAATTAACACCATCGGTCCCACCGGGCGTGCCAATTTGTTTACGGTGAAATTTGGTAAACAACCGTGGTACCTTGAAAGCCAAAGAATCCTCAAAGAAAAACGAAAGATAAAGAAAGTTTAAAGAAACAAACTTAAATTGCATAAAAATGTAAAAAGGTGGTGCACAGATCCATACATTTGCTTCTGTTGCTCAGTTTACTCTAGCGCTGGAATTTTGAGCGTAAGAATGTGTATGTTGGGATTGTGACCCGTTTTCCTTCTCAAGAAAAACTATATATACTAGGAAGAGGGAAGGAAACTGCCTACAATGGTTAACACATTTACAATTTAAACTAAGAACCGCTAAACTCTCGACAGCTTGATCATTAAGGTCTTCGACAGCATTGAAACCGCTTCTTTCGACATTATCTTTCAATTCTTCGCTTTCATCTTCTTGTCGAAATGCATCTTTCAAGACTTCAAACCTACCAAATCCCTTTAATGATCGAAGAATGCCTTTGACATACCCTCTTTGTGTCGAAGGCTCAGGTTGCTTTCTTTAAAGCAAGAGGTCAAACAGCGTTGACTGCATTTATTTAGCCTATCGAAAATACAGGCTAACACCTAGCCAAACCGATTTGTGCAACACTTTTCAGCGAACAAGAAGATGCAGGTGGAGTTGCACATTTGTTTGATTTAGGCCAAGGGTAAAAAAGAGTTATTTATGCTTCCTAGACTTAAATTATTGTGCCTTCTAAAGTAATATTGTTGTTTAATTAATTAGAATCAGTTGTTTAGTGTATATGAGGGTTTAATTTTGAAGTATGATCATTTGACACTTTGGTGCCCCATTTTGTATTTTAGCTTTGTGACGCTACAACATTTGAGTTTTGCGTCAGACGAGAGAGAAAATGTTGAGGCGCTGTTTTCAGCGCATGCTAGTTGTCAGAAAAGACAGACACGTTATGAATTGGGGGACCAGTACTATTATGGCAAGAATATTCCCTTTGCATGGGCACATTGTACTTATGGGCACATATCAAGACGAATGGCGCCTCCTTTAGGTTTTTTCTTGGATCACTAAACCCTAGAACTATTTAAGGCAGCTGATCTTCTTTATTTAAGATGTTGGTTCAAAATTACAAATATAAACATAGCTTTTTACTCCATAAACAAGAATATTCCCTTTACAAATATAAACATAGCTTTTTACAAATATAAACAAGAATATTCCCTTTGCATGGGCACATTGTACTTATGGGCACATATCAAGACGAATGGCGCCTCCTTTAGGTTTTTTCTTGGATCACTAAACCCTAGAACTATTTAAGGCAGCTGATCTTCTTTATTTAAGATGTTGGTTCAAAATTACAAATATAAACATAGCTTTTTATTTAAGGCAGCTGACAATACTTGATGTTTTGTTTGATTTGGGAGTTGTTCTTGTAACTCTAGCTTGCTGAAGTTGGAGTTTAGACAGTATACCTTGTTATAGTATTTTCTACTCCTTGTAATTTTTCGTACTATGGCATTAGGTTTTATCTTTATACTTACTTCCTTGTGTTTGCTGCTCACTATGAGCTAATCACTTTGTAGTTAGGATGTTATTAACTATGTAATGAAGTTTTAATGTATTTAAAGTAATGCTTGATGTTTAGCCTTTTTAACCTTTGCATAATAGTATTTCCAAACTTATTTTAAAAATGGCCAGCTAAACAGGGGTACATGTTTGTAGATTCTAAAAAGGTTTATGAACTTACTTCAAAGGTTAATATTGATAGTGATTATTAAAGGACATTTTGATAATCCTCGCTTAAACCTAGACTTTGGAGAGTAAAGTCCATAGTGTGATATTGTGGGTGTGTAGCCAAGGGTGAAGTTAATTAGAGCTTATATATAAGTGCTTTTAATGAAGCCCTATAGAAAAAGTGACTGAAAAGCACATACTATAGGCTACAACACCCAGATGCTACATCATCAGATATAGCATTGAAGCATTATTATGAAATTGCATAGTAAAGGCATTCCAACTTGTTCTCATTCTGAATTTCCACCAACGCTTTACTTTTATTACTGTTGATTATAATATTGGTTACAAAACTTGTTGTTTTATTTTATTTTCATTCACTAATTTGCAACCCAAATCCAACTGATCGTACCTTGACCAATGAAGTGTAGAAGTAGTTGTTGTCTCGTCAGATGGGCCGGTCGTTGAATGAGAGAAAGGACCGGTCCTGGTTTCACGCGTTGAGCACCTCGGGTGGTACTTGCAAAGACACTCCGACGATCTAGTGAGAGGTCGCTCGGGCAGATAGCACAAGGTTAGAGAACGTACCTGATGCCATATGCGAATGGCGTATTTATACTGCGAGGTCCGACCGTTTTGCGAAGATTTCGGCCGGCGAGAATTGCGCTCCAAGCAGCGTGTTGGGCCGATCGAGTTGGGCCGGGCGCGCGAGCTCGCCGCCGTTGGCGATTCGTATTCTTGCCGATACACCCAGGAACAATTGCCCCCCAAGCCTAGGTCGCTTAAGAGCGGGCTGAGGCTTGAATCGATGCCCCCGGGAGAGAAGTTATTTTGACGAAACGGACGCGGCCGTTCGCTTTCTCGATAGGACGGTGTCTACCGCTTGCCAATCATCGATCTGTCGTGACGGTTGGTCTTCACTGATATTCAAGACGTGACGTTTGGTGTTTCCGAGGTTGTCTGGAGACAACCATTGGCGAGAAGATGAAACGTTGCGACGCCGCCTCTCCGGCCCCCTTCGCGCCATGGGTCCGCACTATAAATAGCCCTTCGGTGAGTTCATTATTCACACTTTCACGATTGCTCGCGGCGACCGACTCATCTGCGCCGACTTGCATCCGTTCTTCGCTTCACATTCACTCGCGACCGATCCACAACATCTGCTCAAGGTATGGATCGATCTCCACTTTTACTTTTTAAGCTTGAGTTTTTACTTGAAAGTACTTTGTGCTTTTCCACGCCTCGTGATAGGGGGTGTCAGGTCGGGGGATGGCCACATCGCCCCCTCTCATGAGTGTTCTGCTCGATCGACCTGACTCGATCCCTTTATCACAAGTGTTTTTGCATGCCACGGACGAAGTTGACCGCCCGTATCCCTGGTAAACCGCCCCAATCTTTTGCTACACATATGTCGAGGCCGGGCGAGCCCAATCCCCATGAGGAGGAGTCTAAGTCGTCTTCGGGCGACAAAGATTCTAGTTCTTCAAGCAGTTCTTCGAGCCGTTCGAGCTCGAGTTCCCACTCTTCTGGTCGAGGATCGGCTAGCTCGAAGGGCTCTGGTTCCAGGTCCGTCCATTCCGGTGAGGGGCCGTGCAACTCTCCACCACCGGAGAATATCGTATCTCGGGCGGGAGGAGAGGAGGAATATGTTGACGTGGTAATCATTGATGACGATGAAGTGCAGAGTGTCGTCCCGGTCGCGGACGAAGAGATGGTGGAGGCCGAGGGTGGCCAAGCTGAAGAAGTTAACGCGGAAGAGGTAGTTCAACCCGCAGCTAGCTTCTCAGGTCGAGAGGTAAACCAAGAAGGAGGGTCGAACGAAGGGTCGGCCGAAGTTCAAGCAGATGTAGCCCGAGACATATCTGACATGTCTTGGGTATCAGAAACTCTTCGCTCTCACAGGAGCATCATTACCGTCGGCCATGTTGCCTTGCCCGATCTGCGGAGCCGCTTCGAGGATTCGCCGGGCTGGAGGGTGAGAGGTATGAAGGACGGAGAAGACATTGCAACTTACTCTCCCAACTTCAAGTTCACGATGTATCGGCTCGTGTTCGAGAAGATGAATATCACCCCTCCATTCACTGAATTTCAACGTGACGTCCTGCGTCACATCGGGGTCGCCCCTTCCCAACTCCACCCCAACGCATGGGCGTTTCTGAAAACCTTTGAAGTCCTTTTGACTAAGTTGGGTCGGCCGGTGTCGATCATGCTATTCTTCACTCTCTTTGAGCTGAGCTGGCTCAGGGAGAAGGCCAACAAAGAGAAGAGGGAGCAGGTCTCCTTTAAGATGCAAAAAACCCATCATCGGTTCTTCAAAGCATACCAAGAATCATTGGGAGCGGCCTGGAGAAGTTAGTACTTCTGGATCGTTCCTACTGAGGAGGCCGGTAAGGCCGTATCGGAGGTCCAACCGGACGGAATGCTTGGTCCCCCTTACTTCCCAATCATGTGGAACGAGGCTCACTTCTGCAGGAGGCCAGGCGATTACATTTACTCTGTCAAGGACTTGGGCGAGGCCGACCTGGAATCCCTGGAGATGATCAAGGCGTTAGCGGGCATGATGCGTCCAGACCCCAAGGGCGACATACCTTGCCGTCCCTTTGTCTTGCTCGAGGGCCGGGATCTGGAGGCCGAGATCGGTTTGCTTCTGAACTTTGCCTTTATATTTTTACTGTCAATCTTTTGTTCTAACTCATGACTCGGTATTTTGCAGAAAGAATGGCCGGTAAGAACTGGGACGTGCTCGAGTCCGTTTTGAAACCTGCTACCATTCTAGGGGCCAAGAAATGGGAAGGAACTCGGCCAGGAGACGTTCCTGAATCGTCCTCAAAGGTGCCCCCCACCCCGAAGAGCCAAGGGAAAAAGCCAGTTGCTCGGTCGTCCCCTTGTACTGACGATCGCTCCGCAAAGCGGGTAAGGCTTGACGACCGCAACATGGATTCCGTTAAGGACAACCTCCCCATTCTCTCGCTCGAGCAATTAGGCCAGGTCGAACTCGAGTGGTTCAGGAAGAAGCCAATGGAGGTCTGCGCTTCTCTCTGCTTGGGGATAGACAAAATCATGACCGAGCTTGCGGCCGAAGCTGAAGGTACTTTACTTTCCCAGTCCGTTAGTTCTTTTGTCTTAAATCGACCGACTAATAGTTGGACGATCTCTGTTTGCAGGGGCTCGTGCTGCTAAGAAGGCTTTGACTGAGGCGCAGGTGAAGTATGACAAGCTTGCCAAGGCCAAGAAAGAGGCTCTTCAGAAGGGTGAGGAGGACCGGGCCAAACTCTCCAAGCGGAATAAGGAACTTGCCGGCCAGGTGAACAATCTGAAGACTGACGTCGAATCCCTCGAGAAGGATAAAGCCAGGCTGGAGGCCGCGAATGCCGAGCTGGAGGCAAAAATTCAAATGGTAGCCTGTGTAGCAGGGAGAGCAAGCAATCGAGCAGTTCTACAACGCTCTTGCTCAGGCGCGGGCATTGAATGCAGATCTTCAGATCAACTTTGATGAAAAAATGATAAATCCCGCCCATTACGTTGCGGATAACAAGATCATGCTGCCTGAGCAAAAAGATGAACAAGGAAATGTTGTTCGCCCGGCCACAGTTCTTTTCTGAAGCCTTCGAAGCCCGCCTGCGAGCGGAGTAATTTCTGTAATAGATTAACTTGCCTTCGGGCACAACAATTTTCCTGCCTTCGTGCAGTTTTTAATTCGTGGGCGCTCGGCTTCGACCGGGCGTCCCTTGTTTGTAATGACAATTTCTTTTCGTTTAATTTGTTTGTTTACTTGAATCTGATTGTTTCGCATCTATTTTTCTAAGTTTACGAACTTTAGATTTAGGTCGCTCGGCATTTCTCACCCGATAAACGGTGCCCACTTGACGACACTTGATTGGGCCATTTCGATGGCACTCGATTGGGTCGTTTCGACGACCTAACGTTTGTGGGTTATTACTTAACCCTTGGGCCATTTCGATGGCACTCGATTGGGTCGTTTTGACGACCTAACGTTTGTGGGTTATTACTTAACCCTTGGGCCATTTTCGATGGCGCTCGTTTGAGTCAACTCGGTGACCGTCGTTTGTCTGCGGCTCGGTGGCTGCGCTCTGCATCGCTTCGACGATCGAAGTTCATGAGTTATCTACCCTTGGGCCATTTCGATGGCTCTCGAGGTAAATCGTTTCGACGATCTGATCCAGTTTGAAAAATCTTCGATCGCTCCTTTGCCACGGGCAATCTTGAGCGACCGGTCATACACTCTTGCGAGAAAGTGAAGAACACATCATATTTCTAAAGGTCAGGCCTCTATAAAAAACCCAGTGGGAAAAAGAGCGCCTGCCTGCTTTTCATTTATAGGTCGGTCGTCATTACATTCAAATCATTCATTACATTCAAACGTAATATCTTTACGAGTTTTCTCGCATTCCATGTTCTGGGGATAGTCGCCCCATCCATGGTTTCCAGCTCGTAAGCCCCCTTTCCAGTCTTTTTGATGACCCTGTATGGACCTTCCCAATTTGGTGCAAGCTTCCCTTGGCGTGCATTCTTGTTTCCTACGTCGGCCCGTCTTAGGACGAGCTGACCGACCGTGAAGTCTCTCTTTTGCACGCGAGTATTGTATCTGGTTGCGACCTTCTGTTTGATCAATTGCTCTCTCAGTGACGCTTGGGTGCGCAGCTCTTCAATTAGGTCCAATTCTTCTCGAATAGCTCGGTCGTTGTCAACAACTGTGGGGGGATTTGAGGTTCTCCAATTCAGCTCGCCCATTTCTATGGGTATCACAGCATCAGTCCCATATACCAGTCTGAATGGGGACTCCCCGGTCGTTGAATGAGGGGTCGTCCTGTAGGCCCAAAGAACGGACTGTAGCTCTTCGACCCAGTTCCCTTTCGCTTCATCGAGCCTTTGCTTCAACCCACGCAGGATAACTCTGTTGGCGCTTGACGCCGCCGCTTGGCTTGGCCGTTTTGCGAGGGTGCTCGGCCAGAAGTAAAGCATTTGTTTTACCCCTAAGTCGCCAACATTTCTACGAACCTTTTGTCTACGTGAACCGGGTACCGTTGTCGATTATTAGTCTTTGAGGATACCAAAAGCGGGCAACACACACCGGCGAGAAAAATTTGCTCACTTTTGCCGAGGTGATGGTTGCAAAAGAGGCTCGGCCTCGATCCACTTTGTGAAATAATCTACCGCCACGATCAAGAACTTGAACGGCCTAGAGCAGTGGAAACGGGCCTAGCAGATCCATGCCCCACCAGGCGAACGGCCAAGGTGAGACAAGACTTTCTCTGCTCTGAGAGGAAGGTGCGATGTAGGACGTCGTGCACTTGGCATTTCTTGCACTTCTGAACGAGCTTCTTAGCATCCTCGTCCATGGTCGCCGGTAATAGCCGGCCCGAGAGCTTTCTTAGCTATGGGCGTGCACCTTGGTGACTTCCGCAAACACCTTCATGAATATCCCTCAACACATGGTCGGCTTCGACCGACGTAAGACACCTCAGCAATGGAGAGGAGAATCCTCTTCTATACAACTTTCCTTCTATCACCGAATACTTGGTCGCTCTGAGCCTGACCAACTTAGCTTGCTTCGGATCGCTCGGTTCTTCCCCTTCGACAATGTATCTCAGGATAGGGGCGATCCAATCTGAATCTGCATTGACACACAGAACGGCCAACGACTGGCTTGGCTTGGTCGACACGCTCGGCCGATTTAGAGTCTCCTGAATCAAGCTTCGGTGATTCCCTGGGGTCTTTGTACTTGCCAGCTTTGATAGTATATCTGCTCGAACATTTTCGGTCCGAGGCACGTGCAACACTTCAGCTCAGTCGAACTGCTTGAGCAGCTCTCTTACTCTGGCCAGATAACTTTTCAGCACGTCATCCTTGGCATCGTATAGTTCTTTGATCTGCGAGACTACAAGCAAGGAATCTGATCTGAGCTCGACTCGGTCGACACTGAAATCTCTGGCGAGCTGTAGGCCAGCTATGCACGCCTCATATTCGACCTGATTGTTCGAAGTGTGGAACGCAAAGGTTAAAGAGACCTCCACAGCAAGGCCTTCTGAATTTTCTAATATTAGGCTGCGCACTCCACTCCTCTGCTATTGGGCGACCCATCTCGTGCAAGATCCGGTCGTTTCGACTTGGTCTTACGGGATAGGAGTCATTTCGGCTATAAAGTCGGCCAACACCGCGCTTTTGCGGCCGATCCGATTCGAATTTAATCCCAAACTCACCGAGAGCTCTCGCCCACTTTATCATTCGTCCCGCCAGGTCTGGCCGATGGAGGACTTGCCTGATAGGCTGGTCGGTGTCCATACCACGACGATGGGCCACAAAGTAGGGTCTCAATCTTCTAGCAGCTATTAGGAGTGCAAGGGCAAACTTCTCTATCTTCTGGTATCTCAGCTCGGGCCCTTGCAGCACTTTACTAATGAAGTAGACCGGATTTTGCTTCAGGTCGTTTTCCCTGACTAACACCGCACTTAGAACCTCTTCTGTTATGGCCAAGTATAAATACAACGTCTCGCCCGGCAGCGGCTTGGTCATAATCGGCGGATTGGTCAAAGCTTGCTTCAATTCATCCAATGCACGCTGGCATTGGTCGGTCCACTCAAAATCTACATCCTTCTTGAGGAGTTTAAACAGTGGCAGCGACTTGCAGGCCGCTTTGGGGATGAACCTGGATAGAGCGGCCACCATGCCATTCAGCTGTTGTATTTCTTTTTTAGTTGTGGGCGGCCTCATATCGGCGACCGCCCTGCATTTCTCAGGGTTTGCTTCTATCCCTCTTTCAGTCAAGTGGAAGCCCAAAAATCTGCCGGCCCTCACCCCAAAGGTACACTTTTCAGGATTCAGCCTGAGTGAATTCTTCCTAGCTTCTTCAAAGATTTCCCTCAGGTCGTTCACATGATCTGGGTCGGTCACACTTTTGATGATCATGTCGTCCAAGTACACCTCTGAGATTCGACCGATCTGCCTCTTGAAAATTTTGTTCATCATCCGCTGGTAGGTCGCTCCAGCGTTCTTTAGGCCGAAAGGCATCACCTTATCTTGAAAATTTCCCGATCTGTCATGAAGGCTGTCTTGTGTCGATCGGGTGGATACATCGTGATCTGATTGTATCCTGAGTAAGCGTCCAAGAAAGACAATAATTTGTAGCCTGAGGCCCCATCGACCAATTTGTTAATGTTGGGCACGGGGAAGGCATCCTTCGGGCATGCCTTATTTAGGTCGGTGTAGTCTACACACATTCTCCATTTGCCATTCTTCTTCTTAACCAACACGACATTGGATAGCCAGGTCGTGTACTTGATCTCTTCTATGAAATTGGCCTTTATGAGGTCCTCAACGGCCTTTGCAGCGGCTTGAGATTTTTCCTCGTTCTGAGTGCGTCTTCTTTGAGCGACCGGCTTGACCCCTTCATCGACTGAAAGTTGATGGCAGGCTACTTCGATAGGAATGTCGGGCATGTCTGATGCCTGCCATGCGAACAGGTCAGCATAGTCTCTCAAACATTGCACAAGGTCTTGCTTTACTTGCTCTGGTAGGTCGCTACCGAGCTTAACTATCTTTGTTGGGTCGTCTCCCAACCGCACATCTATTAGTTCTCCATGAGGTTACGGCCTTTTCAACTGTTTTTGGCTCTCGGGCTAAGTCATCATCGTTATCCTGCGGGTCACCGTCGGATCATACCGAGCATCCAAATCAGTGACGTTGACTTGATGGCCTTCACGGTGTTTTTGAACATTTGGGCCAAGGTCTACCTCATCGCAAATTTGATGATACAGATCGTGGCACCGTCTTGCTGCCTCTAGGTCGGCCGCCAGGGTAACTACCTGGTCGTCTTTGCTGTAGAATTTCATCTTGGATGTCTTTGTTGACGCCACGACCTCTAGCTTGCCCGTGGTCGGCCTACCAATGATACAGCGATAGCATGATTTGAGGGGAGTACGAGGGGCGTCGTGCGGACCGTCTGCACAAAGTGCTATCTCCAGTGTCGTCACCAAATGTGACCATGAGTTCGATTGTCCCTAACGGGTAGGTGATCGCTCCATTGAAGCCCGTTAGGGGAGTAGGCTCGGCCTGGGGAATTATCTCGCTCCGATCAACCTTGATCCTGTCAATCAAGCCTTCAAACATGATGTCGGCCGAGCTGCGGTCGACCGTGATTCTTTGAACTTCGAAGATTGGCCATAATCGCGCTCGATTACCAACGGAACATAAGCTGTTCGCCTGCCATCGTGCGGTCGCTATCTCCAAACGAGATAGAAGTGCATTCGAGACCGGTGGGATCAGCGACGTTGAACCGACCATCGAGCTCGTCCCACTTCTTTTTGTGGCTTTATTTGATTATCTACGGTCCAGCGGGTTTCCACCGTGAATGACCATTGCAACGTTGCGACCTCTGGACCATGGAGCTTCCCGATCTTCAAACCGGTCTTTGTCTTGGGACGCTCGAAACAACTAGAGCGCCCTTTCCTCTGTCCGAGATCGGTTCGCTTTTCGCTTCTCTTGGGGTCGGTCGCCTTCCTCCGACCTCACATACTTTCCCAACTTGCCTTTTCGAATGAGCTCTTCAATATCATCTTTGAGGCCATACGATCGTTAGTATCATGACCCTTGCTCTTGTGGTAGCAGCGGTATCTTTTAGTCGGTCGTGCCCCCCCTTCTTGAGCACGAGTGGATCGGGCCGCTTTACTCCCACAAATTCATTATTTTGGCACTCGCTATAGATCACGTGCAATAGAGGTGTTTAGCCGAGTGCGATGATCGAACTTCTTATCTCGAAAGTCGGACCGATTGTCGCGGCGACCTTCATGCCCTTTGGCCGGCTTACTGTTTTCTTCTTTAGGTCGTGCACGGACGGCCTTTCTTGCTGCCAGAGTTTCTTCATACGCCATGTGGACGTTAGCCCTTGTCAAGAAGTAACAGAGATCGATAATGGTTAAGAGTGAATTCTTCTACGACCGGTGGTGGTCCGGCCGAATACCACGCTCAGATATTTCAGCTTGTCCTTGTCGACAAGTCACGAACGGACTCGGCCTCAGTGTTAAACCGGTCGATATACTGCCTCAGCGTCTCATTATCCCCTTGAACAACAGAGTCCAAGTATTCTTCATACTGATATTGGCAGCAGTTTGTAGTGTAGTGAGACAAGAATATTCTGATCAGGTCGTCCCATGAGGAGATGGAATTGGGTCGCAGAGACTCCCACCATTCCAATGCTCGGCCGTCCAATGACTGGGGAAAAAGCCTGCATTTCATGGTCGGTCCCAATTCCCTATAACAGCAGTAATTATTGAAGTAACGGAGATGTTTGTCTGGATCCCCTCGGCCGTCAAACTTGTTGAGATTGGGCGGCTTGTGGAGATCTCTCGGAATTTTGTAACGCCTGATCTCCCTGGAGAACGGGCCGTGCTCGTTCTGAATGCCGTTCGACCCAAAGGGTTGCATTGCGAGGCATGCCTCGCGTTGCCGGCATTCCATAAAATCCCGGATGGGCGGTTGGTGGAAGTTGAGGAGGCCTTACGGGTCGCCGCTTTGGCCTCTCCTTGGCCGATGCGAAACGCCCCTAATTCTTCCATCTCGTAGTCTTCAACTCTTCTCGAGAATCCCAAGATCGCTTCTCGACCGACGTGACCCGGACGACTCATTGGAGGAGTACCTGGTGGGTGAGCGGCCGGTGTCAGGACGGTAGCTAGCATCTTCATAATCATAGGACATCGAACGGCGTCTACGCACGTTCTCGCCGGAAGCGTCTGTGTGCCTCGCCGTCTCGGCCGAGAACGATGAGTAGTGCTCTCGGCGAGAAATGCTCCTTCGAGGAGGGAGCGGTGTCTTCGCGCCGGTCGGCGGCGAGAAGGTTCTCCGTCTTCCGCGCCGCGAGCGGCGGAATTGATCCACACTTCGTCTTGAGAGATGAGCGCGCGTCTCTCATCTGCGATCACACGATTTTTGTTTTGCGGGGATCGCAAGCGGCTTGAGTGACATGGTCCGCAGAGGTTCTGAATGCCCGCTTCAATCGGCTCGGCGGCAAGTCTCCGAGCAGGCGTATGAATCTGTTGGAGGACGGTCGCGCGATCGTTGTGCACCGAAGGCTCTTGTCGAGGAAGTCCTTGAGACTCGTGGACCGTGACGGCCACGCCCTCCGGGGTCTGCTGCTGATTCTGCCCGGAGGGATTGAGTCGAGAAGCGGCCCGCGTCTGGGGCCGGTCGCGTGGAGCCATGAATGAGGTAGGATAGCGCACGGGCCTCCCACTGTGGTCGCCAATTGATCGTACCTTGACCAATGAAGTGTAGAAGTAGTTGTTGTCTCGTCAGATGGGCCGGTCGTTGAATGAGAGAAAGGACCGGTCCTGGCTTCACGCGTTGAGCACCTCGGGTGGTACCTGCAAAGACACTCCGACGATCTAGTGAGAGGTCGCTCGGGCGATTAGCACAAGGTTAGAGCGTGCACGATGCCATATGCGAATGGCGTATTTAGCATCGCGAGGTCCGACCGTTTGCGAAGATTTCGCCGGCGAAGTGCGCTCCAAGCGTGTTGGGCCGATCGAGTTGGGCCGGGCGCGCAGCTCGATTCTTTGTTGGCGATTCTTCGTATTTCTTTGATACACCCAGGAACACCAACAATCATTAATATACAATCCTCGAGGAAATGATATTTATTTTATCACTTTAATACTTGTTGGACTGTGTATACTTGCACATTAATTTTCACAACAAGTTCTTTGCGCCGTTGTCGGGGATTGTTTAGTTTAATTCAGTGTTAAATCAAGTTAGCAGTTAGTGATAGTTCTTACCTTGGTGTTCTGTTTTCATTTGTTAAAACATTTAGGTGCTACAACATATGCACAAACACAGTTCACCAGAGTTTTAGTTGGATCCCGAATTAGAAAGACTCTTTAGAAGGTTGCATAGAATCTGTAACTCCCTAAAATTTTAGTTTATTTGTTTATATTATAATTATATATTAGTTGGTATTTAGAGAGAAATAAAATCGTAGGACTAAAGAGAAATATTATAGAAGCTTATGAAAAAATTTTGAGCATAAAACTCCATCAAATTATAGCTAAAAAGGATCTGTCAGTGTAAATTTGTACCGCACTAAAAAGTCCAAACTTATCGGAAAATTTTAAAATTTTGTTCATTAAGTTCTATAAAATGTAAAGATCGAAAGTGTATCTGCAGAATTTTATTTTGATGAAAATATGTTTGTTATTATTAACGAAATACTAAAAATACGTCTCTTATTTGTTCCATAAACAAAACATACGTAGATAGTAAAAAGTTAAAGACGAATGTGTGGTTTAAAAAGGAATGAACAGAAGTTTCCTATTAAGCTTACAACCGAGCTCAACAAGTAACAAGTTATTAGTTACAATATAGTCAAAATGATACATGTTCCAAAAGACATAGGTTTACAACTCAAAATAACCTACATAACAGACCACTACGCTACTCTCTCATTTGGTGTTACACTACCAGAGCAAAATGACGACGCCAAACGACACTGAGTGAGTACTGACCTCTACTCGGGGATACCTGTAAGTTGCCACATGAGAGCAACATAAAAGCAGTAGGGTGAGTCTCTAAACACATATAATAAGGTTTATGATAAACATTATGCTAAGCAAACACATATAATCACCTCGGCACAGCACACAATAACAATTATTCAGTGCATGAGTTATATGCATGATGCAGACCCAAACTCCAATGGCATATGCATGATGGATCCATTAAGACCGAAGTCTTCTGCTATCACCTTAGGACCGAAGTCCTCTGCTATCACCTTAGGACCGAAGTCCTCTGCTATCACCTTATGCTTATGATTTATGCGACGCCATGAACAATGCATAACACACAACATATTCATTATTCAATTAAATCGTAACACAATTCCAATAACTCACCAATTAGACCGCAGCCTTTTATTCATAATAGGACCTAAGTCCTCTGCTCACCTCTAGGACCGAAGTCCTCTGTGTAACACCCCCCTTCTACATAAACTACTATTTAAATTAATTTTGAAAATCAGAGTGCGTGAAAAACATTTTCGGTGCGACCACTCGAGGGTGTCACAGTTAAAACCAAACGCCTTAATATACTTCAAAACAATTACTTAAAATAAACTCCAGTTCAGAGGATACATAGCACCAAAGTAATAGTCGGGAATAAAACATTACAGCCGTGGAAAATAACAAGTTAAATAATAGTTCAAAAGTAAAAGACATAACAAATAAACATCCCCCCGGTGCTACGTATCGAGGCGACTCGACCATACTAGATGAAGGATCTCTAGTCACCTTGATCCCATCGTCACTGCGCAGTTGCCGACATACGAGGCAACACGACTTGAAGAGGTGAGTCTCAATGCATAGATAATAATAAATAAAGCGAGGAACACGAGAAACAGCACACCAGAGAACAACAAATTTAAATACATTATTAAGACAACGATTACACCAAAGGCGATTACACTAACTACGGTCACACGTAAAAGCAGATTACACCATTTGCAATCACACGAACATGTATGCAATGTATGCAATGCAACCTAAAAAACTCCACCGGGCATATGCATGTGGATCCATCACCAAAAATTGCCTTGTGGGCATTCACCAAACACCAAAATAATTTAGAAGGTCAAGCCTATTCCACCAAAATGCATATGATTTATGCGACGCCATGACTATGCACCAGAAAACACCAAATCACCAAAAGAAAGCAATAATATACTCACCAATAGCCTTGTGGGCTCACCAACACCAAAGAAAGGTCATAGACCCCAACTCACCATTATTTAATCACCAATAATACACCACACCACAAATAGTACTTCTTTAGGGACTAAAAGATCACCAATAATTATTTTCACGCCAAATGACTAAAGTCAACACCCGGGACTAAACCCACACTTAGGGACTAGTTTGACACCAAAAGAACCATTTTAACACCTAAGGACTAAATTGACACTTCGGGGAACAATCCGACACCTAGGGCTATTTTGAACCCACACCTAGACATGGCGCCAAGTTGCGCCTTGGGCCGCAAGATTGGCGCCCATCCAGTAGACCCACGCACACTAGCAACACCAGCGCACTGGGCGACCAAATGGCGCCCCAGTAACAAGAACACACACACACTTCACCTCGGCACACACTAAATTCACCTCGGCACACACAAAATACACCTCGGTACACTCTCACACACCTCGGCACCTCACCCCACTCACCTCGGTACCTCATCTCGCCTCACTCACCTCGGTCACCAACCTCATTCACCTCGGACAAAGACTCACACACTCACGCGCAAGACACCAAAATTGGCGCACCACACTCAAACACAGACACACACCTCGGCACCTCACCCCATTCACCTCGGCACCTCATCTCGACTCACTCACCTCGGTCACCAACCTCATTCACCTCGGCACATCACTCACACACCACGCTAGACACCCACAATTGGCGCACCACACTCAAACACAGACACACACCTCGGCACCTCACCCCATTCACCTCGGCACCTCATCTCGACTCACTCACCTCGGTCACCAACCTCATTCACCTCGGCACATCACTCACACAGCTCACGCGCACAGCCACAATTGGCGCACCACACTCAAACACAGACACACACCTCGGCACCTCACCCCATTCACTTAGGCACCTCACCGCATCCACCTCGGCACCTCACCTCACCTCACTCACCTAGGTCACCTCATCTCATTCACCGCGGCACCTCACCCCATCCACCTCGGCACCTCACCTCACCTCACTCACCTAGGTCACCTCATCTCATTCACCTCGGCACCTCACCCCATTCACCTCTTAAGCGCCTACTTTCTCCTACTTAAATTATGTTAAATAAACATTTAATCACCCTATTACAATTGACACACACCAAGCCAATCAAGATTTATCAAGAAACATATTCACATGTACCACAACACTATATCATCATGAAAATCAATCATATATTTCACCAATCGTTAATATACGTTACAAAATAGCCACTTAATTACTCCTAATTCCTAACTCCTATGTTTCAAGGTTTATAAATTATTAAATATGCTAGAGAGCCCCCATACCTTGTTAAAATTGAAGAAGAAGACTAAAGCTCTCAAGGACACCTCTCCAAGACACCAACAATCCACGTTTTTCCTCTCCTCTAAGAGCTCCACGAAACTCCTCTCCTTTCTCCTTGCCCTAGCCGCGCGCTCCTCTCTTCTCCTCTTCCCACTTTCTAATTTTTTGATCTTTTGCTTCTAGTGAGGTTTCTCCTAAGACCCTAAAGCTTTTATTAATTGGGTTTGGGCCACTTAACTCCAATGGGCCCTAAATGCACACCCCCTAATTATTTTCTCACATCCTCCCTATTTTAATTAAATACTCTCTATTTATTTACTACACCCCACTCCTTACTTGAATTAATTTCCTTATATTTTTTTTAAATAAGGCCAACTAAATTATCACTTAAATAAATTATCTAATTATTTACTTAATCATTTTTGGGGCATTACAACTCTCCCCCACTTAGGCATTTTCGTCCTCGAAAATTTAAATACTATAGACACTGCACAACTCAAACACTCACCACACAACAATAGATTCTAGAGAACACTCTAAATGAAATACATACCCCTAAAAGCAATCATCACTATTATATCACCGCATCATCGTAAACTCCACATTTTAAAGTTGAGGAAAACAACACCTTTAGATTTTCAGTAACAACACATTTTAGATTTTAGAAAGAAACATCACCTTTAAAGTTTGGAAAATGACACAATTAAACTCCAAGGATAGTAGTAAAATATCAGCCATGTTCTTTTTCTTATGTATAAAAACAGCCACAAGTTATAAAGAAAACAACAGTTCATGTTTCAATTAAAACAGCAACATTGATTTATGAAAACGGCAAACCCTTAATTTCCAAAACAGCAAACAACACCATAAGACATAAAAAAAGAATCAGCAATCTATATATTATTCCAATAGTAACAGCAACCTAAAACATGAGAAACGGCAACCTATGTATTATTTCAAACAGCAACATAATTATGATTTAGAACGAGTACCAAGACTCGAGGGTTAATGACTCGACAACTTGGGCGGACAGGCCAGAACTTTTGCTCACGATACCACTTGTAACACCCCCTTCTACATAAACTACTATTTAAATTAATTTTGAAAATCAGAGTGCGTGAAAAACATTTTCGGTGCGACCACTCGAGGGTGTCACAGTTAAAACCAAACGCCTTAATATACTTCAAAACAATTACTTAAAATAAACTCCAGTTCAGAGGATACATAGCACCAAAGTAATAGTCGGGAATAAAACATTACAGCCGTGGAAAATAACAAGTTAAATAATAGTTCAAAAGTAAAAGACATAACAAATAAACATCTCCCCGGTGCTACGTATCAGAGCGACTCGACCATACTAGATGAAGGATCTCTAGTCACCTTGATCCATCGTCACTGCAGTTGCCGACATACGAGGCAACACGACGCGATGAAGAGGTGAGTCTCAATGCATAGATAATAATAAATAAAGCGAGGAACACAGAGAAAGCAGGCACACAGAGAACAACAAATTTAAATACATTATTAAGACAATTACACCAAAGCGATTACACTAACTACGGTCACACGTAAAAACAGTTACACCATTTGCAATCACACCAGAACATGTATGCAATGTATGCAATGCAACCCAAAACTCCACTGGGCATATGCATGTGGATCCATCACCAAAAATTGCCTTGTGGGCATTCACCAAACACCAAAATAATTTAGAGGCCGAAGCCTATTCCACCAAAATGCATATGATTTATGCGACGCCATGACTATGCACCAGAAAACACCAAATCACCAAAAGAAAGCAATAATATACTCACCAATAGCCTTGTGGGCTCACCAACACCAAGGAAAGGTCATAGACCCCAACTCACCATTATTTAATCACCAATAATACACCACACCACAAATAGAACTTCTTTAGGGACTAAAAGATCACCAATAATTATTTTCACGCCAAATGACTAAAGTCAACACCCGGGACTAAACCCACACCTAGGGACTAGTTTGACACCAAAACAACCATTTTAACACCTAAGGACTAAATTGACACTTCGGGGACCAATCCGACACCTAGGGCTATTTTGAACCCACACCTAGACATGGCGCCAAGTTGCGCCTTGGGCTGCCAAGATTGGCGCCCATCCCGTAGACCCACGCACACTAGCAACACCAGGCGCACTTGGGGCAGCCAAATGGCGCCCCCAGCGCACCACACTCAAACACAGACACACACCTCGGCACCTCACCCCATTCACCTAGGCACCTCACCGCATCCACCTCGGCACCTCACCTCACTCACCTAGGTCACCTCATCTCATTCACCGCGGCACCTCACCCCATCCACCTCGGCACCTCACCTCACCTCACTCACCTAGGTCACCTCATCTCATTCACCTCGGCACCTCACCCCATTCACCTCTTAAGCGCCTACTTTCTCCTACTTAAATTATGTTAAATAAACATTTAATCACCCTATTACAATTGACACACACCAAGCCAATCAAGATTTATCAAGAAACATATTCACATGTACCACAACACTATATCATCATGAAAATCAATCATATATTTCACCAATCGTTAATATACGTTACAAAATAGCCACTTAATTACTCCTAATTCCTAACTCCTATGTTTCAAGGTTTATAAATTATTAAATATGCTAGAGAGCCCCCATACCTTGTTAAAATTGAAGAAGAAGACTAAAGCTCTCAAGGACACCTCTCCAAGACACCAACAATCCATGTTTTCCTCTCCTCTAAGAGCTCCACGAAACTCCTCTCCTTTCTCCTTGCCCTAGCCGCGCTCCTCTCTTCTCCTCTTCCCACTTTCTAATTTTTTGATCTTTTGCTTCTAGTGAGGGTTTCTCCTAAGACCCTAAAGCTTTTATTAATTGGGTTTGGGCCACTTAACTCCAATGGGCCCTAAATGCACACCCCCTAATTATTTTCTCACATCCTCCCTATTTTAATTAAATACTCTCTATTTATTTACTACACCCCACTCCTTACTTGAATTAATTTCCTTATATTTATTTTAAATAAGGCCAACTAAATTATCACTTAAATAAATTATCTAATTATTTACTTAATCATTTTTGGGGCATTACAACTCTCCCCCACTTAGGCATTTTCGTCCTCGAAAATTTAAATACTATAGACACTGCACAACTCAAACACTCACCACACAACAATAGATTCTAGAGAACACTCTAAATGAAATACATACCCCTAAAAGCAATCATCACTATTATATCACCGCATCATCGTAAACTCCACATTTTAAAGTTGAGGAAAACAACACCTTTAGATTTTCAGTAACAACACATTTTAGATTTTAGAAAGAAACATCACCTTTAAAGTTGGGAAAATGACACAATTAAACTCCAAGGATAGTAGTAAAATATCAGCCATGTTCTTTTTCTTATGTATAAAAACAGCCACAAGTTATAAAGAAAACAACAGTTCATGTTTCAATTAAAACAGCAACATTGATTTATGAAAACGGCAACCCCTTAATTTCCAAAACAGCAAACAACACCATAAGACATAAAAAAAGAAACAGCAATCTATATATTATTCCAACAGTAACAGCAACCTAAAACATGAGAAACGGCAACCTATGTATTATTTCAAACAGCAACATAATTATGATTTAGAACGAGTACCAAGACTCGAGGATTAACAGACTCGACAACTTGGCCGGACAGACCGAACTTTTGCTCTGATACCACTTGTAACACCCCCCTTCTACATAAACTACTATTTAAATTAATTTTGAAAATCAGAGTGCGTGAAAAACATTTTCGGTGCGACCACTCGAGGGTGTCACAGTTAAAACCAAACGCCTTAATATACTTCAAAACAATTACTTAAAATAAACTCCAGTTCAGAGGATACATAGCACCAAAGTAATAGTCGGGAATAAAACATTACAGCCGTGGAAAATAACAAGTTAAATAATAGTTCAAAAGTAAAAGACATAACAAATAAACATCTCCCCGGTGCTACGTATCAGAGCGACTCGACCATACTAGATGAAGGATCTCTAGTCACCTTTGATCCATCGTCACTGCGAGTTGCCGACATACGAGGCAACACGACGCGATAGAGGTGAGTCTCAATGCATAGATAATAATAAATAAAGCGAGAAACACAGAGAAAGCAGCACACACCAGAGAACAACAAATTTAAATACATTATTAAGACAAGTTACACCAAAGGCGCTTAACTAACTACACCACACACCACAAAACAAGCTTACACCATTTGCAATCACACGAACATGTATGCAATGTATGCAATGCAACCCAAAACTCCACCGGGCATATGCATGTGGATCCATCACCAAAAATTGCCTTGTGGGCATTCACCAAACACCAAAATAATTTAGAGGTCAAGCCTATTCCACCAAAATGCATATGATTTATGCGACGCCATGACTATGCACGAGAAAACACCAAATCACCAAAAGAAAGCAATAATATACTCACCAATAGCCTTGTGGGCTCACCAACACCAAAGAAAGGTCATAGACCCCAACTCACCATTATTTAATCACCAATAATACACCACACCACAAATAGAACTTCTTTAGGGACTAAAAGATCACCAATAATTATTTTCACGCCAAATGACTAAAGTCAACACCAGGACTAAACCCACACCTAGGGACTAGTTTGACACCAAAAGAACCATTTTAACACCTAAGGACTAAATTGACACTTGGGGACCAATCCGACACCTAGGGCTATTTTGAACCCACACCACAGACATGGCGCCAAGTTGCTGGGCACAAAATACAGATTGGCGCCCATCCCGTAGACCCACGCACACTAGCAACACAGCGCACTCACCTCGGGGGCAGCGCAAATGGCGCCCCAGCGCACCACACTCAAACACGGACACACACCCTCGGCGACCTCACCCCATTCACCTAGGCACCTCACTCAAATCCATCCACCTCGGCACCTCACCCCTCACTCACCTAGGTCACCTCACTCTAGGTCATTCATTCACCGCGGCACCTCACCCCATCCACCTCGGCACCTCACCTCACCTCACTCACCTAGGTCACCTCATCTCATTCACCTCGGCACCTCACCCCATTCACCTCTTAAGCGCCTACTTTCTCCTACTTAAATTATGTTAAATAAACATTTAATCACCCTATTACAATTGACACACACCAAGCCAATCAAGATTTATCAAGAAACATATTCACATGTACCACAACACTATATCATCATGAAAATCAATCATATATTTCACCAATCGTTAATATACGTTACAAAATAGCCACTTAATTACTCCTAATTCCTAACTCCTATGTTTCAAGGTTTATAAATTATTAAATATGCTAGAGAGCCCCCATACCTTGTTAAAATTGAAGAAGAAGACTAAAGCTCTCAAGGACACCTCTCCAAGACACCAACAATCCACGTTTTTCCTCTCCTCTAAGAGCTCCACGAAACTCCTCTCCTTTCTCCTTGCCCTAGCCGCGCTCCCTCTCTTCTCCTCTTCCCACTTTCTAATTTTTTGATCTTTTGCTTCTAGTGAGGGTTTCTCCTAAGACCCTAAAGCTTTTATTAATTGGGTTTGGGCCACTTAACTCCAATGGGCCCTAAATGCACACCCCTAATTATTTTCTCACATCCTCCTATTTTAATTAAATACTCTCTATTTATTTACTACACCCCACTCCTTACTTGAATTAATTTCCTTATATTTTTTTTAAATAAGGCCAACTAAATTATCACTTAAATAAATTATCTAATTATTTACTTAATCATTTTTGGGGCATTACAACTCTCCCCCACTTAGGCATTTTCGTCCTCGAAAATTTAAATACTATAGACACTGCACAACTCAAACACTCACCACACAACAATAGATTCTAGAGAACACTCTAAATGAAATACATACCCTAAAAGCAATCATCACTATTATATCACCGCATCATCGTAAACTCCACATTTTAAAGTTGAGGAAAACAACACCTTTAGATTTTCAAGAACAACACATTTTAGATTTTAGAAAGAAACATCACCTTTAAAGTTGGGAAAATGACACAATTAAACTCCAAGGATAGTAGTAAAATATCACCATGTTCTTTTTCTTATGTATAAAAACAGCCACAAGTTATAAAGAAAACAACAGTTCATGTTTCAATTAAAACAAAGAACATTGATTTATGAAAACGGCAACCCCTTAATTTCCAAAACAAAGAAACAACACCATAAGACATAAAAAAGAAACGAAGAATCTATATATTATTCCAACGAAGAATAAAGAACCTAAAACATGAGAAACGGCAACCTATGTATTATTTCAAACAAAGAACATAATTATGATTTAGAACGAGTACCAAGACTCGAGGATTAACAGACTCGACAACTTGGCCGGACAGACCGAACTTTTGCTCTGATACCACTTGTAACACCCCCCTTCTACATAAACTACTATTTAAATTAATTTTGAAAATCGAGTGCGTGAAAAACATTTTTGCATGCGACCACTCGAGGTGTCACGATTAAAACCAAACGCCTTAATATACTTCAAAACAATTACTTAAAATAAACTCCAGTTCAGAGGATACATAGCACCAAAGTAATAGTCGGGAATAAAACATTACAGCCGTGGAAAATAACAAGTTAAATAATAGTTCAAAAGTAAAAGACATAACAAATAAACATCCCCGGTGCTACGATCGAGCGACTTCGACCATACTAGATAAAGGATCTCTAGTCACCTTGATCACCGTCACTGCGAGTTGCCGACATACGAGGCAACACGACGCAGTAGGGTGAGTCTCAATGCATAAATAATTATAAATAAAGCGAGGAACACAGAGAAACAGGCACACCAGAGAACAACAAATTTAAATACATTATTAAGACAGTTACACCAAAAGCGATTACACTAACTCTGATCACTGTAAAAGCAGATTACACCATTTGCAATCACACGTAACATGTATGCAATGTATGCAATGCAACCCAAAACTCCACCGGGCATATGCATGTGGATCCATCACCAAAATTGCCTTGTGGGCATTCACCAAACACCAAAATAATTTAGAGCGGTCAAGCCTATTCCACCAAAATGCATATGATTTATGCGACGCCATGACTATGCACCAGAAAACACCAAATCACCAAAAGAAAGCAATAATATACTCACCAATAGCCTTGTGGGCTCACCAACACCAAAGAAAGGTCATAGACCCCAACTCACCATTATTTAATCACCAATAATACACCACACCACAAATAGTACTTCTTTAGGGACTAAAAGATCACCAATAATTATTTTCACGCCAAATGACTAAAGTCAACACCCGAGACTAAACCCACACCTAGGGACTAGTTTGACACCAAAACAACCATTTTAACACCTAAGGACTAAATTGACACTTCGGGGACCAATCCGACACCTAGGGCTATTTTGAACCCACACCTAGACATGGCGCCTGTTGCGCGCTGGAACGCAAGATTGGCGCCCATCCCGTAGACCCACGCACACTAGCAACACCAGGCGCACTTGGGGCAGCCAAATGGCGCCCCCCAGCGCAACACACACACACTTCACCTCGGCACACACTAAATTCACCTCGGCACACACAAAATACACCTCGGTACACTCTCACACACCTCGGCACCTCACCCCACTCACCTCGGCACCTCATCTCACCTCACTCACCTCGGTCACCAACCTCATTCACCTCAAGACAAAGACTCACACACACCACGCAAGACACCAAAATTGGCGCACCACACTCAAACACAGACACACACCTCGGCACCTCACCCCATTCACCTCGGCACCTCATCTCGACTCACTCACCTCGGTCACCAACCTCATTCACCTCGGCACATCACTCACACACCACGCGCAAGACAACCACAAGCGCACCACACTCAAACACTGACACACACCCTCGGACCTCACCCCACCCCATTCACCTCGGCACCTCATCTCGACTCACTCACCTCGGTCACCAACCTCATTCACCTCGGCACATCACTCACCTGGCTCACGCGCAGACCACACAATTGGCGCACCACACTCAAACACGGACACACACCTCAAGACCTCACCCCATTCACCTAGGCACCTCACCTCATCCACCTCGGCACCTCACCTCACCTCACTCACCTAGGTCACCTCATCTCATTCACCGCGGCACCTCACCCCATCCACCTCGGCACCTCACCTCACCTCACTCACCTAGGTCACCTCATCTCATTCACCTCGGCACCTCACCCCATTCACCTCTTAAGCACCTACTTTCTCCTACTTAAATTATGTTAAATAAACATTTAATCACCCTATTACAATTGACACACACCAAGCCAATCAAGATTTATCAAGAAACATATTCACATGTACCACAACACTATATCATCATGAAAATCAATCATATATTTCACCAATCGTTAATATACGTTACAAAATAGCCACTTAATTACTCCTAATTCCTAACTCCTATGTTTCAAGGTTTATAAATTATTAAATATGCTAGAGAGCCCCCATACCTTGTTAAAATTGAAGAAGAAGACTAAAGCTCTCAAGGACACCTCTCCAAGACACCAACAATCCACGTTTTTCCTCTCCTCTAAGAGCTCCACGAAACTCCTCTCCTTTCTCCTTGCCCTAGCCGCGCTCCCTCTCTTCTCCTCTTCCCACTTTCTAATTTTTTGATCTTTTGCTTCTAGTGAGGGTTTCTCCTAAGACCCTAAAGCTTTTATTAATTGGGTTTGGGCCACTTAACTCAATGGGCCCTAAATTGCACACCCCCAATTATTTTCTCACATCCTCCCTATTTTAATTAAATACTCTCTATTTATTTACTACACCCCACTCCTTACTTGAATTAATTTCCTTATATTTATTTTAAATAAGGCCAACTAAAGTATCACTTAAATAAATTATCTAATTATTTACTTAATCATTTTTGGGGCATTACACTCTGCATTCACCATTTTCATTTATTTAATGCCCCTCAGGGACTTCATCATTTATTACTCCTCTACTCGTTGCCATAAGGCCAACAAACAAACATATATCATTTTCTGTGCTAAGGCCGACGTCTACATCTGGCCGCCGGCTCTAAAAAGTCGTCGCCTCACTCACCAACCACCTCGGCGCCTAGTAGTGGACCAAAACAGTCACTACGGGGACTACCATGTCACTTAGGACTAAAACGCAACTTAGGGACCAAAACTGACTATACCATTCAGCCACTCACGTAACTTGGCACTCAAAACGACGCTCACGATTGCGCCCAAAGAACAACTCGCGCTACTCTAGCGTTAAAACAACACCTCGGCACCTATAGCACCTCGCACACTCCTCGGCACCTCGGCGCACGCTTGGCACTCTACTCCACCCATAGACACTTCACTTCACACGAACGTCTCACCTCGTCAAGTACACCTAGGTAGGATATACTCTACATCTCGGCCATAACACCTCGGTTATTACACGCTACACGTTATCAAGCGGCACTTCAAGCCAGCCTACGCCTAAGTGCACGCTATCTCGGCCTAAGAATCTCGGCCACTTACCCTACTCCTCGCAAGTACAAACCGATACTTATATCTAGTCTCGTGTACTCATACACTTAGTTACTGGTGCTCTATCACTTACCTCGGCTCCTATGACCTCAAGCATTTACGTTCTTGACACTTACGATTATTCGCTAAGTTCTAGCTTACGTATGGAAGATAACTTCACCTCGGAACTCCTAAGCCGACTACTCCATTTAACTCAACGCACGCCGTCACGTTATGATGCACGTTTTCAACTACTCCTCTGTTATCCTAAGTCTATTCCTTAGGAACCTCTCCGCACTACATTGCTCACTCGCTCACTCTAGCTCACTGGGGTGAGAGTTTCCTCGGCTCCCATTTCACTCCTTGATCCTCGCACAATCAACTCTCTCATCCACTCCACACAACTCCTCTGAAGTGAGTCAAAACACAACATCAATAACATCAAAACACATCAAGCATGCAAAACAACTCAGCAAACATAACTACAGTCTACTCACACATAACACTCATCATACTACAAAATTATATGTGAGAAAAGAGCCCCCTAACCTTGATCAGTTGAGCAAAAGACCCTCTCTTCACCGAAATCCTTCAGCTAGCACTCGCAGCAACTCTTCTCCCTTGAGCTTGAGCTTCTTCCACGCCAAAAGCTCTCCCTTCTCTCTAGAAACTGATCTCACCTACCAACTTCTCTCTTACTTCTCTTTGACTTTTCTTAGATCCCTTTGTGGCAAACATGCTTCCTTTCCTTCGACACTCTCACTTAAAGCACACACTTGGGCTTCTAATGGCTCATGGGCCTCCAATGGCTCATGGGCCTCTACGCCCACCTTCTCCATTCACTTAAGCATCTCCTAAATGAAATAAACTCCTAATTTAAGTCAATTGCCCTATTATCCTTTTAATATGACCAACCAAAATACCTCCTAATACCATAAGAATCTCACATTAATCTTATGACCTAATAAAATGTTGCAAGCTTTTAAATAACCCAATTGAATAAATAATTGAACTATTTTTGGGGCGTTACACCTTACGCTCATGATGATAGAAATCTCCATGGAGTAGGTTGAGTATAATATTTTAGATAGTGGATTAACTTCATTGATGGATTATAGAATAAGTGTGACACGTAGTTCATTTGGCTAACAATCAATTATTGATTTCACTAGGATGTTGGTTATGTTTTGCAGGATTTGGGATTAAGAGTGGTCAATTTTCTTAGTCTTGATTGAGTTTGTGTGTCACTTGTTATGTCTATATATTATTATTCACTCTGTGAGATCTAGTAGATGGGCTTTTTTTTTTATCCATGGGCAGCGCTTTTGAGCACTGCTGAACGTGGCTCAAAAAAACCTAACATACAATTCGCATATTCGATTTAGGCATATTTGATTTTACTAATATAGATGACACACACTTGCTTAAAAAAATCTATCCTTTGAGAATCAAAATCTCAACAAAACCAAGCAACAAACACATTCAACTAATTTTACACATATCAAACACATATCAACTAATTTCTCTCCTATCAAACACATTCAACTAATTTTACACATATCAAACACATTCAACTACATTCAACATATTCCTCTCCTATCAAATTTTTTTTTCACACATTCAACATATTCATCTCCAATCAAACTACATTCATCTCCAACCTAACAAAAAACCTAAAAAACAAAAAAAACAAAATAGACAACTAACCTTTGAGAGAAGAAGCAATGACGAGAGTGAGGGATTGAGAGGATTCACGAGAGAAGCAATGTGGGTTTGGGGGTTATTGTGGGTTTGGGGGTTTGTGGGTTGGGGGTGGTGCTAGACAGAACGAGAGTGAGGGAGAGCTGTACTACCAAGAGCTGATGAGAGTGAGGGAGAGAAAACAACCGAGAGCGTGAGCTGAGAGAGAGAGAGAGAGAGAGAGAGAGACGTGAGAGAGAAGAGTGCAGAGGCGCTCGCTTGCTGAGAGTGAGAGTGAGAGTGAGACCGAGGGAGAGAGAACCGAGTGAGAGCTGAGAGGGAGGGTTTAATTTGGTACAGTAATTAGGTAGAAATATTTAATGCAATGGGCGCGCCAAAAAACGCTATTTGGATATGTGAGAACGAGTTAGGAGATGCGCAGCCGCGTTTTTAAAAACGCTTGGTATATGTGAGAACGAGTTAGGAGATGCGTGACGCTTTTAAAAACGCTTGGTATATGTGAGAACGAGTTAGAGATGCGCGCAGGCGTTTTTAAAACAACGCCGATTATTCCTAGAAGTCATGTGCGGCGTTTGTATAAAAACGCTGATTATTCCTAGCGTCATGTAGAGTCATGCGCAGCGTTTGTATAAAAACGCTGATTATTCCTGGCGTCATGCGCAGCGTTTGTATAGAAACGCTATTTATTAGCTAGCGTGTTTTTGTGATAAGCAAAGACTTTGAGGAAACGCCGCTCATGGTGGCGCTCATTTTAAGCCAATCGGCGTAGTGATTACTTGTGATTGTATAATATTATGTGTAACTTGTGTAACCATCGTGTTGCAAACTTGTGTACGAGTATTTCACCTCTTACATCACAGATCACGTCGAGAGGACTGTTGAGCCACTCTGGATACAACAAGATTGATTTCTGGAAGAGGAATGTGAAGCTGTCTAGTAGTAAAATATCAGCCATGTTCTTTTTCTTATGTATAAAAACAGCCACAAGTTATAAAGAAAACAACAGTTCATGTTTCAATTAAAACAAAGAACATTGATTTATGAAAAAGCTGCAACCCCTTAATTTCCAAAACAAAGAAACAACACCATAAGACATAAAAAAAGAAACAAAGAATCTATATATTATTCCAACAAGAATAAAGAACCTAAAACATGAGAAACGGCAACCTATGTATTATTTCAAACAGCAACATAATTATGATTTAGAACGAGTACCAAGACTCGAGGATTAACAGACTCGACAACTTGGCCGGACAGACCGAACTTTTGCTCTGATACCACTTGTAACACCCCCCTTCTACATAAACTACTATTTAAATTAATTTTGAAAATCAGAGTGCGTGAAAAACATTTTCGGTGCGACCACTCGAGGGTGTCACAGTTAAAACCAAACGCCTTAATATACTTCAAAACAATTACTTAAAATAAACTCCAGTTCAGAGGATACATAGCACCAAAGTAATAGTCGGGAATAAAACATTACAGCCGTGGAAAATAACAAGTTAAATAATAGTTCAAAAGTAAAAGACATAACAAATAAACATCCCCCCGGTGCTACGTATCAGAGCGACTCGACCATACTAGATAAAGGATCTCTAGTCACCTTCAGTCACCGTCACCTGCAGGTTGCCGACATACGAGGCAACACGACGCAGTAGGGTGAGTCTCAATGCATAGATAATAATAAATAAAGCGAGGAACACAGAGAAACAGGCACACCAGAGAACAACAAATTTAAATACATTATTAAGACAAGTTACACCAAAGCGATTACACTAACTCTGACCACACGAGCTTGAGTTACACCATTTGCAATCACACGAACATGTATGCAATGTATGCAATGCAACCCAAAACTCCACTGGGCATATGCATGTGGATCCATCACCAAAAATTGCCTTGTGGGCATTCACCAAACACCAAAATAATTTAGAGGCCGAAGCCTATTCCACCAAAATGCATATGATTTATGCGACGCCATGACTATGCACCAGAAAACACCAAATCACCAAAAGAAAGCAATAATATACTCACCAATAGCCTTGTGGGCTCACCAACACCAAAGAAAGGTCATAGACCCCAACTCACCATTATTTAATCACCAATAATACACCACACCACAAATAGTACTTCTTTAGGGACTAAAAGATCACCAATAATTATTTTCACGCCAAATGACTAAAGTCAACACCCGAGACTAAACCCACACCTAGGGACTAGTTTGACACCAAAACAACCATTTTAACACCTAAGGACTAAATTGACACTTCGGGGACCAATCCGACACCTAGGGCTATTTTGAACCCACACCTAGACATGGCGCCAAGTTGCGCCTTGGGCTGCCAAGATTGGCGCCCATCCCGTAGACCCACGCACACTAGCAACACCAGGCGCACTTGGGGCAGCCAAATGGCGCCCCCCAGCGCAACACACACACACTTCACCTCGGCACACACTAAATTCACCTCGGCACACACAAAATACACCTCGGTACACTCTCACACACCTCGGCACCTCACCCCACTCACCTCGGCACCTCATCTCACCTCACTCACCTCGGTCACCAACCTCATTCACCTCGGCACAGCACTCACACAGCTCACGCGCACAGCCAAAATTGGCGCACCACACTCAAACACAGACACACACCTCGGCACCTCACCCCATTCACCTCGGCACCTCATCTCGACTCACTCACCTCGGTCACCAACCTCATTCACCTCGGCACATCACTCACTCACACGACACGCAAGACAACCACAATTGGCGCACCACACTCAAACACAGACACACACCTCTAAGACCTCACCCCATTCACCTCGGCACCTCATCTCGACTCACTCACCTCGGTCACCAACCTCATTCACCTCGGCACATCACTCACACACACACTCACGCGCCTGACACCACAATTGGCGCACCACACTCAAACACGGACACACACCCTCGGCACCTCACCCCATTCACCTAGGCACCTCACCTCATCCACCTCGCACCTCACCTCACCTCACTCACCTAGGTCACCTCATCTCATTCACCGCGGCACCTCACCCCATCCACCTCGGCACCTCACCTCACCTCACTCACCTAGGTCACCTCATCTCATTCACCTCGGCACCTCACCCCATTCACCTCTTAAGCACCTACTTTCTCCTACTTAAATTATGTTAAATAAACATTTAATCACCCTATTACAATTGACACACACCAAGCCAATCAAGATTTATCAAGAAACATATTCACATGTACCACAACACTATATCATCATGAAAATCAATCATATATTTCACCAATCGTTAATATACGTTACAAAATAGCCACTTAATTACTCCTAATTCCTAACTCCTATGTTTCAAGGTTTATAAATTATTAAATATGCTAGAGAGCCCCATACCTTGTTAAAATTGAAGAAGAAGACTAAAGCTCTCAAGGACACCTCTCCAAGACACCAACAATCCACGTTTTTCCTCTCCTCTAAGAGCTCCACGAAACTCCTCTCCTTTCTCCTTGCCCTAGCCGCGCGCGCTCCTCTCTTCTCCTCTTCCCACTTTCTAATTTTTTGATCTTTTGCTTCTAGTGAGGGTTTCTCCTAAGACCCTAAAGCTTTTATTAATTGGGTTTGGGCCACTTAACTCCAATGGGCCCTAAATGCACACCCCCTAATTATTTTCTCACATCCTCCCTATTTTAATTAAATACTCTCTATTTATTTACTACACCCCACTCCTTACTTGAATTAATTTCCTTATATTTATTTTAAATAAGGCCAACTAAAGTATCACTTAAATAAATTATCTAATTATTTACTTAATCATTTTTGGGGCATTACACTCTGCATTCACCATTTTCATTTATTTAATGCCCTCCAGGACTTCATCATTTATTACTCCTCTACTCGTTGCCATAAGGCCAACAAACAAACATATATCATTTTTTGGTGCTAAGGCCGACGTCTCTACATCGGCCAACGGCTCTAAGGTGTCGCCCCCTCATCACCAACCACCTCGGCGCCTAGTAGTGGACCAAAACAGTCACTACGGGGACTACCATGTCACTTAGGACTAAAACGCAACTTAGGGACCAAAACTGACTATACCATTCAGCCACTCACGTAACTTGGCACTCAAAACGACGCTCACAGTTGCGTCCAGCAACAACCTGCGCTACTCTAGCGTTAAAACAACACCTCGGCACCTATAGCACCTCGGCACACTCGGCACCTCGGCACGCTTGGCACTCTACTCCACCCATAGACACTTCACTTCACACGAACGTCTCACCTCGTCAAGTACACCTAGGTAGGATATACTCTACATCTCGGCCATAACACCTCGGTTATTACACGCTACACGTTATCAACGGCACTTCAGCAGCTACGCCTAAGTACGCTATCTCGGCCTAAGAATCTCGGCTTACTTACCCTACTCCTCAGCAAGTACAAACCGATACTTATATCTAGTCTCAGGTACTCATACACTTAGTTACTGGTGCTCTATCACTTACCTCGGCTCCTATGACCTCGTTACTTACGTTCTTGACACTTACGATTATTCGCTTAAGTTCTAGCTTACGTATGGAAGATAACTTCACCTCGGAACTCCTAAGCCGACTACTCCATTTAACTCAACGCACGCTCGTCACGTTATGATGTACGTTTTCAACTACTCCTCTGTTATCCTAAGTCTATTCCTTAGGAACCTCTCCAGACTACATTGCTCACTCTCGTTCACTCTAGCTCACTGGGACTGAGAGTTTCCTCAGCTCCCATTTCACTCCTTGATCCCTCGTACAATCAACTCTCTCATCCACTCCACACAACTCCTCTGAAGTGAGTCAAAACACAACATCAATAACATCAAAACACATCAAGCATGCAAAACAACTCAAAGCAAACATAACTACTGGTCTACTCACACATAACACTCATCATACTACAAAATTATATGTGAGAAAAGAGACCCTAACCTTGATCGGTTGAGCAAAAGACCCTCTCTTCACCGAAATCCTTCAGCTAGCACTCGCAGCAACTCTTCTCCCTTGAGCTTGAGCTTCTTCCACGCCAAAAGCTCTCCCTTCTCTCTAGAAACTGATCTCACCTACCAACTTCTCTCTTACTTCTCTTTGACTTTTCTTAGATCCCTTTGTGGCAAACATGCTTCCTTTCCTTCGACACTCTCACTTAAAGCACACACTTGGGCTTCTAATGGCTCATGGGCCTCCAATGGCTCATGGGCCTCTACGCCCACCTTCTCCATTCACTTAAGCATCTCCTAAATGAAATAAACTCCTAATTTAAGTCAATTGCCCTATTATCCTTTTAATATGACCAACCAAAATACCTCCTAATACCATAAGAATCTCACATTAATCTTATGACCTAATAAAATGTTGCAAGCTTTTAAATAACCCAATTGAATAAATAATTGAACTATTTTTGGGGCGTTACACCTTACGCTCATGATGATAGAAATCTCCATGGAGTAGGTTGAGTATAATATTTTAGATAGTGGATTAACTTCATTGATGGATTATAGAATAAGTGTGACACGTAGTTCATTTGGCTAACAATCAATTATTGATTTCACTAGGATGTTGGTTATGTTTTGCAGGATTTGGGATTAAGAGTGGTCAATTTTCTTAGTCTTGATTGAGTTTGTGTGTCACTTGTTATGTCTATATATTATTATTCACTACAACAGATCTAGTAGATGGGCAGCGTTTTTTTTATCCATGGGCAGCGCTTTTGAGCACTGCTGAACGTGGCTCAAAAAAACCTAACATACAATTCGCATATTCGATTTAGGCATATTTGATTTTACTAATATAGATGACACACACTTGCTTAAAAAAATCTATCCTTTGAGAATCAAAATCTCAACAAAACCAAGCAACAAACACATTCAACTAATTTTACACATATCAAACACATATCAACTAATTTCTCTCCTATCAAACACATTCAACTAATTTTACACATATCAAACACATTCAACTACATTCAACATATTCCTCTCCTATCAAATTTTTTTTTCACACATTCAACATATTCATCTCCAATCAAACTACATTCATCTCCAACCTAACAAAAAACCTAAAAAACAAAAAAAACAAAATAGACAACTAACCTTTGAGAGAAGAAGCAATGACGAGAGTGAGGGATTGAGAGGATTCACGAGAGAAGCAATGTGGGTTTGGGGGTTATTGTGGGTTTGGGGGTTTGTGGGTTGGGGGTGGTGCTAGACAGAACGAGAGTGAGGGAGAGCTGTACTACCAAGAGCTGATGAGAGTGAGGGAGAGAAAACAACCGAGAGCGTGAGCTGAGAGAGAGAGAGAGAGAGAGAGAGACGTGAGAGAGAAGAGTGCAGAGGCGCTCGCTTGCTGAGAGTGAGAGTGAGAGTGAGACCGAGGGAGAGAGAACCGAGTGAGAGCTGAGAGGGAGGGTTTAATTTGGTACAGTAATTAGGTAGAAATATTTAATGCAATGGGCAGCGTTTTCAAAAACGCTGGATATGTGAGAACGAGTTAGGAGATGCGCAGCGTTTTTAAAAAAACGCTTGGTATATGTGAGAACGAGTTAGGAGATGCGCAGCGTTTTTAAAAAAACGCTTGGTATATGTGAGAACGAGTTAGGAGATGCGCAGCGTTTTTAAAACAACGCTGATTATTCCTAGAGTCATGTGCAGCGTTTGTATAAAAACGCTGATTATTCCTAGCGTCATGTAGAGTCATGCGCAGCGTTTGTATAAAAACGCTGATTATTCCTGGCGTCATGCGCAGCGTTTGTATAGAAACGCTATTTATTAGCTAGCGTGTTTTTGTGATAAGCAGCACTCTTTGAGGAAACGCTGCTCATGGTGGCGCTCATTTTAAGCCAATCTGGCGTAGTGATTACTTGTGATTGTATAATATTATGTGTAACTTGTGTAACCATCGTGTTGCAAACTTGTGTACGAGTATTTCACCTCTTACATCACAGATCACGTCGAGAGGACTGTTGAGCCACTCTGGATACAACAAGATTGATTTCTGGAAGAGGAATGTGAAGCTGTCTAGGATTTAGTCTGACTCCTAGCTTAGGATCATTTCATCTGATTTAAGATATATTCAATCTTAGTAGTACGTAATAGTCCTAGGAGCTCTTGCAAGATATTTACGTACACTTGTTTGTTGACGGTTGTAAGCTTATGGGCATGGTCATCAGTGATATATTATGTTGGTATGTCTCTATTTTCTCAAAAATTAGAAAATCCATATCGAAAATAAAGCAATGTGTTTTGAAAGAAAAAAAAAATCAGAAATGGAATTAGTAATTAAGTGTAGCACCACCTTTTAAGGTTAGGAAAAGGGGGTGTTACAGAATCCATAGTCAGCAAGGACTCATTGAACTAGGCATACCTGCTGCCATGGCAACAAGTAACAATGGAGATGGATCTCATCATGGGAGTGGCCCACGAACTACTGATTCTAGTACAATATTTGGGAGTGAACATGGTACAGTACGCCAGATTGGCTAAAAATGAGCGCCACCATGAGCAGCGTTTCCTCAAAGAGTGCTGCCTATCACAAAAACACGCAAGTAATACTCATCGTTTTTTTCCAAACGCTGCGCATTGAAGGAGGCGTTCTCAGCATACCCAGCGTTTTTTTTCCAAACGCTACCCATCACGCAGGAATACTCAGCGTTTCTCTCCAAACGTTGCGCATTGAAGGACGCGTTCTACACATACTCAGCGTTTTTACACGAAACGCTACCCATCACGCGTAGAATACTCAGCGTTTTTACACAAACGCTGCCCATCACACAACGCGTTCTTGACATATTCAGCGTTTTTTAGAAACGCTGAGTATTGCTTTAATTTTTTTTTTTGCCCGTTCGTTTTCTCTCTTATTTTCATTTCCCTTCGCGCTTCTCTTCTCCTCTCTCTCTCTACGCACGCTCGCCTCTCTCTCAAGAAAAACCCACACCCAAAAACCCACAAACCTCTCTCTCTCTCGCTCACGCCTCTCTCTCTCACGGTTCTCTTCTCTCCCTCACTCTCATTAGCTCTTCCTCTCTCAACTCTCCCTCACTCTCGTTCTCTCTAGCACCACCCACAAACCCACAAACCCACAAACCCATAAACCCACAATAACCCCCATACCCACAAACCCACAATAACCCCAAAACCCACATTGCTTGTCTCAATCCTCTCTAGCACCCATAGTCCTCATTGCTTGTCCTCATCTTCTCTCAAAGGTTAGTTCTCTATTTTGTTTTTTGTTTTTTAGGTTTTTTGTTAGGTTGGAGATGAATATGTAGTTTGATTGGAATATGTTGAATGTGTGAAAAAAAAATATTTGATAGGAGAGGAATATGTTGAATGTATTTGTATGTGTTTGATATGTGTAAAATTAGTTGAATGTGTTTGATAGGAGAGAAATTAGTTGATATGTGTTTGTTGCTTGGTTTTGTTGAGATTTTGATTCTCAAAGGATGGATTTTTTTAAGCAAAGTGTGTGTCATCTATATTAGTAAAATCAAATTTGCCTAAATCGAATATGCGAATTGTTTGTTAGGTTTTGGGAGTTTTTTTTGTCGGAGCTTCGCGATCGTTGTTCAAGTTTGTCTTGGTTCGAGAGTTCGTTCTAGTTCGAGTTCACAGCTGGTTGGATATTTGTCAGTGTTGCTTCCACTTGTTCAGGTACTTTTTTTGTTCTTTTGTTTATTTTATATGAAGAATTAATGACTATATAGAAGACATCAAAGTCTTTGATTTGTTTAGTTAAAACTACTAGCTAGTTGATTGAATGTCTTAGCTTCAATAAAATTGTAAATTCTCTTATCCGAATTTATTATAGATATTGGGACATTATGGATAGAAAGTGGATGTCCGCCAATCGTCATCGTCCAAGGAATATAGAGATGGAGTGGATTATTTTGTGAATTGTGTTGTTCAACGTTTAGGAGATCTAGTAATATGATATGTCCTCGTTTACGTTGTTGCTATGTAAAATCGATTAATGCGCATTTGCGAGTTGTGAGGACATTTAAAGGGTAATGGAATTGATCAAACTTACACTTGTTGGACAATGCATGGTGAGGAAAGAGTTGAATCTTCGAATATGGGTAATAGTACTGAGAGATGTACTGCACCGGTTGACACCGAAATACCTACGTTTGTTGGGGACGAATTTGAAGAGATTGCAAAGGCTTTTGAAGACGATCTTAATGACCGTCCTCAAATGTTTGAGAAGTTGATAACGGATGCAGAGACGCCGTTGTATGAGGGTTGTACTGAATTCACAAAATTATTGGCTGTGATAAAGTTGTATAACTTGAAAACTTGCCACGGATGGACGGATAAGAGCTTTACTGAATTACTCACACTATTGAAAGAAATGTTGCCAAAGGATAATGTGCTCCCTTCTCGGACGTATGATGCAAAACAAATGTTAGGGTCCATTGGCTTGAACTATGAGAAGATACACGCTTGTCCCAATGATTGCATTCTATTTCGGAATGAACATGCATTTTTAAAGTCGTGTCCTAAATGTAATGCATTGCGGTATAAAAAGAAAGATTCTGCTCCAGAAAAGGTGTTGTGGAAGAAAAAGTCGATTTTCTTTGACTTGCCATACTGGAAGTCATTATATGTAAGACACTTCATTGATGTGATGCATGTTGAAAAAAAATGTCTTTGAAAGTGTCATTGGTACCTTACTCAATATGCCAGGAAAGACTAAAGATACCATCAACTCGAGGTTGGACTTGCTTAGTATGGGTCTATTGTTTTACTGACACAAAAAAATTAGTGAATTACATTTATGATCAAGAAACCAATGATGATGGTATCGAGGACGACCCTTTCTTGGGGACATCACTAGAAGAGGAAAGTACTTATAGAGAGGATGTTGTGTATGTTAGAAAGGATCATACTGATGGAATTACGATTCGTCAAAAACAAAGTACCAAGGAGCGAATTGCAAAAAAAAATTGTATCGAAGAAAAGGAAAAGGTAACCAACATAGATGTTATTTTATAGACATGGATCTATTATACATTAATGTATACTTATCTCTCTTAATAGAAAGCAAGTGAACAGAATCGAAAGTGTGCTTCTGGCTGTGAGTATCCTTATAGAGGCGGTGCTACTCCATATCAACATATTGAAGAGAGATTGGTAAGGCACAATAAGCTTGATTTTTTTAGTTTCATGAAACTTTTTATAAATAGTTTCTTAATATTTGGTAAATTTAAATATAGTTGGTGGAGAGTGGGAAAGATCCTACTAAAGAAGGTGTTGAGCGACATGTTTTGTGGGTAGAGGCTCGACTAAACAAAGAAAAGGAGATTGTTGATCCTAAAACTAAGGAGGTGTCTGAAAGAATTGTAAGTATTTCCTAAATTCAAGCTCACTGATTTTAATTGTAACTTTTATGATTTTTATAATGTATTATACTTTTGTTTTGTGAATCAGGAAGCCATATCACAGTCAGTGTCACAGGGAGAGCTCACTGATTGCTCTGAAAAGGAAATCCTTACACGTGCCTTAGGTAAAGAAGAATACTCGGGTCGCACAAGGGGTCTTTGGATTTGGAGTAGCACCAACCGAGTACTTTGGACCAAAGCAGAAAGTCTATGATGAGAATCATGATGGCCCACCACCGAGAAAGATGATGGCATTGTATGAAAGTTTGCAAGCTCAACTTAATGATATGCGATCGCTTTATGGCCATGTTATGCCACTCAAAGACCAACCCCTGCTACATATAGCGATTGCGAGATAATTTGCACCATGCCGTCAACTAAGGTATTAATTGTTTTTATTATTTTGTGGTTTATAATTGATTTATTGTATATATATATATATAACATCAAATAATGTCTTTATTATTTGGTGGTTTATAATTGATTTAGGACAACAATGAGTGTGAGTGTGAATTGTATATCTCAAACCCACATGAAATGGTTGCAATTGGCTACACATGTAACGAATTGGGTCCCTTGATGTACAATTTACCCCTACCTCCAAATCATGTTAGAGTCAGAGTTGCGGTACCATTTAGGGAGGATGCACCATTGCACATTACGATTGTGATATTGATATACTGACGGTGTCACAAGCAGTTGGTACCTTTGTGGCATGGCCATCAGACCTTGTCGTTGTAAGTGACAATATATTTGTAACTAACTAATTATAGTTTTTGTCATATAATTTGTGCTAACTAAGTAATTATTACAAAAACCACTTGGAGTTTGTGGAGCTTTTTAACAGGTGTGTTTATTTTGTGTCATTCTGCATTTCTTACTTTTACTTATATATGTATATATTATTATTAATATAGTTATATATGACATTCTATTCAGCGCTTTAAGGACATATTGGGGAGTGAATAAATTAACGGTCAAATGGTTACCAATAATTGTAAGTTTCTAACTTATACATTACATTATTTTGTCAAAAAACTATATTCAACTCAATTTAACAATTAACTAATCTTATGTTTTGTAGTGTCCTAAACAATTCAATAACATTGATTGTGGGTATTACGTCATGAAATATATGAAGGATATTATTACCCAAAAGAAAACGACTATCCCCCGTCAGGTATCTACTTATAATATATTTTTATATGATTTCGATTTAATAGTGGTTCTTTCCAATATTTAACCATTTCAATTCTAATTTTATTTATTTATATAATTTCAGTATTTTAGCGATTGTCAAAGCGGACATACTCTGTTGAGCGATTCTTTGAGCTTAGGGAGAATGGTGCAGTTATGTCTCCCGTTTTTTTTAAAGTTTCATTTGGATACATATAAGTTAGCCTAGCTAGTTTTTGGTTCATAATATTGTAACTTGATAGCTTGTTTTGGATACATATGAATTAGATAATGAAACTTCTTAGCTATTTTGTTTTGGTTCCTCTTATGTAATTTGTTTTACATTATATGTAATTTGAGTTCCTCTTAGCAATTTGATTATGTTATGTATTGGATTGGATTGGTACATATGCAGGTAATTTGTAAATATAAAAGGAAAAACACACAAGCAGAAAAAAATTTAGACAATATTCAGCGCTTTTGATGAAGCCTTTGGGTATTTAGTAACACAAATAGGCAATATTCAGCGCTTTTAATAAAAAGCTGGGTATTTAATAACACAAATAGGCAATATTCAGCGCTTTTAATGAAGCATTTGCGTATAAAGGTAATATTGAGGCGCTTTTTAAAAAGCGCTAAGAATCTGGGAGGACGCTTTGGATATATTCAGCGCTTTTTAAAAAGCGCTGCGTATCTGGGAGGACGTGTTTTGCAATGGGTGGCGCTTTTTAGGAAGCGCTACCCATTGTTGGAGTGAATACCCAGCGCCACGTTCAGCAGCGCTCAAAAGCGCTGCCCATAAATGAAAAAAAAACGCTGCCTATATACTAATTCTGTTGTAGTGGTACTCGGGAACCTTTCCATAGATTAACCAGTAGCTCATCGATGTCAATATCTTGATCGGCTTTAGGAAGAGTGGAAGATTTTTAGTTTCCCCCAACAGTTGGCTCACAACCTGACCATTTATGACAAGTTTATCCAGATGAAAGTTTGACACATCAACCTCCGGATAAAACACTTGTAGTTGAGCCAAAGTAGTGTCAAAACGTACCTTTGTCAAATTCACGAACCGGATCAACCTTCGACTCAGCAACATGGTTCACCAATTTTCTGAAACGCTCTGATTCAGGAACCACTACTTGTTGAGTTGTAACTTGAGCAATTTTTAAATTCTCCCGATTGGTTTCCAACTCTCCACGATCAACTTTTAGTTTAGCTTCAGCATCTTTGATGATAGACGAAAGAGTCTTCTTCTCCTCTCCAAGCTTAGCCAACTTCTCCTCTCCAGATCACACTTTTGCAAATCTTTCTTCAACAAGTCTCGCTCCTCTCGACATAACTACAAAGCCTCCTCAACCTCCTTAAAATGATCTTCATGTTGGCCAAATTCTTCCACAACCTTAGTAAAAGTGCTCCCAGCCAAATGAGCTAGCAACCATGCATAGAACTCCAAATCCCATAAATCTTGATAGCACCCATAACAGATACCTTACCAGGATCTTCAAGCACAATAACAGAGTTGAGAACTTTGTTCATAGGGTAGCGTGAGTCCTTGGAGGTCTGAGTTTGTCCTTCTATCGGCTCTTTTGGCACACTTTAATGCCGATCGACACTAGGAAGAAACAGTCGGAGGCTCAAGAACGAGAGCAGGTTTGTTTTTCAATTTCTTTGCAGGTGGTAGTTGAGATGAATAGGAGGGACGACTGACTGTTGGGATTATCCACAGGAGTCTTTTCAAGGTGACTAGCAGGACTGGAATCGACATTCACAATATCCTGGCCAACCGGATGTGTTTCCTTTCTTCAACACTCATAGCCAACATTCTGTGAGCTTCTACAAACAAAAGTTGGAAACATTAAAAGAAAATATGCTAATAAAACAACAAAAATGCTATTTTGACAAAAAAAAATTTGACAAATCTATTGCACCTCAAACAAAAGTGTATTGGAAACATTATGCAAAAAAAGAAAATATGCTAATAAAACAATGACAATAGAAAAAGGGAATCACTTAAATATCCAACCAACTTTTCAACATCATTCTCCATGGATATGAAGCTAGAGGCCCTTGTCTGTACACCCGACTGCACACGAGACCACAAAAAGTCCACATCGGAAAGATCAAATGCAAGTAAGTCTCTTCTATCAACCCTATATATTTCTACGAGGGTCTCTAGTCCAAAGAGGGATCCTCTCTTGCCCATTCTTGTCAATCAGCAAAAGAATTGTTCTTTAAAATTTTTGTAGTTACTCCTAAAAGTAATCATGAAAGGTCGAGGTCCATAGTATTGGCCGAAGAGAATGTATCCAAAGAAACTCAAAAATTTCTGAGCTGAAACGAGGTCCATAGTGTAGGCCCATCCATTGGGATAGGAGCCACATTCACCATCCTAAGAACTAAGAAGTAAAAAGGCGAAAAAGGAACTCGAGCGCCTAATTGATAAATAATATTTCATACATCTATGTGAACGGAGTTCCGCCAGCAACTGGAGAATCACACACAGCTTCATCAGGTGTAACAGGTTTAGCCACCACCGAACCCTCATCTACTGGATGACACAACAATCCCTGGAATTCTAGGAGAGACTCTATGGTACTATATTCAAATCAAGAATCATATACCTATGTATGGTTTTACCCCAAGGGCCCTCTAGATTCAAATGATCTCCCTCAATTTTAGAATGCTTATATGCAGCCATTTGAGCACTTGAGCCGGACCGTTTGGATCCTACCGAATTAGAGGATGACTCACTGCTAAATTCTTTCAACGCACTTACAGTTTGTTTGCTTTTATGCATTCAAAAATATACACAACAATGCACAGGGGTACAAGAAGGCCTAGAACACCTAAACAGTGAGGTAACTTCCTCTTCACCCTCACTGCTTATCATTATGATTAACATATTTGAACGCAATGAACTCAAAACAACAAAGAGCAACAAATGACAGAAAAAACCTCTAAACATACAAGAACATGATGGTGGAAAGGAGAATAGTAGCGTATTTGAAATCAAGACACACAAATGGGGAGTATGGTGAATGGAAAATTAACCCAAACGAATCGCAAGTCACGCAACAAGAGGGCGGGAGCAGAAAGAAAGCGGAAGAAAAACCAGAGGAAAAAAGTAACTGATATTCAAAGAGAAGAAAAGGCGAGAAGAAGAAGTCTTTGACATTATTTAACATCTCATCCAACGACTCAGATGTGCCCCTTATTTCCCATTCGATGGTTGATATTAGTAAAAAAATAAAGGGCAAAGATCGTTAACTATTCAAATTCTAAGGCTTAGATCTGAACATGTGGCGCGTGGAGAATGAAGTAGTTAATAACGCAACGGTTTCCAAGAATTTTCATAATTTAAAAATTGGGAATTCCCGCCAAATTAATCAATGTCAGATCAAAGGTCATGTTAATCAATCAAACGTTCGGTAAAAAATATTTACTATCATTATTACATTTCATCAAGTGCACAATACACTCATCAGACTAATGACTACATTTGGTCTAACCAAATCCTTTTTGTAACCTAACTAAATGTGCGGTCGGTTCTTCACATCGAGCCCTGGAACTTCTTCCTCACATTATCTTGCAGGTTGAATCGTGAGTACGCCTATACTGGAGAAATGAAGTTTTTTATGCACGAGGCAGTCATGACCGGGATGAAAGTCTGATTTCCTTTTTCTCTGTTTAAGGTTTGCGACTTGTTCTGGACTGGGCCTAGTACAGGCCCATTCCTCACAAAGGCCAGACTTGGCCCATACCACTCTGGGTGGTCAGATCCTAGTCCATTTCACGCTGGATGGCCAGGATTCGTTACCTTACCCCATCAACGGAGAGGATCGCGTCGTGGAGATCTAACGGTTCTTGACCACTCGGTGAACAGTATTTAACCCACATGTCAGACACTGGCAAAGTAATTAATTCTCACCCAATTTCACAGTTCCTGCTCTTTGCTCACCCCACTGACTTGGGCGTCAGAGTGTAATTGGATATATGTTGGCTCGAGGGTTCTCCTTTAAACAACATGCCATATTAAATATCAAACAATAATAAGTCAATGTAGTAAGCGATATTGACTTCATTGTGTTGAGTAAAGCAAATTAAAATGCCTGCATAAACTTTCCCGAACATTTCATCTGTTTTTATGTCAGTTATCAGTTGGTCAAGCTTCATCTTAAATACACATGATATAATATCGAGTCTGTCAGACGCTTTTAAACCACACGGTCTTACGAAATCAACTATCTCTGGCCAACTCGAGTTACAGGTAATAGTAATGAAGAGGTCTAGATATCCAAACCGCTTGCAAATTGCCATAGCATCCTGGCAGTTGTTGAACATGTACCTAGCACCTCCAGTAAATGATGGTGGCAGTATAACACGTCGCCCGATAGTTGATGCATCGGTTTCTCCTCTACTAACAACATCTTGTAATCCAGTCAAAACTTCGGATCGTATCAATTGTTGGTTGTTGCAGATGAATTTAAGCCGTGTAGACTCAATCACGGTATAACAATCAACCACAAATTGCTGGAACAAACGACGTGCATTAACAATTTGACCAAACTGCACATCCATTTATTGAATTCTAAATGCAATGAACTCTCTTAAAGTGACTGTTGACCTTTTGGACGATCTAATGTAGTCAGCCCTTTGCCTGAGTGGAGTGTTTTCTCTGAAGCCATCCTCACAATGCGCAAAAATTATAGGGTACTGAAGTGGTAGTAAAGCAGTGTGTGTTTCATATACCCTTTCAAACTCACCTGTCATGTGTTTCACTATGATGTCCCGTCCTCTCTCAATATGCGAATCATCCCCAATAATAAGGGCTGCAACCTCGTCACATGTGGGGGGTATTATGGGTCCTTGGATCGCTTGATCTGTCTCGAATCAATCTTAAACTGATTTTCTGTGAAGGATTTTGTTCTTGTAGATCACGAACCTCTCAGTATTTCTTTGCAATCACATTGTACTGATCAACCATTTCTTTCAAGTCTTTGACCAAAGATTCATCAATTACATTATTTTTGCTGTTAGACCTGAAGAATATTAAAAACAATGTAAGTAACAAAAAATATTTAACTTAATAGTGTACAACATGCAAACAGGGATGATTATATTATATAGAAAGCACAAAATTGTCATATTTAAATGAAGACGATCAAACAGGGATGATTATATTTGTAGAAGACAAATTTGAAAAAAGGGAGTTGATATAAAATAAAGGTACCTGAAATCGCTCATTCTGTGCTCCAACTCGTTTTTGGTGTCCCATATGTATAACTGAGCATATTTCGGAGATTCCTTCCGTGGGCAGCAGACTCCTTATACGATGGTAGTTTTGACCGCCCAAGATGAACTGTGGTGGACTACCTCCATCATTAGTTATTGTAACAACTTTACCTCCCATAGACGTGAATGCGAACATGCTATTATATGTTCGTACATATGTTTTCACGCCAATTTTTGCTCATTGGATCAATACCTCTAATAAGGTTCAACAATAGCGGAGGTGGTTCCTTAAGTAATGGGAGGTGCACTTGGCCTTTCATACAACACATAGAGAAATCTGGGTTGTTTGAACGTCTGCTCTTTACGACCCTCTCTTCAAACCACATTATAGCGAAACATTCACGACATTGATAAGTTGGTTGACCAAACTCAATAGCACCTACGATTACGAACAACTTGTGATGAGTAGACATTATTAATGTGCATATTTGTCAGAGACTTTTTTACGAAAAGGGATACAATATTGTTAGTAATTAGATGGAGCGCTTACGGTGGGACTCATATTTGTCATAAAGTAGGGAACGATGAACGGTATCCTGTGGTTGGGAAGTTGATCCTGTAAAAGATCAAATGCAAAAATGTCATTGTGTTCACGGGTGACAAATCAATTTATGACTAATAGTAATGTACCTAAATACACTTGGAAGATTTTAATAAATCTTACCTTCGTTATGATGTATTGTGTCATCCGTGTTGGCTTCATGTTCCATGTCGAAATCTAGCCTAAGTATTGGTAAGTTGACTGGTGTTGGTCCTCTATGTATTGTTCCAGCATTTGGACCAAGTGTGACACCAGCATGTGTTACATCAGATTGTGTTGCACCAGTGTGCAATTATCTACTGTTAATGGCGCATTCTTTTCAGTCCCTGCAACAAAAATTAGCCGAAATGTCTTTACATAGGCTATGTCACAGTAGGTGCACAATTTAAATTCTATTAAACTAAAAATATATTTGACATCGTAGTATCAAAAATTCCCCATCTTTGATAGACATGCATAACTATTAGTCGCAAATAAATTTGGTATATATAATTAGACATGGAGTGTCAAAATCTAAACCATATATAAAGCCTACTTTAAAAATGAAGTTTTAGGAAATATTAGTGTTACAGTTTGTCTCTATCAATGTGGATTTCGTACTAACATATAAATCATACTTTTGGGTATAGACGATGAGTCAATGAGTATACAGAATGACATTATTTATACAAATGTTATATATTCTCACACTACATTCACTCACACGACCAAATAATAGATTTTGGTATAATATAACAATAAGGTGTTGGTTATTACCAATTGCGGTGTGACAGGTACTGGTTGATGGCGCACACCTCGTACCACCTCTTGTTGCTACTGGTGTGAATGGTTCGCTGTTCTCCTTAGCGGAAAATAATATATCGGTTATTGACCGCTTTGCCGGGGGACGCGGTGTTGCAATGGAATCCACAGTAAGTGTCTTCTTTGGCCTACCTCAATGTCGCAACGAATTTTCTACATAATACATTGACACAAAGAATTCATAATAGAGAATATAGGAAAAGTCATGGAGTCAAAGGCAATCCCACCTAAGCAACACAATCAGCTCAACTCAAGTGACTTGGCAAAAGTCAAACCGTGTCCCGCTAAGGCGCCATCTGCAGCACAAAACAACAACATGAAGCTCACCAAGCTCTCACTCACGAAACACAATCAGAGTTCAAGAGAAGAAGCGTTGGCTAGCAATGTGAAGACTCAAGCAAGCTCAAACGGCTAACTGATCAACTGAATATTGTTGAATAGCTATCAGATAGTTAGATTGTTGTAACCGTTTCTGTTTAAAGCTTCTAGCTTCGATTCTTATAGATATAAACAGCTAGCTCATTGTATTGCAAATCAGATTGAACAATAATGAAATTACAGTGAACAATTTTGTTCAACTCTCTTTCTCTTTCTCTTTTATGGTATCAATCGCCATTGTTGATCCAAACCAAGCTTCCGCTACCTTCGATTCACCTCGAATCCCTAACAATGGCTTCAAAATCTTCCCCCATTGCCAACTCTTGGCTCGCAGGTGTTTGCGCTCGGTGGCAACTCTTCAAATTCTTCCCATGGATTCCACACTCCGAAGCTATCAATTAAGCTCGAAGATAAAAAAAATCTGATGTCGAGCCAGCAAGTAACAGGTATCATTACCTCATACAAACTCCATCGTCTTCTTGTTAATCCAACAATTCCACCGCAATTTACCTCAGAAGCAGATCAATTAGAAAATAATCTCTCTGAAGAGTATGAAAGGTGGTTGGTGCAAGATTAGATGGTCTTTACATGGTTGCTCTCCACACTCTCCGACTAGGTATTGCCAAGAGTGCTCACCTGCAAACACGCACACCAGGTATGGGATTGAATTAATACTCATTCAAAAATACAAAGAAAGCCACTCTTACTGTGTCTGAGTATCTAATGAAAATCCACTCTCTTGCTGATTCTTTGATTTCAATTGGAGAAACCATCACTGATCAAGATAGAATTGATGTGATACTCGATGGATTGCCTGAAGAATACAATCCCTTTGTTATGATAATCTATAGCAGACAATCTCCCTCTCTGTCAGAAGTTGAGGCTTTGCTTCTGGTGCAAGAAGCACAATTTGAAAAACACAATCAAGAATTGACAAATACTCCGGTGAGCGCTAACATTGCTCATACTTCTAATGGAGGCTGTCATGGTGGTTTCACTAATCGTGGTAGAGGACGCAACAATAGAGGCCGTGGACAAAGCAACAATCCTCCAAATCACTCTAACTCGGGTAACAGACCTGTCTGTCAATTGTGTGGTAAACTTAGCCACTATGTGATCGAATGCTGGCATAGATATGATGAGAATTTCGTACCTCGCCACTATACAAGGCCACAATAAAACTCAAATGCTGAAAAAGATAGTGCCAAGACCACTGATGACAAGAAAGATACTGCTAAGCAATAGGTCAACTATGCTGCTGCAGCTCATGAAGGGCACACCACTTCACAAAATGATGAAGATTGGTATGAAGATACAGGTGCGTCACGCCATGTAACTCCACATTCTAAATATTTTCACACTAGTAAACCATATACAGGCACTACACAAGTATCTATGGGCAATGGACACACAATTCCTATAATATCAGTAAGCACAGCTACTTTCCAATCACCATTTGATCCTAGAATCAGACTCAAATTGATTAAGCCAAGTATTAATTAGGAGTTTATTTCATTTAGGAGATGCTTAAGTGAAATGGAGAAGGTGGGCGTAGAGGCCCATGAGCCATTGAGGCCCATGAGCCATTAGAAGCCCAAGTGTGTGCTTTAAGTGAGAGTGTCGAAGGAAAGGAAGCATGTTTCACCAAAAAGAATCTAAGAAAAGTAAAAGAGAAGTAAGAGAGAGAAGTTGGTAGGTGAGATCATTTTCTAGAGAGAAGGGAGAGCTTTTGGCGTGGAAGAAGCTCAAACTCAACGGAGAAGAGTTGCTGCGAGTGTTAACTGGAGGAGTTCGGTGAAGAGAGGGTCGTTTGCTCAACTGATCAAGGTTAGGGGGCTCTCTTCTCACGTATAATTTTGTAGTATGATGAGTTGTTATGTGTGAGTAGACTGTAGTTATGTTTGCTGAGTTGTTTTGCATGCTTGTTGTGTTTTGATGTTTTTGATGTTGTGTTTTGGCTCACTCTAGTGAAGTTGTGTGGAGTGGATGAGAGAGTTGGTCATACGAGAGATGAAATGGGAGCTGAGGAAACTCTCAGTCCCAGTGAGCTAGAGTGAGCGAGAGTGAGCAACATAATCTGGAGAGGTTCTTAAGGAATAGGCTTAGGATAACAGAGGAGTAGCTGAAAACATACATCATAAAGTGACGAGCGTGCGTTGAGTCAAATGGAGTAGTCGGTTTAGGATTTCCGAGGTGAAGTTACCTTCCATACGTAAGCTGGAACTTAAGTGAATAATCGTAAGTGTCAAGAACGTAAGTAACGAGGTCATAGGAGCCGAGGTGAGGGATAGAGCACCAGTGACTAAGTGTATGAGTATCTGAGACTAGGTATAGGTATCGGTGTGTACTTGCCGAGGTGCAGGGTAAGTAGGCCGAGATACTTAGGCCGAGGTAAAGTACTTAGGCTTATTTCTGGCGAAGTGCCAGTTGATAACGTCTGACGTCAGAGAGTAACCCAAGTGGCCTTGTAGAGGAAGTGAAGTGACTATGAGTGAAGTAGAGTGTAGGCATGCCGAGGTGTCAAGCGTGCCGAGGTACAGAGTGTGCCGAGGTGCCATAGGTGCCGAGGTGTTGTTTTAACGCTAGTGTAGCGCAGGTTGTTGCTGGGCGCGACTGTGAGCGTCGTTTTGGAGTGCCAAGTACGTGAGGGGTTAAATGGTGTAGTCATTTTAGTCCCTCATTGATGTTGTAGTCCTAAGTGACATGGTAGTTCTCGTAGTGACTGTTTGGTCCACTAATAGGCGCCGAGGTGGTTAGTGAGCTGAGGGCGATAGCCTTAGCGCTGTTGGCCGATGTAGAGACGTCGGCCTTAGCTCAGAAAATGATATATGTGTGTTGTTTGGCCTTATGGCTATGAGTAGTGGAGTAATAAATGATGAAGTCCCTGATGGGCATTAAAATAAATGAAAATGGTGAATGCAGAGGACTTCGGTCCTAGAGGTAAGCAGAGGACTTAGGTCCTATTTATGAATAAAAGGCTGCGGTCTAATTGGTGAGTTACTGGAATGGTATTATGATTTAATTGAATAATGTATATGTTGTGTGTTATGCATTGTTCATGGCGTCGCATAAATCATAAGCATAATGGTGAAAGCAGAGGACTTCGGTCCTATGGTGAAAGCAGAGGACTTCGGTGCTAAGGTGATAGCAGAAGACTTCGGTCTTAATGGATCCATCGTGCATATGCCCTTGGAGTTGGGTCTGCATCATGCATATAACTCATGCACTAATCTGAATGCAGCAGATAGACATTAACAATTGTAACGCCCCAAATTTTATTAGAAATTATTTGGAGTTGATTTGATAGGGTAGTGGACCAAATTGGAGAGTTTTTGGCATAGGGACCATGTTGAGAAGGACTAAAATTGTGTTAGAAATACTTAATATATGATTATTATTATTATTATTATTATTATTATTATTATTATTAAAAGCAAGTTTCTAGGGAAAACCAAAGTGGTTATGGGAGGGGGTAGTGGACCAAATTGGAGAGTTTTGGCATAGGGACCATGTTGAGAAGGACTAAAATTGTGTTAGAAATACTTAATATATGATTATTATTATTATTATTATTATTATTATTATTAAAAGCAAGTTTCTAGGGAAAACCAAAGTGGTTATGGGAGGGAGGAAAAGTAGGAGGAAAAGTAGCGTATGGTTGGGAATTAAAAATCAAATAATAATGGGGTATTTAATTTAATTAAGGAGTGGGGTGTAACAAATAAAAGGGTGGTATTTTAATTAAATAGGAGGATAAGAGAAAGTAATTAGGGAGTGCAATTAAGGCCCATTGGAGTTAAGGACTTAGGGTCTTAGGAGAAACCCTCCTACGGGTGAAAGCAGAGAGGAATTTCGTGAAGCTTGGAGAGGAATCAAGGCTTGGAGTGTTGGTGTGTTTTGGGAAAGTTGCTTAGGGTGGTCTTCTTCTTAATAACAAGGTATAGCATACTTAATAATTTATAAACCTTGAAACATAGGGATTTGAGGTTAGGAGTAATTTAGGTGGATAAATTGTAATGTATATGTGTGATTATGTGATTATATGCTTGACTTTCGTTAGTATATGAGTGATTATACATGTATATATATGTTCTTAGTGATTATTGAATTAATTGGTGTATGAAAATTGTATGGGGGCTCTCTAATCATGGTTAATAATATATAAACCTTGAAATCATAGAGATTAGGGGTTAGGAGTAATTAGGTGACTGATTTGTGATGTATATAAATGGTTTGCGAGTATATGATTGATTTTCATGATGTTACGGTGTTGTTGTACATGTAAAGATATTTCTTGTTGAATCTTGAATTACTTGTTGTATGTCAATGGTATTGGAGTGGCTAATTGTCAATGTAACATAAAATAAATAGGAGGAATTATGTACACACTAGGTGTTTGGATGGGTGCTTGAATGAAGATATTGTTTTATGTTGAAATTGAAGTGTTGGTTTATGTTGAATGGGTATTAAGGTGTTTATTGTGGTAGTTCAATGAAATTAAATAGGAGAGAACATAGTGATTGTTAGGTGTGGTCAAATTGCTTGAGTGAACAATGTTTTGAAGGTGTGGTGCTTGGTGTTGCCGGATGTACGCGTGTGTCATGAGGAGGCCTTATGCCTTATAGCAAGTGCTGTCTAAGTGCTGCAGAATTTGTCTAAGTGCTGCAGAATTTGTTTAAGTGTTGTCTAGTGCTGTTGAACATTATTTAAGTGCTGTCTAAGTGCTGCAGAATTTGTCTAAGTGCTGCAGAATTTGTTTAAGTGCTGTCTAAGTGCTGCAGAATTTGTCTAAGTGCTGCAGAATTTGTTTAAGTGTTGTCTAGTGCTGTTGAACATTATTTAAGTGCTGTCTAAGTGCTGCAGAATTTGTCTAAGTGCTGCAGAATTTGTTTAAGTGTTGTCTAGTGCTGTTGAACATTATTTAAGTGCTGTCTAAGTGCTGCAGAATTTGTCTAAGTGCTGCAGAATTTGTTTAAGTGTTGTCAGAATTTGTTTAAGTGCTGTCTAATGCTGCAGAATTTGTCTAAGTGTTGTCTAGTGCTGCTGAATATTATTTAAATCTTCGTCAAGTGTCTTTGAATATTGTCTAAGTGTGGGTTCAAATTAGTCCCTAGGTGTTAAATTAATTATTATGGTGTCAAAATAGTCCCTAGGTGCTAAATTAATTATTAGGGTGTTAGAGTAGTCCCTAAGTGTCAAAATGGTCCTTATGGTGTCAATTTAGTCCTTAGGCGTCAGATTGGTCCCCGAGGTGTCAATTTAGTCTCTAAGTGTTAAACTAGTCCTAGAGGTGTTAAACTGGTCCCTAGGTGTGGGTTTAGTCCCGGGCGTCGACTTTAGTCCCTAGATGACTTAGTCTTTTGGTGTTCTTTAATCCCCTTATAGGTGTACTAATTAATTATGGTGTTATAAACTAAATGGTGAGTATATTGTGTGATGAGAGGTCCCTAGATGACTCTCCTTGGTGATTTGGTGAACATACATGAACATACATTTGGGTAATTATAGGTGAGTATGTTATTGTTTTATATTGGTGTATTGGTGTTTTTGGTGCATAGTCATGGCGTCGCATAATCATATGCATTTTGGTGAATAGGCTTCGGCCTCTTAAAATATTTTGGTGTTTGATGAGTGCCCACAAGGCAATTTTTGGTGATGGATCCACATGCACGTGCCCGGTGGAGTTTTGGGTTGCATTGCATACATTGCATACATATTACGGTGTGACTGCATTACAGTGTAATTGCTTTACGGTGATTTGTAGTTAGTGTAAGCGACTTTGGTGTAAATACTTTAATAATGTATCTAAATGTGTTGTGTTATGGTGTGCTGTTTCTCCGTGTTTCTCGCTTTATTTATTATTACCTATGCAATGAGACTCACCCATTATTTGCTTGGAATGTTGCTCTTATGTGCAAGCGCTGCGGTGTGATGGCGAAGGTGACTAGAGATCCTTCGTCTAGTATGGTCGAGTCGCTCTGATACGTAGCACCGGGGGACGTTTATCTGTTATTTGTTATATCTTTGAACTATGTGTTAATGTTGCTTTTCTTTGCCACGGTTGTAATAATTTCCCCAGATATTACTTAGTGCTATGTATCCTGCGTTTGGAGTTTTATTTCAATTATTCTTTTTGGAGTTTTGAAAAGGCGTTTTGGTTTAAATGTGACACCCTCAAGTGTTCACTCTAAAAGTTTTTATCGCACTCTGATTTTCAAATAGTAGTTTATGTAGAAGGGGGGTGTTACAACAATGCTTTCAAGTACAAAACCTGCCACTATAAGAATAATATTGACACTTGCTCTCAATGCAGCAGATAGACATTAACAATGCTTTCATCAATGGATACCTCAAAAAAGAAATCTACATGAAGCAACCCCCTGGCTTCTCCAGTAATGATAAAACACAAGTTTGTAAGCTTAACAGGTCCCTTTATGGACTGAAACAAGCACCTAGGGCATGGTATGAGATACTTGCTCAAGTCCTACTTCAATTTGGATTCAAGTCAAGTAAGTGTGACACCTCTCTCTTTGTGTACTCCAAACAAACTGTCACTCTATATGATCTTGTATATGTGGATGATATCATCATCACTGGAACATCATCCAAGCTCATTCACAGTCTCATAACTCAGCTCAATTCTACATTTGCATTGAAGGAGTTAGGGAAATTAAACTAGATTATTTCCTAGGTCTTGAACTCAAAAATATGCAAATTGGGTCTCTACTCATCACTCAGTCAAAATATATTCAGGATCTTCTACACAAGGCAAATATGACAGAATGCAATAGCCTCGCAACTCCTATGGTGTCTCATCCAAAACTAAGCAAGCATGGCTCTGATCTTCTAAAGGATCCTCATCAATATCGATCTGTCATTGGAGCATTGCAATATATAACTTTGACAAGGCCTGAAATTGCCTATACAGTAAACAGACAATGTCAATTTTTGTCTCAGCCTCTTGAAACACATTGGAGAGCTGCCAAACGTTTACTAAGATACCTAAGTGGTACATTGCACCATGGCTTATTGCTGCAACCAGGCTCTATGGATAACAATTTATCTGTCAATGTCTACTGTGTCAGTGACTGGGGAAGTGATGTTGATGGTAGAAGGTCTACCACCGGTCTATGTGTGTTCCTAGGGCCAAATCTAGTCACTTGGAGTGCTAAGAAACAAAGCCTAGTTGCATGTTCTAGTACAGGCAGAATACAGGGCAATGGCCCATGCTACTGTAGAACTACTTTGGATACAATCTTTGTTAAATGAATTGAAGGTGCCTCATCAAACACCTGTGCTTATGTGTGACAACTTATCAGTTGTACTCCTAGCTCATAACCCCATATTACACTCAAGGATAAAGCACATAGAGATGGACATACACTTTGTGCGAGAGAAAATAGCTGCCAAAGCACTCACAGTGAAACATGTCTATGCAGAAAACCAGATAGCAGATATATTGACAAAACCTCTCGGTACAACAACATTCCTTAGACTAAAAGACAAGCTCAAAGTGAAAAACCTACTTGAGCTTGACAGGGGAGTACGTAATAGAGAATATAGGAAAAGTCATGGAGTCAAAGGCAATGCCACCTAAGCAACACAATCAGCTCAACTCAAGTGACTTGGCACAAGTCAAGCCGTGTCTCGCTAAGGCGCCATCTGCAGCACAAAACAACAACACGAAGCTCACCAAGCTGTCACTCACGAAACACTCTCAAAGTTCAAGCAAAGAAGCGTTGGCTAGCAATATGAAGACTCAAGCAAGCACAAACGGTTAACTAATCAACTGAATATTGTTGAATAGCTGTTAGATCAGTTAGATAGTTAGATTGTTGTAACCGTTTCTGTTTAAAGCTTCTAGCTTCGATTCTTATAGATATAAATAGCTAGCTCATTATATTGCAAATCAGATTGAACAATAATGAAATTATAGTGAACAATTCTGTTCAACTCTCTCTCTCTCTCTTTCTCTTTTAATTCAAATGATCAATATTGCATAAATAATGTATACCAACATTGATACAATAAAATGTTTGAGTTGCAGCGCTGAAATACCGTTTTGAATCTCTGCAAGACGGGTACGTGACATTGAACCGGTTTGTGCTTCATTGTCGTTTGCTGATCCGATGACCGTCGTGCTTGATTTGATAGTTGTGAAATAACGATAAATGAAGGTAATAATATGTACTGACAAAATATGATCGAAATGGTTTGGTTGCACGAATGTTAACTTTAGTTAGCTTTGTGGTAATGCGTGGCATACCCACTAGAGTAACTGAAAATATTGTGGGTATTGTGGGTACAAAATAATCACATCGCATATTCTATTATTCAATTAACATGTGCTAATTATAAAAATAACTGCAAAATGTGAGATACTATGTGTTGATGAAACATCAGCTAGCTGTGCACGATTGACACCTGTACATACTAAACTAATAAATAATTTTTGTATCCCTCCTAAACCGATTAAGAGTTGATTGTTACCTGCTGATGTAGGTGTCACATTGACTATTGTGTGCTCAGATGAAGATGCCACAGACGCTTCATGGGACAGGCGATGAGTGAGGTGATATGGTAACAGAGATGTACCTGCCAACGTAGTGTGTATGTTAGAAAATCATTCTTCCTATTATCAACATGAACAGAAGCAGTATTTTTCTGACATTCTACTTGAGCTGAGAACATCTCTTACTTGCATTTGTCAATGTTGGGTGGTCGGCAATGTGACCATGACTGGGTGCTAAACTCTCATGACTCGGTGAATACTGAGGTTGGCATATATATCCTCCAGAAGTCTTCTTATTTTAGAATGTGTGGTGGACAAACGCCCAGCTGATGTTTGCTTCGTGATCGAGCCTGTTTGTGAGATAATAAAGACTCCTAATGTAGTGTTCTCAACTGTTCCTGTGAATAGAATAATCAAGAACACGATAGACAATCTCGCGTAGATGGGAAAATTGTTCAACCCTTCATTAGCCTCTCTGGGCGAAATATATAGTGTTACAATCATTCATGGTTAATAATTGATAACCGTTACATAATTAAGAGTTCAGTTACATAATAAAGGTGACAGTTACAGGAAGACGCCTAGGCTAAGGGTGGGGACCGACTGCTACAGACTGGGCCGAGCATAAGTGGCTCTCCAAGATCTTAGTCCCTCGGCGCTTTGCCTTGGGTACCGCGGTGTTGAATTGAGGCTCGGCGCGGTCGTGAACACAGTCCCTCGAGCGATGAATGTGAAACATGAAGTCGCTCAAGAGTACGCCTGCTCGTCGGTTCCCGGCTCTCCTTGTCATTGAGTGTAAACCGAACACTGTGGTTGACGCTACCTGCCGATTTTGACTGCTAGTAACGCTTTGACCCCCTTGGGAGTTGTGTTTGACTGCTGCGAGCGTTTCTGTGCATTTCATTAATGCTACTGTTTGTAATTTGTTCTCTTTTGTAACTTGTTCCTCTTCTTTATCTATAAAAAGGGGAACATGGTGTTATGTATTTGCTACTCCTTTCTTTTTGAGCTGCTGCTTCCTTTCCTTAGGCTGTTGATATTTATGGCTTGTGTGTTTTGTCAGGCTGCCGCTCCCCCTTTGGGCTCTGCACACAATCTTAAAGTCCCTCAGTGTTTTAAGATTGTTGGAGGGCTCAAAGAAGGAGTCGTGGACTTAGGCATTTGTGGATGTTCTTATTTGCTTGATTGATTCGGTTATCCTAAATGCGAGATTGTGTGAAGAGCCCAAAGGTGGTGCTGTCTGCGAGGTGGCATTGCCGCGGCCTAATGGTTAATTGTTCATTCTATATGTAGAGGAATTTTCCATGAGCCCGGCACTTGGAGAATTTTTCCATGGACCACTCTCTTTGGATGGCCGCCGATTTTCCCGCTTCTTCCGGTGGATCTACAGAAACACCGAAGGGCGATGATCTGCTTACTTGGCTGAGTTCACCGCGGACTATGACATTTGTATTGAGACCTGCAATTGTATTTTTAACTTTCATTGTGCTCGGCTCTAGGCCGGCCGTTTTTGTTAGTGTATCATGTATTATGAATAACAATATATGTTTATGAATGAGAATATGTATATATTCATATTTATGAGAGGTGTTTTCCTATGCTTTTATCTTTCTGGGTCTTTACGATTATACCGCGGCCATACGTGACGTCATCCTTGGCGTGTAAGCACGTGCGATGAGACGTGACTTTTGAATTGACAGTTAATGATGTTTTGATCCTCTGGAACTGCGTCAACCATCTGTCGCGTCGTATAGTCACCACGTGGCGTTACCCTAGCCGTTAGAGTCGAAAAGGCTTCACATCTCAGCCGTTGTTCACTGAAACTCGAATGGTTCGCTGGATTACTGTATTTGAATAATTGGGTGCTTCCTTTTTCCCCCTTTCGCTCCCTTCCTATTCTGCTTAGCCAAAACGACGCTTTACTGCTTGCAAGAAAAAGGGCACTACTTTCATTTTCTGCGCCTTTATTCCTTCCACCATCTTCAGGTACGCTTATCTTCTTCACTTCTAGTAGTTTCTATCGCCCTTCCTTTCTGTCTTTTGGTGAATTGAGTAGTTATACCTGCAAAATTTATCCATGGTCTCTATAATAGATATTAGTAGCGATAGTGAAGGAGAAGTTACTTCTGAAATTAGGTGTAGCAATGCTTCCTGTGTTGGTAGACAATGTCCACACTGTCGTTTAGATTGCATTAGGCAGAATGTGCAGGCTATGAACACTGTGTTTGCCTCTGATGATGAACCCTCTCGTTCCACAGGGGCAATTTCGAACCAATCTTCAATGGCTGGAGAGGACGTTGAAGATCATAGCAGTTACTCAGAAAGCATTGACTTAGAAGTATTGGATTCCCATTCCGTGTTGGTGACTGAGGAATCCTTGGAACGAATTCAATCACTCCTTTGTCATCCGGTTGACGAAGGTGCTGCCATTGCAAAGCCAGTTGATCCGGACGAGTCAGTATGTGATTGTCCGGAGGCCGGGAATAAGCCCTATACTTATATGTATACAACTTTGTTTGAACACCTAGGCATTAGAGTTCCTTTCTCCGAATATTATCGCGCGGTACTACGGTTACTAAATGTAGCACCAACGCAGCTTCATCCGAACGGTTGGGCTTACGTGCGCGCCTTTGAAATTATGTGCGAGTGTATCAATGTATCGGTTACCGCAGAGAAATTTCTTCATTTCGTGCGCTCCTCGGTTAAAGACCCTCCTCGCTGGGTATCCCAAGGTAACCACACCCGTAGGCCTTTTATGAAAGTATTTAAAAGTAGTTACAAGTCTTTCAAGGACAGCTTCTTTCGGTTGGAAGCCGGACCTCGTAATCCGTTTTTGCTAGTTGACGAGAATAACGTTGAGTACTTCCCCTTTACTGGACTCCGCACCCAAACAACAAATTTACAATTGAGAGGTGTAGCTTATCCCCGGCTGATCAGGAGGACGTAGACCGGATTTGGTCATACGTTCAATCGGGTAACCACCCCTGGGCATCCTAAATTATACAGAAAGTTGACGACTCAACCGGACTTATAGCATACCTAAGTAAATACTTGAACTTTGTGTCTTCTATTCCATTATGCGGTTTCATGATTTTGATTTTATATTCAATGTGTTTTTGCAGGACTCTTCGGTATGTCAACGCTGAGTGTAGAGGACAGACATCGAATCCGTGAGGAACAAAAACGGAAGCAAGGGTATACCACCGATACCGATACTACAAAAACTTCCACCAAAGATGCTGCTTGCCGAGAAGGAGAAAAGGAAATCAAGTTCCCTACGGTCTACTCAACTACCTCCCCTCAAAAAGCCGAAATCCGTGCCTGAGGCCTCGGTATCCCCAGTTGTGGCCCGGGGCAAGTCTAAATCGTTTGAGTCTGATGCTCCGGCTGATGCTGAAGATATGGAAGATGCTTCTTGGCGGAAAGTCTTGGATGTAAAATGGGTAAAGGATGGGTCGGCGAGTGGTTCCCTGAAGACTGCTTGGGATGTGCGGTATCCTTTAACGAAGGCCCTCAACCAGGTTTCACTTGCTGGGGATGTGGAGCGGGTGCAGAAGATGGGGCCTCGTCAGAGTTTGGTAGCGATCAAGACTTACAGTCTTTCGACTTCCATGCTGGCTCATCACTTTGAGAGTGCTTACGGGGAATTAATGGCTGAAGGAAATACTCATGAGGACCAGCTGAAATCTATGGAGCAGGACCTAAATACCTGTCAGCAAGAGAAAAAGTCTCTGGAGGAAGATTTGAAGAAGTATGAGCGCAACAAAAAGGTGTCGGATCTAAAAATCAAGAGCTTGTCCGAGGCCAACGAGCAGTTGAAGAAGGATGCGGCGGTCAAGGAGCAGGAATTATCTGAGTGCAAGGAAAAACTCATTGCAGCGTATAATGATCTGAAAAAGGCGAAGGGGGAAGCGGCTGACTACGCTTCCCAAGTGGTGACAGAATTTGACCGCGGGTTTTATTTGGCTCTCAATCAAGCACAAGTTCACTTTCCCGCTTTGGACCCTCAGATGTTTGATCCTGGTAACATTGTGGTCGACGGCCAAATCATGGCCCCCATCACTGATAATCCAACCTCACCGCCTATTAATGTAACTGATGGGAATAATAATACTGTCTCTTGGACTCTGGATGGATTGGACAAGGTACTGAACGATTTATCTCCAGAGCAAGCTCCGGTTAACGAGAACCCAGCGGTTGGTGATGGAGCGGCCGAAGATTCGGAGAAGACTCATTCCGAGGGTCCTCATGTTTGATTTGCTTTACTTTTACTTGAACTTTGGCGACCTGCAGTTTGTAATTTGATTATTTTGAAGTTTTATGTACTTTGGTGCGTTACCTTTTATTTTGACTGCTTTTGCTCTTCATTTTGATCTTGAAATGCATTATAACCTTACTTCGCAAACCTGTTCGTCCGTGCTATAAAACCGCACCTTTATTTTGAGTGCAATATAATACAGCGCCCTGTATTTTCATCGCGACTTGTTTTTATTGCATTCTTCCGTTTTATTTTTCTTCCACGCGACTTGCATCGCTGGGTTTATGCTTCTCCTCCTTTATTATGCAAGGAGGAGGTTTCGTGAAAGATCGTCCGATTTTTGCCGAGGGATGCTTTCACATCTACCGCGATCTTATTTTTGGCCCTCTTTGCCAGAAATTCGTTGATTTCTTGAGCAAACGCGATCCCTTAACTTGCTTTTCAGCTAGTCGTGGTCGGTGTGTTGCTATACAAAGAGGGTTTCTTCGCATGTCTCCGCGGCTAACTTTTCAGCTAACAGCTTCATAGTCATGTGAAGTGCCTCCAAGAGGTTCACGAACTCGTCAGTTCGGACCAAATTTGGCAGGTCCTTTTGTCTTCGGTGCCCGGGGTCAACATCGAGCCAACTACTCGGTCCTTGCCGTTTCGGGACTTTGTTTTTCAGACGCATTCACGTGTTGTTTGTATGAGTTGTTATTGCAAATAAATTTGGCACTTCAAACATATTTGTAATCTTCGATTCTCTTTATTCAATAAGTAACAGTACATTTGGGAAGCTATAGGCTCCCTACAAAAAATACATTTATTGATAATAACAACAACAGAGAATCGGTTTTTCATCCTCGGCCCTGTTGGGAAGGCCGAGGGTTTTTCATCCTCAGCTATAATAGAACTGAAGGTTGGTGGCATTCCATGACCTCGGGATATTTCCTCCGTTGAGCTTTTCCAGCTTGAATGCACCTTGGCCGACCACAGCTTTGATTCTGAACGGACCCTCCCAATTGGGAGATAACTTACCCACAGCCCCTACTCTTGTTGTTCGACGCAAAACTAGATCACCTTCTTTGAACGTCCTTTTCTTCACTTTGGAGTTGTACCTTTTGGCTGCTCTTTGTTTGGCTGCTTCCTCCTTAACCTTTGCCATTTCTCGGGCTTCTTCAAGCAGATCTAAGTTGACCCGAAGTGTTGTTGGATCCGGTACTGTGGTAGTTAATATTCTCCTTGGGCTAGGTTCCAGTATTTCCACAGGGATGAGTGCATCACTACCGTATGTCAACCGAAAAGGGGTTTCACCTGTTGAAGATTGCGGTGTAGTATTGTAAGACCATAACACTAATGGCAATTCTTCGGCCCAGTTTCCCTTGGAGTCTTCTAATCTCTTCTTCAGACCAGCCAGTACCACCTTGTTTGCTGCCTCGGCCTGCCCATTGGTTTGTGGATGTTCTACCGAGGTAAAAGCTTGGTAGATATTCCAAGTTTTGCAGAGCTCGGCAACCGATTCCGAGGCAAATTGCGTTCCGTTGTCAGTCACTATGGTTGCAGGAATCCCAAACCGGCATATTATTCTCTTCCAGTAGAACTTTTTCACCCTTTCTGCTGATATGGTTGCCACTGGTTCTGCCTCTATCCATTTTGTAAAATAATCGATGACCACCAACAGAATTTCATCGACCCGTGCGGTGGAAATGGACCGAGAATGTCGACACCCCATACAAATGAACGCCAAGCCAAGCGGATTGCAGTTGGTTGGTGGGGCTTTTGGAATCTTCGCGTGCATCTGACATTTGTGACATCGGCGGACATAGTCAACCGCATCTTTCTTCATTGTGGGCCAATAGTATCCTGCACGCACTATTTTTGAAGCCAAGGCCTGACCTCCAACATGGCTACTGCACACTCCTTCATGCACCTCCTTGAGTATTTCCTGTGCTTTGTTGTTTGTGACACATTTAAGGAGCGGCATGGAGAAACCTCTTTTGTATAGCTCGGATTCAATCATCGTGTAATTAGTAGCCGCTTTCACCAGCTTTCTTTTCTCATCATCCGGCACATTCAGTTCTTCACCCTGCAGATAAGCAAGAATCTTGGTCATCCAGCAATCAGGGTCAATCTCTGTCGAGAAGACTTGGATTTGATTGATGCTGGGTTGGGTTATCATTTCTTGTATTACTGAATGGTTATTGCCAGGTTTTTTAGTGCTTGCTAGCTTTGCTAATATGTCGGCCCTGCTATTTTGTTCTCTAGGAACATGTGTTAGTTCAAAGGAAACAAATTTGAGTTTTAGCTCTTGTACCTTAGACAAATATTTGGTGAGTAGCTCGTCTTTGGTACTGAACGCCCCTGTGACTTGGCCGGTGACTAGAAGAGAATCACTACGAACTTTGAGGTGTTTCACTCCGATGTCTACCGCCAAGTTCATACCAAAGAATTAACGCCTCGTGATTCTCGCTTGATTGTTGCGGCCTTGAAACCAAACCAAGGCGATTGTTCTATAAGCACATTGTCGTCCTCCAACGTGACCCGGCTCCATCGCTCTCAAGTTAGGACGATCCGTCCACCGATAAAGTCCAATGATATTCGAATGGGGTTTGACCGTCGGGCTGCTCCCCTGCTATTTCCACCACAAAATCTGCTAAGGCCTGCGCCTTGATTGCTCCCCTTGGCTGATATTTGATATCATATTCTGATAACTCAACTGCCCATGCCACCATTCTTCCGGCAATGTCTGGTTTGGAAAGTATTTGGCGAATAGGCAAATCTGTTTTGACAATTACTGAATGGCTCATGAAATCTTGCTGAAGCTTTCGCCGCCAAAGTGATCGTGCATAGGCTACCTTCTCAATCTTCTGGTACCGTTGTTCAGGACCTCTCCACATTCGGCTGACATAGTAAATGGGGCATTGCTCTTTAGCTCTTTCTTCGACTAGAACTGCACTTCCTGCGTGCTCCGTAACAGACAAATACAACAACAAAACAGCCCCTGGTGTAGGGGGGTTAGGATTGGTGGCGCGGCTAAGTATGCCTTTATTACCTCCAATGCTTCTTCGCACTCTTCCGACCATTGGAACTGCGCATTCTTCCTTAACAATTGGAACATAGGGCGTATTTTGTCAGCTGCTTGACCGAGGAATCTTGAAAGTGCCACTATTCGGCCTGCTAAAATCTGGACCTCCTTTGCATTTGTTGGGCTTCGGGTTTCTCTGATAGCTCGGCACTTTGCCGGGTTAGCCTCTATTCCTCTGTGAGTCAACACGTAACCTAGGAATTCTCCTGCTTGAACTCCGAAAGAACACTTGTCAGGGTTTAAACGCAACTCATGCTTTTCCAAAGAGAGAAAAGTTTTTGGAGGTTCGCCAGGTGAGACTCCTCGGTTGTCGACTTGACCACCATATCATCCACGTATACTTCAATGGATTTCCCAATCTCTGCCTCAAAGACTCTATCCATTAAGCGTTGATATGTAGCACCTGCATTTTTCAATCCAAAAGGCATTACGCGGTAACAATAGTTGTACCTGTCAGTCATGAATGCTGTCTTCTCTTCATCCTCTGGACTCATCTTGATTTGGTTGTAACCGGAGTATGCATCCATGAAACTCAGGAGCTTATAACCAGAAGCTCCGTCCACCAAACCATCAATACTCGGCAAAGGATAAGGATCTTTGGGACATGCTTTATTGAGATCCGTGTAATCCACACACATTCGCCATTTCCCGTTGGACTTCTTCACCATCACGGGGTTGGCCAACCATGTTGGATACTCGACCTCCTTTATGAATTGTGCATCCACTAGTTTCTTTGTTTCCTCCCGTATAGCTTCAGATTTTTCACCACCTTGCTTCCTCTTTCTCTGGGCTACAGGTGCTATAGATGGATTTAGTGATAACCGATGACAGATGAAGTTAGGATCAATACCTGGCATGTCCTGAGGGGACCATGCGAATACGTGAGTGTGACTGGAGAGAAATTTAATCAGTTGATCCTCAAGTTCAGGAGTCAGACTGGTGCCGATTCTTGTTTTCTGATGCTGGGCCGGTCCTATCACTACCTCTTTCAGAGTATCCACCGGTTTCAACCTTTGCTCCTCTTTAGCCGGGTCATATAGCCGAGGGTCTAGGTCTAGAAAACTGCAGTTGGAACTAACTCCTTGCCCAGCCTTCCTTTGAACCGTCTTCACCTTCGCGCTCTCTGCGTAACACTTTCTTGCAACAACTTGGTCACCCCTTACTACACCTATCTTGCCATTAGGAAGGGGATACTTCAAACACAGATGGGGATACGATACTACTGCCATCAAAGCATTAAGTGTCGGCCTTCCCACTATTATATTGTATGATGAATCTGCATCAACTATCATGTATCTCAGAGTTACAGTTTTCGCCGACTCTCCTTCGCCAAAAGTCGTTCTCAGGTCCATGTAGCCGCGGACCTCAACCTGCTCACCAGAAAATCCCACCAAAGTTCCAGGATAGCTCTTAAGTGCCTCCACCAGTAAATTTAAGCCTTCGAAGCACGGCCAAGACATAACGTTAATTGAGCTACCTCCATCCACCAAAGACCGAGCTATTGAATAACCGCGGTGGTGGAGCGAAATTACAATTGGATCATCTGAGTGAGGCCGCACACCTTCAAAATCCTGCGCATCAAAAGAAATTGCGGGATATTCCGCATCGATTCTAAAGATAAGTGGTTTCCGCAGAGGAAACCGATAGAATAGATCTTGCATATCTTCTTCGGGATGAGGATGTGGCTCCCCCTCCAGAAAATCCTCCAGATATCGTGTTGACTCTTCCTTTTTCGGCTGTCTCATGCTCGCCGCGTTTACCTCTTTCTCCTCGCTTGGCATACGTTTGATTCTTTGGTCGCCGGCTTTGGAGGGGTGGTGCCTTCAGCCTTCCTTCTTCGCCGCCTTGACGTATTTTTTTTAAGTTGACCACGCCTGAATGAGCCGCTTTCAATTTGTTGTTTGTGGTCCAAAGAATTATCCGTGTCATGTCCCTCCGTCCGGTGGTACCTGCAATAAGACCCTGTACTCTTACCCATTACACCAACGAAAGGTGACGGTCGGCGTATCGATCCATCATGTAGTCCTTCGTCTAAAATCACTGACGGCCTTGCCTTCAGAGGTGTGAAAGCCAATTCTGCATTTGGAGGACGAGTGCGTCGCCCCTTTGATTTTGCATGTGCGCCTCTGTCGCGCCGGTCGTAGGGTGCGTGTCGGACGGGTGGGGAACGTCTCGGTGAGACCACGCGCCTCGGCGGTGCTTGCATATCCTTTTCATCCTTCCCGAGGGCAATGTCGTCTGCGTCAATGTGTTTCTCCGCTCGGACTCTAATCTCATCCATAGTCTGCGGCTTCCATAGGGAAAGGGCTTCACTAAAGGTTCCGTTGCGAATACCCTTCATAAATGCTTTCACAAAAAATCTCTCGTCAGGATCATCTACTAAGACCGTTGACTTGTTGAAACGCTCCAGGTAGGCTTTCAGAGACTCCCCCAGCTCTTGGCGTACATCGAACATATCCTCGGCTAGCATTCGCTTCTTCTTATTTGCCGGGAATTGTTGTATGAAACGGCTGGCCAAGTCTTCAAAACTCGCTATAGAGCGTTCCGGTAGCCCCTTGAACCATTTTAAGGCTACGTCAGCTAAAGTCCCGGCGAACATTTTGCAGCTAATGGCGTCGGTTCCTCCACTGATCATCATTTGCGTTTGGAACGCGTCAACATGACTAAGAGGATCTCCGGTACCATCGTATGTGGCAATGGATGGCTCCTCAAGCGCGTGGGGAAGGCGGCGCACTGGATAGCGGTGAGAAAGGTTGGCGCCGCAAAGGTGTTCTAGTGGCATCGATCACCTGGGCGAAGTGTCTCATTTTTGGTGAAAGTCGGGCTTGCTTGTTGCACTTCCCCTTGCTTCCAAAGCCTGAGCACGTATAGCTTGCTCTTCATTCTGACGGGCTTGGTCTGCGTTCTGGGCTTGCAGTGTTTGAACAGCCGCAAGTAGCTGCTCAATCCTGGGATCCCCAGTGCTAGACGAAGCACCACCATTGTTCACATTTCTCGTGGTCACCATAATGCTAGTGACGATGAATTAGTCTAGAATTTGGTAGTGGGACGTAGGAAAAGTTTTACCAGGCCCCACGGTGGGCGCCAATGTTCTCAACTGTTCCTGTGAATAGAATAATCAAGAACACGATAGACAATCTCGCGTAGATGGGAAAATTGTTCAACCCTTCATTAGCCTCTCTGGGCGAAATATATAGTGTTACAATCATTCATGGTTAATAATTGATAACCGTTACATAATTAAGAGTTCAGTTACATAATAAAGGTGACAGTTACAGGAAGACGCCTAGGCTAAGGGTGGGGACCGACTGCTATAGACTGGGCCGAGCATAAGTGGCTCTCCAAGATCTTAGTCCCTCGGCGCTTTGCCTTGGGTACCGCGGTGTTGAATTGAGGCTCGGCGCGGTCGTGAACATGTAGTATAACTATAAAGCAATGCAACTGAAAAAAATGTATTTTATTATGTACCTGACTCGTCGTTAGTCTGTGACTGACTTCTTTGGACGTCCACAGGGGCGGCGATTGGAAACTGTTTTTACGGAGCGAGTTACACTATTACTACATATTAAAACGAAAACAGGGTGTAGGGAGCCTAAATGTTAAAGTGAAGTTTGAGTTGGTATTACCTTCATTAGCCTCCAACTGAGGTTGACCATCAACTTTGATCGACTTTTTGTCACCTTCAAGAATGTCCCAACTTTTAGCATCGTTGAATATCTGTAGAATTATTAAATCATAACACCACTTATTAAAAGAATCATTTTACACAATGCTCAGTTGACGAACACGTATACTACTTCACACTACCAATTTGATATTCATTTTAACTACATGCGCTTTTACCTGTTGTGTTGGAATGTTGGATATGACTCTGAGTATGAAACTCGGTGTTTGTAGTAATCTGACTGGCACCAGAAAAATCTGCGTATATATATATATATATATATATATATATATATATATATATATATATATATATACACGTAGTGAGGACTATAATCATAAACAACCAAGAACAAAATCTATTTAAATACTGAACTTGATTGAAGTAATAGATAATGTGAACAACCTGGAACATGAGGCTTGGCTCTTTGTTGGCAGACTTGTTCACTGATCGTACCTGACCAATAGAAGTGATGTTGCCTTTATTCGCACGTTGGCGGCTCACGAGGGTAGGTAGACCGGTCTTGCGCGCACGTGGGTGGTACCGCAATGTCACCGACGCTCAAGTTTGGGTGCAATGCTCGGCGCGAGCTCACAAGGTAGAAATGCGCACACGAAACCACAAGTGAGTGTGGTATATATACTGCTGGTTGACATGGCGCACTGGCCGTTAGCATGTCTTGCGGAGCACGCCGATCGTGGGCCGTTTTGGGCCTGTCAAGGTGAGTTGGGCCGCTGACCCATATGACACTCTGTTGAGGTGTGCCTGCACTGGACTCCTGTTTTGGGCCTGTTGGCCCACACCAGAACAGTTGCCCAAGCCTAGGTCGCTTTAAGGGCCTGCACTGGGCTATGGCTTAGATCGTTGCCCCCCAGTCCAGCCCCGTGTCACCAGTCAGGAGCGCTCGGTGGATAGAAGTGACGGTCGTTGCCGCCGTTGACTGGTCGCTGAGCTCGATGGCCGGTCGCTTGGATATACTGAAGTGATGTTTGGTTATCCATCATTAATGATGAGACGTTTACGTTCTTCGAAGCATTCTGGTTAGTGGAAGGTGAAGAGTTGCGTCGTTTCACCTTCGGCCCTTCGAGTTCCAAGCCTTTACTATAAATAGGGGCGTGGACCAGATTCATTTTCACATTTCTCCCAGTGAAAGTTCCTTACAATTGACCGACTGTTCTGCTATCGGCCTACTTGCTCGTTCTTGAAGCGACTTTCTGCTCGGCATTTCCTCGTTCTCCGCTCGCTGTTCTTCGTTAACCAGGTATCTTCTGTTCTTTTATAGCTTTTCTTTTATTCTCTGCATTTCCATGCCTTGCGAAGGGGGTGTCGGGCCTGGGGTCAACCATGTCGCCCCCTTCTCTCGAGCGTGTTAGCTCGCCCTGGCTGACACTTAGCCCCCTTTGCAGGTGGACCTGGCTCGAACGAAAGAAACTTGTCGCGTATCTGGTGCTCCCGCTCAGTCGCTGGCGGTCAACATGACTCGGCTGAACCAGAATGACGAGGCCCTCGAGGCCGAAAACCGGTCCAGCACTAACTCATCTTCCAGCGAAGAGGGGTCTAGCAGTTCTATTTCTTTAAATGAGAGTACGTCTAAATCGGCTTCCGCGCAATCGGAGCGTTCATGGTCGCCTCCGCCGCCGCCTGTAAATAGTCCAACCTCGCGGCCCGAGGATGAAGAGGGTTCAGTAGACATCGAGGGGAATTCTCTTATGGAAGAAGGAGTGCAGGACGACCTGGAGACCGACCACGTGGATACGGTCGTCGACGAGCCTGCGAACGAAGACGAGGACGTCAGCGGTCCTCCGAATGTTGAAGATGATGGGGAGCCCGACCAGAATGGAGAGAGGTTGGGTCGCCCGCTGTCGACCGAGATCCATTCGACATGTCTTGGGTGTCGAAAAGATAATAGCCCTGTCTTGGACTTGCTACAAGTTCATTTTAAGAATTTGCCCGGCTGGAGAGTGAGGGGTATGAAGGAGGGCGAGCACATAGCGGCCTACTCACCAAATGTCAAATTTACAATGCACAGGATCGTCTTTGAGAAGTTCGGAATCGTCCCCCCATTCTCCAAGTTTCAGCGTGACGTGCGCAGTGATATTCAGGTCGCTCCTTCCCAACTGGATCCAAAAGCTTGAGCGTTTATGAAGACTTTTGAGGCATTGATGGGCCACCTCAACAGGCCGGTATCACTGAAGCTTTATTTCACAATCTTCGAACTGAGCTGGCTCGGCGAGCACAAGACTAACATGGTGAGGAAGGAGCAGGTGTCCTTCAAGAGCCAGAAAACTCAACATCGGTTTTTCAAGGCCTATTCCGACTCGCTGCCGGTCGGTTGGAAAAATCAATACTTCTGGGTTGTTCCCAACACTGAAGCAACCAAGTCGATCGCGGAGGTCGATGAGGCGGGTGTTGCCGGTCCTCCCTGGTTTCCCATGATGTGGAACGAAGCTCATTTTCTTCAGAAGGCCGGCGACTACACTTATGTCCCTGACGACTTGGACGCTGCCAACCGGGAGTCCCTTGCGATTCTCAAACGTTTAGTTAGTCACATCCGCCCGGACCCAAAGGGTGACATTCCTTGCCGGCCGTTTACGCTGCATCGTGGGAAAAGAGTGATACACGAGCTAGGTCTGTTTATTTCTTTGTGCACGTCTCTATTTTTTGGTCGGTCGACTAACCGTTCTATGGCATTTTTGCAGCTAAACTAAAGATGTCAACATCAGGAGCGGCTTGGGATCAGCTATTGGCTTTGAATCCTGGGGCGAAATCCACTCAAGCCCGGGTGATCGACGTCGATGGGGCGAACACCCCCCAGCGAACCCCTCGCCAGACTCTACATGAGTATTCTAATCTCTCTTGGCATTTTTAAAACCTCACTAGCTAATACTGGCTAACTGTCTAGTGAGTAATAAATGTTTAATGTCTCTTTAGACCTCTTTTGTCAAATAAATGTGGGCCAATTACAATTATAAATTCAGTTTGTATATGATGTGATACAAAATCATTCCTAAGATTTATAGATCTTTTCAAAGCATATAAACATCTACTAAAAATCCTATATCAGATCAAAGTTGCCCAATTGTCACACCACAAGGAGTTTAAAATTGCTTTGTCTAATTTACATAAAATTTCTAATCAACTCTTGCTAGAGAGGATATGCAATACAACTAGAACTTATTCAAAGGGTTCTTCTTCATATGTATATTTTATATGAACATTTTTTATAGACTATCAAAGAAAGAGAGATAGTTACATTCCGGTAAAGTTGATCTCCTTTATAGTGCATAGTAACTATTTTAAAGGAATTCATTTTGAATTTCCTTCTCTTTGAAATGCATAAAGAGTACTTTTGATATTTGTTTGACTATTTAAATACTGTGAAAACCTGTATAGTTTGAATAGAGGTTTTGAGGTTGAAATTGACGGTCCATCGTCAACGGTGATGGTTTTGCCATCGATTGTTCCCATTCGGAGATCTCTCTCTCTCTCTCTCCCTCTCTCCAAAAGATCCATGTTAAATCTTGTAGTGAAAACAAATTCTGAATTCTTGAAAGAATTGAGATTATAGATACAATTGAAAGATTCCCGTTAAATCTTGTAAATCTTCAACTACTTGAACTTCCTTATTCCTCATGTATTATGATATTCAAATGTTTGTATGCAATGTTAATGATTCATCACATAAGAAACATAAACCTATTTCCATCTTTTCATCCACCTCTAGGGTACTCAAAATTCTATTTGCATCCATGGAAAAGCAAGCACCAGGTCGATGCTTTGATACCAATGTAGCCGTTTAGATTACTAGGGATGTAAATACGATAATAATTTGAGCTTACTTCTGGAATATCGATGGAGGAATTACATTCGGAGAAGCTGAAACATAGAAAACATTATAGATTTTTAGAGAGAAGAAATATTTTGTGCAACCCTCATGGGGCTAAACGGGTAAATTGACATAAACTAAACTAGAATCTTGGACTATACACATTCGAATCTTGGAGTCCGAGTCAGGTGTTCAAGAATATAACTCACAATACATAAGCAATTGTCCTGAACTAACCATGTACTATGCTTTATGCTGTTGTTATTTTTAATGACACAGCTCCTTCCTTTCTTTTCCACAAAATTTCTAAAATTAAAACCTATATCAGATGAGTTTATCTTCTGTGGTTGGAATTTTGCACTCAAATGGGTTTGATAATTGTAAGACATGTGATTTGATGCTCAAAACAGAACTTGTACACTTTTTTAATGATGCTGGGATTAAGTTCAAACAATATCTTCTCCACTACCATAAAAAGGAAGTACCAGGTAAGGTTGTCCAAGAATCATTCAACCACCTGGATAAAGAATCTTCAACAACAATTAAACCAGCAGCATTTTCAAATATTTCCCCAATGATCAAAACAAAATAATAAATTGACACTCTCATGTCTCAGAGCCTAAGTGTAATTCTAAAAGAGTACACCTCCAACTTACAACCATATTAATTGCTTGGGTTTGTGTCAAAAATAATCACTTACTACGTAACGTAACGTCCAAAATACGGGACATCGTGTGGTACTCATAAGTAACATTAAATCAGCATAATTAATAAAAGATCTAAATTGTGAGTCAAATTTACATATTCAACATCATAAATAAAAACAACTTGTTAACGAGTGCAAATCCTAACAAGTACTTGTCACATTTTCTCCATGATAATGTGTCTCACCAAAATATACTAAGAGACATATTAAAAATTTAAATACTTTGTTTCTTTACAAAAGAGAATCCAAAAAAACAACGATGAACTATTAAACTATGTCTTTCACCTTCAAATTCAGTTCATTCATCTGCTACCAAAAAACCTAAAGAGGATCTAATCAAATTTAAGGCCTTTCGTCCACCGTCGATCATCATCATTAAGGCCGTACCTTTTCATGTTTAGGAAGTGTCAGCTGGGCATAACAATGAATCCAAAAAGGCAGAAATAACGCATACAAAAGCAGTAGAGGAAGGCATGAACATATTACCTGCATTCTAAGTTTACCAAAATACATTATTAATTATGCGGATGTATTCCCAATATTTTAGTAGCATGTGATCTTCTGGTATCACTTCATCCCATTTTCCCGTACAGAATATAGCGTATGCGTCCGCAGCATACCTGATTAGGAGAGAATCAATATCAATATAAAGAAAACCGAAATAGATAATGTTACCTAAATAATAAATAAAAAGGGATTAGATTTGACCCCTTTAAAGTGAGGAATGTATAATAAAGAGTTGAAATTGTAATATCTATAATGCACATGTATAAATAATTAAGAAGTTATTCAACTCTCAAACTTTGATTTTCAAATCACAAATATTCTTAATTTCACCTACAAAGTGAATCTCTGGCTTTAGAGGATCCAAATCTATAAATAGAGAATAACACAAACAAAATTGCACACATAAAACAGCACAACACGACATACTTGCCAACACCAGGCAGTTCAGTTGCATGCGTCCAACTCTCAGCCAAGTATTCCCGAGAGAAACGCTGTAACATTGCCGATCTTTTCCTATAGAGACCCAAAGGCCTTATTATCCGGCGTATTTCCTCTGTTGGCACTTGTGTACAGGATTCTGCATCTGGACATAACTTAAAGAAGTCCAGCAAAACTTTTTTTGTCTGCATTTTGCAAAATGAACTTTCTCAAAATAGGTCATACAACCATGCAAAGCAGAAAAGATATTTTAACATGAACAGACAAGACGTTTTAACAAAAGTAAAAAATTAAACACATGCCGCCAGTTAGTACCACTGTTTCTAATACCACAATCTCCATCCACCTTAGAGAACAAGGTGGAATCCAGCAGAATTTTACAGAAAATCCTAAACAAAGAAACACTAAGCACAACAAAAAACACATAGAAAAACAGAATAAAACAAAGTGTGCTGCAATGCAAGGAAGAATACTAGAGAGGGTGTATGTAAGGAAGTGTTAGGCATAAATGTCCAACTGAATTGTAAGATGAGAATAAAAGACAAATCGTAATCTCATATTGTCCAAATCTGCAGCACCTCGGCCTCAAGTAGATGGTTGAGACTTAAGACACTACAAAAGGAGGAGCAAGTCATTACATAGTCATTGCTACGATTGGACAATAAGCATTATCTGAACATTGGACTAATTTGAAAGGAAAATATTGGTGTAAATGAAGTCATCAACCGGGGATTCTAATAGAAGCAACAAATCTATATTAATATTTAGCAGCAGCAGCAGCAGCAGCAGCAGCTTTTGTAAAGAAAATGAAGAGATTAATGAGAGTAGTAAAGTAATGTGTAAAAAAGTATGAGAATGAAAAGATAGAATAGAATACAACCTGTGAACCAGTAGTGCGGTTCAACAACAAACATATAACTAGCACCCGCCAGGGATCATGAGCATGATCCTCCTGAATTAGATGCCAGGGAGAAGTTGGAGGCTTATAATTATTATCAGGAGTTTTTCTTAGGTAGGCATCTAGATACATCTCATCCTTTGAAAGAGGTTTCACTTTCACTCTAACATTCTTGCGACGAGTATTGGATTTCATTTTCATTTTCATTTTCGAGTCTTGAACTTTAAGTTTGTTTTTAAAGCAGCAGCAGCAGCATTTGGGAGGATGAGAAGAAGCATCAATTTCAGTAGGTTTCTTGTGCAAGTATTTTGAGACTTCTTCTTCTTCTTCTCCTTCATGTGTTTGGCTTGATCCTCCTCCAATACAGAAGAAGATATGTGAAGTCTACACAATAACAATATCTTAATGCTGCTAATTCCATGCTTAATTCCATAATCCATGGAATTTTTACACTTTTACTCCCACAAATCTTAAGATTGGGAAAAAGTGGAAGTAAAAGTGTACAATCCATAAAATAAAATGCAATTAAATCGGCAAATTGAAAAAAGTAAAGAGGAAAATGAGGAACCTTGTTGTTGGTATATTTGGAGAGATTTGTAGAAGGTTGTTGTTGGAGATTGGAATTTCCCTTATACGCCAATCGAGTGAAGATATCATCAGTGTACTTGGTATAGTTATTTTGAAAGTAAGGAGAGAGACGCACTGGTTTGTTCTCCATTCTTTAGTTAGGGTTTGCCAAAAAATCAAATCAAATCAAATGAAAATTAGTGACAGATAAGATAAAAGAAAGAAGAAGAAGAGATAAAAGACGCTTACCACAACGAAGAAGAAGAAGAAGAAGAGATCAACACGCTCTCACAGCACCGCACCAACCACACTCCCGGTTCGTTCGTTTCCAAATAATACAATACAATTTAGGCTTAAATACGTTTTTGCCCCCCGCAAATAGGAGGTGTTTTGGTTTTACCGCCTGCAAAATTTTTTTTGTAAAAAACCCCTTGCAAAATACCAAAATTTTGGCATTACTCCTTCTGTTACTCAGGCGTTAAAAAAAAACATACGTGTCACACAATAATCTGATTTGGCATTTATATGTCATTTTCTTTTATTTTAATTGCCCAATGGGCCGGCCACGTCATCAATTAATAATTGGGTTTTATAAAAAACCCTAAATCCCCTTCTTCTTCCTTCTTCTTCTTCCTTTGTTTCTTCTCTTCTTCTTTTTCATTCTCAGTTTTCTCCATGAATGCCCACACTGAAGGTTTCAGTTCTTCATCAAATGCATCCATTCGCAGAAGACGATTACCGGTGTGTCCTTGTGGAAGTACGATGAAGTTTTACATTTCTGGATCTACAGAAAACCTGGGCGCTCTTATTGGAAATGCATCCACTGGGTATGGTGTTAAGTTATTGTGTTATACATTATTATTCTTCTCACTTCAAAATCGTAACTGTTTTTGTTCCATTTCAGATGTTAGAAAGCAGTTGCAAATTATTTGTGTGGGATGACCAAGTTAGTGACAAACATTTCCAATTTAGAGATGGTCCTTCATTGGAAACAAGTTGTGCAGTGTCTTCACAAAACCAGATCTGCAAAGGTTGTCATTATGCAGAGAAAGTAATTGAAGCAGGGACCAAAGAGAAAGAAAAACTGAAATCAAAATTGGCCAATGAGAGGGAAAGGGTTAGGGGTTTAACATCTAGGTCTCAAGGGCTTCAATTTCTGTTGATTGTTTCATGGGTTGTGTTTGTTGTGTATGTTGCTTTCAATAAGGGGAATTAATGTCATGTAATTCTAGTTTATGGTTTATATGATTAGTGTTTGTAACATATGAATGAAGTTATTAATGAATTTGTGGTTTAATGCTACTGTTGTTGTTCTGTAATTTGGAGTGGTTCGTTCTTTATTCTGGGTTACTGCTAAAGTTGAAGCACAAATTGAACAAACAATGATGCAGAAAGTAAAAGTTAAAATATTGATTTTGCCCCCTGCAAATATGTTGTATTTTAGTTTAACCCCCTGCAAATATGTTGTAATTTGGTTTTACCCCCTGCAAAATGTTTTATTAACGAAAAAATCCTTGCAAATTCTTATTTTTTTGACTTTACTCTTGTTCTGTGTAGAAGCTGAACTGCAATTTGAAGACACATTTTAACCAAAATACTAATATATGCCATTTGACATAATTGAAGGCCAATACAAGATACACAAATAATTTAACAAGCATAATTTAAGGCCAATACAAGATACACAATTCGATTCCAAAATACTAAGATACTGTCATATAGGCAGTCATAGGCCAATACGATTCCAAAATACTAAGATACTGTCATATAGGTCATTACAAGATAAAGTCATCCAAAATAGAAATAACTGTCATTACATTTCCAAAATAGAAATACTAAAACTCCTAATCTTGAAACAACTTGTACTTGGCAGCAATGTACTTAACATTCTTCTCTATCCTTGAAACACCTTGTAGAGTCTTGTTGAGTTTGTCTATGACCACTGAAGATGTTGTTGTTGTTGTTGTTGCTGAGTCTTGGGTTAAGTCACCTCCATAATCATCTACCCCATCTGCAGCAGCAACATGTGAAGTTTGCACAGTGGCAGCATGTGAAGTTTTGCAGGGCGGCATGTGCAAAGCGCATGTGCGAGTTGTTTTTATGAGTCCCTTTTTGATATCCTTTTTGATTGGCAATTTGGGTCTAAGTGGTTGTTTAGGCGAAGCTCTTGCCTATTGACAAACATGAATAATATAAGTATTGATTAGGGATTAATTTAGTAAATATTAATAGCAATAGGAAAGAGTAATATACCTTTGCAGAAATTGGTATTTGTGGTCCAGAAATTGGGACTTGTGGAGCTGGGTTTGGGACTTGTGGAGCAGAAATTGGGACTTGTTCACCAACAACAGTATTTTGTACACCAACAGCAGCATTTTCTTCCCCAACAACAACATTTTCTTCAACTACAACTGCATTTTCTTCACTAACAGTTCTTTGTTTGTTTGGCTTCCTCTAAAAATATGAAAAACATAAATGAATCAATAAATGAATCAAAGGATAATTTAACATGCATAGAAATTAATGAAAACAAAAATTAGAGTGAAGTTATACCTTTCTTTGCTGAGCTTCTGCACTTACTTCGGTGCTCTTGCATCCCCTTGAATTATGTCCCAATTTGTTGCATTTGGTACACCTATATCTAGTATTTTGTCTCTTCAATTTGGTTGCATTAGGTTCTTCATCAATTTCCATTCTCCTAAGCTTCTTGGGCCTCCCAGGACCTCTCTTATAATGTGGAGGTAACATTTCCTCCTCAGACATTGTAGGCCACATGTTTTGGCCATTTATAGGACTTATACCATGATGATAGCACTCCAAATATTTTTCTCTGCTGTAACACTCATCAACATAGTCTATAGGGTTGTAACCCTTATAAGACATCCCAGCTATTGCATGCCTACATGGTATCCCTATTAGCTGCCATTAGTTACAACTACAAGTTCTTTTAAATAGGTCCACTACAAACCTATTCACAAATGCAGTGTGTTCTACTTCAAACTGTTCTTCAGTAGACCATGTTGGCAACCAATTCCCACTATGTTCTATCTCTTTATCTAATCTCTTCATAGGTTTAGGCATTATAGGAAACTGCCATCTACCAACTTTCCTCCTTAAATCAGTTATCCTACCCATTAGATAAGTTCTAATCCATTCACACATAGTAAGAATTTATCTCTAGCAACCAGAATTGTACTATTAAAAGCTTCAGCTAAATTATTCATCAAAACATCACACTTGGGATAAAAGCTAAAAGCATGCTTACACCATAACTTGGTAGGAACCCCCATGAGCCACTCCCAAGCTTTAACATCCAGCTTCTTAATCTATTTCATATGTTCCTCCCATCCTTGATAGTAGGTAGCCTTTGCAGCTGCCATGATTAGGTCTCTCATTGCAGTACCTCCTCCAAATTTCTTTTTGAAATTTGCATATAGATGCATCAAGCAAAACCTGTGTTCCACTGACTCAAACATCTCTTCAAACACAGCAACCAAACCCTATACAATGAATTTAAAAAATAAGAAGAAAAAAAGAAGAAAAAAAGTCAATGGCAGTAAGTGTAAAAGAACCATACCTTTTGCTGATCTGATATGAAAACCCATCTACTTTCTTGACCAATATCCTCCAAAAGCAATGATAAGAACCATCTCCATGAATCTTTTGTTTCAGTTTCAACAACTCCAAATGCCAATGGATAATATTGGTCATTTGGATCACCAACTCTCATAATTATCTTCCATTTCATAGTCACCATCTTCATCACTTGATGCTTGTAAAGTTATACCTGCTGCAGCTCTTTTTGCAGGAGAAATAAGCTTACGAGTAGACCAAACCTTGATTCTTCCTTTAGAAGGTGCAGGTACTGGTTGAGGAGGTACAGGTACCTCTGGTTGAGGAGGTATAGGTACCTCAGCTTCAGCAGGAACTTGTTGGCAGGTGCAGGTACCTCAGGTTGAAATCCATCCTCAATTCCAAGTGCCCTTTCTTCTTCACTGTCATCAAAATGAACCCCTTTAGCCCCATCTTCACATTGATTCGCACTGGACTAAGCTCCTTCACCATCCTCTTCTAAGCCCCTTGCCCACTGCTCTTCTCCTTCAATCTTCTCCCCAATAAGTGATTCCACATAGATGTGTATGTCACAGTTGTGCTTGATTGCAAAATCAGCACATTGGAGTGCATCTCTGTCTACCTTAAGTGACCTGTATCCACCTAAGTAGTGTGGTGAATCAGACATCCACCATAGGAGAAACTCTTCTTTGTAGCCTAAGTCTCTAACAATGTCAACAGCTTCAAAGAAGCTCCATTTGTCAACATCCTTGATGTTGGCAACAACAACATCCCCACCATTATAGCCACTGTTTTCCCCAACTTCAAACCTACCTCCATGGTTAATTATGATGTTGAAACTCATACCTGCAAAAACAAAAGGTCCCTCAAATATCAAAAATTTTGAAAAAGGCCCATCAAATATTAAAGAATTTGGAAAAGCCCCCTCAACAAAGTTCAGTCAACAAAGTTAAGTACAAAAATAACAGTTTTTAGTCAAAAAGGGTAACATTACCAAGGCAAAATTCAGCCTTCTGTATATTAAATACACAACAACTGTTATGGAGCATTAAAGGAGGTCCCAAATGAGTCAAATTAAGCACATTGTGGTCCCTAATAGTCCAATAACAGATAAACTACAATAAACAACACAAACAAAGCACAAACCACATGTGTGGTCCCAATACAGTGACAATCAGAACTTTCATTTTCCAAACAACAACTGAAACAATTCAAATAACCCAAACAATTCAAAAAAACCCATTACAACATGCATTTCGCAAACCCTAACCTCAACTCAAAAACCCTAACCAGAAACACCTAAAACACATCAACGAACGAAATCAAATAGAGAAACACTTACTGGAACAGAAATTCCGGCGATTCTTCGTCTTCGTTGATGATTTCTCTCGCGTTTTTCTTCTTCTTCCTTCGTTTCGTTTCTCACTCTCTGTGTTTCTCTCTGTTTATTCTCTCTGCGTTTCTCTCTGCAATGCTCTCTGTTCCTTCATTCTCTCACTCTCTTACTTTCTATTTCTTTTAATTTCTGTAATTCTATTTCTGTGTTTTTTTAATTTCTGATTTATATATCTAGTCATCCATTAAAATAAAAGAAAATGAAACATAAATGTCAAATCAGATTATTGTGTGACACGTATGTTTTTTTTAACGCCTGAGTAACGCCAAAATTTAGGATTTTGCAAGGGGCTTTTTACAAAAAAAAATTTTGCAGGGGGTAAAACCAAAACACCCCCTATTTGCAGGGGAAAAAACGTATTTAAGCCTACAATTTATTTATTTATTTATTTATAATACAATAAATAATGAATGCAGAGTGATGAAGGATATTCTTCTAGCCAAATGAGCACGCTTCTCGTCAATCAATCAACCTCCAAAAATCAGAGATCTTCTTCAGCAAAAATACTCCAAATGATGATATCCGAGAGTATCTATCTAATTTACCGGGCGTCTCTGAGAGCCTAGGGACGGGCAAGTACCTTGGTTTTCCATCCATGGTGGGAAGGAAGAAAAAAGCCATTTTCAACTATCTTAGAGACCGGATTTGGGCCAAAATACAAGGGTGGTCCGGTAAGCATCTGTCAAAAGCCAGGCAGGAAGTGATAGTTAAGTCGGTGGCTCAGGCTATTCCTTCCTATTGTATGAGCACATTCCTCATTCCCACTTCTTTGGGAGAGGAGATGGAGCGTATGATCAACTCCTTTTGGTAAGGCTCGAATAGATCCCAAGGTCGCGGTATCAATTGGTTAAATTGGGACAAGCTGTCTATGAGGAAAGAATATGGTGGTATGGGATTCCGGCACTTTCATATCTTTAATTTGGCTATGCTAGGGAAGCAAGGTTGGAAGATTCTCACCAACCCCGATGTTATTATATCACGTGTCTTCAAAGCTAAATACTTCCCAAGAGTGGACTTTTTGGGGGTTGTCATAGGCCACAACCCAAGTTATGTTTGGCGTAGCATCTGCGCTTCACGGGCAGTTGTCAAAGGAGGTTTGAGATGGATGGTCGGAGATCCTTGGCTCCGTGATCTAAATAATCCATACATTTCTTCTTCAAAGTCCAATAATTCAACCTTGGTGTATGTCTCTGACTTACTGCATAATGAAAATAGATATTGGAACCATGATATTATCCTTGCTACATTCAATCAAAGGGATGCCACTGCTATTCTCAATATGCCACACAGAGTTGTTGTTACTGCGGATAAAATGATGTGGGATTTAACTAGAGATGGAGCCTATTCCGTAAAATCTGGTTACTATTATGCAATGGAACATCTTGTTGACACTTCGCATTTATGGGTGGCTGGAAATTGGGCGAAATTGTGGGCGCTGCAAGTGCCAAATAAAATCAAAATTCTATTGTGGCATTTTGCCAGAGGCTGTCTACCGGTTCGTATGCGATTGCGACGCAAAGGAGTACCATGTACTAGCTTTTGTCCGTGGTGTTCCAATGAATTTGAGAACGAATGGCATCTATTTTTCTCTTGTCCTCAGGCGCATATGGTTTGGGAGGCTGCTGGTTTATGGAACTTAATTTATCCAAGCTATTCGAAGCCGAAGGTGCCACGGAACTTTTTTTCATCTGCTGGATTTTCTGGACAGCAGCACTTTGGCGCGGTTTGCAGCTGTCTGTTGGTCCATTTGGCGTAGATGGAACGAACTTGTCTGGAACTCGAGCGAGATACCTGCTGCCATTGCGTTCCAGGAAGCCAATCGCTACATCAAAGACTGGCAGCAGCACAGGCAGCAACGCTGTGACAGCAATCAGCAGCAGATCCGATCTGCAGTGGCTACATAGTGGCAGAAACCAGTCACGGGCAGATTTAAATGCAACGTGGATGGTGCATGGTACGGTCAGCAGCAACAGTGTGGGCTGGGTATGTGTCTCAGAGACCATTTGGGGAGATTTTTGAGGGCGCAAACAATTTGTTTTGACGGTTACCTCAAGCCTCTAGAAATTGAAGCAGCAGGATTACTAGAAGCACTTCGATGGCGGGTTCAACTGGGATTCCATGATGTTGATATTGAGCTTGATTGCAAGCATGTGGTTGACACTTTCAACGGTGGAAGGAATTTGGCTAACGAACATGGTGCTATTCTAAATAGTTTGCAAATTAGTCTTTTCTCAATTAAACAACTGTTCCATCAGTTATGTTAGGCGACAAGCCAATTGTGTAGCTCATAGTTTGGCTAGGGCAGCTCAATATTATGCTAGTCACCATATTCATGATTATGTACCGCATTGTATTAACTCTATTATAATGAATGAAATGGCCTAAGTTGGTTTCCCTCAAAAAAATAATAATACAATTTCATTCAATTACATTATTATTAAAAATTAAAATAAACTCGACTTTTTTTTAGTGGGATAAAAATGTGTCCACGAAAAGGGCGCGAATTGGAACTAGAGGAGGGAGGGAATAAATAATCACGCCATAGATTTATTTATTATTATGGCAATTGCTATTTCCATTTCTCGTTTGCCGACTTTTTTTTTGAAGCAAACAAACTCATGTCATTTCATTCAAAATAGTGTTGGAAATACAAATAGGAATAATAGAGTGAATATGGTGACTAGCAAATGATTGAGCCGCCTTAGCTAGAGAGTGAGCAACACAATTGGCTTGTCACCTAACAAAACTGACAATACAGTTAGATAAATGATGGAAAATATGCTGACACGACGACACGATAGTACCAAACTCCGTTGAGCACCGAAGTTGTCCTTTGAAAGCATCTACGACCTGCTTGCAATCAAGTTCAACGTCAACACCATCGTATGGGAGTTGTTGGATCCACCGCAATGTCTCAAGTAAGCCCAGAGCCTCTATCTCTTTGGGGGGAAGTGCACCTGTGAACCATAATGTTTTCGCCTGTAAAAACGAGCCAAAATGATCACGTATACACATACCAATACCGCATCTTTTTTCAGTTGGGAACCATGCAGCGTCTACATTGATTTTCACGCGGCCTGTTGCTAGTTTGTGCCACGCCTGAGTGTGCTGCGTATCAGCTCACTGGTGTTCAAATCTCGCGCCCTCAGCCACTCAAAAATCACTGTACGAGCTTCCACAAGTGCAAGATTAATTGGTAAATCGTTGCAATCACTTCCCACAAACCTGCAGCACGCAACACCATCTGGACTTTAGAACAACCAAAAAACACGTGCCATTCGTTCTCATGAGCTTCGTCACAAAGAGGACAAATAGCAGCACACCGAACTCCCTAGCGCTGTAACCGTAGACGCACGGGTAAGACACCACGAGCACATCTCCACAATAATATTTTGATTTTATTTGGTATTTGTAGCTGCCATATATCATTCCAGTTGCCTTCGACACGGAGGTGAGATGTATCAACAATTTGATCCATAGCTAAATGATAAGCCGAACGAACCGTGTAACATCCTTCCTTGCTATAATTCCAAATAAGCGCATCGGATTCAACAACTGCATAACGAGGCATGCTGGTGATAGCTTCGGTTTCAGCAGCAGAAAACAATGAGGTAATTAGCTCAAGGTTCCAAGTTGTCCCATTGTTTGCCATCAAGTCAGAGACATTGAAGAGTAATATTTGGAGGCTTTGGAGATGTAATAGAAGTCGTGGCAGCATTACAGAGCCAAGGGTCTTCCAAAATGCGGATATTTGAGCCATCACCCACCCTCCATCTCATACCTTCTTTGACTAGAACCTGTGAAGCGCAGATGCTACGCCAAACAAAACTTGGGCTATGGCCGACAGAGGCCCCCAAAAAGTCCCCTCTTGGGAAATATTTAGCTTTGAAGATTCTTGAAACTATAGCCCCAACATTTATTTTTAATTTAGGGTATGTTTGGATAGTCTAAAAATAAAAGGAGCGGAACGAAGCAATTTTTGCACACCGTAATACGGTAATATGCAATTTTTGCATACTAGTCTCAAAGTAATATTGTAATATAGTTAGTAGTTATCAACTCTTAAGTTATAGATAATATCTATTAGATAAGGTCATTTTGGACATTTCACAACCAGTCAAAGTGAATGAAAGTGTCAACAAAGACACACAACAAAGTCAACAATGCAACAAGTCACCTCACTCTACTAAAGATACCATACCCGTATAAAAAGCCCCAAAAAAATATAGTTAGGGATTGCAACTGAATTTGTTAGATCAGTTGCAAATCTTGTTATTCTGTTAGATCTATTCTTTGTTGTATATATACTGTAATGAACTCTGAAATCATTCAATGAAGAAATTCAATTTGATTCCACTCTCAAATTTTCACTCTAACATGGTATCAATCGCCGTCGATCTATAGATCACGCTTCCTTCTTCATTCATCCTTGTTCGTTGCACTTCGGTTCGTCAATGGCGGCAGAACAAACGCCCAAACAACTGGTCACAACCAACAATGTCTTCACGCACGGTGGTACTCTCGCCAACAACAACCATGGCTTCGCCGCTGCTCCGAAATTATCAATCAAACTCGATGATAAAAACTTCCTTATGTGGAATCAACAGGTTGAGGGAATAATTACCTCCTATAAACTTCATTGTTTTCTGGTAAATCCAGAAATTCCGGCCAAGTTCACCTCTGATGCCGATCGCACTGCTGACAGAGTCTCAGATGCATATGAACAATGGCTCGTACAAGATCAATTACTCTTCACGTGTGGCTCCTGTCAACTCTCTCTGAAGGTGTTCTTCCCGGGTTTTGACTTGCAAGCAATCTCACGAGCTATGGGATAGAATCCACAAGCACTACTATGCACACCTTAAAGCTTGCGTGCGTCAACTCAGATCTGAATTCAAGAACACGAAAAAGGCCAATCGGACGATCACTGAGTATATTCTTCGGATCCATGCTCTTGCGGACTCACTCGTCTCGATCGGTGAGAATATCTCAGATCAAGACAAGATCGATGTTCTTCTCGATGGTCTACCTGAAGATTACAAGCTTTCATTATGATGATCTACGGCAAGTCTGATTCTCCTACTCTTTCTGACATTGAAGCCCTACTACTAGTTCAAGAGGCTCAATTAGACAAGCACCGTCAAGAAATGGTGGCCACACCGGTTAGTGCTAATCTTGCACACACCACACGCAATTTTCAAGCCAACTCGCAAGGACATGGACGCAACACTCGTGGCCGTAGTCGTGGCCGAGGCCGTGTCACTCTTACTCAACCCTCGACTGGAACCGGCAATAGACCAACTTGCCAAATTTGCTCCAAATATGGTCATGTTGCTGCTGATTGTTGGTATAGGTTTGACGAGGCGTTTGAAGCACCAAGGACTCAAGAACAATCCTCTGCGAAGGCTAGTACATCAACTGGAGTCAAAGATTCCAAAGAAAAGGAAGGAACTCAGCAAAAGGTGAATTATGCTGCCACTGGTGACAACTCAGTCTCTCTCAACGATGAAGAGGACTGGTATGGCGACACAGATGTGTTACATCACGTTTCACCTCACAATGAACATTTAGATTGTAGCATACCTTATACTGGTTCAACTAAAGTAGCCTTAAGCAATGGTTATGGCATCCCTATTAAATCCATAGGATCATCAAAATTTGCATCACATTTCAACAAGCATGTCATCTTGCATCTGCAGAAAATCTTACATGTGCCTAAAATTAAAAAGAATCTACTATCTGTTTCTAGGTTTGCCAAAGATAATGATGTATTTTTTGAATTTCACTCCACTTATTGCCTTGTTAAATCTCAGGTCACTAAACAAGTCCTACTCAAAGGTGTCAAAGGACATGATGGCCTATATGTCTTTAAAATTCGCTCTTCTAGAGCTGCCATCAAGTTTCATACTAAACATTTGCATCAGGCATCTAAGTCTCATCAATCTGTTGTTCCCTCAATAAACAATGTAGTTTCTGTTTCACAAAATTCTGGCAATATAGCATCTAGTTCTGTTTCAAGTGATTCTAGTAGTGTAGTTCATAATTCTGTCTTTGATTTGTGGCATTCTAGGCTTGGCCACACTAATGTAGACAATGTCAAAGCTGTACTCAAACTTTGTAACATCTCGGCATCTAATAAAAATGCTTCTTCTGTTTGTAAAGCTTGTTGTTTAGGCAAAGCACACAGAATCATGCACCTACTTCCACCACCACTTATACTAAACCTTTTGAAGTCATTCACACAGACTTATGGGGGCCCTCACCTTCCCCTTCTAAGTCTGGATTCAACTACTACATTACATTTGTGGACACATTCACCAAATACACTTGGATATACTTTCTGAAGCACAAATCTGATGCTATAACTGCTTTTACTCAATTCTTTGCCAAAATTAAGACTCAAATTAACACAGTTAACAAATCTGTTCAGTCTGATTCTGGGAGAGAATTTCGTCCCTTTACACAACACTTGGCAAACCTAGGTATCATACATAGATTCACATGTCCATACACATCACATCAAAATGGCACAATTGAACGCAAGCATAGGCAAATTGTTGAAATGGGATTAGCCCTCTTAGCTCATGCATCCATTCCTACTGATTATTGGGATCATGCATTCACTACAGTTGTAATTTTGATTAATCTACTGCCCACTACTGCACATTCCACTCACATATCACCTCATCAAGCACTTTATGGTAAATTACCTGATTATACTAAGTTGAAATTGTTTGGATGTTCTGTGCACCCTCTTCTCTGCCCCTACAATAAACACAAACTTCAAATGAGGAGTGAGGAATGTGTCAACTTAGGGATTTAACCTCATCACAAGGGCTACAAGTGTCTTAGAGCTGATGGTAGGATCTACATCACCAAAGACCTCATATTTGATGAAACCAAACTGCCATATGCCACTCTATTTCCTACATCAACAGCTACTACTACACCAACCTCTACCTCATCCTCCCTTCACCTTCCTATACCTACATTACCCACCTCCACACAAACAGAACAACCCCAACCAGGCAATACTGCTCCTACTATTACTCAAACTAACCAAACACCAGCAGCTGAACAAATTAACACTCCTATATAACTCAAACCACCACACCTCCCATACAAATTCCAGAAACACAAAATGCTACTGTACCTACACCCTTGACTGAGAATACAGCTCAAACTACTACCACATCTATTCCTTCTCTATCCACCCACCCTATGAGGACAAGAACCAAGACAGGGAAACTTAAACCCAAAGTTCTATTAACCGTGGCTGAGCCAACAACTGCCAAATAGGCTCTTCTTAATCCTCAATGGAAAGAAGCCATGCAACTAGAGTATAATGCCCTCACCAATAACAATACATGGACTCTCACTACCCTCCCACCTCATTGGAAAGCCATTGGTTGTAGGTGGATATTTAGGGTCAAGGAAAACCAGGATGGCTCTATCAACAAATATAAAGCTAGGTTGGTTGCCAAAGGCTTCCATCAAATAGAAGGCCAGGATTTTGGTGAGACTTTCTCACCGGTAGTGAAACCAGCCACAATAAGAATCATCTTCACCCTAGCTTTGACTCACAAATGGACAATGCAACACAGATGTGAATAATGCATTTATTAATGGATACCTTCAAGAAGACATCTACATGAAGCAACCTCCTGGATTCGAATCACAGAATAAAACACAGGTCTGTAAATTAAACAGGGCACTTTATGGACTCAAACAGGCGCCAAGGGCCTCGTATGACAAACTGCACAAAGAGTTACTGAAATTTGGCTTCCAATCCAGCAAATGTGATCCCTCCTTGTTTGTGTATTCTCACAAAGGTGTCACTCTCTATGCCTTGGTTTATGTAGATGATATAATACTGTTTGGCTCTTCCTCTAGATTCATCACTGATCTGATCTCCAAGCTCAACAGCATCTTTGCTCTCAAGGAATTAGGGCCACTAGACTACTTCCTGGGCATACAGGTCAAAAGAATGCCTAATGGAGCTATACTACTCTGTCAATCTAAATACATACAAGATCTCATGCACTGTGCCAATAAGCAACACTGCAATGGCATTTCAACTCCAATGCTACCTAATCAGAAACTTAGCAGACATGGAGCTGATGTATTCAAAGATGCCCACCACTACAGATCAGTTGTAGGAGCACTCCAATATGTGACACTAACAAGACTAGATATTTCTTTTAGTGTCAACAAACTCTACCAGTTTCTGTCATGTCCACTGGAATCCCATTGGCAAGCAGAAAAAAGAGTTATTCGATACTTAAGTGGCACCATTAATCATGGTTTACTCTTACAACCAGCTTCTGCAGATAACAAATTTTCACTGAGGGTGTACTCTGACAGTGACGAAGCCAGTGATCCAGATGATAGGAGATCAACCTCTGGCATTTGTGTATTTTTTGGGCCAAATCTAGTTGCCTGGAATGCTAAAAAGCGGTCTCTTGTGGCAAGATGAAGTGCAGAGGCAGAATATCGAAGTATGGCTCAAGCAACTTCAGAACTAATGTGGATTCAGTCCCTCCTACGTGAACTGCAGGTGCCCTTCCTCACTCCAACTCTACTGTGTGATAATTTATCAGCAGTTCTTTTGGCACACAATCCAATTTTGCACTCAAGAACTAAGCATATAGAGTTGGATATCCATTTTGTAAGAGAAAATATAGAAGCAAAAAGCCTTACTGTCAAACATGTGCCTGCCAGTCAACAAATTGCAGATGTTCTTACTAAGTCGTTGAACAAATCTGCATTTCTTCAACTCAAAGACAAGATCAGAATTGTTCCCACAACTAAACTTGCAGGGGGAATATTAGATAAGGTCATTTTTGACATTTCACAACCAGTCAAAGTCAATGAAAGTGTCAACAAAGACACACAACAAAGTCAACAATGCAACAAGTCACCTCACTCTACTAAAGATAACATACCCGTGTAAAAAGCCCCAAAAAAATATAGTTAGGGATTGCAACTGAATTTGTTAGATCAGTTGCAAATCTTGTTATTCTATTAGATCTATTCTTTGTTGTATGTATACTGTAATGAACTCTGAAATCATTCAATGAAGAAATTCAATTTGATTCCACTCTCAAATTTTCACTCTAACAATATCTGCAAATTAATCATTTTTTTACACAAACAAATTCATATCATATCATATGTAAACTGGTCTCAATACATTTTGTAATCAAATCAAAAACGTGGAAATTAGCATACAATCTTGATGCTCGAGTTAGACTATGAGCGCCAAGAATAAGGTACTAGACTCAGTATTTGACAAATGATATTTCTTCAAGCCATGTACAACTAGTAAACAGTCCAACTCTATGAAAACAAAAGTCTGACCCAATTCCTCCAACCAAAGCACGGTTTGCCAAAACCCCATTGCCTCTGTCTCTTGTAGTGTTGGGACACCTGTGAACCACATAGTTTTTCCTCTCAAGAATTCCCTAGTGGAAGACTGAATACATGCACCAAAGTCATGTTTATTTTCACTATTAGTAAGTGATGCATCAACATTACATTTAAAAGTACATGCCATCGGTTTCTGCCAGCAAATGACTTTATGTGTTATCCGTATACATACCTCAGTTTTTTTGACGAACCCAAGCCCATTCATGAAACACGCCCAGCGCCTGATTTGCTTCCTGCATAGCTGATGCGGCCAGTGACTACAAAAGGCCAAAGAATGTTATTCAACAACTGCGGTAGCCATGGCTGCTCAAATGTTATTCAACAAGCCACACTCCTCCCAAACCCCAACTGCTCAATTACATGCAAATAAAGTGTGTCATTCTGTCTCTGCATCGTCATCACACATGGGGCAGGTTTCCCCGCTCTCCACATGCCTTCGAGTAAGATTAATCATGTATCATTCAAATTATAATATTTAAATAATATATATTTATTAGAAAACTAAATTGAAAATGTATTTTGAATAAAAAATCAACTATATAGTAGTACAACATATTCTAAGAATAATTTTGAATAGTAAAATTAATTTATATACTTTTAGCCAAATATATTTTTAGCATTTTGTTAATAAAATCAAATATTTATAACTTTTTATTTTGGCGTAATTGCAGTTTTAATACCCCATAATAACAACCACTATTTTGGTCTCTCAAAATTTTTTCCACGATTTTTTAAGTAATATATTTATCAAAAAACTAACTAAAAATGTATTTTAAATAAAAAATCAAATATATGGTACAAAATATTCTAAGAATAAGTTGAATAGTAAAATTAATTTGTATACTTTTAGTCAACTATCTTTTTAGCATCTTACAAGGGGCTAATCCCGTGCGATGCACGGGTTTATACAAAAAATTTGTTTTTAAAATAATGTTACAGATAAATTTAAATACGTATAATTAGAAAGAAAGCTCTTCCATGTGTATATTTGCAATGGATTAAACCAAAATATATATATTTTTCAAGGGTCTAATAAAAAAAATTATTTTTGCAGGGGCTTAAAATAAAATAAAAAAACACACATGGAAGATATTTTTAACGTCTAACTAACAGTTTGCTAACAGAATGCAAAACGTGTCATTTTGCAAGGGCATATAAATAAATTTTTTTACAGGGGCTTAAACCAAAACACCCCATATTTACAAGGGCCTAAAACATATATATTTAAGCCTCACATTTATTTTTGTAAAAACTTATATCTATTGCCTAAACTACCCTCCTTACATTTAAATAACAAAAAATAATCTCCAACTACATTATTTCTTGATTAACGAAGAAATAAGTGTGGATATTGATCGTACCTTGACCAATGAAGTGTTGATGTTGTTGCTCGCTGGATTGGCCGAACGTTGAGTGAGGGAAATGACCGGTCTTGGCTGCACGCTGAGCACCTCGGGTGGTACCTGCAAAGACATTCTGACGCTCAAGTGAGTGGTCGTTCGGGCAGGGTAACACAAGGTAAAGATAACGTACCTGATGCCATATGCGAATGGCGTATATATACTGCTGGGTGTCGACCGCTTTGCGAAAATTTCGGTCGGTTAGCGCGAAGTGCGCTCCAAGCAACCGAGCTTGGGCCGACTAGCACTGGAGTGGGCCGATGGCCCAATGTTAACGGAACCTCTTGGTTTTACTGATACACCCCGGAACAGTTGCCCACCAAGCCTAGGTCGCTTGAAGGCGGGCTGAGGCTTGAATCGTTGCCCACAGGGGTCATGCTATTTTGATGAATTTTTACGGATAGCGGAGCGGTCTCGGCCGTCAGTCGTCGGCCGTGCGGACGCGACGGTTGGGTTGCTGTCATTTATGACGTGACACTTGGTGATCCCGAGGCCATTCAATGGCAGATTTAATGCGAAGGTGAAACGTTGCGACGTTTCGTCTCCCGGTCCCTCTGGCGCCTTGGGCTTGCGCTATAAATACACCCTCGAGAAGTTTATTTCCCACATTACTCTAAAGTGCTCTGCTGCCGACCGACCTGTCTGCCGCCGACCAGCATTCGAAACAAACCCTTGCGTCCGATCATTCTAGCTTTCCCGGTCGATCTCGAGCATTCTTACAGGTATGAGCCGATCTTCCTCTGGGTTTTATTTCCCATAATTTTCCTTCAATTATAGTTTCGCGCCTTGTGATAGGGGGTGTCAGGTCTGGGGACGACCAAGTCGCCCCCTCTCATGAGTGCACTGCTCGACCGACCTGACCTGACCCCCTTTCACAGTTACTTGGATGCCACGGTTAAAACAAACCGCACGTCTTCCCGGGGGGCCATCCCAATCATTAGCTGAAAACATGACGAGGCCATCTGAGGCTGTTACACATGAGGAAAATCCTGGGTCGTCCTCGAGCGACTCAAGCTCTAGTTCTTCCACCCAAGGGTCTTCAACCAAAGGGTCGGTTAGCCTACATAGCTCCGACTCAAGTTCTACCAGTTCTGAAACTCGGTCGTGCTCTCTCCCACCCCCACCCTCTTCACCGGCCTAAAACTCGAAAGAAGATGAGGAAGTGGATATTGACGGCGGAGTGCAGGAAATTGCTCAAGCCACTGAAGAAGTATCAGTTGATGCGGAGGCCGGCCGCGCTGAATGTGCAGTTGAACAAAATGTCGACCGTCCTGTTGAGAGTTCCTCTAATCGAGAGGTGCATGCTGATGGAGAGTCAGCTGAAGGAGAAGATGAAGTCTTACCTGACATAGCTCGAGACCGGTCTGATATGTCTTGGGTGTCTGAGACCCTTCGCTCTAATAGAAGCATAATCACGGTCGGTCACTGGGCGTTGCCTGACTTACAATGCCATTTCAACCATCTACCGGGCTAGAGGGTGAGGGGAATGAAGGAAGGCGAGGACATAGCGACCTACTCGGAGAATCTGAAATTCACGATGCATCAGATCGTGTTTGAAAAGATGGGAATCGTCCCACCCTTCACTGAATTTCAGCGCGATGTCTTGCGCTATATTGGGGTCGCCCCATCTCAACTGTACCCGAACGCATGGGCGTTTCTGAAGACTTTCGAGGTGCTTCTAAGCCGACTCGATAGGCCGGTATCGATCCAGTTGTTCTTCACAATCTTCGAGCTAAGTTGGCTTAGGGAGAAGGCCAACAAAGAAAAAAGGGAGCAGGTCTCCTTCAAAACTCAAAAGACCCAGCACGGTACTTCAAGGCGTTCTAGGAGTCGCTGGGCGCAACATGGAAGAGTCAATACTTCTGGGTCGTTTCGACCAAGGAGGCCGCCCAGGCTATAGCTGAGACCCAACCTGAAGGACTGCTCGGTGAGCCCTACTTCCCAATTATGTGGAACGAAGCTCACTTCTTTAGACGGCCCGATGATTACATCTACATCACCAAGGACTTAAGCGCCGTTGACTTGGAATCTCTGCAGATGATTAAGACGTTATCGAGCCTTATGCCCTCAGATCCTAAAGGCGACCTACCTTGTCGTCCTTTCACACTGCTCGTGGGCCGTGCTCTGGAGGCCGAGCTTGGTTCGCTTTCGAACTCATCTTTTTATTTCGGTTATTGATCGTTCCTTCTAACCTTTGACTCGTTCTATTTTGTAGGAAGAATGGCAGGAAAATCTTGGGTTGAACTGGAAAAAGTCTTGAGACCCTCCTCAACGCCTTCTTCTTCTCGGCCCAATCCCAAGGTAGTCGACCTGGAAGGCTCGTCCAAGCTACCGCCGACCCCCAAAAGTCAAGGGAAGAAACCAGCTTCCAAAGGCCGCCCCACCAGGACGCTCACACCCCAAAACGGAGCAAGGTAAAGATTCTCGAGCAGATCCATGAGGCTCCTGATGGTGATGTTCATGTCATCTCGATCGAGAGCTTGGGGCTGGTTGACTTCGAGCAATTCAAGAAGGAGCCTATGGAAGTCTACGCCTCCTTGTGCCTGGGCGTTGGGAAGGCCATTCAGGACATGTCCAACGAAAGTCAAGGTATTTTTTGAAATTTCTAGCCCGCCTTTATTTTGCTTATCGTCGACCGGTTAAATAACCTTCATTGCTTTTCTTTGCAGAGGCTCGAGCTAAAAGGGACGCTGCCCTTGCCAACCTTGAGACCGTGAAGAGGAAGCTGGAGAAAGCTCTTGACTCCATTATATCATTTAGGGTGAAGGGGTTGAAGAACGATGTAGACGCCCTGGAAAAGGACAAGGTCGACCTGGAAGAGAAGAGGGCCGAGATGGAAATTAAGGTGTAAGAGGTGGCCGGGCTGGCTAAGGATGCCGCGGTCTACCAATTTCAGAACGCTCTTGACCAGGTGCGGGTGCTGAATTCAGATCTGAGCATAAATTTTGATGACAAGATGTTGAAGCCTGAGCACTGCGTAGAAGATAACCAGATCGTGCTGCCTGAACAAGTCGATGATCAGGGCAACGTCATTCGACAACGGTCGATTATGTTTTGAAGCCCGCCTGCGAGCGGTGTAACTCTTGTAATCTTTTGACTAGCCTTCGGGCACGACAATATTCTTAGGCTGCCTTTGGGCAGTTTGATATTTGGGCGCTCGGCTTCGACCGGGCGTCCTTGATTTGTAATGAACATCTTTTCCCTTTACTTATTTTGCTTGTTTGGGTTTACTTACTTATTTGTTCGCATTTTTCCAAGTTTACGAATTTTAGGCCGACTGTAACACCCTAAATGATTTAATTAAGTGATTGATTACATTATTTAAAGTGTTGCACTAATTTTAATTATATTAAATTTTAATGTAGTATTTTATTTTAATTGAAGGGAGTGGTATTGGTAATACCGAGACTGCAAGTATTGGCCCAAGAGCCCAAGCCCAATGATTTAGGCTCCTAGGGTTAGTGCAATTTGCACCAATTGGGAAAAGAAAGAAAGAAACGAAAGGGAGAAGAGAAAAGAGAGAGGATAACGGCGCTAAGAGGGAGAGAAGAAGGAAGAGCTTGATCGTACAAAGAAAGGAGAAGAGGAGAGTTCCATTGTTGCTGAGGTTTTGTAGGCGACTCTGTGAAAAGGACTTTCTTCGGTGTTTTTCAAGGTAAGGGGAGTCTCACCTTATAATAGAGAGTATAATAGGTTGTATGTGAGTCTTATAATCGTTGTTGTTAGTATTTGATGTTAAATTTGATTGATTGAGATTGTGAATTGTATGAAAATCGAGTTACATGCTAGTATTAGGGCTTATAATGTGTTGATTTCGAATTTGATGTATGTTTGTTGATTAAAATGCGTAATTGACGTTGTTGGCATGATTATGAGATATGTTGGAGTGGTATTTGATGATTAGAGTTGAGAAAAATTGGATGAATTTGAGTTAGGACACTCTAGGTACCCTAGGGCGCCAATTTCCTAGAGAAATGGCGCCTGTGTCACTGTTGCAGTGTGTGTGTGTGTTGCGTGTTTTCTTTGCTCGGGCGCCAAATGCTCTTCGAAATGGCGCCTCGTGCCTTGTGTCTTTGTGTCTCGTGGGTGTGTGCGCTGTGGGCGCCAAGTGTCGCCACAATGGCGCTGGTGGCTCGTGTCCTTTGTGTGTGTGTGTAGGGCGCAAATGGCGCCCTGGCGCGCCGTAATGGCGCGCGTGTGCGTGTGTGTGTGCTAGACGCGTCTGCGTGTGTGTGTTGTGTCTCAGGTGCAGTGGTGCCAAATGTGGCTGCCCAATGCGCCTGGTGGTGCTCGGTTCTAGTTCGTGGCGCCAGTGGCGCACTGCGTGGCGCCATGTTGCCGCTGTTGTGTCTTTGTGTCTAAGTCCCGGGCGCCATTTTGGCAGCCCATGGCGCCTAGTGTGGCGCCAGTGTTGTGTGTTGAGTGTGTGTGTGCATGTGGCGCAAAGACAGGCGCCAAATGGCCGCTCGGGCGCGCGCTGCTTTGCCGCTCGTGTCAGGCAGGGCGCCAATGTGTGTGTTGCCCATGGCGCCGGGAATGCGCTCGTGTTCAGATCGTGGTCTCGATTTGTGTCTTAGTTTGTGTCTAGGTCCGTGCGCCTGCGGGCGCTAATGCCTTGTGAAAATGGCGCCGAGTGTGGTGTGTGCCCTGCGGGCGCCAAGTTGCTGGAGTTTTGGCGCCCAGTTGCTGGAGTTTTGGCGCCCAGTGGCTGTGTTGCCACAGGGGGCGCCAGTGTGTGGGGAAAATGGCGCATGTGTGGCTGTGTGCCACAGGGGGGGCGTCAAGTTGCTGGAATTTTGGCGCCTATGTGTTGTGTTGCACTGAGGGGGCGCCGCCAGGGGAAAATGGCGCTGGGCCGCCTTGTGTCTAAGTGTGTCTTTATTTTGGTCCCTAGGTGACGATTTGGTCCTAGGTGTCTTTGCTTTTGGTCCCTAGGTGATAGTTTGGTCCTAGGTGTGCTGTTTTGGTCCCTAAGTGCTAATTTGGTCCTAAGTGGTGTTTAGGTCCTTGAGTGAGGTTTTAGTCCTCTAGTGGAGTGTAGTCCTTGGGACAGGATTGATGATGATGCCATGGGGGCATGAGCCATGGGGGCTAGGGCCATGGGGGCTAAAATTGAAATTAACAATGAGGTGAGGAATGATGTTGATGATGTGTAATTGTGTTTGTGGCATGTTCATGGAGTCTCATGCATACATTCGGCTGCGGTCGCGATGTTTATATATTGATGATGAGGCCATGGGGGCCAGGCCATGGGGGCCAGAGTCATGTGGGCTCAATTTATTGATGATGTTGCCATGGGGGCAAATGGTACCACATGCATGACTGCATTACATTGCATTCATTCTCATAAATGACATTTGATGAGAATGTGCCTGTTGTGAAACGACTTGTGATTGTTGTGATTGATTGACTCCTATGAAGCTAATATACTGCTTATTATAGTCTTTATTATGTGGTTTGAGACTCACCCCTCTCTGTTGTTGTTTACCACAGGTAACCATGAGTGAAGGCCTATCTCCTTCACTTTCCCCGAGTCGGTCTGCTCTGATACGTAGCACCTAGGGGATGGGTTTAGGATCATGATTGTTTATCTCTTTTGACTGTTGAACTCTGTATTTGCTGTTTTATATTATTGATGAGACTGTTGTTTGTCTCTTAGAGATTATGTTTATCTCCGCTGCATGTTGTATGAGTTTTCCAGTGCGTGGACTAAAACAATATATTTATGAGAAACCTATTTCCACGTGTTTTTCTGGTGTTACGTATTAATCTATAGTATGAGTCAAATTGTTTGTTTGTCGTTATTTTGAGGAAGTAATGTGTAGCATCCCATTGAATGATTTCCATTAAAGAAATGAATTTTTATACTCTGATTTTTGATTTAATTGCCGGGTAGAAATGGGGTGTTACACCGACTATGGGCCGCTGCTTAGGGCCTTACGAAGGCTCTCGTTTTAGGTCGATCGTGGACCAGTTCGAGCTGTTTCGAAAGCATTCGTTGCAAACCGCTCGGCGATCGGTGCTTGTTTTTAAGTTATTGCTTAACCACTGAACAATGGTGCCAACTCGGTGACACCCGGTCGGCTCGGCGACCTTCGCTTGGGCCAACTCGGTGGAGCTTGATTGCGCCAACTCGGTGGCGCTCGATTGGGCCATTTCGACGGCACTCGATTGGGCCATTTCGATGGCACTCGATTGGGCCATTTCGATGGCACTCGATTGGGCCATTTCGATGGCGCTCGATGTAGGTCGCTTCGACGGCCTAGTATTGCTTGTGGGTTATTCCTTAACCCTTGGGCCATATCGATGGCACTCGTTGTGGGCCGTTTCGTCGGTCCACGTTCGTTTAATGACTCTTCGGTCGCTCCTCTGCTATGGGCATGTTGAGCGACCGTGCATACATTCTTTGCGAGAAAGTAAAGTACAAAGCAGATTTCAAAGGTCAGGCCTCAGTAAAAAACCCAGTGGGAAAAAGAGCGCCTGCCTATCTTTCATTCATTGATAAGTCGTTCATTACATTTAAACATAATATTTTCTAAGTTTATTAGCGTTCCATGTTCTGGGGATAGTCGCCCATTCCATGGTCTCCTGCTCGTATGCCCCCTTGCCGGTCTTCTTAACGACCCGGTATGGACCCTCCCAATTAGGTGCTAGCTTTCCTTGACGGGCATTCTTGTTTCCGACATCTGCACGCCTTAGAACGAGCTGGCCGATCGAGAAATCTCTCTTCTGTACACGAGCGTTGTACCTAGCTGCGACCTTCTGCTTTATCAGTTGTTCACTAAGTGATGCTTGGGTGCGCAGTTCTTCGATCAGATTCAACTCTTCTCGTATAACTTGGTCGTTGTCAGCCATTGTTGGGGGATTCAAAGTTCTCTAGTTTAGCTCGCCCATTTCTATGGGTATGACAGCATCAGTTCCATACACAAGGCTGAAGGGCGACTCCCGGTCGATGAATGAGGGGTCGTCCTATATGCCCAGAGAACGAACTGCAGCTCTTTGACCCAATTCTCCTTTGCTTCGTCAAGTCTTCTTTTTAACCCACGCATGATGACTCTGTTGGCCGCTTCAGCTTGGCCGTTCGTCTGTGGGTGCTCGACCGAAGTGAAACGCTATTTCACCCCTAAGTCGGCCAACATTTCCCTGAACTTCTTATCAGCGAACTGGGTACCATTGTCTGTTATTAACTGCTGCGGAATTCCAAAACGGGCTAGCACATTTCGGCCGAAGAACTTGCTCACTTTTGCTGATGTGATCGTTGCTAGAGGCTCGGCCTCGATCCACTTCGTAAAATAGTCGACTGCCACGATCAAGAATTTGAACTGGCCTGGAGCAGGTAGAAACGGGCCTAGCAGATCCATGCCCCACCAGGCGAACCGCCAAGGTGAGACAAGACTTTGCAATTCTGAGGAAGGTACATGGGTGTGATCTGCATAGATTTGACATTTATGGCATCTTCTCACAAAACTGTAACAGTCTGACTCCATCTGCAACCAATAGTAACCAGCTCTCAGGATTTTTCTAGCCATTGCGTGCCCGTTGGAGTGAACCCCAAATGAACCCTCATGAACATCTCGCATAATCTTTACTGACTCTTCTTTAGTTACACACCTGAGGAGTACCAAGTCATAGTTTCTCTTGTAAAGGACGTCTCCACTCAAGAAGAAACCTGTTGACAGTCTCCGGAGTGTTCTTTTGTCATTCTCTGTAGCTCCAGGAGGATACTCTCTGTTTGTGATGTACTGCTTGATGTCATGGTACTATCTGATTCCTCCTCGACTGCCATACAATAGTGATAAGCAGGTAGACCTCTGTGCTGGATTCTGACAGTCGTCAAACTTTTGTCACAACTGACGTTGAACATAGAAGACAAAGTTGCCAAGGCATCCACCAACTGATTCTCGCTGTGGGGTATGTGCTGGAAAGTGATTTCCTCAAAGGGCTTGATTAATTCTTGAATATAGTCACGGTAAGGAATCAAATCAGGATTTCTTGTTTCCCAATCTCCATTTACCTGGTGGACAACTAGAGCTGAATCTCCGTACACGTCGAGCCTCTTGACTTTCCAATCGAGAGCTGCCTGGATACCCAGGATACATGCTTCATATTCTGCAATATTGTTTGTGACATAGAAACTTAGCCTGGCATTAAATGGTATGAAGTGGTTGTCTGGAGAGATCAGCACTGCTCCGACCCCGTGCCCCCACATGTTAGAGGCACCGTCAAACAACATTCTCCACCTTTCATCATCTTGAGATTTCCCTTCGTCAAATAATGCCATAATGTCCTCATCTGGGAATTCACATTGCATTGATTGGTAATCCTCGACCGGTTGATGTGCCAAGTAATCTGCCAGTGTGCTACCTTTAATTGCTTTCTGAGTTACGTACACGAGGTCATACTCTGACAGAAGCACTTGCCAACGAGCAATTCTACCTGTGAGCCCAGGTTTCTCAAATATGTACTTGATTGGATCCATTTTGGATACCAACCAGTAGTGTGACTCAAAGATATCTTTGTCTCGATCGATGCGCGCGACCAGTGCTAGAGCACAACAAGTCTTCTCTAATGGTGAATACCTTGCCTCACAGTCTGTGAACTTCTTGATCAGGTAGTAGATCGCGTGTTCTTTCTTTTTCATGTGTTGCCCCAGCACGCAGCCCATAGAATTATCTAGCACAGTGAGGTATAGGATAAGAGGCCCGCTGCACATGTGTGGCATTAAGATCGGTGGATTTTGGAGGTACACCGTGATTTTCTCAAATGCTTCTTGACATTTATCATTCCACTTCATCTCTTGGTTTTTGCACAACAGATTTGAAAATTGGTTCGCAAGTTGCGATCAATCGAAAGATGAATCGAGAGATGTAATTCATCTTCCCAGAAACCACGGACTTCTTTCTCTGCTTTAGGCGCGGCATCTCCGAACTGCTCTTACTTTGTCCGGTCCACCTCAATTCCCTTACGGCTAACAATGAAACCCAACAACTTCCCGACCTAACCCCAAAGGTGCACTTAGCGGGTTCAACTCGAGTTTGTATTTTTCGAGACGCCGCTCGAGCGACCTCGCGGGTTAACCACCGCTTCTTCATCGATCTTTGACTTGGCGATCATGTCATCCACATAGACTTCAATCTCCTTATGCATCATGTCATGGAATAGGGTTACCATCGCTCTTTGATAAGTTTCCGGCATTCTTCAACCCGAAAGGCATGACCTTGTAATGAGAAAGTCCCCAAAGGGTTATGAAGGTGGTTTCTCCATATCCTCTGGAGCCATTTTGATCGGTTATAGCTCGAATATCCATCCATGAAGGAGAACATCGAATCGCCGAGCAAGATCTGGCCCACCAAGACATCAATATCGGGTAGGGGGAAATCATCTTTAGGGCTTGCTCTGTTCAAATCACGGTAGTCGACACACATTCGGACCTTTCCGTCTTTCTTGGGGACCGGAACGATGTTTGCTACCCACTCAGGGTATTTTGCCACAGCTAAGAATCCTGCATCAAACTGTTTCTTGACCTCATCCCTGATTTTCAAAGACATTTCAGGCTTCATTCGCCTTAACTTCTGTTTTACCGGGGGACATTCTGATTTTACTGGCAATCTGTGCTCAACAATATTTGTGCTCAACCCTGGCATGTCTTGATAAGTCCATGCGAATACGTCAAGCAGGAGTTGAATCAACCTTTTGCGCTCTCTATCCCCCATTGCAGTACCAACCTTGACCTCTTTTCTGTCTTCCTTAGTACCCAAATTGACCATTTCTGTGGACTCCCCATGGGGCTCAATGACCTTTTCTTCTTGTTCTACCATTCTTATGATTTCCGGAGGAGTATCCCAATCGTCCTCAACATCTCCTCGGCTTGATTAACCGGGTAATCAAAGTCACAGTATGAGTTATGGGCATTATTATTTTCAGAGACTATTTTTGATTTGCATTAAAATGGAGCGGTGAATAAAGACAAAGAAAAGACACACAAACGAGAGATGAAGAGAAAAATTTTATTGAAAATTCAAAATAACACTTTATTGATTGATGAGTCTTGACAAAAACATGTGTGCCCGAATGAAATGTTCCAAGGCCTTGGGCAAAGCCGAGGAATCTACATTACAATGAAAATTACTTTAAATTGAAAAATACGGGGAAATCCATGGTCTCCTAGTTTTGCAGCTTCTCTCCAACAGCACAGCGGCGCACTAGGCCGACAAAACAACCGCTCGAGCTTGATCCTTCTTCAACTACATTAACCTGGTCAGGGTTCAGCAACGGATTGGTGGTTACATTGGGTTGCTGGAATGATATGCTCTTCGCATCAATCAAGTCTTGCACCACATACTTGAATGCCTTACAATCCTCCACCACGTGACCTACTGCTCCGGAATGAAAGGCGCAAGTAGCATTTGCATTATATCCTCTGGGATAGGGAGGCTGGTACGGCTTCATTTGACGAGTGTTGATTATTTTGTTGGCGATGAGATAATTGAACAAGTCCGTGTAGGACATGGGAATAGGATCGAAGACGACAGGCTTCCTTTCACCGTAGTTCCGGTACTGGTAGTTTGACTGAAATGGTTGTGCAGGTGGTGCTTGAGAAGGAATAGCTTGCAGAGGATTGTTGTGCGATGGGCCACTGGCTCCGATAATTGCGTTGGTTTCACCCTCTGTCTTCTTGTGGGACCCCGAAAAAGGATTTTTCTGACTGGAAGGAGGTGTTGGGCCATGAGATATCCTTCCGCTGCGCATGCCATTCTCTACTCTTTCTCCTGTGATGACCATTTCAGAGAAATTCGAGGCTACGCTGCCAACCAACCTATCATAATACACCGCAGGAAGGGTATCCATAAACATGTGGACCATTTCTTTGTCCAGCAGAGGAGGTTTTACTTGAGCAGCGAGGTTTCTCCACCTCTGAGCGTATTCCTTGAACGACTCATTATCTCTCTTAGACATGCATTGTAGTTGAGTCCTATCCAGAGCCAAATCATTGTTGTACTGGTATTGACGCATAAAAGCATCCGCCATGTCCTTCCAAAGAATGGATATTGGTTGGCTCCAATCGCATGTACCGATCAAGGAGCTCCAGCTAAACTTTCCTGAAAGCAGTGCATCATCAGGTTATCATCCCGGGCATAGGCAGTCATTCTCCGGCAGTACATTGTCACATGACTGACTGGGCAAGTCTTCCCTCTGTATTTATCAAAAGTTGGTGCTTTGAATTTGGGAGGCAAGACTAGATTAGGGACCAAACACAGCTCATGGGCATTTCTGGCCCGTGAACCTGCTCCTTCAACAGCTCTTAATCTCTCCTCTAGCATCCGTCATCGACTTACGGTTTGGTAGGGTAATTCTGAGTGAAACCATTCACACCGTAATGAGGATTATTCATCGTCACTACAGCTGGGTTTGTAACACCCCCCTCTATTTAATATTAATTAAACTAATAAAAATCAGAGTTTTTCAAAATCTTTTCCACGCACCTCAAAGAGAGTGCTACATTTAATAAAAACAATATCAAGACATATTTAAAATTCAAACGCATCAAGTGCGCGAAATACATATCATAGTCACGTGGGTTAAAACCTCAAACCTCGTTTAGAGTTTACAATAATCCGTAAATGGTTTTCAAAGACGGCGGAAATAAAACGAATTCGAACATAAACAAAGACAAATGGAATGAAACTTAGTTTACATATTGATTGCATAATCCAAATCGATCTAATACATAAAATAAGATGGCAATACTACAATCCCCGCCCCCGGTGTTACTAATCGAGTCGGTTACGCGACCTAAAAGGCTTGAACACCTTCACTCAGTATTGATCGTACCTTGACCAATGAAGAGTTGAAGTGTTGATTGATTCGTCAAATGGGCCGGTCGTTGAACGAGTGAAAGGACCGCTCTTGGCTTCACGCGTAGAACACCTCGGGTGGTACCTGGAAAGACACTCCGACGATCTAGTGAGAGGCGATATATACTACGATAGCACAAGACCGCCATATGCGAAAAGATATATACTACAGGTCCGACCGCTTTGCGAAGCGCGAGAAGTGCGCTCCAGCGGCGTGTTTGGGCCGTCGAGACGGGCCGGGCCGCAGTCCAATTGCTGTTGGCGATCCTCGATTTGCTAATACACCCGAGAACGATTGCCCCCAAGCCTAGGTCGCTTAAGAGCGGCCGAGGCTTGAATCGATGCCCCTGAGAGCGGTTATCGACGAAACGGACGCGCCGCTCGCTTTCTCTCGTAGAGGCGGTGTCGACCGCTTGTCAACCATCGGCCGTGCTGTCGTGACGGTTGGTCTTTACTGACATTTAAGACGTGACGTTTGGTGTTTCCGAGGCTGTCTGGAGACAACCATTGGTGAGAAGACGAAGCGTTGTGACCCTTCGTATCCCGGTCCCTTTCGCGCCAGAAACCTGCACTATAAATAGCCCTTCTGCTGAGTTCATTTCTCACACTTCCAAGAATTGCTCTGCCAACGACCGACTTGTCTGCCGCCGACTTGCGTCCAAAGCTGTTTCTGTCTACTAGCGACCGATCCACCACATCTGCTTAAGGTATGGATCGATCTTTCCCTTTACTTTTTTAAGCTTGAGTTTTTACTTGAAAGTATTTCGTACTTTTCCACGCCTCGTGATAGGGGGTGTCAGGTCGAGGGATGGCCAAATCGCCCCCTCTCATGAGTGCTCTGCTCGGCCGACCTGACTCGTTCCCTTTATCATAGGTGTTTTTGCATGCCACGGACGAAACTGACCGCCCGTATTCCCGGAAAACCACCGCAATCCTTCGCTCCATACATGTCGAGGCCGGGCGAGCCCAATCTCCACGAGGAAGAGCCCAAGTCGTCTTCGGGCGACAAAGGTTCTTGCTCTTCGAGTGGTTCCTCGAGCAGTACGAGCTCGACTTCCCATTCCTCCGGCCGAGGGTCGACCAGTACAAAGAGCTCTGGGTCAAGGTCCGTTCATTCTGAAGAGCGACCGTGCAACACTCCACCGGGCGGAGAGGAAGACGTGGAGGTGGTGATCATTGATGATGAAGAGCCTAGCGCCGCCGTCGGGCCGCGGACGAGGAGATGGTAGAGGCCGAGGCGCCGAGATGAAGCGCCCACGAGGAAGAAGTGATTCAGCCGAAGTCAATATTTCCGTCCGAAGCCAACGCCGAGGTCGAACGGGCGGTCGGCCAAGTCCAAGCCGATGTAGCTCGAGATATATCTGACATGTCTTGGGTGTCGGAAACTCTTCGCTCTAATAGGAGCATTATTACAGTCGGCCACGATGCTTTGCCCGATCTGCGGAGCCGCCTTGATGACTCACCGGGCTGGAGGGTGAGAGGCATGAAGGAGGGCGAAGATATCGCGACTTATTCTTCCAACTTCAAGTTCACGATGTATCGGCTCGTGTTCGAGAAGATGAAGATTACCCTCCTTTATCGAATTCCAACGCGACGCCCCGCGCCATATTGGGGTCGCCTTCTCGACTTCATCCAAACGCATGGGCGTTTTTAAAGACCTTTGAGGTGTCAGCGACTAAGCCGGGTCGGCCGGTGTCGATGATGCTTTTCTTTGCTCTCTTTGAGCTGAGCTGGCTCAGAGAGAAGGCCAACAAGGAGAAGAGGGAGCAAGTCTCCTTTAAGATGCAGAAGACCCACCACCGGTTTTTCAAAGCATTCCAGGAGTCGTTGGGAGCGGCCTGGAAAAGCCAGTATTTCTGGATCGTTCCCACCGAGGAGGCTGGCAAGGCCGTTTCTGAGGTTCAACCGGACGGGATGCTAGGTCCCCCTTACTTCCCAATCATGTGGAATGAGGCTCATTTCTCGCAGCGGCCGGCGATTACATCTACTCAGTGAAAGACTTGGGCGAGGCCGACCTGGAGACTTTGGAGATGATAAAGTCGTTGGCGAGTATGATGCGTCCAGATCCTAAGGGCGACATACCTTGCCGACCCTTTGTCTTGTACGAAGGCCAAGACCTGGAGGCCGAGATTGGTTCGCTTTTGAACTTTTTGTCCTTATATTCTGTTATTGATTTTTTTCTTTTAACTCATGACTCAAGATTGCTGCAGAAAGAATGGCCGCAAAAGCTGGGATTTGCTCGCTTCCGTTTTGAAGCCTGAAGGAGGAGCTAAGAAGTACGAAGGTCCTCGGCCGGCGGATGCTCCAGAATCGTCTTCTAAGGTGCCCCAAACCCCCAAGAGCCAAGGGAAGAAACCGGTCAACAGGCCCCGGTCGCCTCCTCGCACCGCTGATCGCTCCCCCAAACGGGCCAAGCATGATGGTCGGGGCTCGACCCCTGCGATGGAGGAGGTTCCTATCATCTCGCTTGAAAGTTTGGGACCGCCGATGCCGAACGAAGCATCAAGGAAACCCATGGCGCTCTGCGCTTCTCTCTGCATGGGGGTCGAGAAAATGATGGCGGAGCTGGTGGCCGAAGCTGATGGTAATTTTATTTTCTTAGCCTGTTCTTTCGTTTTGTCTTTGTGCGACCGACTGACAACCCGTCGACCTACATTTTGCAGGAAAGGATAAGGCGTTGGCAGAGGCACAACAAAGGTATGACAAGCTCGCCCAGCCAAAGAAGGAAGCTCTCAAGCGGGGAGAGGATGATCGGGCCAAGCTTGCCAAGAAGAACAAGGAGCTTGCTTAGGCCTGTGTCACAACTCAAAACCGATCTCGAGGCCATGGGGAAGCGAGAGGCCAATTGGGTGGCAGAGAAGGCCGAGCTGGAGGAAAAGATCCGAATGGTGGCCCAGGCCGGTCAGGAGGCTGCAATTGAGCAATTTTACAATGCTCTTGGCCAGGCGCGGGCATTGAACCCAGACTTGAGGATCAATTTTGATGACAACATGATAAAGCCTACGCACTATGTTGAAAACAACAAGATCATGTTGCTGCGCAGGTTGACGAGCAAGGCAACGCTGCGTTCACCCGCCACCATTCTTCTCAAGCGAAGCCCGCTGAGCGGTGTAATTTTTGTAACCGTTTAACTTGCCCTTCGCACAACAATTCAAATGTCGCCTTGAGCAATCAAGTATTTAAGCGCTTCGGCCGACCAAGCGCCTCTAATTTGTGATGACAATTTACTTTGGCTTAATTTATTTGTTTGCTTGAATCTGATTGCTTCGCATTTATTTTTCTAAGTTCGCGAACTTTAAATCTAGGTCGCTCGGTGACACTTGATTGGGCCATTCCGATGGCCACTCGGTGACACTTGATTGGGCCATTCCGATGGCACTAGAGGTAGGTCGTTTCGACGGCCTACCGCGATGGGTTATCACTTAACCCTTGGGCCATTTTCGATGGCACTCGATATAGATCGATTCGTCGACCTAGAGTTTGTGGGTTATTGCTCAACCCTTGGGCCATTTTCGATGGCACTCGATGTAGATCGTTTCGACGACCTAGCGTTGTTGGGCCATTTTCGATGGCGCTCGTTTGAGTCAACTCGGTGACCGTCGTTTGTGCCGGCTCGGTGGCACATGCCACAGATCGCTTCGACGACCTGAAGTTTGCGGGTTATCTAACCCTTGGACCATTTTCGATGGCACTCGATGTAGATCGTTTCGACGACCTAGCGTTGTTGGGCCATTTTCGATGGCGCTCGTTTGAGTCAACTCGGTGACCGCCGTTTGTGCCGCTCGGTGGCATGCCGCGATCGCCGACGACCGAAGTTTGCGGGTTATCTAGCCCTTGGGCCATTTCGATGGCTCTCGAGGTAGATCGTTTCGACGATCTAATCAACTTTGATAAATCTTCGATCGCTCCTTTGCCACGGGCAATCTTGAGCGACCGGTCATACATTCTTGCGAGAAAGTAAAGAACACATCGTATTTCTAAAGGTCAGGCCTCTGTAAAAAACCCAGTGGGAAAAAGAGCGCCTGCCTGCTTTTCATTAATAGGTCGGTCATTTATTACATTCAAGTCGTTCGCTACATTCAAACGTAATATCTTCTAAGTTTCTCTGCATTCCATGTTCTGGGGATAGTCGCCCCATCCATGGTTTCTAGCTCGTAAGCCCCCTTTCCAGTCTTGTTGATGACCCTGTATGGACCTTCCCAATTTGGTGCGAGCTTCCCTTGGCGTGCATTCTTGTTTCCTACGTCGGCCCGTCTTAGAACGAGCTGACCGACCGTGAAGTCTCTTTTTTGCACGCGGGTGTTGTACCTGGCTGCGACCTTCTGTTTGATCAACTACTCTCTTAGTGACGCTTGGGTGCGCAGTTCTTCAATTAGGTCCAATTCTTCTCGAATAGCTCGGTCGTTGTCAACCACTGTAGGGGGATTCGAAGTTCTCCAATTCAGCTCGCCCATCTCTATGGGTATCACGGCATCAGTCCCATATACCAGTCTGAATGGGGACTCCCCGGTCGTTGAGTGAGGGGTCGTCCTGTAAGCCCATAGAACGGACTGCAGCTCTTCGACCCAGTTCCTTCGCCGCCGAGTCTTCGCGCTCAACCAACGCAGAATTACTCGTTGTTGCCGCCTACCTTGGCCGTTAGTCCGAGGTGCTCGACCGAGGTGAAACGCGCATTTTTCACGCCTAAGTCGCCAACATTTCTCTCGAATCTCTTGTCTGCGTGAACCGGGCCGCGGTTATGCGTTATCGATTGCCGAGGATCCCAAAACGGACCAAACACACACCTAGAAGAATTTGCTTACTTTCGCCGAGGTGATGGTTGCAAAGAGGCTCTACCTCGACCCACTTAGTAAAATAATCTACCGCCACGATCAAGAACTTGAACTGGCCTGGAGCAGGTGGAAACGGGCCTAGCAGATCCATGCCCCACCAAGCGAACGGCCAAGGTGAGACAAGACTTTGCAACTCTGTGGAGGGTGCAATGTGGACATCAACATGTATTTGGCATTTCTTGCACTTCTGAACGAGCTTCTTGGCATCCTCGTCCATGGTCGGCCAATAATAGCCGGCCCTGAGAGCCTTCTTAGCTATGGAACGAGCGCCCTGGTGACTCCCACAAACACCTTCATGAATGTCCTCAAAGACATGGTCGGGTTCGACCGACGTAAGACACCTTAACAATGGAGAGGAGAATCCTCTTCTGTACAACTTTCCTTCTATTACCGAATACTTGGTCGCTCTGAGTCGACCAACTTAGCTTGCTTTGGATCACTCGGCTCCTTCCCCTTCAACAATGTACCTTAGGATAGGGGCGATCCAATCGAACTGCGGTCGACACACGTAACGCCAACGATCGACTTGGCTTCGGTTGAAATGATCGGCGATTTAGAGTCTCTTGAATCACACTTCTGTGATTCCCCGGAGTTTTGGTACTTGCCAGCTTTGATAGTATATCTGCTCGAACATTTTCGGTTCGAGGCACATGGGTCACTTCTGCCCGGTCGAATTGCTTGAGAAGCTCTCTTACCCTGGCTAGGTAATTCTTCAGCACGTCGTCCTTAGCATCATATAATTCTTTGATCTGCGAGACGACCAAAGAAGCGAGTCCGATCAAGTTCAACTCTTGGTCAACATTGAAGTCTCTGGCGAGCCGCAGTCGCTTATACACGCCTCATATTCGGCCTGATTGTTCGACGTATGGAAAGCGAAAGTCAAAGACACCTCCACGGCCAGGCCTTCAGAATTTTCTAGTATTAGGCCGGCTCCACTTCCTTTGCTATTAGACGACCCATCCACGTGCAAGATCCAGGTCGTTTCAGCTTGATCTTCCGGGGTAGGAGTCATTTCCGCTATAAAGTCGGCCAAAGACCGCGCTTTTGCGGCCGATCTCGATTCAAATTTAATGCCAAACTCACTGAGTTCCACCGCCCACTTTATCATTCGTCCCGCCAGGTCTGGCCGATGAAGGACTTGCCTGATTGGCTGATCGGTCCTTACCACGACCTGGTGGGCCACGAAGTAGGGCCTCAACCTTCGAGCAGCGATCAGGAGTGCAAGAGCAAACTTCTATTTTCTCGTACCTCACTCGGGCCCTTGCAACACTTTACTAATAAAGTAGACCGGATTTTGTTTCACCGCATTCTCTCGACCAACACGGCGCCGTAACTTCTTTACGTGATAGCTAAAATGCAGTACAATGTCTCGCCGGTGAGAGCGCTTAGTCATAATTGGCGGATTGGTCAAAGCTTGCTTCAATTCATCCAACGCCACTGGCATTGGTCGGTCCACTCAAAATCCACCTCTTCTTCGCCAGATCTAAATAGTGGAAGCGACTTGCAGGCCGCTTTAGGGATGAACCTGGAGAGAGCGGCCACCATGCCATTAAGCTGTTGTATTTCTTTTTTAGAAGTGGGCGGCCTCATATCGGCGACCGCCCTGCACTTCTCAGGGTTTGCTTCTATCCTCTTTCGATCGGTGGAAACCCAAAAATCGCCCCACCCCAAAGGTACACTTCTCGTGATTGGTCTAAGTGAGTTCTTCCTAGCTTCTTCAAATATTTCTCTGAGATCGCTCACATGATCTGGGTCGGTTACGCTTTTGATGATCATGTCGTCCAAATACACCTCTGAGATGCGACCGATCCGCCTCTTGAAAATTTTGTTCATCATTATTTGGTAGTCGCGCTCCAGCGTTCTTGAGGCCGTAAAGGCATCACCTTGTATCTTGAAAATTTCCGATCCGTCATGAAGGGTGTCTTGTGTCGATCGGGGATACATCGTGATCCGATTGTATCTTGAGTAAGCGTCCAAAAAGGACAGTAGTTTGTAGCCCGAAGCCCCATCGACCAGCTTGTCAATGTTAGGCACGGGGAAGGCATCCTTCGGACATGCCTTGTTCAGATCGGTGTAGTCTACACACATCCTCCACTTTCCATTCTTCTTTTTGACCAACACGACGTTGGATAGCCAGGTCGTGTATTTGATCTCTTCTATGAAATTGGCCTTTATGAGGTCCTCAACGGCCTTTGCAGCGGCTTGAGATTTTTCCTCGTTCTGAGTACGTCTTCTTTGAGCGACGGCCAACGGCCCCTTCATCGATCGAAAGTTGATGGCGAGCTACTGCCGATAGGAATGCGGGCATGTCGATGCCCGCCATGCGAACAGTCAAGATAGTCTCTCAAACATTGCACAAGATCTTGCTTCACTTGCTCGGTAGGTCGCTACCGAAGCTTGACTATCTTCGTTGGGTCGTCTCCCAACTGCACATCTATTAACTCTCCATGAGGTTCTGGCCTTTTCAACCTGTTTTTCAGCTCTCGGGCTAAGTCATCATCGTTATCTTCTGGGTCGCTATCTGGATCATACCGAGCATCCAAATCAGTGACATTGACTTGATGGCCTTCACCAGTGCTTTGAACGTTTGGGCCAAGATCTACCTCATCGCAAACTTGCTGATACAGTCGTGGGCTTCGCCTCGCCGCTTTCTAGGTCGGCCGCCGTGGTAACTACGGGTCGCCCTTGTCGAGAATTTCATCTTCGGTGTATTGTTGATGCCACGCCTCTAGCTTTGCCTGTGGTCGGCCTACCAATGATGCAATCGATAGCATGACTTGAGGGGAGTACAAGGAACGTCGTGCGGACCGTCCTGTACAAAGTGCTATCTCCAGTGTCGTCACCAAATGTGACCATGAGCTCAATCGTCCCCAACGGATAGGTGACTGCTCCATTGAAGCCCGTTAGGCGAGTAGGCTCGGCTTGGGGAATTATCTCGCTTCGATCGACCTTGATCTTGTCAATCAAGCCTTCAAACATGATGTCGGCCGAGCTACCCTGGTCGACTAGAATTCTTTGAACTTCAGTATTGGCCATAATTGCCCTGATTACCAACGGAACATAACTGTTTGGCCTACCATCGTGTAGGTCGCTATCTCCAAACGAGATGGGGGGTCTATTCGAGACCGGTGGGACCGCTGACGTTGAACCGACCATCAGGAGCTCGTCCCACTTCCTCTTTGTAGCTTTATTTGATTCTCTACGATCCAACGGATTTCCACCGTGAATGGCCATTGCGACGATGCGGCCCCTGGATCGTGGAGCTTCTCGATCCTCGGACCGGTCTTTGTCTTGGGTGCTTGAAACAACTAGAGCACCCTTCCCTGGCCCGGATCGGCTTCTTTCTCGCTTCTCTCGAGGTCGGTCGCTTTCCTCCGACCTCACATACTTTCCCAACTTTCCTTTCTGGATGAGTTCTTCGATATCATCTTTGAGGGCCATACAGTCATTAGTATCATGACCCTTGCTTTTGTGGTAACGGCAATACCTTTTAGTCGGTGGCCGTGCCCCTTCTTGAGCACGAGTGGATCAGCCGCTTTACTCCCACAAACTCATTATTTCGCACTCGCTATAGATCTGCGCAATAGAGGTGTTTAGCCGAGTCGCGATGATCGAACTTCTTATCACGAAAGTCGACCGATTGTCGCGGCGACCTTCATGCCCTTTGGCCGCTTCTTCGCTTTCCTCTTTAGGTCGCGGCACGGACGGCCTTTCTTCTTTGCCAAGGTTTCTTCATACGCCATGTGGACGTTAGCCCTTGTTAAGAAGTAGCCGAGATCTTGGTAATGGTTAAGAGTGAATTCTTCTGAACCGGTGGTCCGGTCGAATACCACGCCAGATATTTTAGCTTGTCCTGTGTCGACAAGTCACGAACGGACTCGGCCTCGATGTTAAACCGGTCGATATATCGCTTGCCTCGGCGTCTCGTTATCTCCTTGAACAATAGAGTCCAAGTATTCTTCATACCGATATTGGCGGCGGTTTGCGGTGTAGTGAGACAAGAATATTACGATCAGTCGTCCCATGAGGAGATGGAATTGGGTCGCAGAGACTCCCACCATTCCAATGCTCTACCGATCCGATGGATCGGGGAAAAAGCACGCATTTCATGGTCGGTCCCAATTCCGTGAGCAGCAGTAATTATTGAAGTAACGGAGATGCTTATGCGGATCTCCTCGTACCGTCAAACTTGTTGAGATTGGGCGGCTTGCGGAGGTCTCTCGGAATTTTGTAACGCCGATCTCCCGGAGAACGGGCGTGTTCATTCTCGAATACCGCTCGACCCAAAGGTTGCATTGCGAGGCACGCCTCGTTGCCCGGCATTCCATAGAATCCTCCGGATGGGCGGTTGGTGGAAGGCGAGGGCCTTCGGGTCGCTCGCTTTGGCTCTCCTTGGCCGATCCGAAACGCCCCTAATTCTTCCATTTCGTAATCTTCCGGCTCTTCTCGAGAATCCCAAGATGCGCTTCTCGACCGAGCGTGACCCGGACGACTCATTGGAGGAGTACGGTAGGCGAGCGGCCGTGTCGGGGCGGTAGCTAGAATCTTCATAATCATAGGACATTGAGCGGCGTCTCGCTCGTTCTCGCTCGCCGAAGCGTCTGTGTGCCCCGCTTCTTCTTCTTGGGAGAGCGATGAATAGTGCTTTCTCGGCGATAAATGCTCCTTCGAGGAGGGGCGGTGTCTTCGCGCCCGGCGGCGGCAGCGTATGTTCTCCGTCTTCCGCCCGTGGGCGCCCGAATCGAACTCTCTCGCGTCTTGAGAGAGCGGCTCATCTCGATGCGATCACTTGATTTTTGTTTTGCAGGATCTGCAAAACGGCTTGAGTGACATGATCTGGTAGAGGTTCCTGAATGCCCGCTTCAACCAGCTCGGGTGGCAAGTCTCGAGAGCGGGCGGTGAACTGTTGGAGGATAGGTCCACGACCGTTGTGTGCACAAGGCTCTTGTCGTGGAAGTCCTTGAGACTCGTGGATTGTGTGACGCCACGCCCCGGTCTCGCTGCGATTCTCGCCCGGAGGGATTGAGTCGAGAAGTGGCCCGCGTCTGGGGCCGGTCGCGTGGAGCCATGAAAGAGGTAGGATAGCGCACGGGCCTCCCACTGTGGTCGCCAATTGATCGTACCTTGACCAATGAAGAGTTGAAGTGTTGATTGATTCGTCAAATGGGCCGGTCGTTGAACGAGTGAAAGGACCGGTCCTGGCTTCACGCGTAGAACACCTCGGGTGGTACCTGCAAAGACACTCCGACGATCTAGTGAGAGGTCGCCGCAGATAGCACAAGTTGTTAGAGAACGCACGAAGCCATATGCGAATGGCGTATATATACTACGAGGTCCGACCGTTTTGCGAAGATTTCGGCCGGCGAGAATTGCGCTCCAAGCAGCGTGTTTGGGCCGATCGAGATGGGCTGGGCCGCAGGTCCAATTGCTGTTGGCAGTCCTCGTATTTGCTAATACACCCAGGAACAAGTATCACCTGGCGTTGCCACGAGAGCAGGCAACATAAAAATTGCTAGGGTGAGTCTCTTTACATAAATAATAACAAGTAAGATAAACATTATAAGCAGAAAAACATCTGGTAACTACAATCCATAGCAATTAAGCATTCACCATTCAATTAGAACATCAACAAGTCACAACAAGGATTAATTAAGCATCAATGAGAATTCAAGGAATGCATGATTGTATGCATGTGTGCAATATGCATGTGGATCCATAATCACCTCAAAAACCCCGTCGGGTAACCACCAACTGTTTGGCCGAAGCCACTCACCAACTGTTTGGCCGAAGCCACTCATCAACTGTTTGGCCGAAGCCACTCATCAACTGTTTGGCCGAAGCCACTCATCAACTGTTTGGCCGAAGCCACTCATCAACTGTTTGGCTGAAGCCATGCATATGATTTATGTGACATTATGACAATGCATCACACCGCAATAAGCACATTACATCAATTATTAACCACCACCCCATCAATTGTTAACCACCACCTCATCAATTGTTGACCACCACCTCATCAATTGTTAATCACCACCTCATCAATTGTTAACCACCACTTGGTCAATTATTAAGTTACTTCTCACTTAAAAGCCCAACCACTCCATAAGGACCTTTTCTACACATAAGGACTATTTTGACCCCCAAGGATTAATTTTATACTCAAGGGATTATTTTGGGCACATTGTGATTAATTTAGTATTTAGGGGCTTATATTAACCTATTAGGATTAATTAGACTCTAAGGGACTATTTTGTCACGCCAAGGATTAATTTAATTCTTAGGGACTATTTAGTCACGCCAAGGATTAAATTAATTCTTAGGGACTAAACCATCTCCTAGACACATTTTGGACACAACTAGGCAATCAATCAACATCATTAAAATCCACGCCTTCTCATATTTCTTCACATTGGATCATTTAATCCAACACACGGCATGCATAATTCACAACACATTTATTTCCAACATAAGCACCATAGCATTTATCAATTCAATCATCAAATACCACAACAAACAAATGATTAACACAAAATTCATTCAGACAAACCATCCTAGGGCTATTCCACACACAACACATATCATACAAGTTATTATAGATATAAATGAGAATCTTCTAACCTTACGAACTACATGACGTTAAAACATACGACCGAACTTCACGAACTTCGCTCCTAACTTCGTCCAACCGTTTTAAAACCGAAAACCAAGTGCTCAAATACTCCAACACGAACAATTATGCAAAAATAACAACGGCCGACGGTCAAAGTCATACACTAAATATATCAAATATAATTAATCGCTCGTTTAATTAATCAATCGCGTGTTTTGAGCAGAGTACCTATCGAAAAGTACCCAACCGAGACGATGGTTCGAAGTCAAAAACCGAAGGACTCAAAAGAGTTGAACATTTACTTTGTCTTATGTTGAAGTTCTTTGTAGCGATGGTCATAGCAGAGGTCCATGCTTAGCAAATTGGGGTTCTTTGTCACGAATTGGGGAGACATGGGATCGGTTCTTCGCATAGTGCGACCACTAACCACTCAACTAGGCTTCACATTGCGTGCGGTTAAAGTGAAGCCTAGTTGAGTGGTTAGTGGTCGCACTATGCAATAACCGATCCCATGTCTCCCCAATTCGTGACAAAGAACCCCAAATTGCTAAGCATGGACCCTGCTATGACCATCGCTACAAAGAACTTCAACATAAGACCAACGTAAATGTTCACTCTTTGAGTCCTTCGGTTTTCGACTTCAACCATCGTCTCTGATTGGGTACTTTTCGATAGGTACTCCTGTTCAAAACACAATTGATTAATTAAACGAGCGATTAATTATATTTGATATATTTAGTGTATGACTTTGACCGTCGCCGTTGTTATTTTTGCATAATTGTTCGTTGTTGGAGTATTTGAGCAATTGGTTTTCGGTTTTTAAAACGGTTGGACGAAAGTTAGGAGCGAAGTTCGTGAAGTTCGGTCGTAAGTTTTAACGTCGCGGTAGTTCGTAAGGTTAGGGGATTCTCATTTATATCTATAATAACTTGTATGATATGTGTTGTGTGTGGAATAGCCCTAGGATGGTTTGGCTGAATGAATTTTGTGTTAATCATTTGTTTGTTGTGGTATTTGATGATTGAATTGATAAATGCTATGGTGCTTATGTTGGAAATAAATGTGTTGTGAATTATGCATGCCGTGTGTTGGATTAAATGATCCAATGTGAAGAAATATGAGAAGGCGTGGATTTTAATGATGTTGATTGATTGCCTAGTTGTGTCCAAAATGTGTCTAGGAGATGGTTTAGTCCCTAAGAATTAATTTAATCCTTGGCGTGACTAAATAGTCCCTAAGAATTAAATTAATCCTTGGCGTGACAAAATAGTCCCTTAGAGTCTAATTAATCCTAATAGGTTAATATAAGCCCCTAAATACTAAATTAATCACAATGTGCCCAAAATAATCCTCGAGTATAAAATTAACTTGGGGTCAAAATAGTCCTTATGTGTAGAAAAGGTCCTTATGGAGTGGTTGGGCTTTTAAGTGAGAAGTAACTTAATAATTGACCAAGTGGTGGTTAACAATTGATGAGGTGGTGATTAACAATTGATGAGGCGGTGGTCAACAATTGATGAGGTGGTGGTTAACAATTGATGGGGTGGTGGTTAATAATTGATGTAATGTGCTTATTGCATGTGTGATGCATTGTCATAATGTCACATAAATCATATGCATGGCTTCAGATAAAACGATTGATGAGTGGCTTCGCCAAACAGCTTGATGAGTGGCTTCGGCCAAACATTGATGAGTGGCTTCGCCAAAGCTTGGTGAGTGGCTTCGCCAACAACGGTTGGTGGTTACCCGACGGGTTTTTGAGGTGATTATGGATCCACATGCATATTGCACACATGCATACAATCATGCATTCCTTGAATTCTCATTGATGCTTAATTAATCCTTGTTGTGACTTGTTGATGTTCTAATTGAATGGTGAATGCTTAATTGCTATGGATTGTAGTTACCAGATGTTTTTCTGCTTATAATGTTTATCTTACTTGTTATTATTTATGTAAAGAGACTCACCCTAGCAATTTTTATGTTGCCTGCTCTCGTGGCAACGCCAGGTGATACTGAGTGAAGGTGTTCAAGCCTTTTGGGTAAATGCGTGTCACTCGATTAGTAACACCAGGGACGGGGATTGTAGTATTGCCATCTTATTTTATGTATTAGACTGATTTGGATTATGCACTAAATATGTAAACTAAGTTTCATTCCGCTGTGCTGTTTATGTTCGAATTCGTTTTATTTCCGCCGTGCTGAGAAAACCATTTCTGGATTATTGTAAACTCTAAACAGGTTTTGAGGGTTTTAACCCACGTGACTATGATATGTATTTCGCGCACTTGATGCGTTTGAATTTTAAATATGTCTTGATATTGTTTTTATTAAATGTAGCACTCTCTTTGAGGTGCGTGGAAAAGATTTTGAAAAACTCTGATTTTTATTAGTTTAATTAATATTAAATAGAGGGGGGTGTTACAAATGGTATCAGAGCAGCAGACCTCTCTCAGTACGGTGTGGTTCGGGGACGAACCAAGCGGAAGCTGGTGGGCATGTGACATCCGGGGCTGAGGAGGGCGGGGAGTGATCGACGGTGCCCAAAAAGGTGGCATGGAAAAGAGCGGCTCCTGGCAGCTTCAAAGCGAAGGGGCGCGTGAATGAACCGAATACGCACCGGAATGAGAGGAATCCTGAGGCTGTGCAGGTATGGGACTGTACAGTTGAAGGAAGGCTTAAAAGAATTGATTTGGACTACCTATACCAACAAGATGCATCTTCTTTTCGGGAGCTCATCCCATATGAACTCCATAGTTAAGCGTGCTCGACTTGGAGTAGTAGTGGGATGGGTGACCTTCTGGGAAGTTTTCCGAAAGCATGCAAGTGAGGACAAATCATGCTGAAAAGACTCGTGTTGGTTCGTGGGGGCAGTCAACAGTTGTAGAAGCAGTCTGGGATGTTACAGGGTTCACGTGTGGGTCACGTGAGTGAATTGTATTCCCAGGGATTGGTCCCTGAACTTGGGGATGGACCGTTATTGGCCAATTGAAACCCGCCGGAGTTCCTGGAGCAGTAGCAGGGATTGGGATCTGGATCTGGGCTTGAGGCGTCCCCATTCCAACTTCATTCGCAACTACGTCAGGCTGAGCTTGCCCCGCGGTTCTTAGAGGATCTCCTCCAGGATTTGTGTCAGCAGCAGGAGGCGTATAGCCCAGTGGGAGACCATAGGGAGGCCATTGCACTGTTTGAAGGGCTTGAGGGATCCCCGACCCCGGAGGGGGAGGAGGATTGTCCACCCAGCAGCAGTAGCTTCAGCTGTACCAACATTTCTTAAGGCACTCAGCACTCTTATGACCTCTGCCATTTGAGCTTTCATGATTTCCATCTCAGCTTGAAGGACTTGATTCCCTTGATTCTGACCTTGCTGACCCTGACCATTAGGATTTGGATCTCTTGGAATTCCGGTATTCTGATGTGGCAGTGGATTGCCCTGATCAGCGTCGCCTTGATTGTTGTCCATGTTCCTTGCTTGTAGACGCGTCAAATAGCGATGCCTAACCAGCTTGCCTGATTTTCTGTTGACGAAACACACTTATGAACACAAGAATGAATGAATGAATAAATGAATGTAATGCAATGCGATATGTATGATTTTATGTTTGTTTTGGCGCCGGGAATCGTAATACACCTCGCGTTGTCATAGGCGTGTAAATTTAAAGCTCTAACACTTTTTTTATATTTTTTTTTGTTTATATTTTTAATTTGGGCTGCAACGAGGTTGGAAGCAATAGGCAAAACAAGCACACTTCATTCAAAAGGATAGAATACTACAACTTCAAACTCGAAGGAAAAATACAATATTCTGACAACAATGTTTTTGACAGAAAAGTACCATATTCCAAAGAAAATTACAACTTTTTAGAGAAAGTTTACAATTTCCTAAGGATTATTACAATGCTCTAAAGTGAAATTCAAAGGCATATAGCTTTCAACTTCTCCTCCCTTTTTCTCTTCTTGCTTTCGGCTGCCCCTTTGGCTTTCTCCATGAGTTCTTCTGTTAGAATCTTGCAGTACTCGACAAACTCGTACACCTTGGCCGGCGTGTTGGAAGGATTCATTTCTGCTTCAGCTTGGTTAGCTAGCCCTGCTAGCTTCGAAAATTTACTCCTCCAAAGCTGAATCTCATCCTCAGCTCCTTGACAATCTCTTGGTCCTCTATTCTGCCAATTAAGGCCATGAAACGTTGCTCCCAATACTGGCTTTCTACTTGCACTTGCTCATAAGATTCCCTTAGGCATATGAGATTCCTCTTCAATTCATCCGACCTTCCTTGTTCAAACCTTAAAGCTTGTTGGTACTCTTTCAAGATCCCTGTGATAGACTCTCTATCTTGCCTGATGCTTTCCATTTGGTCCCCCAATTCGAACTTCATCACTTGGAATTCTTTTCTTGATTTATCTAGTGCATCTTTGACCATTTTCTCCTTCTTCCATGACTTGTCATATAGCTCCTTCCATTCACACGCTTTTGCCATAGCTTCATTCATCTTTGAGGCACACCTCTTTACTTCCTCTTTAGCACCTTTCAAATGTTTCTGAATTTCCCTCTTGCTTTCTTCTTCTATTTCAAGTTTCCTGTTGGCTGCTTCAATAGTTGCGGCTTGAAGAGCATTTTCATTCTCTAGCTTCCGCTTGTCTTGCATCAACTTTCCCAACCTTTTTGCAAGGCCATTTTCTCTTCTTCCGCTTTAAACAATGCCAACTTAGCTTCTTCTAGCTCTTCAATGAGGGGAACGTGAGGCTCTGGTATTTTCTCTTCAAGTGATGGCCCCTTCTGATTGGATGATCGAGTTTCTTTAATCCTTTTTTCGAGCCATTGAGTTAAGGATATAGCAGTGGTCCTTTTAGATAACTCGCCTTTGTCTTTCCGCACTACGGTTTCCCAAGCTTGCAAGACTCGCCGAAGTAAGTCCTCGTCTTTAGGGATCCCCGCATGGAGGTAAAAACGGAACAACATAGCTTCGGAGGGTGAATCTCGCATAGGGTACCCGAGTTGCCTCAAGGTCAAAGATGGGTTATAGTTGATGCATCCCTGTGTTCCCATGAGAGGAACATTCTGGAAGCTGCCACATTGGAATATCACTAAGGGTTTATCCTCCCAACACTTGTGTGAGAACCATCGAATTTGAAGAGCATCGAGGTTCTTAAAAGTATCCTTCCACTCCCGAGGGCTCATAGTCTTCGGATTACAACCCAATGCATAGGATAGCAGATCCCCAACATCACTTTTGTTAACACATACATGATTGATCAACCAAGCGTATAGCATAGGGAACGAACAACACATCTTATCCTTCCGGAACTCATGATGGTGAGTGAAGGCACGATAGGTCTCGGCGAGAATAGCAGGAACCGGATTGATGGGACTTTTTGCACTCTTGAAAGCCAGGAACACACCAATGGCAGTTTCATCTACATGTTTCTCAATCTGAGGGAAAAGGACAATGCAGAAGATGGTCAAAGCTAGTACTTGCTTGAAAGAAGCCCAATTCTTTGATACTACATGACTGGCCATCAAACTCTCAAAGTACTCCTGAGGAAACCCTGATATCTTGTTACGCTCAACTTTGTGGGACCGCACTTCTTCTACACTGATCTGCAACAAGGAAGCGAACTTCTCATCTGAATAATACTGCCTCTAATACTGGTAAGGTCTAACTCCGAGCGATCAAAACCCAAAATCTTCTCATACTCCTCTAAGGTAGGCGCCATTTGGAAGTTCTTGAAAAGAAAACACCTAATCTCTGAATCATAGAACCAACTTAAGGCAGCGATGGCACTCTCTTGTACTTCTAGTTGTAATAACCTGCGGATGTTCCCATAAGTCTTGTCGAAGGACCGAAGCTCAATAGGACCTAATAGAGAAGCATACTCCTTCAAACTAGTTACATCAATCTTCTTTACAATGGGGAACCTCGAATTGAATGCAGTTTTGCCTTTTGATTCCATGTTGCTTCTTACACACCTATGACAATGGTTCAGTGTTATGTTGCGATCTCCGGCAAACAAACTTTAATGCATGAAGAATGTAAATGACAAATTTTTTTAAGATTTTGTTAGATGCAAATGCAATGGTGCAAAATGATGTGAATGCGAAATGATGTGGATGCGAAATGACATGGAAAAATGGTAATAAAATGCGGTTTAATTGGTGGTACTTTGAACATTTTCGAAGATACACGCTGCATGCCACCTCATGTAGGTGTTTACGAGGGGAAAAGAAAAATTACTTTCTACAACTTTTGAAATAAAGTTTGAGAAAAAGGAATGCTTAAGCTAAATGCAACAAACAAGGTGTGCCCCCGTGTCCTACGAATGGTGGGAATCCTAGGGTCTAAAGTCGACGAAAAGGGTAATCCTCCCATGTAGGTTCTAATCACTTCCTCACAATGGCAACCAAGAGCTGAAGTCTTTCTCATGATGACACCCACAATCATAGAAAGCTACCGAGTGTGAGGCATCATGACAAAGTGCACTCTTGGGCGGAACTTTCATGAGAGCCATACAGACAAAGGTCTACGAATGGCAGTCACTAGTCGTTCCCACTCTCCTAGGTTTTTGTTCAGACCTTGGGTTTTAGGCCCCACTCAACGCTCACAAGTATAGGGTGTGAAGTGTGTGTTGAGGGCACAATACCTAGAAATAGCTACCCTTCCCCACCTGCAAATGAGAACCCAGAACAGTCCAGACAAAAGAAAAAAATAGCATGTTGTGTACCCTAGGGTTTAATATCAAATAAGCCAGCCTAGAGTTTCAACAGCAACCAATTGCATTGCTTACCTCAAGGAAGGGAGCCAAGAAGGGGGGAAATGCATGAGGGAACTAAGCATACAAGCAAAGAAGATAAAAGGGAAAACAATCATAGCAGAGGAAGAAGCGAATGCATATGAATGCAACAATGCTTGTATGAGAAAGAAGAAGAATAGAGGCAAAACAAGATATTCAAATCAAACGCACAAATCACATATTTAATTAATTAGGCTCGACCCTCTTTTTGAAAAAATTTTCTTTTAGTCCCCAGTGGAGTCGCCAGCTGTTGCGCCCGAAAAAGTCCCCGAGGGGTTTTTATTCGTTTACAACCTTTTAAAACAATGAAGTCGCCACCAATATTTTTTATAAGGAAAATATTGAAGAAAAATCTTTTTGGAAGGCATATGGTCTTTTGGAAAACCGGAAGATTTGGGTTCGGGGGTCGGTTAGGCATGGGGAAGGTATTTGCACCCCACACCTCCTTTCTACTGAAAGGGAACCTTTAATTAAACGTGTGATTTTATGTGTTGATTTGGAAAATACTTAAGTTTGCCTCTTGATTGAAAAAGACTTGATGAAAATTTTTATTTGCGGCGCTTGACGAGAGTTAGCCGCTTTGGTTTTTGAAAGGAAAAATGTATTTTTGGTTTGTTGTGCTTGACGGAGGGGATCCGCTCCTACGTATCTCCCGGTGCGATGGGGAATTCAAAGCTACGTAGTTCTGGGTTTTTATTTTTATCTTGTTTAATTGTGAAAACTGAGTTTTCATGATGATCAATCGAGCGAAGGCTCCATATGACCACCATTAGCACTCCATTGTTAATAATCCTGCAGACAAAGGCTTCGCAGGACCGCTAACAAAGTTTTGGATTTATTGAAAGTTTTTCGAAAAATTAGGCATTCATGATGATCAGTTGAGCAAAGGCTCCAAGTGATCACAACTAGGTCCTCATTGTTAATGATTATGCAAGCAAAGGCTTCGAAAGACCACTAACAAAGTTTTTGAGTTATTGAAAGTCTTTCGAAAAATTAGGCATTCGTGATGATCAATTGAGCAAAGGCTCCAAGTGATCACCACTAGTTCCTCATTGTTAATGATCGTGCAAGCAAAGGCTTCGCATGACCACTAACAAAGTTTTTGATTTAATGAAAAATTATTTGAGTTTAGAAAAAAAAACGAGAAAAAGGTGAAAATCGCTAAATGGGGGTGTTATTAGTCGTAGTGGGTTGTGTAACTGAACAGAGGGTCTAAACAGCAAGCCCAGTTTGCATATGGGAGCCCAGTATGCGAAGTTGGGCTTAAGTGAGGGGGGTGCGCGCATGAACCTGTGTGCTGTGAATATGAATCTGAATATTAAAAAATAAATAAATAATTTCGGAGGCCCATATAAGGAAAACCTAAAAACATAACCCTAATTTCACATTTCCCTTCCTCCATATTCACAGCTGCGCCGCGGCAGCTCTTTGAAAGAGAGAGAGAGATTTTCTCGGCGAAAATCTCGCCGGTTTTAATGGAGAGAGAGAGAATCACGGTTTGAGGTGAGAGAGAGATAGAGGTCCGATTTCTAAGGTGAGAAGGAGGGAACGACGCCGGCGATGGGTGGCTCGGGCTTGGGGGAAGCTTACGACGGTGGTGGGTTCGGTTTTGGGGTTGGTTTCAGTTTGGGAGGGAAGGTTTTGCGGTGGCTCGAAAATGGGGGTCTCGCCGGAGCTTCGCCAGAGAAGACGAAGTCTCCGGCGGCGTTTTAAAGGTCAGCCTTTTTTTATTTTTGTTTCGGTTCACTGCTGTTCTCTTCCTCTCTCCTTGTTTCTGTTCTCTTTCAAATTTTTTTTCTGTTACTCTGGTTTCGGTTCCTCTCGTGTTCTTCCTCTCTCCTTGTTTCTGTTCTCTTTCAAAAAAAAATTCTTCTCTGTTATTCTGGTTTATGTTTTTCTCATTACACACATATATATTTAAAACAAACATAACCTAAATCAGCATATGTGTTTAAGCAGACAGATATATTTTTCTTTTACACCATTCTATTACTGTATTTTAAAATCTACCCCATAATGAAGATTTTCACCAACTTGATTGGATCTACGGTTGTTGTTGAGTGACTGATGCTGCTGTTTGTGATCTTGCTCCTGTTGTGTGTTTGCTGCTGTTTGGTTGTTGCTTACGGCTCTTCTTTGATCTTCCTTTCCCTGATCTCAGAAAATTGTTTTCTAGGTGATTAGGGTTTCAGTGCAAAACCCTAATCTTTTTCGGTGATTTTTTACCTCGAAATTCGTTCCTTTTGACTGACCCTTGAAACTGTTTTTATATTAAAATTCTAGGTTTAGTCATTAATGACTTTGAATGGGCTTTGACTGTTTTTTTGGAGCGGACCAGGCCCAGCTACTTGGAGAGCAGCTGCTAGAACCCCAGATTTGCTGCTGCTGCCTTCTGTTGTTTATTATTATTATTTTTTTATGTAATTTTCGGATTTAATTATTTTTGTACATTTTGTGTTATTATTTTTTGTATTTTTCTGGACATTTGGACGTTTGAACTCACCTAATTTGTAAATAAAATTAAATAGACTTTTTTGGCATTTTTGGACTATATGTATGCTCAAAATAAAATAACTGCACAAAATAAGATTTAATAATAAGAAAAAGAGTCGGGCCAAACACAAAGACGAGAACGGTCCCGACTAGACAAATACGCTAAAACGAGACCCAAATAGAAGAAATGGGCTCATTAACTAAAAACACTAAAATTAACTCAGAATTGCATTCTTAAGCCTGAATTGAAAATACAAGCCAAATTTCAAGAAAAAATGACTTTTGGTAGACTTACTTATGCACGACTAAATCCAAATACGAAGATTAAACTGAAGAACGCACGAAAAGATCGATCATTCGCGTGCCTGCCTAATTTAAACAACGGTATTTCGATTTAGTTGAGCTGGATAATTGAAATTGGCTTAAGCTAAAAAGGACGGACAAAATTGGGGTATTACAGTGTTCGCCTTCTCTGGGCGACCGGCTTAGCTCCTTCGTCGACCGAAAGCTGATGGCAAGCAATCTCTATGGGAATACCTGGCATATCTGATGCCTGCCATGCAAATAGATAAGCATAGTCCCTTAGGCATTCCATAAGGTCTTGCCTAACTTGCTCAGGTAGGTTGCTACCTAGCTTCACTGTCTTTGCTGGGTCGTCGCCCAACTGTACGTCTGTCAGTTCCCCATGAGGCTCTGGCCCTTTCAATCTATTCTTTAGCTCTCGGGCTAAGTCGCCATCATTATCCTCAGGGTCGCTATCTGGATCATAACGAGCGTCCAGATCGGCGAGATTAACTTGGTGGCCTTCACTGAAACTCTGAGTGCTTGGACCAAGGTCTAGTTCATCACAAATGTCTTGATATAGGTAGTGGCTTCGTTTGGCCGCCTCTAGGTCGGCCGCTAGAGTAACTATCTGATCATCTTTGCTATAAAACTTCATCTTTAGATGCACCGTTGAAGCAATGACCTCCAATTTACCCAAGGTCGGCCTACCAATGATACACTGGTAGCAAAATTTTATAGGAAGTACAAGGAACGTCGTCCGGACCGTCCTGTACAAGGTGCTTTCTGCAGTTTCGTCTCCAAATGTGACCAAGAGTTCAATTGTCCCCAAGGGATAAGTGGTCGCTCCGTTGAAGCCCGTTAGAGGAGTAGGATCGGCCTGCGGGATTATTTCACTTCGATCCACCTTCAACATGTCAATCAACTCCTCAAACATAATGTTGGCCGAGCTTCCTTGGTCGACCAGAATTCTTCGAACCTCTGTGTTGGCCATAACTGCTGATATTACCAACGGAACATAACTGTTTGGCCTGCCATCGAGCAGGTCTTCATCCCCAAAAGAAATGGGTGGTCTATTCGAGACCGATCATTCTGCTGAAGTCGTTCCAACCATTAGGATTTCATCCCACTTTCTTTTTGTGGCTTTGTTGGAGTCCCTGCGGTCCAACGGGTTCCCACCGTGAATTACCATAGCAACATTGCGATTTTTCGACTGCCAAGTGTCTCGATCTTCAGATCCATCTTTGTCTTGGGAGGTCGTTGTAACAATGACGCCCTTTCCTCTGTTCTGAGCAGGTCCTCCTGTCTTCTCTTGAGGTCGCTCGTTTTCTTCAGACCTCACATACTTACTCAACTTACCTTTCTGGATAAGGTCTTCAATGTCATCCTTAAGGGCCATGCAGTCGTTGGTGTCATGCCCCTTGCTCTTATGATAGCGGCAGTATCTTTTGGTCGGCCGTGCCCCCTTTTTGAGTACGAGAGGGTCAGGCCGTTTCACGCCCACAAACTCGTTGTTCTGGCACTCCATGTAAATCTGTGCAATAGGCGTGTTCAGACGAGTGCGATGCTTGTATTTTTTGTCTCGAAAGTCTGGCCGGTTATCTCGGTGACCTTCTTGCCCTTTGGCCGGTCTATTTTGCCCTTCTTTAGGACGCGCACGGGCGCCCTTTTTTGCAGCCAGGGTTTCTTCATATGCCATATGATCATTGGCCCTCCTTAAGAACATGTTGAGGTCCTGATAGTGATTCAATGTGAATTCTTCTGCGAACCTGTGGTCCGGTTGAATACCACGTTTGAGGTACTTCAGCTTGTCCTTATCAGATAAGTCACGAATAGTCTCGGCCTCAGTGTTGAATTGGCCGATGTACTGCCTTAGAGTTTCATTATCTCCTTGAACGACCGTGTCCAAGTGCTCCTCGTACCGATACTGGCAACGGTTGGCTGTGTAGTGGACTAAGAAAACTCTGATTAGGCTCTCCCACCATTCTAATGCTCGACCGTCCAACGACTGAGGAAAAAGCCGACACTTCATTGTTGACCCCAACTCTCTATAGCTGCAATAATTATTGAAATACCGGATATGCTTATCAGGATCTCCACGGCCATCAATTTTTTTTAGATTGGGCGGCTTTCTCAAGTCTCTTGGAATTCTGTAGCGCCTGATTTCTCTGGTAAATGGTCCATGGCCGTTCGGGATATCGTTCGACCCAAAGGGCTGCATGGTGAGGCACGCCCCGTTGCCTGACATTCCGTAGAATCCTCCAGGCTGGCCAAAAGGTGGAAGTTGAGGAGGGTGCCTTCTGGGACGCTCGCTATGACCCCTTCTTGGTCGCTGTGAGACGTCTCTGATTATTCCATCTCGATAATCTTCAAACTCTTCGTAAGAATCCCAGGATCTACTTCTCGACCGCCGTGAATCGGACGACTCGTAGGAGGAGTATGTAACACCCCCTTCCTATTTACTATTAATTAGTCGATTATAAAATCAGAGTTTTCAAAAACATAATATTTTTCCACGCACCGCAAGGAGAGTGCTACATTTCTTCAAAACACCTTACATAACTCCAAAATAGTAGTTAACATAAACTCCAGTATATGATACATAGCACCAACAAGTCTGAGAATGAAGTAGTACAACAGTGGAAGATACTAATTTAACATAATAGTTCAAAACATAATAAAATAACCACTACTAAATATTCCCCCCGGTGCTACGTATCAGAGCCGACTTGACCACACTAGAAGAAGGATCTCTAAACACATTTAATCACCGTCACCTGCAGGTTGCCGACATACGAGGCAACACGACGCACTAGGGTGAGTCTTAATGCATAAATAATAATAAATAAAACAAGAAACACAGTAGAATAGGTACACCAGCTATACAGTCAATTCAAATACACCATTAATACAGTTACACTAAATACAGTTACACCAAACACACCATTAGTTCATGAACACCTAATCAATCACCAGAGCATGCATGTACTGTATGAAATGCAATATGCATGTGGATCCATCATCACCGCTTTAACCCCTTAGGGCACTCACCTCTTTGGCCGAAGCCACATCACTTCTTTGGCCGAAGCCACATCACCTCTTTGGCCGAAGCCTACATCACCGCTTTATATGCACATGATATATGTGACACCATGACAATGCATCACACACAATACATCTACCACAACAATTATTAAACTCACCACTTTGGCCGAAGCCTACTCACCGCTTTGGCCGAAGCCTAAACACCGCAATGGCCGAAGCCCACACACCGCTTAATCATCACCACAACACAACACACCTCATATTGGACTAAATGTCACACCAAGGACTAAACCCACACATAAGGACCAAATCACCTCTTAAGGACTAATGTGACACCTAAGGACCATTTCAGCACCTAAGGACCAATCTGACACCATAAGGACCATTTCAGCACTTAGGGACTAGTTTGACACCTCAGGGACCATTTTGACATCTAGGGACCATTTTGACACCTAGGGACCATTTTGACACCATAAAGATTATTTTAACACCTAGGGACTATTTTGACACCTAGGGACTAGTTTGGCACCATAAGGATCAATTTCACACTTAGGGACTATTTTGAACCCACACTTAGACATCTTGGCACTCACAGGCGCCAAACTAGGCGCACAGGGCAGCCCAATGGCGCCCCAGCACCCACACAGCGCAGCATGCACCATCGCACACACAAAGACAAGCGCGCGATTTTCCTGCGACTTGGCGCCTCAGGTACGAACACGCCCACCTCGCGCAGATAGCACACACGCACCAGGCGCCAAATTCTCAGGGAATTGGCGCCCCTGCACACAGCCAGCCTGCTACAACGAACCTAGCGCCACATTTCCCAGCAAGTGGCGCCCCCCTGCCCGCGTTGCACCCCAGCCCAGCCATACACAGTAGACCTGGCGCCATTTCTCTCAGCAAATGGCGCCCTTGCTCAGACACATATACACGCACGCAGCACACACCACATGGCGCCACCCTTGGCGCCTTCACCCACGCACTAGGCGCACGGTTCCTAGGCATTTGGCGCCTAGGCCATGACCCAACTCCACCTACACCATAAACACTTCAACACACTTTTATTTAACAATTCAACACTCACTTTAACAACACTCACTTAGGCATTTAATCAACATCATTGAATCACATATTCACATATTTCTTCACATTGAAGCATTTTATCAAACATATGGCATGCACATTTAACAACACATTTATTTCCAACATCAAGCATCATGATATCACCCAATTAAATACAAATACAACAATAAACACAGAATTAACACAAAACTCAAACAATCAAATAAATACTCCTAACAACTAATCTCTATGATTTCAAGGTTTATAAATTATTAGCCATGAAAGAGAGCCCCCTTACCTCAAAATTGAAGAACCCGAGTACACTCTCCTTCAACAACACAAAAACCCCCAAAATAGCTTCCCCAACATTTTGAGCTCCAAAACTCCATCAATGGTAAAAGGAAAATGGGAAGGAATTAGTGTAGGAATCTTATACTAAATGATAGAGGAAGAAAAATGTGAAAGATTGGTACCAAAAACACTTACCCAAAGCAAGCAATTGAATTTCTCTTCTCCCTCCCTTTACTATGCAGCGCACGGCCTCTCTCTACCTCCCTCTCTTATTTTTTTCTGTTTTCTTTCTTTCTAATGAAGATGGAAACCCTTACCCTAGTTATGTCATGACTTTGGGCCTATTTAGTGGGCTTGGGCCCCTTATTTACACCCTCTAGGTAATTTCTCACCTCCTCCCAATTTAACTAAAATACTTCTCATTATTTACTACACCTCTCCTTAAATTAATTACTTACCCTATATTTATTTTAATATAGCCAACAAAAATATTACTTAATTAAATTAATCAAATACCCACTTGATTAAACTGGTTAATTAATCACTTAATTAAATTAGTTAAATAATCACCTAATTAATTTTGGGGCGTTACAGAGTATCTGGTTGGCGAGCGACCGAGTTCAGGACGGTAGCTGGAATCTTCGTATTCATCATAAGAGGGGGAACAGCGTCTGCGCACGTTCCTGCTTGGGGGCGACCTACGCGCCCTTATTCGTCGTGCTGGGGATCGGTGAGTAGTACTTTCCCGGCGAGTGAGGCTCCTTTGAGGAGGCGATCGGCGTCTACGTGATGGATGACCTAGTGCAGAAGGTTCTCCGTCTACCGCACGCTGGCGGACCAGAATCGACCCTCTTTCATAACGGGAAATCAGCTCGTCTCTATCTGCGATGAGCTGGTTCTTATTTTGCAGCATTTGCAGGACGGCCTGAGTGATGTGCTCTGGCAATGGTTCTTCAATCCCTGCCTCGATCAACTCGGCCGGTAGTTGTTGAAGAGCGGGCGGTTGCACCTGCTCTAGGATCGGTCCGCGACCGCCATGCACTGAGGGCTCTTGGCGCGGAATTCCTTGAGATTCATGAACGGTGACGGCTACACCCTCCGGGGTCTGCTGCTGGGGATGATGCTGCCCGAAGGGGTTCAGTCGAGATGAGGCCTGCGTCTGGGGCCGGTCGCGTGGAGCCATGGATGAAGTAGGACAGCACTCGGGCCTCCCACTGTGGTCGCCAATTGATCGTTCCTTGACCAATGAAGTGTTGATATTGTTGCTCGCTGGATTGGCCAGTCGTTGAGTGAGGGAAAGGACCGGTCTTGGATGCACGCTGAGCACCTCGGGTGGTACCTGCAAAGACACTCCGACGCTCAAGTGAGTGGTCGCTCGGGCAGGGTAACACAAGATAAAGATAACGTACCTGATGCTGATAAACACCAATTTAGTGCATTTCTAGAATTAATTTTGAGTCACTTTTAGAGCAATAATTACCAATTATATATATTATTGATTTAATTTGCTCTTTAATTTGCAGAAAGTAAGAATATATGAAAAGGTATAAAAAGATCCCATTTGGAAGGAATTTAAGTAAATATATGCTTGGAGAGAAAGAAAGAGGCATGGAGTGGATAGCAAGCAACACATATTTAGGAAGGATCTAAACCCTAATATATAGGGATTGAGATAAAAAGGTGCTCTTGCAATTTAAAAAAGAAACAAGCTTGACTTGAGGAGAAAGGAATAACACACAACCCTAGCTTGGAGAGAAAGAAATGGAATTAATATAAAAGGAGGACTTCACTTGAGAAAAAGGGAACCACACACCACATAAGAATAAAGGAGAGACACACATCATAGTAACAACGTGACAGATGAGAGATTGAAGATTTGGGTTCCGTTCTTGACACTATGAGAGAGCTTTGGAGCAGAAGAAGGAGATTGAAGACAAAGATTAAGACTTTCTCTATTTTCGGGTTATTCTTATTTTTATAATTTCATGAACCTTATTTCTATTTTATTGTCTTAATTACTATGGATACCTAAATCCTCTTCTAGGGTCTTAGGTGGATATTGCATGTTTAGAGACCTTTTTATGTTCTAATTTCTAGTTTGAATTCCTGTTTTTATTTAATTGATATTGTCCTATTGTTTTTATCACATGATTAGGATTAGCTACCCTTTGCATGTTTATAATCAATTAGTTGATCAGCGACCGTACTGCAATTAGTTGGTGGACCTATAGGATAATTGGGGCTATAATTAGGGCATGACGAAACCATAATTTAGTCTTCCAATCATTCAACCTTTTTGTTCTTTATGCTTTTCTTGAATTTAAATTCGTGCATGACCAAACAAGGGTTAATTTAGGAAAAAGAATATTAATCGCGAATGACCAAACAGATTAATAGTTTTAGTAAAGGGATTGGTAATTGAAATAAAATAAGGGAATTCAGGTAGAATTATACATAGGGGAATCGAAGCTTGCAAGTGAAACCGTGACCCTAGGTCTCTCACCATTTATTAAATCTAGTATTTTAATTAGTGTTCTTTGTTTCTTTTAGTTTCTACAACCATCAAACATTTGTTCGTCTAAACATTAAATAATCTCGATTAGTTTAGTACTTGTTAATTAATCCTGTGGAGACGATAATCTTTTATACTACTTCTGAAAGAGTACACTTGCTCTAAGTGTGTCTTTGACGCAACAAGTTTTTGGCGCCATTGCTGGGGATTAATTTAGCAATATTAAACGAAAAAGATTTTTATTGCTTTAGACATTTTTTTTGTGCTTTAGTTTTTAATTTTGCTTTTTATTTATCTTTAAAAAAAGTTAAAAAAAATTAGTAACACTTTTCCAAGAGCTCGTTGCAGTTCACTTTGTTTTGCAGAGAAAAACCCAAATCATGTTTAAAACACATGGAGATTATCTTAGGGAGGTAGAGGCACAAAGGAATTTTGAGAACTCATCTTGGTATATGCCTCAATGTCAGATCCCATTTTCTCCTCCTCCTTATGAGCCTTATTTAGACTATTTGGGATGATTATGAGCCACCTCCTTATTCCTCCCACTGGGATAATCATGAGACACTACACGTGCAAAGGCAAGAGGAGGAGATACCATACACCAATGATGTATTTGAGCAGATCAAAAGCAAACTTTGACTACATGAATGGTCAAATTGGAACCATGAACGGTCAAATCTCAAATATCATTGCTTTGTTATCTCAAGAGGTCCAAGAAACTCCATATTCACAAACTGAGCAATACAAAGATAATATTATTAGGAGTGGTGAAGAGTTCTCCATGGAAGATAATATAGAGGAAGAAGCTCTCGAGAAATATGAAGAGACTCCTACTGAAGGGAGTCAAATAAAAATAATAGCTCCTACTGAAGGGAGTTATATTGAAATAAAAGATGATACTGATGAGAACAGTTGTGAGGAGAATGAAAAAGATCCATTGGTTCATGAGTTCGAGGAAGAGGAGAAAGCCCCAATTTTTGGGCAAGTTGTTTTAACCATTGGTGATGCTATAATTGAGGCTAATGAGGGAAAGGTAACTTTAAGGAGTGGTAAAGAAGATGATGTTATTAAAGCTTTAAATTCCAACGAAAATTTATCTTCTTTAACTTCTCCTTATTTTGATGATGTGGTTGAAACTAACAGTATTTGTGATCTAAAGATGCAGGACCTTTAGAAAAAATATATTAACTTGCAGGATCCTAACATAGTGGTGGATAGAGATAAAACAAAAATTCCACAATCCTTTGAATTTCATCCACCGCATGGAAAAAGAAAAAACAATGTCAATCACATGGTCAGAAAACTAAGAAGGTGCACTGCGTTAGATGTAAAATTTGCTCTTGGAGAGCCACCTGATTGAGCACCAACTATCGTCAGGCTCATGACGTTAAACAAGCGCTTCGCGGGAGGCAACCTGTGTTTTATTTTCACTTATTTTTATTTTGCTTTTGTTTTTGTTTTGTTTTTAGGAATAAGTTCAGATTGCAAGCTCTCTCAGGGAAGTCACTCTTACTCTCTCTCTCTCTCTCATTTATTTCCTTTTGTTTCTATTTGATCATTTTGCATTGAGGACCATGCGTCATGCTAGTGTGGGGGAGGAGAGTTTATTTTGTCACTTGATCTCTATTAATGCATATACCCACCACATATGTTGATAGCATTTTTTTCTGGCTTGTTTTTGTATGAGTTATGCTTAAATTGAAAAAAAATTGAAAAAAAAATAGAGATTATGCCTTTAGGGGATCCCATAATTAATTTACTTGACAGACTTGTGCTTAATTGTAACTGTGAGGATGTCCTTAGGAAGCTGATAATTAGCATTTGTCCCTCTTGAGTACTTTTTGTGAACTAGCTTCTAAATGTGAGATCTGAGCCTATATAAGGGGATTGATACTAAATCATGAAATTTTTACCCATTTTCTTTCTATGAGTGTGTTTCCCAATTTGTTACATTCTAGAATTTGTCTTTTGACCATTTCAAGGCGAAAATTGATTTGCATCATGTAAAAAGATTTGAGGAATTTAGGTACTTTTCTGGCCTTAGAGTTGTTTATTGAATTTATCCCTTAGTTGCCCCATTTGAGCCTAATTGTTATATTTTTTTCTTTGATACCTAGATATAATTTTTTTCTTTTTCTTTTTTTGGTAACCAATTGAAATTGAATGTGGAGCAACTATTAAAAATTACAATTTCGTCCTATATTTTAGTTGTCTATATTGTCAGGACTGGAATTTCGTCCTATACTTTAGTTGTCTATCTTGTTAGGATGAAGAAAACAAAAGTAGTGAATTATGTGCTTATAAGAATATTTTCTTACAAAGGAAACAAAATAGAAGTTCTCATGTACTTACCTTTACCTCCTAAGAAAAAAAAATGGAAAAAATATAGATTGATAATTTGAAAAAAAAAGGGAAAGCAAGAAGGAGGAAAAAGCACATCAAAAGAATGAAAGAGCCAAAGGGCAAATCCAAAAATAAAGAAGAAAGCATCAAAAGAGTCTACTCAAGAGAAAAGGAAAATCAAAAAGAGCAAACCCAATAGAAGAAGAATTAAAGTGAAATTAATTTGGAGTTTGGACAAAAATTGTAAAATAGATAGGAGCTCCATATTTGGTTTCAATGGTTACTTTTGTTTCTTGTTTTTTCTTTTAGCCCTTTGATTATCCCCCTTTTCTTATTTCCTACCATGCATGAATTCACCCTGGCCCCATTACAACCAATGAAATCCCATCTTTTGCATGCATGTGAACTATTTAGTGGAGATTTGGTCAAATTACAAGCTTATGGTAATGTGCATTTTGTGGAAATTTGAGTGTATATTTTCACTAGTCCCTAAACACTTAGAGAGATTGTGAGCGAGTGCCCTTGTTCACAGAAATGTATTCTTCAGGGACTTGAGCCTCTAATTGGGCACCCTACTGACACCTCATATGTGTTATATTGTCTATTGTCTGTCATTGTGCTTCTAACTTTGGGTTCCTTATTTGGTTATCTCTATTACTTATTTGAAAAATTTATTGAGCCAGAAAATTTGCTTGAGGACAAACAAAGGTTAAGTGTGGGGGTGTTGATAAACACCAATTTAGTGCATTTATAGAATTAATTTTGAGTCACTTTTAGAGCAAGAATTACCAATTATATATATTATTGATTTGATTTGCTCTTTAATTTGCAGAAAGTAAGAATACATGAAAAGGTATAAAAAGATCCCATTTGGAAGGAATTTAAGTAAATATATGCTTGGAGAGAAAGAAAGAGGCATGGAGTGGATAGCAAGCAACACATATTTAGGAAGGATCTAAACCCTAATATTTAGGGATTGAGATAAAAATGTGCTCTTGCAATTAAAAAAAGAAACAAGCTTGACTTGAGGAGAAAGGAATAACACACAACCCTAGCTTGGAGAGAAAGAAAAGAAATTAATATAAAAGAAGGACTTCACTTGAGAAAAAGGGAGCCGCCACATAAGAATAAAGGAGAACTGCACATCATAGTAACAACGTGACAGATGAGAGATTGAAGATTTGGGTACCGTTATTTACACTGTGAGAGAGCTTTGGAGCAGAAGAAGGAGATTGAAGACAAAGATTAAGACTTTCTCTATTTTCGGGTTATTCTTATTTTTGTAATTTCATGAACCTTATTTCTATTTTATTGTCTTAATTACTATGGATACCTAAATCTTCTTCTAGGGTCTTAGGTGGATATTGCATGTTTAGAGACCTTTTTATGTTCTAATTTCTAGTTTGAATTCCTGTTTTTATTTTAATTGATATTGTCCTATTGTTATTATCACATGATTAGGATTAGCTACCCTTTGCATGTTTATAATCAATTAGTTGATCAGCGACCGTACTGCAATTAGTTGGTGGACCTATAGGATAATTGGGGCTATAATTAAGGCATGACCAAACCATAATTTATTCTTCCAATCATTCAACCTTTTTGTTCTTTATGCTTTTCTTGAATTTAAATTCATGCATGACCAGACAAGGGTTAATTTAGGAAAAAGAATATTAATCGCGAATGACCAAACGGATTAATAGTTTTAGTAAAGGGATTGGTAATTGAAATAAAATAAGGGAATTCAGGTAGAATTATACATAGGGGAATCGAAGCTTGCAAGTGAAACCGTGACCCTAGGTCTCTCACCATTTATTAAATCTAGTATTTTAATTAGTGTTCTTTGTTTCTTTTAGTTTCTACAACCATCAAACATTTGTTCGTCTAAACATTAAATCATCTCGATTAGTTTAGTACTTGTTAATTAATCCCTGTGGAGACGATAATCTTTTACACTACTTCTGCGAAAGAGTACACTTGCTCTTAGTGTGTCTTTGACGCAACAGATGCCATATGCGAATGACGTATATATACTGCTGGGTGTCGACCGCTTTGCGAAAATTTCGGCCGGTTAGCGCGAAGTGCGCTCCAAGCAACCGAGCTTGGGCCGGCTAGCGCTGGAGTGGGCCGATGGCCCAATGTTAACGGAACCTCTCGATTTTACTGATACACCCCGGAACATATATTAAAGGCCTTTAACTATGAACATTAAAGAAAAACTTCTTGTCTTCCATAACCATTCACTTTTCATTGAAAATTCTGTTTGTACTCCAAATTCAATATAATTTTTTTTGCTCAAATGAATAGCCCATATTTCAAGAAAAATGGAGACCAATGAGTTTGGTACAAATGAATAGCATTACTTGACTGTTTATATACAAATGAATAGCATTACTTGACTGTTTATATTAACAGTCAAGTAATGCTATTCATTTGTACCAAACTCATTGGTCTCAAAGTAATAATTGTAATATAGTTAGTTGTTATCAACTCTTAAGTTATAGATAATATATGCAAATTAATTATTTTTTTACACAAACAAATTCAAATCATATCATATGTAAACAGTTCTCAATACAATTTGTAATCAAATCAAAAACGTGGAAATTAACGTACAATCTTGATACCCGAGTTAGACTATGAGCGGCAAGAATAGGGTACCGAACCTATTTATTATTTAATAATACTAATAACAAAGGTTGAAAATACTAATTATCGACATACGCTAGTTAGAGTGGTAATCGGTAGTGGTCATATTGGTGGTGATGGTCATAGTGATCATAAAAGAAGTGTTTGACAGTGGTCAGAGTGGAGGTTGGCAGTGGTCATATTGTTTCTAATTATGTGTTAAGTTTTAATATTTGCATTTTGGTAAATATACATTATGTTATTAAAATTATTTCGGTTTTTTCTTCTTATTATTTATGAATGTTCAATTTTAAAGTTTTTGTTAAAACTTCTTTTTTAATTTTATAATATTCATATTTAAAATATAGTTATAATTCAATTTTTATTTATGGGAACTCCAGCCACTTTTACAAATGAACCTCACATCATATTCTTCAACTTTCTATAGGTGCTTTTATTTTATTTGTGTTTTTCATCCAGCCACGTGTTTCACTCTCTCTTTGTGCTGTCTTTTTTATTTTGGTCATTTTGCACCATTAGGTATTAGAAATATACTCAAATTAATGTTTATATTTTTGTCATTTTGTGCTGTCTTTTTTATTTTGTTTTCATTGCAACGTTGACTCTCACGAGAACTCCAACTACATTTACAGTAAAACCCCAATCAACTTCTTTCAACTTTGTATAGTTGTTTCTATTTTGTTGGTGGTTTCCATCTAGCCCTGTATTTTACTGAAGTTTTTCATTTTTGAATTTTGTTATTGTCCGACCTGGGCCATGAAGCCCTGTAGGACATTGGGCTTGGCCCAATCTGTAACGCCCCAAAAATTATCGGCTATTTATTTAATAAATTATTGGGGATTAGATTGTGGAAAAATATTAGAAATAAAAATATGGTATTTTATTAAATCAAGGGGGGTTGAATTGTAACAACCCGAATTTCGTGAGTGGTGGTTCTTTTAGTATATGTCGTTTTATGAATCATTTTTATTTATAAGGTTAGATTATTTTCTTGAGTGTTTGAGTCATTAAAATTAGTTGAAATCACTTTAAAGGGTATTTTTATATGCTATTGGTAATATATGATTAATAACGTTCTATATTTATTTTATTTCTTTTAAATACCAGTGTTTGAGATATTATTTCTTTAGAAAGTTATTTTGGTCTATTGAGGTGTTAAAATAATAGTTATAGTGATATTGGGCTCTAAAAGTATTTAAAATGAGTTTTGGGCTGTTTTACTCGCATACACCCCTTTTTTGCCTGCTGGACGCACCCCCACTGCAACTCACTTAAGCCCAGCGCACCCTCCCAGCCCAGAACCTGACCCAAACCCCACCCGGCGCGCTTCTTCTCCTTCGCGTGAGAAGCTGCGTGAAACAGCAGCAACCCTCACGCCGTTCCCCCTCTCTCAGTCACGTTCTCACTCTTCTCTCCATGGTTGACCCTCAAATTTCACACTCCCACTCGAAATTTAGCAAGGAATCCGTTTATGTCCTCTGTTTGAGCGATTGTAACCTCCATCTTGCGATTTTGATTCCCCTCCCTCGTCAGGTTGGAGCCAAACCATGACCCCCTCTCTCTGTTTTCGTGAACCAGCAAATTGATGGTTACTGCAACAAAGCAAAACGTGGATTTCAGAAAGAGTTTGAAGGATTGAAACTCAGGGAAGAAACGAAGGAGAGGAGAAAAAGAAAGAAGAGCTGCGCGACGTGAGGAAGGAGAAGGGTGGGAGAGCTGTTGTTGTGGTTCTATTGGTGACTCCGTAGAGAGAGCTCCTTCTTCGGTTAATCAAGGTAAGGGTGGGTCTTGCTCTATAATAAGGGGTATAATGGGTTGTAGGTTAGAATTAGAATGTTGATTGTATTGTTCTGATATGTTCTTGATGTTAGGATTGTTTTTGGAATTGTTTTGAATGATTGAAGGATTGAATGAATTATGAAATTGCATAGGAATTGATTGTACGTGATTGATTGTTAAAATGTGTAATTGACATTGTTAGTATGATTATGATGTGTTTTTGAATTGTTGTTGATGATTGATTTTGAGAAAAGTTGGATGAAATTGATTTAGGGAACCCTAGGGCGCCAAATTGCTAGAGAAATGGTGCCCTATGTTGTGCTGTGTAGTGTGGTGTGCGTGTGCCCCCATGTCTCAGCGCCGATTGCTGCGAGAATAATGGCTTTGTGTGCGCTGTGGGCCTTGTGTGCGTGTGCGGGCGCCAAATGGCTGCCCCAAGGCGCCCAGGATGGCGCCAGTGTGTTAGGTGTGTTGCTGAGTGTGCTGAGTGGGTGTTGTGTCTAGGTGCAGGGCGCCAAAATGTGGCTGCCCATGCGCCTGGATGTGCTGTTTTGGTCCCTAATTGACGTTTTGGTTCTAGATGTGTTGCTTTGGTCCTTAAGTGATGATTAGGTCCTTGAGTGATGTTTTGGTCCTCTAGTGGTGTTTAGTCCTTGTGACATATTTTATAATAACGAAGTGGATGATGTATGAATAGACGATGATGTTATTGACGATGGGTCTATTGACCAAAACTAAAAATGATGATGATGTTATTGATGATGGGTCTATTGACCAAACTAAAAGTGATGATGATGTTATTGACGATGGGTCTATTGACCAAACTAAAATTGATGATGATGTGGGATGTAATATTGATGATGAATGAATGATGCTTGTTTGGTTGCTCATGGAGTCTCATGCATACATATGCATTTATTGACGATGATTATTGACGATGTGAGGCTTCGGCCTTGAGCTATTGACGATGATAAAGCTCAATTATTGACGATGATGCCCATAGTGGCTAAAACTATTGACGATGAATGGTACCACATGCATGATTGCATTGCATTACATTCATTCCATAAATAATAAACGTGTTGTTGGTTGATGTCTGATGTGAATGTGACTGCTGTGTGAATGATATGTGCTGCTGTGATTTGATTAAATTCTAAGAACTGATTTACTGCTTATTATAGCCTTTATTATGTAGTTTGAGACTCACCCATTTCTATTGTTATTTACCACAGGTAACCATGAGTGAAGACTTATTTCCTTCATTCCCCGAGTCGGTCTGCTCTGATACGTAGCACCTAGGGGATGGGCTTAGGATTCTAGCTGTTTAGTCCTCTTTGGCTGTTGAATATTGTATTTGATAATTTTATGTTATTGATGAGACTGCTGTTTACCTCTCTGAGACTGTATTTTATTCCGCTGCGTGATGTATGAATTTTCCAGTGCGTGGACTAAAATAATATATTTTGAGGATCCTATTTCCACTTGATTTGGTGTTACGTATTATTTTGATTAAAGAGATAAATTTCCAGTTGTTGTTTTAATGAAGTAAGTGTAGCATCCCGTTTGGATGAATTAAAGAAATAAATTTTTAAAAAACTCTGATTTTTATTATAAATTGCCGGGTAGAAATGGGGTGTTACACAATCTCTCTTCCAGCACGACCCAAGTAGTTCTCAACACCAAGTGCAGCATGATCCGCTCGATTCTTATTGGACTGACGGCCAAGATCAATCCTCGGGATCCGACGACCACGGTACGCCCGATTGCTCTATAAATAAGGGTACACCTCCTACCACGGTACGTTCCGCTCATTTTAGCTATCTTATACATTCAGGGCTCTGCCCACACTCTCTCTCTAGCTCTTTTTCCTTTCTTCTCTTTCCTCGGCCACCTGCTGACTTGAGCGTCAGAGTTTCTTGCAGGTACCCCCCACCCGACGTGGATCTCCAAGCTAACTCGGAAGTGCCGAAGAACCGTCTCCAAGCCGAGCTCAGTCAATGCCCTTCTGAGTGCCTCCAATAACTTCACTGCTGGAACCCTTCATCAAAGTACCCTGGGTCAAGGATCGAATCCGAGACCTAGGTACCGAACAATGGCGACCACAGTGTGTCACGACCCACTTAGGCCATGACCGGCACATAAGCTAAGTCTAACTCGTCATAACTTGGCAAACCTAACTCACTTGTACCGTTAATATCTACAAAAATTTCAGTAGAGTTTCCTCTATTTTTCAAACATTTCCTAAACAAAATAACCTGCACAATTATGAATTCTATATCCAGAATATAATAACCAAAGTCTTCATCATATAACTACAACATTGTCAATATGGTTCAAAAATAAGAAGCAGCTATATAATCTTACAAAATTCCTATTTGACCATAGACCATTCTAGCCACAAAAGCTCCTATTCCTATAGCTGCATCGTACTGAAGTCATCAAAACAATAGTCATTGCTTAAGATGAGGCCTACCTAAAATTTCAATAATTCTTGGGCTGATTAATAGACCCCAAGGACAATCTACTCTGATATCTAAAGATCTGGAAAAAAAATGATAGAGTGAGTCACAAAGACTCAGTGAGAGCACAATAAACAAAGTGGACAGGAAGGAGAAGCAAGGATGGCACGAGTGGTTTTCCATCAAATACAAATTTTTGTATAGCACCAAAAATAACACGTGGAGAACAATATCATTTCATACAGAAATCATAAGATCAAACAGATTCAACACGCCTCATATGAAAAATATTACAAGCAGGGTAATCTATTCACTATGTGCACATAGACCACATTATCTCTTCATCGTGGCAAACTGTAATCATAGGCCGTATTATCTCTTCGTCACGGCAAAACGTCTCTTCGTCATGGCAAAACGATAATCACAGGCCGTATTATCTCTTCGTCACGACAAAGCGGTAATCCAAAAGGGCTATGAGCATTTAACTCATAGGCTGCATTATCTCTTCGTTGCAGCTAACGATATCCACAACAAAACACATATAATAGAAATACTTTTCAGCTCATATTTGAGAATAAAATCTATTTAAGAAAATTTGTTTGCTTCTCCCATAAATAAAATAAATATATAAAAATTGCCACATTGTAGATTAGCTACTCACAACTTTGAAGAATGAGTAAAATCACTTCCATTGCCTTCAAGAGGAACCAACGGCGTAACTTGCACCGAATTTGAGTATCAATACAATTATTTCAAACATTTAGTAACTTGTTAAAAGTCATGCAACAAATCGGGTACACTAATTTGTCAACCCCCCCCCCCCCAATTTATTAAACTTAGGGTTTATAGGGAATCCCATAAACTATGAAATTTACACCTTATACCACCCTATACCATTTCCCACTACTCATTTATACTAATTATCAACTCTTAATTCAAGAGATTGTAGAATTTTACCTCACTTAACACCAAAGAAAAAGATTTCCAAGAGAGAGTATTTCCACTTCCAACTCAAAATATTCTTCTTAAGCTTGCATTCTTTAGATGGTATAAGAAGTATGGGGAAGAGAGGAGAAAGAAATCCAATTTGAAGAGGGAGAGGAATTGGTGTTGGAGGAGAAGAATGGGGTTGGAGTTGCTGTTACGGGAGAAAGAAAAGAAAGCAGCGAGAGGTGGGGGGGGGTTGTTGTGTTGTCTGATACTTAACCCCCCGCCTTTTTGTTTTACTTTATTATTTTTTTTCTTTTCTATTGGTTACTAAAAGGATTCGTTTCACAGTGGGAGACAAATCTTTATCTTCTAGGAGTCATCTCAATTCAAATCCATCAAGGTATGTTTCCTTCGTTTAGCACTTGTTGTTACTTCAGCTACTTGCAGGAACGGCGGGCCTACGGGGGACGAGTCATTACCTCGGTCCTATAGCTCGTCCTCCTGAGCTCGTCGCTGAATAGCCTAATCAAGCTCCAATAGCTCATCCTCCCGAGCTCGTCGCTGAATAGCCTAATCAAGCTCCAATAGCTCGTCCTCCCGAGCCCGTCGCTGAATAGCCTAATCAAGTTCTAATAGCTCGTCCTCTCGAGCTCGTCGCTGAATAGCCTAATCTGGCTCCAATAGCTCGTCCTCTTGAGCTCGTTGCTGAATAGCCTAATCTGCCTCCAATAGTTCGTCCTCCCGAGCTCGTCGCTGAATAGCCTAATCTGGCTCCAATAGCTCGTCCTCCCGTGCTCGTCGCTGAATAGCCTAATCTGGCTCCAATAGCTCGTCCTCCCGAGATCGTCTTAGAATAACCTATTTTGGCTTCAGCAGCTCGCTTCTGAGCTCCTGCAGATTGGCCCTCAGCGGCCTCAACGGTTCTCTAACTGTTGAGTCTAACACTCCATCAGAGAACCCGCCGAGTTTTCCCTTCCTCCCGATGCCGAACTGACGAGTTCCATCGGGGGTCGAACGGTTTCCTCTGATGCTTGAACTGACGAGACCCATTGCGCGGTCTCCGCCCCGAAGGCCGGTCGTCTTACGCGACACCGGTAAGTAGGCCGGACGTCTCACGCGACACCGGTAAGAAGGCCGTGTGTCTCTTTCGAACTTGGTAAGAAAGCCTATAAGCCCAGAGTGGCCTCGGTAGGATGAAAGTGAAGGCCGAGCACCTCAACAGCTCCGGTACCAAGGCCGATCGCCATGGTTGATTGCTTTAATCGATAATAAAACAGTGGCCTTGAAATGTTAGTACCATGGAATCTTATTTAATGTCTAGCCATCATCCACGACAGTAATATGTCTAGCTCTAATGAAATACAAAGCTTTAATTCAATTTAATATTTATGTGGTTGACCTTTTCTTCAAATCTGCCGCTAATTTTCAATAAACTTTTATTGCATGATAATTAGTTTCGTAAAGAAAAAAGATCATATATCAAACTTGTAATTTGGTATTTGAAGTTTAAAGGCTAACATTCTGTTTTAATCAACTGTTGAATTAAAATATCTTTCAGTAATGCTACTTGTATATTCTATTTTATGATATATTTTTAAGTATTGAATTATCTTATTCCGAGAATAAGATGACAGGTATCACTATCTAGGATGGGATATCGGATTTATTAAAAATATTCACATCTGGGATGGAATGTTATATGTAACACTCCCTTTTCTCAATCGGTAATTTTCAAAAATCGTTTTTCTTTTAAAAATACATCTTCAAGGGAATGCTACGTTCACACCAAACTCCACTTTAATCTAGTCAACAATACTTTTCACTAATCAATATAATTGCGTGATACATAGCATGACTTAAAGGGGCGAACCCTCAAATCTCCGGTTTCTTAACCAAATCATAACATCACTACGCAACAGAAAAGACATGTTTCATAAAACGGGTTCAAATACATCACCAACTAAACAGATCGAACAACTTAAATTAAAACATCTAATAGACTACTCGTCCCCTCAGTGCTACGTATCAGAGCAAGACGCCACAACCAGACTGAGGAAGGAAGAACATTCACTCGGGATCACCTGCACGTTGCCGACATAAGAAGCAACATAAAAAGCAGCAGGGTGAGTCTCTAACACATATAATAGGATGTATGATAAACATCATGTCAGAGAAAGACAACTATAAACACCTCAGCTCAATAGGCAAACACACATCAACAAGTTATAACACATCAACAAACGCATGAGTATATGCATGAATGCAACCCAACACCAAGGGTATAATGCATGTGGTACCATCACCGTCGTTATTTTTCCATTCGGGCATGTCCGTCGCTAATGATATGAAGGTCGAAGCCTACAATATCGAGGCTGAAGCCTATATCTATCGTTTGATGCATATGAGGCATGAGACTCCATGACAATGCATCAACCACAAACAATCATATCACTTATGAATTCACACCGGCACTGGATTTATCACCGTCATTAAATCCATCGTCATTACACTGTCATTACACCGTCATTTAATTCACCAAGACATCATCAATAGCTCTATGGCTAACATCAACACCTCGGTCACTAGCTCTATGGCTAACATCAACACATCGGTCAGTAGCGCTATGGCTAACATCAACACATCGGTCACTAGCTCTATGGCTAACATCAAACCCATCGGTCAGTAGCTCTATGGCTAACACCAACACCTCGGTCACTAACGCTATGGCTAACATCAACCTCACCGGACTCATCGACACCAAAATCAATAGCTCTATGGCTAACGTCAATACCTCAATCAATAGCTCTATGGCTAACGTCAATACCTCAATCAATAGCTCTATGGCTAACTTCAACCTCACCGGACACATCGACACCAAAAGTAGTGGACTAAACTGTCACTACAAGGACTAAACCGTCACCCAAGGACCAAATCGTCACCTAAGGACCAAACGTCACCTAAGGACCAAACGTCACCTAAGGACCAAACCGGCTTCACCATTAGCAACTTAGACGCGCTCGGCGTCAAACAGCACCCAAAACTGCGTCTGGCAGCAACCTGCGCCACACAGGCATCAAAACAGCAGCTCGACACACTCACACTACACATCGGCACACATACACTACCCTTCGTCACACCACACTGCACTTTGGCGCACCACACTGCACCTCGGCACACCTACACTACCCTTCGTCACACTACACTGCACTTTGGCGCACCACACTGCACTTCGGCACACCTACACTACCCCCGTCACACTACACTTCTTCACATCCACACTTCGACACCTACGCGTCGACACCTACACCTCATCACCACTGCAACACTACACTCCGGTACTCCTACACTTTGACAACACTAGCTTCGACATACATACACCTCACTTCGGCAACTACACTTCGGTATACATACTCTACACTTCGGCAACTACACGTCTCCCATACACTTACACTTCGTTACATCTACACCTCAACACCTCGGTATATATACACTATACCTCGACCACTACACTTCAGCATACATACACTACACTTCAATACATCTACACCTCAACAACACTACCTCGGTACATACACACTATACCTCGACAGCTACTCTTCGGCTTATATACACTACACCTCAACAGCTTCACTTCGACTTAGATACACTACACCTCGACAGCTTCACTTCGACTTAGATACACTACACCTCGACAGCTTCACTTCGACTTAGATACACTACACCTCGATTACACTACCTTGCCACACTTCCACACTTCACCATCACTCATCTCGGTTACACTACCTCGGTTATACTCCTCTACTTCACCATCACTCACCTTGTCACGCTTCCTCACTTAACCACCACTCACCTTGGTACTACACTTCGGCACATACATACTTTGACGCACACATACTACGACGCACACATACTACGACTCACACATACTACACTTCAACACACCCATTCTTCTCGGCACACACATACTTCGACTCACTATCCTTCGACGCACACACCTTCCACACACCTACCCTTCTCGGCACACCGTAATACTTTACACCGGCGCAACACTTCACTTCGAATGTCGCCCTAGGCACCTAACCCTCATCTTCCCTCTTATCTTTGATTCTTATAATATGATCAAACTTAAACCACAACTACTACAACACATATTCACTCGAAATTTGTCCAACACACATCAAAGAAATCAACAAAGGTGACAACACCAAAAATGGCGCTCTTGCGCCTAGGGTTCCTCAAACCCATTTTCTTTTCTAGGTCTTTCATATGACCAATCATCAACAACACATACACACATCACAATTTCACCAAATTGACTCAACCACAACATCAATCACACAACCAACAACACAAACGACTCAACAATCATCCTAGAGTCTAACCCCCACATAACACTCATCATATAATCTATTATAGGTGAAAGAGAGCCCCTTACCTTAATGAAGAACACCAGCACTCTCTCCACCAAGAATCACCAACCATCACCAACAATCAAGCTTCTCTTCCTTGCTTGAACTCTCCACGCTAAGATCTCCTCTTCCTCTCTCTTGGAGTCGTCGCTCCCTCTCTCTCTCTACTCACTTTACTCTTTGACTTTTCTTTGCTTTGATTGCAAATGAGCACTCCACCATCGACAGCTAAGCTTAAAGCATGAATATGGGCCTAATTCATGGATCATGGGCCTCTAATTACACCTCCTTCCTTACTCAAACACCTCCTAAATACAATAAAACTCCAAATGAATTATTTGGCTTAATAAAATGTTGTAAGCCTTAAATAACCCAACTAAATAAATAATTGAATTAATTTTGGGGCGTTACATTATATACCTCCATCTGAGATGGAGGATGGTTATGAGCTCATAGACCTTGTGAATCTGGGATTCACATTGGTTCCGGGAACCAATAATTGATCTTAGTGAATCTGAGATTCACACCGGTTCTGAAAACTAGCTACTTATAAAATTGAGTGAATCTGGGATTCACACTGGTTCTGGGAACCAGCTATATAACTACGTGAATCTGGGATTCACACTGATTTTGGAAACTGGCTATATAACTGAGTAAATTTTGAGAGTTACGGTGAATCTGGGATTCACACCGGCTTGGGAACTATAAATCAGTTTGACTGATTTAGGGAGTCATTTAATTGTGTATTATGATAATTACTTGTATGGTGTTTTGCAAACTTAATGTGACTAAAGGCTTTGAGATTTGAATGTCTAATCATGAGATTATTTATTTTAATACTCTTTCGATGTAAATGATTTATCCTTGTACTAATTAAAGGATATTCTTTAGTGAAATTCGCGGATATCATGGTTGAGTTTTCCGGCTACCACACCAACCGAGAACAACATTGTTTTTGAACATCTTTTAGAACTTGTTTTATTTACTGGGATTATATCTCATTAATAGTGTTGTTTTCAGATAATAAGGACAATAGCTCTAATATTGAGGAAGCTTGAAGACACACTACATTGGTTTAGTTATCTTTATAGTTTTATTAGAATTGATTTTTGCAAAATGAGGTGTCATTTGTGGTTGAACAACTTATTTATCTTCCAACTAAATATATTAGTAGACCACACATTTGAGTAAAACACAATTTTGTTATGTAAGGATTCATAACTATCATTATTATGAGTAATATTTTTTTTTGTTTGATATTATTTGACCACCTCATTTTACAAAATTCTTATTTTGTTGCTTTTTAAAGTGTGTTGTCACGAATAACAACACATTTACAAAGTGTCACATTCTTTTACTGCAGTGGCAAACATCATTAAGTTATTAGCCATATTTCCAATAAAAACTCTATTTTCAATAAAAAAAAATAACTTATTTTCAAGGCAATTAATGATCAAAACCTTTGCAACCCTTTGATAAAAAGAAAAGAACCGTTGCAACTCTAAAAACCCTAATTGGGTCAGCTTCTAACACGAAACCCACACACCCCCAAAACAAGTCATCTTGACCCAAAAAAACTGAGAAAGAAACGCGCACTTGAAACGTAAGAACCCTAGCACTATTTCTTTCTTCCCATCTGAACTGCAACCAAAACACTAGTGTCGCTGTCATTCTTCACATCTGATTCGCGAGCAAAATCGCACACAGATCGTAGATTATACAATTTCACGTTTTTAAGTTGCGATTGTGCGCATACTCTTGATCGTGGAAGATTGCTACAATCGCAAAGCCTTACAACTTTTACGAATCAAATAGTGTTTTTGAGTACCATGGTTCTAGATACTTTTTCCTACAAGTAGTGTGCAATAAAACTGTATTGTTTGAATTGAATGACAAATAATTATATGCAATGCATTGTGAACAGGTTGGTGGAAAGCTTGATGAGTGTAGAAGTGGATAGCATTCATTTTGGGGAATTGAAGAGGTGTATGAAAAGAGCTTTAATTTGTACAGTGAGTTGAGGAAGGCTCCAAGACAGACAGACCCTACAAGAACAGAAACAGAACAGAACAGAATTATCACTCTATCAAGCAAAAGTGCAAGTGACTGACTATAAGAGAGACAACAAGATAGATATGCAGACAAACTATGGAATTGCTACGAGTACAAATGCTTATAAAAACTAGATAGATATGCAGACAATAAACACAAAAAGACTAATAATAATAATAATAATAATAATAATAATAATAATAATGTAGGAGAAGGCGTTTAAATATAGAATGCTGTCATCATATCACAAAGTACTTTTCATTTCAATAATATTAAAAATATCAATTGCTGTCATCAATCATTATACTTAGTCCTATCCTGATGCAAGCACTAGAATACCCACACATACTTTTCCAATCAACCCCAGACAAGGAGTACTGAAAAATCAAAATGTATTATATTCACTCTTACAGATAGTCATTGCAAAACTCAGACAGGGAGTGAGAGATTGTCTTTTATATTAACACAAGTAAGATGTAGAAGGATGGATCTTAGATAGAAATAAGCTGAACTTGCTAGTTGAATTTCACGATGCATTCTTTCTACTCTGAAGGAAATCCCAATACTTATTAAGCATGTGATCTTCAGGTATCACTTCATCCCACTTTCCGGTGCAAAATATTGCATAAGCATCAGCTGCATACCTGATTAGGACAACCATTATTACTACTACGGTACACAAAAACGAAATACATTGTGCTACCAAAACAAAATAACGTACTTGCCAACACCATGAAGCTCAGTCACATGGGTCCAACTCGCACTCAAGTATTCCGCAGAAAAACGCTGTAACATTATTGACCTTGTATCATGGAGACCCAAACTCCTTATTACCTCTTGAATTTGCTTTTTGGGAACCTGAGTACAAGTTTGTGCATCTGGGCACAATTTAAAAAAGTCCAATATAACTTTTTTAACCTGCATTTTGCAAAATGATCTAATTAAAACATTATATCATGCATAATAAGCATAAACTCATCACTTGCTTTCCAATGACAGCTACTTCTATTACCACAAGCATCACATCACATGAGATAATAAGGGAGTGCATGCATTCCACCTAATTTACATTTACTAGATCTCCTGAACCCTAATTTGACATATCCAATTCAATGACCAACAAAAACCAGACCTACCAAAAAACAAATTTAAGATGAGGAGAACCTATTTGACATGGTTAATAATATCAAATGTGGTAAATAATAATAAATATTATAACACAGAATAGGAGTATCCATGCAATGCAATCCCCAACTTAAAAGCATCTGCATCAGGCTATGTATGTGTGAGTGAGAGCGGAGAAGATCAAATTTTAGGGCACGCGCGTGGGACAATGTTTGTAAAGAGCATTGATGCTTGAGGTATGTGAAGAGTGGACAAAAGTTATATGAGCTCTTGGGCGCTTTTGTGACTGATGTGGGAGAAGAAAATGTTGTGCAAGTAATCACGGACAATGGTAGCAATTATGTTTTGGCTGGTAAGCATCTTTTTAGCTTCATTTGATTGAGTTATTAATTGGTTGGTTACTTAATTAGGTTCATTTCATTGTATATTGTAGGTAGAAAATTAGAAAGCGAGAAGACATAGACTCTTTTGGACACAGGTGTCTTTAATTGCATAGATTTAATGTTGGAAGACATCGGGAAACTTCCAAGACTCAAAAGGCATGCCAAAGAGAGTCACCACTGGTAAGCTTCATATACAACCATACCATGACTTTAAATACTATGAGGAAATTCACAAACAAATTTGAATTGATAAAGGTTTGGAATTACTCGATTTGCTACTCACTTTCTCACACTACAAAGGTTGCATAAACAAAAGAAAAACCTTCGTAGTATGTTCATTTTTCAGGATGAATGGTCGAGTTTAAGTGTTTCTAAGAGAGATTAAAGGGAAAAGGCTAGGGACATTGTTTTAATGCCATCCTTTTGGAATGATGTGCTCTATAGTCTTAAGGCCATGGGACCTCTTGTGGAAGTCTTGAGGCTTGTTGATAATGAGAAAAAGCCCGCATGGGTTACATCATGAGGCTATGGATAGGGCCAAGGAAACAATGATGAAATCTTTTAATGGTAATGAAGCCAAGTATAAAGATATATTTGCCATTGTTGATAAAAGATGGGAATGTCAACTTCATCATCCTTTGCATGCAGCTGGCCATTATCTAAATCCTCAATTCTACTATGGTAATCCAAATGTTGATGGAAATGATGAAATTAATGAAGGGCTTCTTAAAGTCATTGAGAAACTAAGTGCTACTCCTGAAGAAGAGGATAAAGCTACTCGTGAGCTCGCATATTATAGGAGATCTGAAGGGCTCTTTAGCTTGAAGGGTGCTATAAGAAACAGAATCTCTATGGCTCCAGGTAAATGTTTAATTAGATTTATATAAGCTTGTGTTAGTAACTTTATAATAATCCTACTTGGTTATTCATCACAAATTTGAGTGGTGGAGGACTTATGGGCATCATGTTCCAAGCTTGCAAAAATTGCAATTAGAGTATTGAGCTTGACATGTAGTTCTTAGAATTTGTGGCGTAAAGCGTAATGGAGCACTTTTGAGCAAGTAAGCAAATGTGATATGATTTTAATTTTGCTGAAAACATGGATTAGATTGGTATAGTGATTAACATTCCTTTTTTTTTTAAATTATAAAATAGATACATTCCAAGAAAAGAAGCAAGTTCCTCCATGACAAGTTGCAAGATTTGGTTTTGTCAAGTATAACCAAACACTTAAGGAACGTTTTGATAGCGAGGACTTAATTGATCCTATTGTCTTAAAGGATATTGATATGTGCAATGAATGGTTGTGGGTGAATTGGTTGAAGATGAAGCAAGTGGAGTAGAAGATGAGTTGGTCTTTGAGGATGATACACTAACTTGGGGGGATGTTGCTAATGTGTTTGGGGTTGGTGAGCAGAGAAAGAATCCTGGCGCCAACAAACAATGAGAAACCAAGCTGCCTTTATAGAGGGAAGAAGAGGAGGATGTAGAACAAATTGCACATGATGATAATGAGGAGGAGCTTGAAGATGATGGTGATGAAGAAGAGCTTGAAGATGATGAGGAAACACTTAGTGATAGTGATAGTATTTAAATGTTTTAGATGTGTTATTTTGAGCCTAGGAGGCTAAGACTTATTGACTATTTTGTTAACTTGTTCTTGTTTATGTGCTATTTTGAGCCTCGGAGGCTAGAACTTGTTTACTATTTTGGTTTATGTGCTATTTTGAGCCTTGGAGGCTAGAACTTGTTTACTATATTTGGTTTATGTTAGGTCTAACTATTAGTAGCAATGACTTTGATGATTACTTATGAATATGTGTTCATTTTTTAGTATTCTTATGTTTTTTAGCCTTAGTATTCTTATGTTTTTTAGTTTGCCTAGACTTCGGCGTAGCGGTCATACCGCTACCCGCTACACCGCAATAGCCCTTTAAGGGTCGGCCGCTACGCTACGCTATTTGGTATTAACTACAGAGATCTGCATCAGGCTATGTATGTGTGAGTGAGCACGCATTCCAATCCTTAACTCTAGGCTTCTTGCCAAACTATGTATTGAATTTATCTAATGTATGGCCACAAGATCAAGGTAGGGATCCTATCCTATAAAATGATCTGCAAATGTTTTTGCAAATAATGTTGAAGCGAGCAATGAAAAAAAAAAAAAACACTTGTTCATTAATGAAGAAATTTCATTAAGAAAAGACAGTAACAACTAGCAGGTGCTGCTGTCAAAAAAAAAAACAACTCGCAGGGTGCTTAAACAAAGAAAGATTAAGCTCAATAAAAAAACCAAAAAGAAGAGCATAAAAGAAACTGTGCAGCAAGGCTTTACAATCCCTATGGAAATCCAAGATAGAAGCACTATGGAGGCATTCATAGCCAAAGGAAAAATACTACAGAGAAGGCCAAAAACATAATCTTTTTTGTCTATTAGGAGGGTCTATGTGAGGGACAGCTGAATTGTGAGAGCAAACCTGCAGCATCCCTCAAGTCAATGAGAGGAAAGTTATCATGCAGTGTTACTACTTATTACCACAAACATTCATAATTTCCATTTCCTCCTTATTTTTATAATTTTTATAATCTGCTCTATCAGATATTACAATCATCGACTAAACAATCTTAATTCAGGTTATCAATATAAAATGGTCTCCAACTTTGACAGCTAACCAAAGAGACAATGACAAACAATAAAAAATAAATCTTACTTGTGATAGGTATACCAACGATAAAAAAAAATTGATACATTTTAATGATATAAAAACAGTGCCTTAAATTTGAAAGGAAAATGTCACTGTAAATAAAATTAAGTTGTCAACAAGCATCTAACAGAAGCAACAATTTTTTTATCATTTACCACACAGAATCAAAATTTTCTAAGCAAGACTTGAAGAGAATAAATTTCAATGATGACAATATAGCACTGCTTTGAAAAGAAATAACAGGGTAACCCAAGTAATATGTAGTTTAGAAAGCCAAATCAAAGGCAAATAAAGAGTATTTGTTGCAAAATAAAGATACAATACCTGCCGACCAGTAGTGCAGTTCAATAGTTTGCAAATTACCAAGACCCTCCAGGGATCTTTCCAATGATCCTCTTGAATAAGATTATGTGGAGAACGTGGAGGTTCCCAATCATTATCCGGAGTTTTCCTTTGGTAAGCCTCCTTATGCATCTCTTCACTTGAAAGAGGTTTAGCAGGTTTCTTCCGAGGCTTCTTAGAAACATTCTTCTTCTTCTTCTGAGGAGGAGGAGATAAATCCTCAACTATAGAAAAATCCCCAACTTTAGGTTCTTTAGACAAATCTTCAACTTCAATCCCCTCTTGAAGTGATTTGTCACCCTTAACTTTAGCCTCTTCAGCACTTTTTTGTGAGTGCTTAGGTCGCTTCCTTTGAGTGGATGAATCATCTTTACCTTCAGCTTCTTCAAGTTTAGGTCTCTTCATCTTCCGAGAGTGACTAGAAACCTTAATGGGAGAAGATATATACTTCAGTTTCTGCATTTCAACTTTAGACAAATCCTGAGATTTTGGCTCTCGTACTTTATCCCCCTCTCGAGTGGATTTACCTCTCTTGCGAGAGTGTTTGGAAACCTTAGTAGAAGAAGACATAGCCAAGAGTTCAGAGTCTTGTAATTTGGACAAACCCTCAACTTTTGGCTCTTCGACTTTAACCCCCTGTCGAAATGAGTCAGAAACATCTTGTTTTGAATCATCCTTAACTTGAATTCTCTTTCGAGAGCATTTGGAAAGCTTATTAGGAGAAGATAAATCCCCAAATTTTTGCAAGTAAACTTTAGACAAATTCTCAGCTTTTGGTTCTGGTGCTTTATCCTCCTCCTCCTCCTCCTTCTTCTCTGGAATGGATTCAGCTCTCTTCTGAGAGTCTTTCAAATACTTCATGATAAACATTTCAGTCTGGTAACAAGAAATATATAATATATATTAAGCTTAGACAAATGTTGGTAGGGTTTATAACAGAGCAAGCAATTTAACTAAGCAAGCAGCATTAAGGTGGAAAGAAAGAAATGAAATAAAAGAGTAAAATACATATACAGTGTTGCTAAGCTGGAACGTGCGTGCGTGCAATTACTTAAAATGGTAAAACTTGAGCAGAAAAGAAGAAAGATAATTTAAAGGTTTAAAGTAAAGTTGATTAGAATTAGAATTAGATAGAGAGAAAGAGAAGAGTGAGTTTACTTACGAGTTTACATGTCCACGTGTCCAAATCTGCCATATATATGGAGTATCCTACAGTAGGTTTCCAGCCAAGTTTCGCCAACATCTCAATGTCTTCAAAATCTGACATTTTGCACACAACTTCTTCCCCTCTATCTAGTCTACAGATTTGAAAATTTTGAATATAGATATATAGAGTGAGAGTGATTTCAAATTTAGGGGAATGAATACAGTGAGTTTTAATTTCGACACACAGAGGGAGAGGGAAAGGGAAGAAGGGTTTTTTCTTTGGGACTGGGAGGAGGAGGGGGAGACAGACAGGCTTGTGTTTGTGGGGACGGACCTATTTTTCTCAAATTTTCTCACTTCACAACAATTTCTTCTACGTTAAACATACTAGTATTTGGTTTAATTAAAATTTTAAAAAAAAAACACAAAAAAAGAAATGATATTCAATGTAATAATAGGAAAAGTTTTTGGGGCAGCTGTCCCATCCTTCGAGGTGCCTCTAATCCAGAGTCACTGCGTTCGACGGTGGATATCCTGGTCTCGACCAAAAAAAGTCTCAATATCTTAAAAAAAAAAATGAAAAATCCTTGGCAGGACTCTGATCCACCTTTCACTAAAACGAGGTACGTCTTACTTTTACCATTGTGAACTTGTCATTATACTGCGATCCTTGGCAGGATTGGCCCGTCTTTAGAACCCCACGTGAGGGAATCTCCTCGTGCGACACTCTTACCTCAGATTTCTACTACACTCCTTTGCATCCGAGCTCGTTGCTGAATAGCCTAATCTGGCTCCAATAGCTCGTCTATCCGAGCTCGATGTAGAATAGCCTAATCTGGCTCCAATAGCTCGTCTATCCGAGCTCGATGCAGAATAGCCTAATTTGGCTCCAATAGCTCGTCTATTCGAGCTCGGTGCTTAATAGCCTGATTTTGCTTCAACAGCTCTCCTTTCTGAGCTCGTTAATCTGATTTTCCTCGAGGAATCAGCCATCTCGGCACTTATATACTGGCCACTTCTGCTACAATCCACACGTTTCAACACTTGTGCACATTGTCCTAAGTCACAAACTATCTATCAGGTGCTGTCAACTCCGACTACCCAAGGATTCTGCATCCTCGCATATTACCTACTACCTCACTTATCTAACATGCTACCTCGGCATTCAAAGTCATAACAGTTAAAAGTGAATCTAATAATATAAAGAGCGTAGTCGATTGAAAACTAATCAAATGCAGGTATTAAGCCAGAAAAAGGACGGTGCCTGAAATCCTTACAAACAAAGGCTGGCCCCGGACGTGCCCGAATCCAGCCACACATATACATTGTTCAGAAAAAATAAAAAAGAGTCAGGTGGATCTACTCTTGATTTTCTCCAACCACGGCCTCTGCATGCTCACCAGCGGAAGAAGTCTTCGCTGCCTCGTCTACACCAGCATCAACTGCGACAACGGGAGTGTCATTCCCGACCTCATTGATCTCTTCATCTCTGGCCTGATTGGGAGGAGTGTAGGAGGGAGGCTCGAAGACAACTTTCTTGCCTTTCACGATCCGGCCATCAACTGCTTTGTGGTTGAGCTGCAGGTATTCGAGCTGGAGGTTGGACTCAAGAACAACGACCATCTCCAAGACCGTTGGAAGCCAAGCTTGGCCATCCCGCCCGATTCCTTTCTCAGATCGGCCTTCTCCTGCTGTAGACTTTTGATCACAACATCTTTCTTGACATCTGCCTCCTTGGCCTTCTCAAGCTCTTCCCTTGCTGACTGTAACTCAACTTCAAGCTTTGGTATATTCTCAAGTTTTCGGTTCTGCTCTGTGACTGTATCGTTGGCCTCAGTGAGTTTCTTTTGTACCTCGGCCAACTCATCAGCTTTAGCCTTCAAGCAATGATTTTCTTCGGACAGCTCTAAAAAATGGACATTCTGGTAACTCCTCAATTCACGAGAGGTGCAAATCAACTCGGCTTCTACAAATCTATTATAAGCTTGGGTCTCAATTAACTTACCTCGGATCCATTTAGTGGAGTTCTCAGCAATCGTGTGTCCAAGGTTTTTGAAGGCCGATGCCCCAAACTTTGGAACCTTCCCATCAAAGTCGGCCAAGGTAATGTCCGGAACTTTCTCTTCTTTTTTCTTCTTCTCAGCATCTCTAGTACTTTTGGTCTTTTGTTGGGGTGGGAGCACTGCCGCTGCTGCCCTCGGCAGTCTCCTTGTGTTAGTAATATTAATCAACTGGTCCAAGACTCAAGAATAGATAACCAAGCTTCAAGTGGACCAAATGACAATGATGGGCTGGGCAAAAGAATTACTAGAAAGCCCAATTACTTATCAGACTTTGTTGAATGAATTCTATTTTAGTATTTCCTAAAAACAGCATTGTATTAGCTGTCCTTTATTTTAGTACCGTTGTAGTCACAGCTGTATATGAGCTGCTGCCTTATCCTTTATTTCCGTTAGATTCTCCTTGCTTATGTGGACCAATGATTGGTAGCCACCATTACTTGTATTCTACAAATAGTACTTCGAGAAATGAATCGCGAGAGAATGATTTCAATTTTAGCTTCCTTCTTCTTGTTTTAGGAGTATGCAGTAGCATAGTGTAACAAATTGGTGCTTTCATTGCTATTTTCTCACGATGACCTCGAGTCACATTCTTGAGTTCTAATAACCTTGAAGCTATTATCTTCGCTCTCTCACACGAAACTTGATACTCTCACCGATGACGTTGCTTCAATGAGAACACAATATTCCACAACTAACCCACCACCACCTCCCCACCACCGCCACCGCCACCACCACCACCACCACCACCTCCCCCCACCACCACCACCCCCCTCCACCACCCTCCACCACACAATGACCGACCCAACAAACCACACATGAAACTTCGAGGTCCCTAAATTTTGGCAAGACCGATGCTCTTGGTTGGATCTTCAAGATCAACCACTTCTTCGACTTCCACGGCACGCCGGGCCGGAGAGACTCACCATTGCTTCATTTTACATGGATGGTCCAGCTTTGAGTTGGTTTCAATGGATGCGTAACAATGGCCTCATCCGTTCTTGGCCGGAATTCCTCGCTGCTCTCGAAACTAGGTTCGCTCCTTCATATTACGAGGATCCTGGGAGCACCTTTGTTTAAACTATCTCGAAGGAGGCGTTAATCGCACCTTAACGAGTTTGAGAGATTAGCAAACAGAGTTACCGGGCTTGCCTCATCAATTTCTATTGAGTTGTTTTGTTTCAGTCTACACCCGTAAATACGGCGAGAAGTGCAAGCCTTCGTTCCTCTCACTCCCGCATACTACGGCTCCGCGAAAATCCAAGAAGATAAGATTGAGGATCGGAAAAGAATTTTTGAGGTAAATCACAATACCCTAGCTCTTCCACCTTACCCAACCCCTCTACCACTCCACCTCCAGTCACACCAAATACCACTCCCACTAAACAAATAACCTCCACACCTAAACCTAACTTTCGTCGTCTCACTGCCGATGAAATGATTGCTCGCCGTGAACGCAATTTATGCTATAATTGCGATTTAACGCTTTGTTCGATCCACAAAGTGCAAAGGAAGTTCTATATGCTCATCTCTCGAGGAAGACACGGAACCAGACACCACCGATCTGCTTGAACCAACCTCTGATACGACCAACCATGACCCTCCTCAAACTGACTCCTCTGCCCAACTGAGCCTGCACGCTATGTCTGGCTCCTCAGACAACAACACTTTCCGTATCACAGGGCAAATTGCAAAGAAAAACGTAGCTGTGTTAGTCGACGGCGGAAGTTCACACAACTTCGTCCAAACGAGGGTGGCAAAATTCCTTGATCTCTCTCTGAAACCAACGTCGGCAAAGCTCTGTGTCATGATAGGAAACGGGGAAACACTTGAATGCACACATATGTGCCCGCAGGTACCTATTTTAATTCAAGGAATTTCTTTTAATGTTGATTTGTTTGTTTTGCCTCTGGGTGGTGCAGAGATTGTTTTGGGTGTACCATGGTTACAATCAATTGCGCCTGTTCTAATGGATTACAAAGCTATGTCCATGTCTTTCACAACACTAGACAAGCCTATTACACTTTATGCAGATGCTTCCTTCACTCCAAATCAATTATCCCTTTACCAAATTAAAAGATGTGTTCAAACAGACTCCATTTCATCATACTTCCATATACAGGTCCTCAACCCCAACCATACCTCACCAAACCCAGAACCTTCACCATTTCCAGAAATTGAATCCCTCACCTCACAGTTTGCCTCACTCTTTTCCACACCTTCTACTTTACCCCCACAACGTACATCAGACCACCAAATTCACCTATTACCCAATTCCAACCCGGTTAACGTCCGTCCTTACCGATATCCGTACTATCAGAAACAGGAACTTGAGAAACAAATAGACACCATGCTCCAATCAGGCCTTATACAACCCAGTCATAGCCCTTTTTCCTCACCAGTCCTTCTAGTCAAGAAAAAGGATGGTTCATGGCGTTGTTGTGTGGATTACAGAGCCCTAAATGCAGTTACAGTTAAAGACAGGTTCCCGATGCCTACCATTGATGAGTTGTTGGATGATTTGGGTGGAGCATCATGGTTCTCTAAACTGGACTTACAGCAAGGATTTCATCAGATTCGAATGCATCCTGCAGATATTCACAAAACGGCTTTCCGCACCCATCAAGGCCACTATGAATACGTAGGTGGCCATGCCCTTTGGCGCTTTGCGATGCACCATCCACTTCTCGAATACCGCAATGAACGATCTATTCAAGCCCTTCCTTCGACGATTTGTTCAAATATTGTCTTCTTCGATGACATGGTTTATAGCCCATCCTTCATCGAACACTTAAATCATCTACAACAAGTGTTCCAACTTCTATTATCAAACCAGTTTTTCCTTAAACGTTCCAAATGCCTATTCGCACAACGCCAACTTGAATATTTGGGACATATTATATTATCTAATCATGTTTTGATGGAATAAGATTATTATAAGGTGATCCATCCAAAATTGAGGCCATGGTTTTCAATGGCCAACCATTACCTAATGTTTACGGCATTAAGGGGGTTTTTGGGATTCAATGTCCCGGATTTTACGAAATGAGAGAAAATTCATTAAAAAGTAATTCCGGATATGCCTGAAGTTTTGCTGCAACACCACTTACATCTCTATTGAAGAATGATTCATTCCGGTGGACCACCGAGGCTCAAGTCGCTTTTGATTCACTTAAAGATGCTATGACCAAGGCACCTATACTTGCTTTACCAAACTTCAATGAGCCATTCTTTACGGCAAGTTTTGGGATTGGCTGGGAAAATTCATTAAGGGATATTAATGCAAGCCAATCATCCAATTGCTTGCTTTTTAACAAGCTATGGGTGCGGTAAGAAGCGATCATCCGATTGCTTTTGATGTAAGCAGTTACGTCCTAGGTTACTCGAGTCCTCAACATATGCGAGAACTTCGCGATTACTACTGCGGAGTGAAGAAATGGAGGCAATACCTATTGGGACATCGTTTTATCATTCTCACAGACCACAAGAGCCTCAAGGAATTAATTTCTCAGGTAATCCAAACCCCGGAGCAACAGGTATATCTTTCTAAACTTCTCGGCTATGATTTTACAATCCAATACAAATCCGGAAAGACTAACGTGGTTGCTGATGCTTTGTCACGTATTGAGCCTAGTCCTCTTTGTTATACTTTATCTATGCCTCACTTCATCTTCCTAGATGAGTTGCGTTCTTCTTTACAACAGGAATCTGAATTCCAGCAACTTCTCTACAACATTACACAGCAACCAGCTTTGTACAGTGATTATAAAGCTCATCAGGGGCTTGTTTTCTACAAAGACAGAATCTGGTTGCCCTCAAATTGTCCTTTCAAAGACAAATTATTACAAGAGTTTCATAATTCTCCAATTGGAGGTCACCAAGGCACTTTGAAGACTTTTTTGAGGCTTAATGATAACTTCTATTGGCAAGGAATGCGTAAAGATGTCAATACTTATGTCTCTCAGTGCTCTATTTGTCAGCAAGTGAAGTACGATACCAAGAAACCTCTTTGGTCTTCGCGCAGCCCAGGTCGCCTTCGCTATTTGGGAGGATCTGTCACTTGACTTCATTACCGGCTTACCACCTTCACAAGGTTGCACCGTGATTTTAGTGGTTGTTGATCGCTTCTCCAAAGGTGTTCACTTTGGAGCACACGCAACTTCTTCAGCGCCCGTAAGGTTGCTCTGTTATTTATGGATATGGTTTGTAAACACCATGGTTTCCACTAGAAGTCTAGTATCCGATCGTGACCCCATCTTCATTAGTCGATTTTGGAAAGAACTATTCTCTCGCTTGTGGCACCAAGCTTCCGTATGAGTCACGCTTATCACCCGAAGCGGATGGGCAAGCGAAGTTTTAAATCGAGTCCTCGAGCACTACTTACGTTCCTTTGTTCACACAGTGAACCCAGTAAGTGGGGAAATTTTACATCTCTTCTCTTTGAATGGTCTTATAACACATCTTCTCACTCATCCACGAGCACTTCCCATTTCATATTATATTTGGCGGACCACCACCCTCCATTCCCAATTACATTTTGGGTACATCTAATGTTGAAGTGTTGATTCTATGCTATCTTATCGCCACGATTCATCGACTTACATTCGGCGTAAGCTACTCAAAGCCCAAACTCGTATGAAATTGTATCTTGATAAGAAGCGCGAGAGAGGTGTCTTTTCAAATAGGGGATCTGGTCTATGTCAAGCTAAAGCCTTATAGACAATCTTCCTCCAAAACCAGCCCTCACAACAAGCTAGCAAAGCGCTTTTATGGACCGTATCTTTGTCGTAGAACGCATCGGTGAGGTTGCTTATAAGTCGGCTTTGCTCTCGCTCTCTCGCATTCACCCGGTCTTTCACTTTGCTCACTTCTAAAGAAACACGAGGCTGCTGCATCGATGCAATTGATCCTTTTTACTCCTCTAAATGTTGATAATCATCCAATTATCTCACCTCTAGCTATTTTGGATACCAAGCTTGATTCATCTACCACTCCCCACTAGGTTAGTCTTGGTACGATGGTCGGGATTAAGTCCGAGAAGACACTACTTGGGAACCTTGGAGCGAACTCGTGCTCGGTTTCACCCCGAGGACAAGGTGTTTTTCCCCCACGGTGGTATTGTTAGTAATATTAATCAACCGGTCCAAGACTCAAGAATAGATAACCAAGCTTCAAGTGGACCAAATGACAATGATGATGGGTGAAGCAAAAGAATTACTAGAAAGCCCGATTACTTATCGGACTTTGTTGAATGAATTCTATTTTAGTATTTCCTAAAAACGACATTGTATTAGCTGTCCTTTATTTTAGTACCAGTTGTAGTCACGGTGTATATGAAAGCTTTGCCTTATCCTTTATTTCCGTTAGATTCTCCTTGCTTATGTGGACCAATGATTGGTAGCCACCATTACTTGTATTGCTACAAATAGTACTCCCTGAGAAATGAATTGGCAGAGAATGATTTCAATTTTAGCTTCCTTCTTCTTGTTTTAGGAGTAGACAGTAGCATAGTGTAACACCTTGCCTCGTTTGATCCTTTGGTTAGACTTCAGGCGCTGCTCTTTGTTCTTTTTTGGATTCTTCTCTACATCTCTTCCCTTAGAAGATTGAGACACAACAACATCAGCTTGGGGGCCGGCACCAGAAGCCGACTCCCCATCCTTCCTGGAGCTCATCGGAGTCTTTTTCTCGCCGATCTTCGGCACTTCGAGCGTCAGATCCTTGTTGGGATCAACAAAAAGATCATCAAGCTTGTCCATTCTACTTGAAAACAGCAAACAAGGTCAGACTCGGCCCAGAAACGGATAAAAAAATCAACATAAAGGTAATTTATTAAGGGAAGACAGTAACTACAACTATCAAACTATTCCTTCAACTTGGCCTCGGACTTGGCCAACTTGACAAACATGGAACCGTAATGGAGCTTCAAGCCCTTCTCGGCCAGCTTTTTGCCTCATTGGTTAATCAGCCTGAAAGACTCCACGTCGTCCCGATGAGCTTGTTGGGTTTTACTGTGTAGAACCGATTTTCGATCGTCTCCCCACGTCGATTAAAATGAGTGCGACTCCAAAAAAATAGGAAATGTTCTTTGGCCAATAACTCGTCCTTGAACTCGGCAATGGATTGCTTCGCCTCCCCGTTCATGGCTTGTACAAAGAAGAGGACCGGCTTGAAGTCCTTGTTTGAATCATTAGCCGGCCTGAAGTAAGAGTGTTCCGTCTTGCTACGAAAACCGATGTGACCTTGCCTCGTTCCATCTGATCCCAACTCCAAATTGCGAGTCACATTGAACAAGTAGAAGAAGACTTTGGCAGTAGCCTTTTTCCCCAAGTAATCCATAGTCAGCTCGTAGCCTCGAAGAAATCCCCAACAGTTCGATAGTAGTTGCGACAGGGCCACGCGCAGGAATTTGAGGACTTCTTGTTGAAAGGCATTCAGCGGAAGTCGGACATTCATTGTTTCCAAGGCAGCTCCAAAGAAGAAGAAGTTGAGGTTGAGATGAGTACTGCATACCGGGACCCCGGGAACTAGCACCAGTCTCCAATCATGATCCTCGGGAGGCACGAAGAACTTCCGGTAAAATGAAACTGGCTTATCCGGTTTCATCCTCAAGTGAATCTTGCAGATCTTAGTTGATATCCAATCATAAACCTTCTCCACGAGTGCTTTGTCTTCTTCTACAGTCACTGCTCCTGGACGGGCTCGGGAACTCACCTCGGCGGCTTCTCCCTCAGCCTTTTCTGACATTTTCTTTGCAATCTCTCGCACCGAAGTTGAAATGCTCGACTTCGTGGACGTTCTGGCGTAGGTGGAAGAGAACAAGGAAGGTGCTCCTTTGGGGGCCAGCTCCAGGTGGCCTTCGGCCGACCTCTTCAAGATCGGCTTACCCGGGGGAACGTAGCGTTGAGTCTCCTCGCTCTTGGTTCGCACCATCTATCTGCAGGGGGAGGGATGCTACTATTACTATCTTAATCTAATTCATCAAGCATCAGCCTCGGAGAAACCGAGGCTGAACTATCTCCTCTCCACGAGGATCAACCAGTGACAGTCATCTGAAGACGACGTCGGCCACAAAAGCACTTAAAAGGTAAATTAAAACTACTAAAGTTCAAGGTACAATTGAACTAACCTCTTTGCAGGGAAACTCTGGTCTCGCCTTGAATGATTAACTCGGAGCGTTGAATCTTCAAGTTTAGGTCTCTTCATCTTCCGAGAGAGATTAGAAACCTTAATGGGAGAAGATATATACTTCAGTTTCTGCATTTCAACTTTAGACAAATCCTGAGATTTTGGCTCTCGTACTTTATCCCCCTCTCGAGTGGATTTACCTCTCTTGCGAGAGTGTTTGGAAACCTTAGTAGAAGAAGACATAGCCAAGAGTTCAGAGTCTTGTAATTTGGACAAACCCTCAACTTTTGGCTCTTCGACTTTAACCCCCTGTCGAAATGAGTCAGAAACCTCTTGTTTTGAATCATCCTTAACTTGAATTCTCTTTCGAGAGCATTTGGAAAGCTTATTAGGAGAAGATAAATTCCCAAATTTTTGCAAGTAAACTTTAGACAAATTCTCAGCTTTTGGTTCTGGTGCTTTATCCTCCTCCTCCTCCTTCTTCTCTGGAATGGATTCAGCTCTCTTCTGAGAGTCTTTCAAATACCTCATGATAAACATTTCAGTCTGGTAACAAGAAATATATAATATATATTAAGCTTAGACAAATGTTGTTAGGGTTTAGAACAGAGGAAGCAATTTAACTAAGCAAGCAGCATTAAGGTGGAAAGAAAGAAATGAAATAAAAGAGTAAAATACATATACAGTGTTGCGTGCGTGCAATTACTTAAAATGGTAAGAAAGATAATTTAAAGTTGATTAGAATTAGAATTAGATAGAGAGAAAGAGAAGAGTGAGTTTACTTACGAGTTTACATGTCCACGTGTCCAAATCTGCCATATATATGGAGTATCCTACAGTAGGTTTCCAGCCAAGTTTCGCCAACATCTCAATGTCTACAAAATCAGACATTTTGCACACAACTTCTTCCCCTCTATCTAGTCTACAGATTTCGAATTTGGAATATAGATATATAGAGTGAGAGTGATTTCAAATTTAGGGGAATGAATACAGTGAGTTTTAAATTCGACACACAGAGGGAGAGGGAAAGGGAACTAGGGTTTTTTCTTTGGGACCGGGAGGAGGAGGGGGAGACAGACAGGTTTGTGTTTGTGGGGACGGACCTATTTTTCTCAAATTTTCTCACTTCACAACAATTTCTTCTACGTTAAATATACTAGTATTTGGTTTAATTAAAAAAAAAAACCAAAAAAAGAAATGATATTCAATGTAATAATAGGAAAAGTTTCTAGGGCAGCTCTCTCATCTTTTGAGGTGCCTCTGATCCAGCGAAGGGATTAGTCACTGCGTTTGACGGTGGATATCTTGGTCTCGACAAAAAAAAGTCTCAATATCTTAAAAAAAATGAAAAATCCTTGGCAGGACTTTGATCCACCTTTCACTAAAACGAGGTACGTCTCACTTTCACCATTGTGAACTTGTCATACTGCGATCCTTGGCAGGATTGGCCCGTCTTTAGAACCACACGTGAGGGAATCTCCTCGTGCGACACTCTTACCTCAGGTTTCTACTACACTCCTTTGCATCCGAGCTCGTTGCTGAATAGCCTAATCTGGCTCCAATAGCTCGTCTATCCGAGCTCGATGCAGAATAGCCTAATTTGGCTCCAATAGCTCGTCTATTCGAGCTTAGTCTTTGAATCTTTGATTTTGCTTCATGACTCTCCTTTCCGAGCTCGTTAATCTGATTTTCCTCGAGGAATCAGACATCTCGGCACTTATATACTGGCCACTTCTGCTACAATCCACACGTTTCAACACTTGTGCACATTGTCCTAAGTCACAAACTATCTATCAGGTGCTGTCGACTCCAGCTACCCAAGGATTCAGCATCCTCGCATATTACCTACTACCTCACTTATCTAACATGCTACCTCGGCATTCAAAGACATAACAGGTAAAAGTGAATCTAATAATATAAAGAGCGTAGTCGATTGAAAACTAATCAAATGCAGGTATTATGCCAGAAAAAGGACGGTGCCTGAAATCCTTACAAACAAAGGCTGGCCCCGGACTTGCCCGAAGCCAGCCACACATATACATTGTTCAGAAAAAATAAAAAAGAGTGCAGGTGGATCTACTCTTGATTTTCTCCAACCACGACCTATGCATGCTCACCGGCGGAATAAGTCTTCGCTGCCTCATCTGCAGCAACATCAATTGCGAATACAGGAGTGTCATTCCCGACCTCATTGATCTCTTCATCTCTGGCCTGATTGGGAGGAGTGTAGAAGGGAGGCTCGAAGACAACTTTCTTGCCTTTCACGATCCGGCCATCAACTGCTTTGTGGTTGAGCTGCAGGTATTCGAGCTGGAGGTTGGACTCAAGAACAACGACCATCTCCAAGCACCGCAGGAAGCCAAGCTTGGCCATCCCGCCCGATTCCTTTCTCAGACCGGCCTTCTCCTGCTGTAGACTTTTGATCACAACATCTTTCTTGACATCTGCCTCCTTGGCCTTCTCAAGCTCTTCCCTTGCTGACTGTAACTCAACTTCAAGGCTTTGGTATATTCTCAAGTTTTCAGTTCTGCTCTGTGATTGTATCGTTGGCCTCGGTGAGTTTCTTTTGTACCTCGGCCAACTCATCAACTTTAGCCTTCAAGCAATGATTTTCTTCGGACAACTCTAAAAAATGGACATTCTAGTAACTCCTCAATTCACGAGAGGTGCAAATCAACTCGGCTTCTACAAATCTATTATAAGCTTGGGTCTCAATAAACTTACCTCGGATCCATTTAGGGGAGTTTTCAGCAATCGTGTGTTCAAGTTTTTTAAGGTCGATGCCCCAAACTTTGGAACCTTCGCATCAAAGTCGGCCAAGGTAATGTCCGGAACTTTCTCTTCTTTTTTCTTCTTCTCAGCATCTCTAGTACTTTGGTCTTTTGTTGGGGTGGGAGCACTGCCGCTGCGGCCCTCGGCAGTCTTCTTGTCTCGTTTGATCCTTTGGTTAGACTTCAGGCACTGCTCTTTGTTCTTTTTTGGATTCTTCTCTACATCTCTTCCCTTAGAAGATTGAGACACAACAACATCTCGCTCGGGGGAAGGCACACGTGAAGGCGACTCCCATCCTTCTTGGAGCTCATCGGAGTCTTTTTCTCGCCGATCTTCGGCACTTCGTGTAACACCCCAAAATAATTCAATTATTTATTTAATTGGGTTATTTAAGGCTTACAACATTTTATTAAGTCAAATAATTAATTTGGAGTTTTATTTTATTCAGGAGGTGTTTGAGTAATTGAGGGGGTGTAAATAAAGGCCCATGATCCATTAGTTAGGCCCATATTCATGTAATAAGCTTAGGAGTCTAGGGTGAGTGCTCATTTCAAACAAAGCAAAGAAAAAAATAGAAAGTGAGAAGAGGGAGAGGGGTGCAACGGCTCCAAGGGAGAGGAAGAGAAGATTTTGGCGTGGAGAATTCAAGGCAAGGAAGAGAAGTTTGCTTGTTGGTGATTCTTGAATTCTTAGTGGAGAGAATGCTTGTTTTCTTCAATCCTTTAAGGTAAGGGGGCTCTCTTTCACCTATAATGGGGTATATGATGAGGATTATGTATGGGTTAGACTCTAGAATGATTATTGAATTGCTTGTGTTGTTAATTGTGTGATTGATGTTGTGTTGGATTCAATTTGGTGAAATTGTGGTGTTTGGTGTTGAAATGAACTATGAACATATGTTCCCTACAAGGTGTTTGATGATATTACTCTATGAGTTTTGAAGGTGAATTTACTATGCTTATGTGGTGTTTGATGAAATTCATAAGTTTGTGATGATTATAATTGGTTTTGGTGATTGATCATGATGAGTTTTACTTGCTTATGGTTTCCGTGCGTTTCTGGACACTGTTTCGGTCTTTCTGAAACTGGTACTGTTTGGTTGATCCAAAAATTGTGTGGCTGATTGTTTTTGAAAATAGACTTAAGGCCGGTCGTTTTGGCACTGGTTTCGTTCAATTTGGAGTTGTGTAGCTCAAGTTATGAGTCTCCAAAGTTAGGTCAAATTTCGGAATCAAAGCGTGAGTAGGTTCGGTTTTTGCAGGTTTTGTGTTCTCAATTGAATTCCGTTTTGAATTATTCTTATTTCATTGACAAGTAGACTTAATTCTCTACGAAATAGGCACTGTTTTCACGAAATTTCATTAAGAAATGAGAAAGAAAATTTGGTTGCAAGTTGGGTAAAGAGTTCTGTCCGATTTTGGTACCTCAGTGTAGTGTTTTAAAAAACTGTACCAACTGGATACTTATTTTGAAAAACTAAAATCATAGGTAGAAACTACACTTAGAGATCTCTCCAATGAGTGGTCTTTTGTTGAAATCCGATGTCGTTTGCTATTTTAATTAATTCGCCGAAGTAGGTGTATTTCTTTGTAGGAATTCGGCACTTGTCTTTGTGTGTGGCTGCCGGTGGTGCCTGTGTTGCCACCAGGCGCCATTTTATGTGACCGTTTAGTCCTTATGTGACGGTTTAGTCCTTATGTGACAGTTTAGTCCTTGTAGTGATGGTTAGTCCTTGTGTGACGGTTTGGTCCTTGTAGTGACAGTTTAGTCCATGACTTTTGGTGTTGATGTATCCGGTGAGTTTGATGTTAGCCATAGAGCTATTGATTGATGTATTGATGTTAGCCATAGAGCTATTGATTGATGTATTGGTGTTAGCCATAGAGCTATTAATTGATGATGTATTGGTGGATTAAATGACGGTGTATCTAATGACGGTGTATTTAATGACGGTGTATTTAATGACGGTGTATTTAATGACGGTGGATTAAATGACGGTGTATCTAATGACGGTGTATTTAATGACGGTGTATTTAATGACGGTGGACAAATGACGGTGATGAATCTATTGACGGTGTTAATTCAAACATGATATGATTGTTTGTGGTTGATGCATTGTTCATGGAGTCACATGCCTCATATGCATCAAAGTGACGGTGTAGGCTTCGGCCTTGATATTATTAATGATTATGACGGACATGCCCGAATGGCGATATTTGTGACGGTGATGGTACCACATGCATATACCCTTGGTGTTGGGTTGCATTCATGCATATACTCATGCAATTGGTGATGTCACTTGATGATTATGAGTTGATGTGTTATAAATTGATGTTGTGTGTTTGTCTATTGAGCAGTGATGTTTCTAGTTGCCTTTTTCTAACATGATGTTTATCATACATTCCTTTATATGTGCTAGAGACTCACCCTTCTGCTTTCTATGTTGCTTCTTATGTCGGCAACGTGCAGGTGATCCCGAGTGAAGGTTCTATCTACCTTAGTCTGGTTGTGGTGTCTTGCTCTGATACATAACACTTGGGGGGGGCGATTAGTTTATTAGTTGTTTTAATTGAAGTTGTTTGAACTGTTTATTTGGTGATGTATTTGAATATGTTTTATGAAACATGTCTTATTCCGTTGTGTGGTGATTAAGTGGGTGTAATGTCACTAAGCAGTGTTTTCGAGGGTTCGTCTCGATTGATGTGCTATGTATCACATACTCTATTGTTTTATGAGCATTCAGGTGTTGTTTTATGTACTTTGGTGAAAGTGTAGCACCCTCTTGTGGTTGCATTGAAAAGGACTTCGAAAACTCTAATTTTTATTCATTTAGATAGTTGTATTAGAAAGGGGGTGTTACATTTAGTGGTATCAGAGCAAAAGTTCGGTCTGTCCGACCAAGTTGTTGAGTCTTGAGTTTTCTAATCCTCGAGTCTTGTTGCTCGTTCTGAATTGATCTTGTTTAAGTAATTAGTTGAGATGACCGGAAGGAATGACGCTGCTCTTGTTGCTGCCTTGGAGGCTATGGCGAATGCTGTGGGAAACCAGCAAGCTATTGAGGATGCTGGGGCTCGTAGCTTAGCTACTTTCCAATAGGAGAACCCTCCACTTTCAAGGGGAGGTATGACCCCGATGGGGCTCTTGCATGGTTGAAGGAAATTGAGAGGATTTTCCGTGTTATGGATTGTACGCCTGCTCAGAAGGTGAGGTATGGTACTCATATGTGGGCTGAGGAAGCCGATGATTGGTGGCTTGAGGTTCTGCAGAGGTTGGAGAATACTGGTGAAGAGATCATGTGGGATGTCTTCAAGAAAGAATTTATGAGAAAGTATTACTGGAAGATGTTCGGGGCAAGAAAGAGATTGAATTTCTGGAATTGAAACAGGGGAACAAGTCTGTGGCCGAGTATGCGGCAAAGTTCGTGGAGGTAGCTAAGTTCTACCCTCACTACAATGATGCTAATGCTGAATTCTCTAAATGTATCAAGTTTGAAAATGGTCTGAGGCCTGACATCAAGAAGGCAATTGGATACCAAAAGATCCGAGTGTTTTCTGAGTTGGTTGACAGTTGCAGAATTTTTGAGGAGGATAGCAATGCGCATTTCAGGGTGGTGAAGGACAAGAGGAATCAGTCCCAACATCGTGGTAAGTGTAACGCCCCAAAAATAATCAAGTATTTATTTAATTAATTTACCTAGGTGTTATGTCGGCTGGTTATAATAAAAGAAATAAAACGGTGTTTTAATTTAATTAGGAGTGGTGTGTAGTAAATGAATGGGTGGTATTTTAATTAAATTAGGGGGTGGTGTTAGTAACTAAGTGGGTGGTAAAAAGGGCCCAAGCCACTTGAGCCCAATATATATATATGGCTAGGTTTAGTAGTCTTATTTCATTTAGAAGGAAAAAGAGAAGGAGAAGAGAAGAAAGAAAGAAATCGGCGCCGTGGGAGAGAGGGAGAGAAGAAAAGGATTTCGCGAGTTGGAGGAGAAGGAAGGAGCTCGGCTTGTTGTTGCGTTTTGTGTGGTGATTGAAATGTTCTCTTCTTCATCAATTTCTAAGGTAAGGGGAGTCTCATAGTATAAAGGGTTATGTTGGGTTGTATATGGGAGGGTAGTTTCTATAATGCCTAGGTACTGTTGTGTTATGTTTGACGATGTGTTTGACGATCTATGAATTTATATGTTGTCTTGATGATGTTGGTGATTGATCATAGTTTTGTTGTTTTCTTTGGCCTGAATACGATCATGTATAATGTTGTTGGTGTTGTGTGAGAATTGATTGGCTTGGATTGAAAATGTTGCACCGAGGTGTTTGATAGAATGTCTAGGTAAAGTGAGGGTGCATACTTTGTTGTGTGATGAATTGTGTCGTCTTGGCGCCATGGTGCTGCCAGTGTATGCGTGTCGAAGCCAGTGTGTATGGGTCGAGACACAGCGTATGTGTGTCGAGGTGAGTGAGGTGAAGTGAGGACGTGTAACCGAGGTAGTGTAACCTAGGTGAGTTAGTGTAACCGAGGTGAAAAGGAAAGTGACGAGTGAGATGAGTGAGGTGAAGTGAGGATGTGTAACCGAGGTAGTGTAACCTAGGTGAGTTAGTGTAACCGAGGTGAAAAGGAAAGTGACGAGTGAGATGAGTGAATGAAGTGAGGTAGTGTAACCAAGGTGGGTTAGTGTAACCGAGGTAATTTTTACCATTCTTCTATTAGATCATGGGAAAAACCAAGAGAAAGGGAGAAAGGAGGCGTGAGTCGACTCAGGCGCGATCAGACTCGAGGCGTGTCAAAATCTGGGCGCCATTGTGCGCTGCCCAGGGCGCCTGTGTCGAAATGCAGGGTATGTGTGACGAAGTGTAGCGTATGTGTGTCAAAGTGCAGAGTATATGTGTGACGAAGTGTAGCGTATGTGTGTCGAAGTGCAGAGTATATGTGTGACGAAGTGTAGCGTATGTGTGCCGAAGTGCAGTGTAGGTGTGTCGAATGTGATGAACTAAAAATGATGATGTTGCGACGAATAATCTTGATGTTCGAATAAGACCCCCTAGGTGATGATGATATTGCGACGATGTAGGCTGTGGTCTTGGAGCTATGCTCAAAGCGACGTTTATGCCTGAGAGGCTATTGTTGTTGTTGATTGTTTTCTGAGGTGATGTACATGGTGTCTCATGCATGCCATATGCATTATTGCGACGATGTAGGCTGCGGTCTTGGAGCTATGCTCAAAGCGACGTTTGTGCCTGAGAGGCTATTCTTGTGACGATGGTACCACATGCATATACCCGATGTGGGTTGCATTTCATTCACATATGTCATGCTCATGTTGCCGTTTCTTGTTGCTGTTGTTTAAGTTGTTGATTGTTGGTGTTGCTGCGTGATAGTTGAAAATACAATGTTGTTATGCTATGGTTATTATAGCTGCTAGTCTCTAATATATTACCTATCATATACTTTTATGCTGTTAGAGACTCACCCTTTCCTGTTGAATGTTACCTTCGTGTTAACGTGCAGGTACACGCTAGTGAAGGACACCTGTTCCTTCATCCCTTTCGAGTCAGTGTCGTTTGCTCTGATACGTAGCACCTGGGGGGAAAACGAACACTAGTCGAATAGCTGTCTTACTTTCATAAACTGTTGCTTTTAGTATGTTGTCGGATTTTTATGAATTGTATGATATAACATCCCAGACTGCTTCCAGAACTGTTGACTGCCCCCACGAACCAACACGAGTCTTTTCAGCATGCTTTGTCCTCACTTGCATGCTTTCCGGGAAACTTCCCAGAAGGTCACCCTTCCCATAAGAACTCCATAGTTAAGTGTGCTTGGCTTGGAGTAGTTTTCATTGAAAATAAATATAAATGTGGGTTGTATATGAGGTGTTTGATGGTGTGTGTGAAGATGGCATGAGTAAATATGATGTTTGGCTAAAGTGGTCTCATTGTTGTTGATGTTGTGCCTTATGTGTTGTGTGTCATAGTGTGGCTTTGTGCCTTAGGTGTTGTGGGTCATGGTGTGACTTGTGATTATGTGGTGGTTGATGAGATGCATAGGTATGTAGTATTGAAATTGATTGAAATAAAATATGAACATAGGTTGCCAACCATATGCTTGATAGTGTTACTCAATGAGTTTAAAAGTGTAGTCTATGTGTTAGGTGTTTAAGTTAATTAATTGTTATTTACATGTTGCTTGAATTAAATGGGTGTTTATGTGTTGTATGAAATAATTGATGTTTAGGTGTTTCTTGAATTAAATGTTGGTTATGTGTTGTTTGAACTAAATGGTGTTTATGTGTTGTTTTCTGGACACTGTTCGGTCTTTCTGAAACTGGTACTGTTTGGTTGATCCAAAAATTATGTGGCTGATTGTTTTTGAAAATAGACTTAAGGCCGGTCGTTTTGGCACTGGTTTCGTTCAATTTGGAGTTGTGTAGCTCAAGTTATGAGTCTCCAAAGTTAGGTCAAATTTCTGGAATCAAACTAGGAGTAGGTTCGGTTTTTGCAGGTTTTGTGTTCTCAATTGAACTTCGTTTTGAATGATTCTTATTTCATTGAAAAATAGACTTAATTCTCTACGAAATAGGCACTGGTTTCACTAAATTTCATTAAGAAATGAGAGAAAATTTGGTTGCAAGTTGGGTAAAGAGTTCTGTCCAATTTTGGTACCTCAGTGTAGTGTTTTGAAAAAATGTACCAACTGGACACTTATTTTGAAAAACTAAAATCATAGGTAGAAACTACACTCAGAGGGCTTTCCAATGAGCGGTCTTTTGTTGAAATCCGATGTCGTTTGCTATTTTAATTAATTCGCCGAAGTAAGTGCACTGCTGTAGGAATTCAGCATTGTGCCACTATTTTGTTGTTTAAGTGTATTGGTGAAATGGGTGTATGGGTGTGTGTTGGCGAAATGGGTGTGTGGGTGTTATACCCCAATTTTGTCCATCTTCCTTTTTTTGTTTTAGCCATTTATTTTTAGTAACAGCGTGTTTCGGAGTCGCGTGATTACGAGAATTACTAGTGTAGAGTCTCGGTTACCAACCCAAGCCAATTCCAGTCACTCCGCTCAAACTAACTCGAATTACCATTTTTTTTAATTTAGGCACGCGCGTAATGATCGATCTTTTTCGTGCGTTCTTGATTTAATGTGCGTATTCGGGTTTAGTCGTGCGTGAAGCAGGTCTATCAAAATTCATTTTTTCTCAAAAGTTGGCTTAAACTCAAACTTAAGAATGTGATTCCGAGTGAATTTTTAACGCGCCCATTTCTTCTTCTATTTTGGTCTAGTCATAGCTTGATCGTCAAGTCCAGTCTGTTCTCGTCTTTGTATTCGGCTTGACTCCTTTTTCTTATTACTATTTTTATTCTTATTTTGTTTATTTAATTTAGTTAAGCATATATACAATCCAAAAATGTCAAAAAATTTATTTAGCTTAAATTAAAAGAGTTTAAGAGTATAATAAGTCCAAAAATGTCAAAAATTCTATTTACAGTTTAAAAACACTATAACAGTCCAAAAATGTCAAAAAAATGCTATTTAGTTAATTTTACAATTTTAAGGCTCTTAAGAGTCCAAAAAGTCCAAAAATACAAAAATAGTAATACAAAATATATAAAAAAATACACAAATCCGAAAATAACAAATTAAAGCAAACAAAATAGGGTTCGGTGGCGTGATTCAAGCTGCTGCAGGTGCTGATGGGCTTGGATCAAGACCTGAAAATTATCCAAAACCCAGTCAAAAATAATAAATGCCCTAACCTAATTTTTGACTATAAATAAACAGTCCAATCAGCAGTAAAAAAAACACACAGAAATCAGCACAAAAAAGGCTGCGAAAATCACTAGAAAAAATAAGGATTAGAGTTTCACATCGAAACCCTAATCCGCAAAACACCGTTTTTTGAGTTTTTGGTTTTTAGAGAGAACAAAGAAGACCTAAAAGAGCATACGCGCAGCGGCGATTAGCGGTGGGTTACGATCATTCAATCAGACACACAGGGAAACTAAAACAGAGGCTGGAGTTGTAGGTTGGTAGTCAAAGCTTAAATTCCTTTTTATGCACATATGGCTTGTTAAACGTGAAATAATCATAGGAATAAGTTTTCAAACCACGTTTTTTTCTTTCTGTTGAATATTCTGTCTGTCCTGAAATAGTGCTTAAAAATTGGTTTTGCTTGCTGTAAGTTTCAGATCAAAGGTTTTTTTTTTTGTAAAAAAACTACACTCAGAGAATAGAGAACATAAAAACAGACCAAAAACATAATGAAGAGAGGAGAAAAATGAGTAGAAAAGAACCAGACCTAGAGAAAGCTTAAAAAAAAAATAGACAGAGCCAATAAGGACCAAAAACTAACCTCTGTTCGCCTTTCTCCGGCGACGGTGACTCTCCGGTTACCTTCTCCGGCGAGCTTCCCGGCGAGCTCACACACAAGCAAACCGTACAACCATCATTCCATCAAACCCAAGCTTTCCTCGAAACCGAATAGCCACCACCACCAAAACGAAACAATCCCCATCCTTTCTCCTCCCAAAACAAACCCAGGAACCGAAAATCCAGATCAGAAACGTTTAAACAAAAAAAACAGTAGATCGGAAACAAGGGAAGGGAGAGAAACGAAAGAAATAAAAAACAGAGAGAAGGAGAAGAACAGAGGAGAGAGAAGAGCGAAGCTTACAGCCGTCAACACCACCAAATCCACCACCCTCGCGCCGTCGTCATCTCTACCACCACCCAAGACCGAAACCACCCATAACCGAAACCACCCCTTTTCTTTCTCTCACCACCTCATGTTGCTCCCGTAAAGCGGCGACACCTTCGCGAGCCCAAAGGCTGTCTCACCGTAAGTCCGTGGAATTCACGCAGGGGACTCTCAATCTCTCTCTGTGGCGCCGAAAATTGGGGGGGAAAAGTGAAATGATTTAGGGTTTCTAAACTTAGGTATATAATGTCTCTGTTTTTTTTATTCATTTGTTAAATGTTCAGATTAATAGTTTCACCCCACTATTCCAGCGCACGCCCCCCCTACTTAAGCCCTGTTTGCATTCTGGGCTCTCAGATGCGAACTGGGCTTTCCTCTTGGCACCCCTTAATAATTATACAATACCCTGCTATTAATAAAAACCCAAATTTACTATTTTCACCCTCTGATTTACTTTTTAATTCTTCTTCCAATTCAAATATAACTACTTCTCCTCTCAAAATTAAATACGGCTAAGTCGGTTGTACAACCGAGTTAGTCATTATTTTAGGGCCAATGAGCTGTACAGTTCAGTAACCCTACAAACTTAATAAATACGAACAAACTATTTTTCTCTAAAAATAAACGGCTAAGTCAGTTGTACAACCGGGATAGTCATCATTTTAGGACCAATGAGCTGTACAGTTCAGTAATCCTACAAAAACTCAATATAAATAAATTATTTTAAATAGGGGATTAAGTCGGTTGTACAACCGGGTTAGTCAGCGTTCTAGAACTAATGGGCTGTACAGTTCAGGGGTTCTAGAATACCTATTCTAAAATCAACCCATCTCACAACTCTTTTCAAAAATTCAAAAATCATTTTCAAAAAGTAGGGGACTAAGTCGGTTGTACAATCGGGTTAGTCAGCGTCCTAGGAATCAGTGAGTTGTGCAATTCAAGGAATCCTAGGACCCCTACACTAAAAAACACCAACCAACAAACCTTTTTCGGGAAGAATTACGTAGGTTTGATTCCTCCATTGCATCTGGAGGTACGTAGGAGCAAGACTCAACCCTTGTCAAGCACTAAAAAACAAAAATCTAAATAAGTCCTTTTCTTTACAAATAAAAGGGTGACAATTAAATAAATCTTAAATTAATTAGACAATAGGATGTCGTGGGGTGTTAATACCTTCCCCACACATAACGACTCCCGAACCCTAACAACGCCTTATCCTAAAACTTAAAGGGATTTTCCGAATTTGCCCTTAAACTAGAATTTCGGTGGCGGCTTCATTTTCGAACTTTCGAAGAATCCTTTCCCGGATTTTTCGGTCGCTACAGCTGGCGACTTCACTGGGGACACTTATTTATTTTTAGAGAGTCAAAACCTAGTTTAATAAATTTAGGATTAATTCAGTCTTTACCCTTTTATTTATTTACTTGCTTTCGCATAATTATGTTATTTATTTGTGTAAACCCTAGGGTAGAAGACGATACTTGTATGTATGTTTGTTTGCAGCTTTGGGTTATTTTAAATTGCTCCTACACACACTGCACTTCTACACTCCACACACGTGAGAAAAGTCCTCTACCCGGACTCGACCATAAACCTAAGTTAGAACGAGATTGCGTAGTGATGGCCTACGGGACGTACGTCTCGTTGGGTGGTCACGAAAATCTCACCTAGAGTTTGATTCCTTTTAAGGATGCTATCCCTTCTAATAGCTTGCCTATTGTTGGGGTCAGTGTTCTTGACTGGAGTCCTTGGCTCTAGGAACCATGTGTAGGATTCTTTAGAACTACCCTTGTGAGGTTCACTATAAAAGAACCTTAGACCCGCTCCATAGGGTACCATTCTAGGGTCACAGAGGAGCTCTATACCCTTGCATTCAAACAAACATTAATGCATCCCGTCTTTTATCCAAAAAAAATCAAAATTGTTATTTCCGCAAAGTTTTTTAGTACATGCATTCTTTCTTTTGTTGCATTACAAAAATTTTGAAATAAGCGTCAGGGAGTTAAAAAGTTTTATTTTGGAGAGAAGCCATGCATGCTAAAGTCAAAATCAAATTTTGTTCTTTACTCTCCAAATGAAAGTTTATAACTCCCCAACGTGACAAAATCAAATCGTATGTTATCATCTCATGCACATACATCTCATACACATACATTTCATGCGCATACATTACCATTTCATTTACATTTCATACTAACATCATGCATTGAAAAAAAAAACAGAAAAAAGGCAAGCTGGTTCATCAACATTGTTATTGGACTCGCTCTCAAGCAAGGAACATGGCCGAAAACCAAGACAATCAGGTGTTGAAGGATGAGATTGAGAAGCTGAAGGAACAAATGAGGGACATGCTGGGTTTGAAGGATCAGATGGTCGAGGTTTTGAAGCTTCTCACCGAGAAGAATGCGGGCAAAAACATCTCAGTGGGGCGCACCAATGATCAGGCTATGAATGTACCTCGTCCTCACAACTCTCAAGACACACAATGGCCTCGCTGGGGTCTGCCACTGGATTACACACCTCCAACCGAGGGCGCTATTTTTGAAGAGGATACTTACGGGGTTCTTTGCGTGAGAATCAAGGTGGAACAATAGGAAACAATGTTGGTGACGAGACAGAACAAATTCAACACCAAACTCCTGGCATCACCCAAGGGCTTTCCCAGGTTCGCGAACCTGACTTCGAAAATCATACTCGCCCGAAGGCCTCGTCAGGTACCACAATATGAACAGGCTTCCTCATGGTTACCAAGTTGAAGATCCTCAGTGAAAATAAGCTACAAATACTAGAGGGCGCCAAGAGGCGTGGAAGGATCCAATGTAGGAGTGAAGGACGCGTATGACCTATGCCTCGCCCCCAACGTGGTCATCCTCATAAATTCAAAGTGCCGATTTTGACAAGTATCGTGGTGCAACATGTCCTCTTAGCCATTTGACCATGTACTGCAGGAAGATGGCTCAATTTGCGCACAATGACCAACTACTGATTCACTACTTCCAAGACAGCTTAACTGGGGCAGCATTGAGCTGGTATATGCAATTGGAGCACACTCGTATCCGGTGTTGGAAAGACCTAGCCGAAGCTTTCGTAAAGCAGTATAAGTATAACATTGATATGGCTCCTGACAGAACACAACTTGAAAGTATGACCAAAAAAGACAATGAGTCCTTCAAGGAGTATGCTCATCATTTGGAGAGAGGTTAGCATACAGTAGCACCACCCCTATTAGAAAAAGAAATGGTTGCCATGTTCATGGAAACTCTTCCATCGCCCTACTTTGACAAATTGAGAGGGGGGGTATCCTCAAACTTCTCAGACATGGTTACCATAGGAGAAAGAATAGAAAGTGCAATAAAGAAGGGGAAGATCACTCATAGTTTTGATGGACCTCCTACAACTTTCAGTAAGAAGAAAGGAGAAATCAACGCTCTAGATCAAGGAAAATCACACCATCATCAAGGGTCATCCCAATACGACCCCATCCCCGTGTCATACACTGACCTGTGCAGCCAACTTGTCAGCCACGATTTGATTTCTCCCCGTCGGATGAGACCAGTTCAGCCTCCATTCCCAAGATGGTACGACCCAAAAGCCAAATGTGAATTCCATGCTGGGGCAGTAGGCCACTCGACCGAAAAGTGTTATCCCTTAAAGCGCCTCGTTCAAGGCCTCATTGATACAAAGCAGCTGAACTTCAAAGAAAATGACGATGGATCAATTAGCGGTTGATCAAGGTACCGAAGACAACACCGCCGACTTAGCGTGTCTTTGTCCTGAAGAGTTCAAGAACTAAGAGATTGTTGCTTGTCTTGTGTTTTTTTCAAAGTTAAGTTTCTGTAATGCAAATCCTATGGCTCTGCCCAAGGCCTTAGGACATCTCAATAAGGGCACGCATGTTTCATTCAGTATCATTATTAATAAAATAACATTTTGAATTCTCTAGCAAGCTTCTTTCTTCCTTTCTCATTCATTCGCCCGCTTTCTTTTATCCCCTCTCACCTCAAACTAATGCAGATAAAAAGATTTTCCTGAAAATAACAATGTCGGTAACTCATATCACAGCCTTGATCACCCCATTAATCAAACTAAGGAAATATGGAGTATAACTGGGGGGGTCCCCATGAGAATTCAACAGGAACCGACTAAAACAACTAACTTGGGCGCGAAAGAAGAAGACAAAAAGAGTACAACAATTAAGGAAAACAAACAAAGAAAACTCACTTGAATCTTGTGCGATTGGGTCGACGTCATGGCATGGATACATCAAGTCATAAGAGGCTATTAAACGCCCACCGGTAATAAAGATCTTTGACTGCTAAAGTTCGTAAAAATTTAGCCAGCCGTTACGGTCTTCCAAAAAACATCATGGTGGCAGAGCTGTTCGGAGACCTCAGGTCGTGCTCATGGCCCCTCCTCATACCACCCAAAGATGAATGGGGCAATTGCAGCAACAAACAAAGAATATCAAAGAGATCCCGCAGAAACATTCCCTTTGACCTCACAGGGAAGTCAAACCTCATTTCACACTTCAACAAGGGCAACCCCACACAATGGAAGTAGTACTTCCATTAAAGCAAAATGTCTGCCCTATGTCATGACCAGCTGTATCAGATAAGAACAAAGAAAACTTAAGAAAGTTTGTCTTCGACAATTTCAAGAAAGAGACCTGGTGCCCAAGGAAACCTTACCTATCCAAAAGAATTCTCAACCTCGAATTATGAAGAACCTTACGTGGTGAAGAAATCGTTCTCCGGAAGAACCTTAATTCTGACAATGGTGAAAACCTCCCACTCCCAATCAACTCAGATGCGGCCAAAAAAATACTATGCCTGAAAGAAATGATATAGAAAAAAGAGAAAAATGAGCCAAGCAAGAATAAGCTCGCTAGGTCGAAAACCGAAAGTGGCGGCCCAGCGCGAAGTTAGAACAACCGGTGGATCGAGAACCCAAAAAGGCGATCCAGCAAAAATTAGGGTCAAGAAGTTGGACTAAAATATTGAGGCAAGCAACACTTCCGGAAGTCAGATAATGAGCGATCAAGGTTGTAATATGGGTGACTGACAGCGTTATCTCAAGGACACTAGCTATCAACGAATCTGCTTAGCATTTCAGCTTTTCTTTTCCTTTCATTACTGATGTAATCTCTAGTCGGTGTGCCTTCCGCATACCCGGCTTCCAATATGAAATATCAAACACTTTTCCTTCTCTTTTATTCTCCCTCGTTTTCGAAATGGTGTTTTATGATAAATGATACTGAATTGTGAAACATGCGGCATATCATAAGCATTACGACCGTTACGAAATTTTTGGAAATCAAAGAAAGGACGTAATCTCATCACAGGAAATGAACAAATGCACTTAAGGTCACTTCAAATGAATCATCAAATCACCAGCATGTCGATCCAACAATACAAATACACAAGAAGGCTTCATCTCTCACACCGGAAGTTCCACGAGTTGATGAAACCAGTCAAAAAAGAATGTCAAAAAAAAATGCCGAAAAGAATCAAAAGGCAAAAGAAAGGAAAAGCAAAAGAGAAGTGTCATCCCGCATTTCATCCATCATTCCACATGTCAATCATTACATGTGCATACATCACATACAAGCATATCAATTTCATTGCATTATTAAATACGCCAAAGGGAGATTGCCTTTTCATGTTTGAATGCACTTATTAAGTGTTCAGATTGACACGCTAAGTGTCGATCCCTATATTTTGTTCCTCTAATATCAGCGCTTTAGGCGTTGATCTCATATCATATCACAGATCACCAGGTTGATCCTTCAGACCCCGAGTGGTCCCTCAGAGCACTACGCTCCTTCAGTGCCCTAAGTGGCCCAGGTCGCAAACGTCGTAGTCGAGCCCGACGGACCTTCCAGACCCCGCGTGGTCCTTCAGACTAATTGTGTCAGCCTAAGACATGGTGGACGTCCTCTATTGGTCAACATATCGATTCGGATCCGATCTTGACCCCGCCGCTCGAATCTAAAGGCCCTCGGATCGTTTTACTAGTCACAGTAGCTAGTAGCGCTCCTTGGACCACGATGGTCCTCTATTAAGGCCTAGGCGACCTTCTAGACCCGAGTGGTCATTGAGCTTTAGTGCTCCTTTAAGGCCCCAAGCGGCCCCTTCGTGGCCTTAGTGCTCCTTCGGATCCCGGCGATCCTTCATTTAACTTCTGGTTAATGCACCGAGTGTTAACCCTTCCTTGCTCCTCTCAAACCTTCCACTTCCCCCTTAAACGGACAAAATTAGCGTCTATCTTATCTTTATTCCTATTTCTACTATGAAAGTTTGAGAGCTCCGCACTTTCTAGTAAAATATTAATAAAGAGGGGCAACTGTTATACCCCAATTTTGTCCGTCTTCCTTTTTTTGTTTTAGCCATTTATTTTTAGTAAGGGCGTGTTTCGGAGTCGCGTGATTACGAGAATTACTAGTGTAGAGTCTCGGTTACCAACCCAAGCCAATTCCAGTCACTCCGCTCAAACTAACTCGAATTACCATTTTTTTAATTTAGGCACGCGCGTAATGATCGATCTTTTAAATGCGTTCTTGATTTAATGTCTATATTCGGGTTTAGTAAATGCGTGAACAGGTCTACCAAAATTCATTTTTTCTCAAAAGTTGGCTTAAACTCAAACTTAAGAATGTGATTTCGAGTGAATTTTTTAACGCGCCCATTTCATCTATTTTTGGTCTAGTCATAGCGCAGTCGTCAAGTCTGGTCTGTTCTCGTCTTTGTATTCGGCTTGACTCCTTTTTCTTATTACTATTTTTATTCTTATTTTGTTTATTTAATTTAGTTAAGCATATATACAATCCAAAAATGTCAAAAAATTTATTTAGCTTAAATTAAAAGTGTTTAAGAGTATAATAAGTCCAAAAATGTCAAAAATTCTATTTACAGTTTAAAAACACTATAACAGTCCAAAAATGTCAAAAAAATGCTATTTAGTTAATTTTACAATTTTAAGGCTCTTAAGAGTCCAAAAAGTCCAAAAATACAAAAATAGTAATACAAAATATATAAAAAAATACACAAATCCGAAAATAACAAATTAAACAGCAAAATAGGGTCCTGAGCGTGATTCAAGGCTGCTGCAGTGCTGATGGGCTTGGATCAAGACCTGAAAATTATCCAAAACCCAGTCAAAAATAATAAATGCCCTAACCTAATTTTTGACTATAAATAAACAGTCCAATCAGCAGTAAAAAAACACACAGAAATTAGCACAAAAAAGGCTGCGAAAATCACTAGAAAAAATAAGGATTAGAGTTTCACATCGAAACCCTAATCCGCAAAACACCGTTTTTTGAGTTTTTGGGTTTTTAGAGAGGAACAAAGAAGACCTAAAGAGCATACGCATAGCAATGGCGGTTGCGGTGGGTTCTGATCATTCAATCGCATACACACGGGAAACTAAAAGCAGAGGGTGGAGTTGTAGGTTGGTAGTCAAAGCTTAAATTCCTTTTTATGCACATATGGCTTGTTAAACGTGAAATAATCATAGGAATAAGTTTTCAAACCACGTTTTTTTCTTTCTGTGTAATATTCTGTCTGTCTTGAAATAGTGCTTAAAAATTGGTTTTGCTTGCTGTAAGTTTCAGATCAAAGGTTTTTTTTTTTTTTGTAAAAAAACTACACTCAGAGAATAGAGAACATAAAAACAGACCAAAAACAGAATGAAGAGAGGAGAAAAATGAGTAGAAAAGAACCAGACCCAGAGAAAGCTTAAAAAAAAAATAGACAGAGCCAATAAGGATCAAACTAACCTCTGTTCGCCTTTCTCCGGCGACGGTGACTCTCCGGTTACCTTCTCCGGCGAGCTCACACACAAGCCAACCGTACAACCATCATTCCATCAAACCCAAGCTTTCCTCGAAACCGAATAGCCACCACCACCAAAACGAAACCATCCCCATCCTTTCTCCTCCCAAAACAAACCCAGGAACCGAAAATCAAGATCAGAAACGTTTAAGCAAAAAAAATAGTAGATCGGAAACAAGGGAAGGGAGAGAAACGAAAGAAATAAAAAACAGAGAGAAGGAGAAGAACAGAGGAGAGAAGAACGAAGCTTACCTTCGTCAACACCACCGTCCACCACCCTCGCCGTCGTCATCTCTACCACCACCCAAGACCGAAACCACCCATAACCGAAACAACCCCTCTTCTTTCTCTCACCACCTCGCGCTCCTTCCCAGAAAACGGCGACACCTTCGCGTCGGTAGCCAAATCTCTCGCAGTAGAAGTCGGCGTGATTCGCGCAGGGGACTCTCAATCTCTCTCTGCGGCGCCGAAAATTGGGGGGGAGAAGTGAAATGATTTAGGGTTTCTAAACTTAGGTATATAATGTCTCTGTTTTTTTTATTCATTTGTTAAATGTTCAGATTAATAGTTTCACCCCACTATTCCAGCGCACGCTCCTGATAACTCTATTTTATATAGAGTTATTCATAGTCTTTTACTTAGATAAATGTTTGAAACCAATGCAATAAACTTGTAAATACAATAAAAAGAGATGAAAATCATAAAATACATTATCAAGGAGATAGAAGTTCAATTTATATACAAATTGGTATGTTTGATATGTTTGTTGAGTACTTTGCAGATTCTCGTGATTTTGCATTTAGTGCTTAAGCATCGAGTGCTTAAGCACCAAAGCATGCAATTGAAGCAAGTAGCACAAGACCCCACATTGGAAGCACCTCAATTTGATTTCGTTCTAATGAGCCTTGCTGGCCTCCTACTAGCTCAGTGATCACATGGAATCAATTATCAAGTTACCAAAGAAGTCATCTATGGGATAAAAACAACAAACATCATCATTACACCAAGCCAAATGTCATCAACTAATTGGACCCCTTCAAAAGGAATGTTTCCCACTCAAAGGAATGTTTCCCATTCAAAGTGACAACAATTGACACCTGCAAAATAACTAGGATAAGTCACATGATGGTCAAAGAAAACTTCACAAGCAAGCAAAGAAGTCAAATACTTGAAGACAAAGAAAACCCTCCATGGAAGGAAATCTCCTACTTCTATAAATAGGACTCTTTCATCTCTTGTAAAAGAATATATAAAAATAAGAAAAATATATAGATTACCATATAGATACAATAGTAGTTTTAGATTAAAGTTCATCTTGTTCTTCATTTTATTTCCAAGTCTTTTTACTTCACTTTGATTACTCTAAACTTAAGAGGAAGGTAAGAAGGAATTGACATCTCTATTCTTCACTTCTTCCTAGTTGAGAATCAAGTGTTTTTCATTAATATTAAGTTCTTATTTCATGTTCTTCATCTTACTCTTTATTTATTTTCTTGTTATTTAATTTCTTGCAAGACTTGTCCAATCAAGCAATTTACTTTCTTGCAAGACTTGTCCATTCAAGCAATTTACTTTTAAGCAATTTACATTTCCAAGTTATTTACAATGCTTTCTTTACTTGCTTTGTTTAATTACTTTATGTGGACGATGATGAGCTAAATTCCTTAGTTGGGATGCTCTAGTCATATGATGAACTCGTGAGAACTATTGTGTTGTCTAAAAGGGTGCCTCACTTACTAGTTCTTGTACTTGAATTAAACTTGTTTTAAGGTTAACTTAGAACAAGGGGAGTTGTATTTACAAGAGATTGACTTACAACTAGATCTCAAGAACTAGAAGCAAAGGCAAGTGTTTATTTAAGTCTTTGATGAGAAATTTGTTTTCCACAAAGTCAGCTTGGTAATTCCATGCTAATTCAAAAGTAATTAGCATAGTCTTTGTTCATGTGTGGGTTTTTACTAAGGGAAAGTATTTAGCAACTTGAACCACTTGAAAGGAGGCGAGGAGTTTGACACACTTGCCCTTTCTCGCAAAAAAACAAGGGTTTATTGAGCTTGTACAGTCACCCTTAACTGATGTATCTACACTAAGTGATCAGCACCGTGTGCTCAAGCAGAAAGACAAAGACAACATTCTCACAAGGAACTCATATGGTAAAAGCATCTCAACTCTCTCTTAAATTACATCCTCTACTGTGTATTTAAATTCTGTTTTTCTATATTCCAAAACCAACCACAAATCTCGAATAGTTGTAGACACACTAGTTTACCTATGCTAAACAAACACATTAAAAATTAGTCAATCCTCGTGGGAACGATCTTTACTTACTCTTTATTACTTGTTTGTGATTTGTGTATACTTGCACATGCTTATTTCACACACCAAGTTTTTGGCGCCGTTGTTTGGGATTGCCAATAATTTTTAGTTTGTTTAGTTAGTAAAAGAGTGTTTTTAGTTTTTTTATCGCTTTTTGGTAGTGTTATTCTGTGCAGAACAAGTGCTTAAGCACTAGCCTATGCCAAGAAGACCACCACCAAATTTTGATTTTGATCCAGAGATTGAAAGGAGATTCAGGAGACAATTAAGACTTCAGAGGGAAATCCAACAACACAAAGAATATGGTGAACCCGGTAATACCACTAGGGATGCCACAAACAAGATACAAATGCGTGACAGATACTCAGACAAAGAACTTTGTGCACCAAACACAGCAAGAAGATGATGGATCAAGCCATAACACTGTCAGAGGTAATTCAATTCCTGATGTAGGAGTAAATCATAGACATCAATTCATATACATGGACCCTATAGGCATGATTAATGATAGAGATAGGCCCATGAGGATTATGCCATGTTTGATCATCAAAATATGCGACTAGCATTGCTAGGCCTCATATTAATGTTGTCCATTTTGAATTTAAACCAATGATGTTTCAAATGTCGCAAACAATTGGTCGGTTTGGGGATTTTCACATGATGACCCCATGAGCATTTAAAACAGCTTTTTAGAAGTATGTAGCAATTTCATCATACGGTGTAAGTGAGGATGCATTTAGGCTAAAGTTATTTCCATATTCATTAAAAGATAAAGCTAAATCATGGTTAAATTCTTTAGAGCCTAATTCAATTCATTCATGGAATGAATTAGTGAAAAATTCTGTCACAAAATACTTCCCACCAATCAAAAATGCTAGGATGAGAAATGACATTACATCTTTTAAACAAAGAGATCTTTGAATCATTGTTTGAGGCATGGGAAAGATGGAAGGAATTGCTTAGAAAATGTCCTCATCATGGTCCGCCTACCATTATCTGAGATGGAAACATTTTACAATGGATTAGAGCCCCAAACTGTAATTATGCTTGATGCATCATCGTGGGGTGTTTTATTGAATCTGTCCTTATAATGAAGCTTGTGAATTAATTGATAGGGTAGCAACGAATAGTTCTAGCTGCCTCTTCAAAGGGCAAGTGCCCAAAAGAAAGTCGGAGTACATGAACTTAGTGAAATTTCATCCCTAATCGCTCAAGTTGCCACATTGGCTAACATGATTAAAACTTTCACTACACCTAGTTCATTTACACCTAAACCAAAGAGAAACTTCATTGCTGACCATAGAACAAGCACCTCAAGGAGCACCTAGTTGTGTTTATGTGGAGGAGCCCACCTCTATGAAGAGTGCTCAAGTAATCCCGTGTCGATTAACTATGTGGATCAAAATAGATATAATAATAATAGGAATAACAACCCTTACTCTAACACCTATAATCCCGGGTGGAAAAATCACCCAAATCTTAAGTGGGGCCAAGTAATAACAGTGCTCAAGCACTGTGTGTTCAAACACCGGGAGCTCAAGCACCAGCCCAAAACCAGGATATCAAAATTATCAAAGGCAACAACAAACCGCCAATGATAATTCAATAGAAAGCTCGCTTAAATCATTCATAAGTGAAACAAGAACAAAGAAGGCAAACTCAAGATGCTTCCATAAAAACTTAGAAACTCAAGTAGGTCAATTAGCAAATGCTATGTATCAAAGACCGCAGGTGTTCTACCATCCAATCATGAAGCATCCACATCTCAAAGGCAAGGAAAAGAACAAGTAAAGGCCATATCATCGAGAAGTGGTAAGGATCTCACAGAGCCCTATGAGAATGAAGGTGTAGATAAGGAGAAAAACTCAAAAAGAAAAAGAAACTCGAGAATGTGTACACACGAAGCTTCCACTTCTCAAAAAGAACCAAATCCCGAGTTAGTTATCTGAACACCCACCTCCTCCATTTCCTCAAAGATTAAAAAAAGTGCATGAGGAGAAGCAATTCAAGAAGTTTTTAGATGTTTTAAAACAATTTGCACATTAATATTCCTTTGATTGAAGCTTTACAACAAATGCCTAATTATGCTAAATTTATGAAAGATATCATTTGTAGAAGAAAGAGATTAGGTGAATTTCAAACTATTGCAATGTCAAAGGAAGTTAGTTCAATTTTACGTAATAAAATTCCAAGAAAATTGAAAGATCCCGGTAGCTTTACAATTCCTTTCTCTATAGGCAACAACTATACAGGAGGAGAGCTCTATGTGATTTAGGTGCAAGCATCAACTTGATGCCTAAATCTATCTTTGAGAAGTTAGGAATTGGTAATGCAAAGCCTACCTCTGTAACATTATCCCTTGCAGATAGATCAACAAAGATATCCGTAAGGGATAGTTGAAGATATTCAGTCAAGGTTGACAAATTCGTGTTTCTCGCAGATTTTGTTATTCTTGATTTTGTTGCAGATGAAAATGTGCCAAGAATCCTTGGAAGACCATTTCTTGCAATGGTAAGACACTTATTGATGTTCAAAAGGAGAACTAACCATGAGGGTGAATGATCAAGAAGTGAAATTCAATGTGATGAAAGCAATGAAGTATCCAAAGCAGAGGAGCAAGAAGAATGTTCGCTATCTCACTTGATCATCCAGTGCGTAGCAATTCAACAAACAAGATGACCATCCGACTAGTGCTTTAGCATCAAGTGCTTATGCACTTCCCGAGGTGAAATGCAAGAACAAGGCATACCGACAACAGAGAGGAAGTTAAACCTAAGGTATGGTCTAGAACTTTTGAATCTTTAAATTTAGAAGACCCTAACCTTAAGAAAAACTTACCTTCAATTGAACAACCTCCCAAACTAGAATCAAGGAATTGCCAAAACACTTAAAGTATGTTTTCTTAGGGGATAATGATTCACTTCCAGTTATCATTGGCATCTGATCTATCATTAGAGCAGGAGCATGATTTAATTGAAACCCTTAAAAAACATAAAAAAGCAATAGGATGGCAAATGGCAGACATTAAAGGGATTAGCCCCTCTATTTGTATGCATAGAATAAATCTAGAAGACAATGCTAAAAACAAGATTGAGGCACGAGAGAAGGTTAAATCCAATCATGAAAGAGGTTGTTAAAAGGAAATAATTAAATGGCTAGATGTTGGGATTATTTACCCAATTGAAGATAGTACATGGGTTAGCCCTGCACAATGTGTTCCCAAGAAAGGGGAGTCACAGTGAATAGCCAACCAAAAAAATGAACTAATTCCCACAAGAACAATAACTGGGTGGAGAATCTGTATGGATTACAGAAAACTTAATAAATCAACCAAGAAAGATCACTTTCCATTGCCCTTTATTGATCAGATGTTAGATAGACTAGCAGGAAAGGAGTTTCTTGTTTCTTAGATGGCTACTCAAAGTTATAATCAAATTGCCATTAACCCTAAGGAACAACATAAAACTACTTTTACATGTCCATATGGTACATTTGCTTTTAGGAGAATGCCCTTTGGATTATGTAATGCACTGCTACATTTCAAAGATGTATGATGTCCTTGTTTTCTCGATTTTATTGAACAATCCATGGAAATCTTTATGGATGATTTTTCTGTCTTTGGAGAAACATTTCCTTTATGTTTATCAAATTTAGAACAAATTCTCCAAAGATGTGAAGATACAAATCTTGTTCTTAATTGGGAAAAGTGACACTTCATGGTACAAGAAGGCATTGTACTAGGACATAGGGTTTCAAAGAAAGGTCTTGAGGTTGATAAAGCTAAAATTGAGGTCATTGAAAACCGCCACCACCAACAATTTGTCAAGGGATTAGAAGTTTTCTAGGACATGCGAGTTTCTATAGAAGATTCATCAAAGACTTTTCAAAAATTTCAAAACCTCTGTGTAATCTTTTGCAATTAGATACACAATTTAACTTTGATGAATCTTGTATAAAAGCATTTCAGAAATCGAAGAAGGCTTTGGTCATCTGACCACTGTCATTGTAACACCCGATGGACCAAACCTTTTGAACTAATGTGTGATGCTAGTGACTTTCTTTGTAGGAGCCGCCCTAGGGCAAAGGTATGACAAAGTGTTTCATTCAATTTATTATGCTAGCAAAACATTAATTGAAGCTCAAGTGAACTACATTGTGGATCGAGAAAGAGCTATTAGTTGTGGTGTTTGCTTTTGACAAATTCGAGATCTTACTTAGTAGGCACAAAAGTGATTGTATATACCGACCACTCGCCATTAAGTATCTCGCTTGCAAAGAAAGATGCAAAACCTAGGCTAATAAGGTGGATTCTACTCCTTCAAGAGTTTGATCTTGAGATTAGGGATAAGAAGGAGTAGAAAATCAAGTTGCCGATCACCTATCTAGGCTTGAAGGTGATGATACAGTACTCAAGAAATCAAGGAGAGATTCCCGGATGAAGATTTGTTAGCAATATCGTAATGAGAATATAGTGCTTTTGCACTTAGTGCTCAAACACCGGAGATTCTCGCACCATGGTATGCCGACATTGCTAACTATCCGTAAGTAATGTTGTACCGCATGGATGGATTATCACAGAGAAGAAGGTTTTTCCATATAGTAAAACAATACTCGTTGGGATGAACCTTACCTATACAAGATGTGTCCGCACCAAGTCATGAGAAAGTGTGTCCCGAACAAGAACAACAAGCGTTGCTTGAGCACCGCCATGCAAAGACCATATGGAGGTCATTTTGGAGGACATGTAACGAGCAACAAAGGTACTACAAACAAAGTTATTTTTGGCCCTCTTTATTTAAAGATGCATTCTATATAGTAAAACACCGTGATAGATGCCAAAGAAGTGGTAATATATCCGAAAAACATGAAATGCCAAGAACCAACATTCTTGAACTTGAACTTTTTGATGTATGGGGCATGGATTTCATGGGTCCTTTTCCTACTTCTTTTGGTAAAGAATACATCTTAGTTGTTCTTTGTAGATTATGTGTCTAAATGGGTTGAAGCAAAGAGCACTACCTAGTGCCGATGCTAGATCGATGAGTAAATTTCTTCAAAAGAACATATTTACTAGATTTGGCACCCTAGGGCAATCATAAATGATGAAGGATCTCATTTTTGTAATAAAATTATTGAAAATCTTCTTGCAAAATATGGGATTAAACACAAAATTTCTATGCATATCATCCCCAAACTAGTGGCTGTTTGAACTATCAAATAGGGAAATAAAAAGAATGCTAGAAAAATGGTTGGACCAACAAGGAAAGATTGGTCATTGCATTTAGATGAAGCATTATGGGCATATAGAAAAAGATATAAAACTCCATTAGGTATGTCCCCTATAGAATAGTTTATGGCAAAGCATGTCACCCGCCAATTGAGCTAGAAAATAAATCCTATTGGGCAATCAAAAAGTGAATTTTGATCTAGACCAAGCAGCAAACAGAGGTTTTTAGAACTAAATGAATTAGAAGAATTCGTGCACTTCTCTTATGAGAATGCTAGAATTTACAAAGATAAAACCAAGGTGTGGCATGATAAAAGAATCCAACAAAGAGATCTTAAAGAAGGAGGATTGGTCCTATTGTACAATTCAAGGCTAAAATTATTCCCTGGAAAATTGAAATCCAGATGGACAGGACCATTCAAATTAGTCAAGATATATTCTCATGGTGCAGTTGACATATTTGATGCAAACTCAGGTAATACTTTCAAAGTAAATGGACAAAGAGTTAAAATGTATTATGGTGAGCAAATGGTGCAATCTGAAAGCACCATTCATTTTGAAAATCCTTGATCTAAAAAGGATAGTCAGGCTGTTAAGACATTAAAACAAGCGCTTGTGGGAGGCAACCCATCAAATTTTTGATAAATATTAACTATGTTTGTACAGTTTGATGTTTTCAGTGTTTTTCAGGAAATGCAGAATTTAGTGCTCAAGCACCACGTGCTTAAGCACTAACAAAAGCCCCAATGTCTCAACTTCAGTGAAGTCCCTACTCGTGAGATTGCTAAAGAGCGAGTGTTCTCAGACCACCGGTGCTTCAAAGACCAAGTGCTTCAAAGACCAACAAAGGAGCCAATCAGAATCGTAATCACCGAGGATCTTGAGGATATTCTAGGATTAGTTGCTACGAGCTTGCTATCAAGAAAAGGCAAGAATTGGGAAACACCAAAAAATTTTTTCAAGTCACCACTGCAAAGAACTATTCAACAAACAATAGCGCAAGTGGGAAGGATCAAAAGAACCCAAGGAGAAAGAACCGTAAAAGAAAAAGCGGTGAAGAAGAAGAGACAAGATCAAGGACATTTTGAGACCTTGAAGGACTTACGGATCAAGTTATGGAGCCATCTCTTTGAAATTTCAAAGGAACGGAATACAGATTGGAGCTCAACCATCCGATGCTCAAGCACTAACTCCCTGCACAACCTTCAAAGACACGGATGTGAAGGCCCGCGGCGGTGCTTCTACAACTCCAAAAGCACCAAAGCAGAAGCCCAAAGCAACACCAACAAGGAGCGAAGAACAGATCGAGGAGTGGTGCAAAACCACGAGAAACTTTTTACATGCTTTCCTATATTAACTATGCAAGATTTTGTTATATATTTTGCTACTTATAAACTAATGCTACTATGGATAAATCCCACATGTAATGTTAACCCCCACCCCATTTTGCACACTATTCCCTGTTTTCATCTCAACTTAAGAGCTAGTGAGGACACCGCTCAATTTTAAGTTGGGGGGAAGCACTTCAAATTCGATGCATGTGGTATATATATATATATAGTATTTTAAACCTACTAATGCTTGTTTTATTTAATATCCATTAAATATCTCTGTTAGTATGTTAGATAAGTAGTTAAGTCTTTTGTAAATAGAGTTTATTTTCATTTTGTTTTAGATTTACTTAACAAAGCATTTTCAAAAAAATCAAATTCTATTTTTGAACAGTTTTTAAGTAAATCAATAGTAGGAATGTCTGATTTTGAAGCATGATCACTTGCTATTTCACAAATGATTTTGATGCATCTCTTTAGACCAAAATCCTCAATGAAAAGAAAAGAAAAAGAGTCCTTTTACTTCAAAAACAACCATTGTTATTATCACTTTTACACTTTAAAGTTGATTTTTGAAAGGATCAAACCGAGTGAAAAGTTTTTCCGAAACAAACAGAATTTAAGAAAACCAAGGTCAAAAACAAAGTTTTATTAAAAACTTAGAAGAGTGTTGAGAAATAAGTTTGGGGAGATTTTATGAAAACAAAGGCAAAAATGAGGAGCTTAGTACTCAATAAAGTTTCAAAAAGAAAATCAAAAGGTGTCAAAACTATGTTTGCTTAATATCTAAACCGAACTGTTCCAAACAGAGTGCATTTGATTTGCAAACCAAGAAAAAGAAAAGTATGCATAAGGAGGACAATGAATCCTGTTCCAAAGTGCATTTGGTTTGAAAAAGAAAAACAAAAAAACAAATCAAGAAAAAGTATGCACATGGAGGTCAGTAAAGAGGGTAACATAAGTTTTAAGAAGCATCTAGTGCTTATCTAGTAGATGCTTATGCACCAAAAGAAAAAGAAACATCAAAAAAAGAAGCATTGAGTCAAAAAGTTTTAAACTACTCATGTCAAGCCCTTTGATATACTTAAAGCCCCCTGAGCTTAAGGATCTTGTGAGTCTACTCTATGTTTTGAAACACCTTTGTGTTGACCAAAAGTTTTTCTAAAGTTTCAAAAAGTTTAAGAAAACCTTTTTAGTTTGGAGCCAATCAAATTTCAATGGATCACACACGCACATAAAAGAGTTTTAATAGCTTTGGTTGTGATGAATTTCAAAGGCACAAAGACATAGAGATTGGAGGAAAGAAAGGTTCTTTTAAGAGAACATCACATTTTGAAAGATTGAAAGGAGTTGAGCTGATCTGATCTTCTTCATCAAAAGAATCCTACTTGTTATTTTGTTATTTTGTTATTGCTTGAGGACAAGCAACAAGTTAAGTTTGGGGGTGTGATAACTCTATTTTATATAGAGTTATTCATAGTCTTTACTTAGATAAATGTTTGAAACCAATGCAATAAACTTGTAAATACAATAAAAAGAGATGAAAATCATAAAATACATTATCAAGGAGATAGAAGTTCAATTTATATACAAATTGGTATGTTTGATATGTTTGTTGAGTACTTTTGCAGATTCTGTGATTTTGCATTTAGTGCTTAAGCATCGAGTGCTTAAGCACCAAAGCATGCAAATTGAAGCATGCAAACAAGCAAGTAGCACAAGACCCCACATTGGAAGCACCTCAATTTGATTTCGTTCTAATGAGCCTTGCTGGCCTCCTACTAGCTCAGTGATCACATGGAATCAATTATCAAGTTACCAAAGAAGTCATCTATGGGATAAAAACAACAAACATCATCATTACACCAAGCCAAATGTCATCAACTAATTGGACCCCTTCAAAAGGAATGTTTCCCACTCAAAAGAATGTTTCCCATTCAAAGTGACAACAATTGACACCTGCAAAATAACTAGGATAAGTCACATGATGGTCAAAGAAAACTTCACAAGCAAGCAAAGAAGTCAAATACTTGAAGACAAAGAAAACCCTCCATGGAAGGAAATCTCCTACTTCTATAAATAGGACTCTTTCATCTCTTGTAAAAGAAAAAAAATAAGAAAAATATATAGATTACCATATAGATACAATAGTAGTTTTAGATTAAAGTTCATCTTGTTCTTCATTTTATTTCCAAGTCTTTTTACTTCACTTTGATTACTCTAAACTTAAGAGGAAGGTAAGAAGGAATTGACATCTCTATTCTTCACTTCTTCCTAGTTGAGAATCAAGTGTTCTTCATTAATATTAAGTTCTTATTTCATGTTCTTCATCTTACTCTTTATTTACTTTCTTGTTATTTAAATTCTTGCAAGACTTGTCCAATCAAGCAATTTACTTTCTTGCAAGACTTGTCCATTCAAGCAATTTACTTTTAAGCAATTTACATTTCCAAGTTATTTACAATGCTTTCTTTACTTGCTTTGTTTAATTACTTTATGTGGACGATGATGAGCTAAATTCCTTAGTTGGGATGCTCTAGTCATATGATGAACTCGTGAGAACTATTGTGTTGTCCAAAAGGGTGCCTCACTTACTAGTTCTTATACTTGAATTAAACTTGTTTTAAGGTTAACTTAGAACAAGGGGAGTTGTATTTACAAGAGATTGACTTACAACTAGATCTCAAGAACTAGAAGCAAAGGCAAGTGTTTATTTAAGTCTTTGATGAGAAATTTGTTTTCCACAAAGTCACTTAGTAATTCCATGCTAATTCAAAAGTAATTAGCATAGTCTTTGTTCATGTGTGGGGTTTTTACTAAGGGAAAGTATTTAGCAACTTGAACCACTTGAAAGGAGGCGAGGAGTTTGACACACTTGCCCTTTATCGCAAAAAAACAAGGGTTTATTGAGCTTGTACAGTCACCCTTAATCTGATGTATCTACACTAAGTGATCAGCACTGTGTGCTCAAGCACCGAAAGACAAAGACAACATTCTCACAAGGAACTCATATGGTAAAAGCATCTCAACTCTCTCTTAAATTACATCCTCTATGTGTATTTAAATTCTGCTTTTTCTATATTCCAAAACCAACCACAAATCTCTACGAATAGTTGTAGACACACTAGTTTACCTATGCTAAACAAACACATTAAAAATTAGTCAATCCTCGTGGGAACGATCTTTACTTACTCTTTATTACTTGTTTGTGACTGTGTATACTTGCACATGCTTATTTCACACACCAGCTCCCCCCTACTTAAGCCCAGTTTGCATTCTGGGCTCCCAGATGCGAACTGGGCTTTCCTCTTGACACCCCTTAATAATTATACAATACCCTGCTATTAATAAAAACCCAAATTTACTATTTTCACCCTCTGATTTACTTTTTAATTCTTCTTCCAATTCAAATATAACTACTTCTCCTCTCAAAATTAAATAAACGGCTAAGTCGGTTGTACAACCGGGTTAGTCATTATTTTAGGGCCAATGAGCTGTACAGTTCAGTAACCCTACAAACTTAATAAATGCGAACAAACTATTTTTCTCTAAAAATAAACGGCTAAGTCGGTTGTACAACCGGGATAGTCATCATTTTAGGACCAATGAGCTGTACAATTCAGTAATCCTACAAAAACTCAATATAAATAAATTATTTTAAATAGGGGATTAAGTCGGTTGTACAACCGGGTTAGTCAGCGTTCTAGAACTAATGGGCTGTACAGTTCAGGGGTTCTAGAATACCTATTCTAAAATCAACCCATCTCACAACTCTTTTCAAAAATTCAAAAATCATTTTCAAAAAGTAGGGGACTAAGTCGGTTGTACAATCGGGTTAGTCAGCGTCCTAGGAATCATTGAGTTGTATAGTTCAAGGAATCCTAGGACCCCTACACTAAAAAACACCAACCAACAAACCTTTTTCGGGAAGAACTACGTAGCTTTGATTCCTCCATTGCATCTGGAGGTACGTAGGAGCAAGACTCAACCCTTGTCAAGCACTAAAAAACAAAAATCTAAATAAGTCCTTTTCTTTACAAATAAAAGGGTGACAATTAAATAAATCTTAAATTAATTAGACAATAGGATGTCGTGGGGTGCTAATACCTTCCCCACACATAACGACTCCCGAACCCTAACAACGCCTTATCCTAAAACTTAAAGGGATTTTCCGAATTTGCCCTTAAACTAGAATTTCGGTGGCGGCTTCATTTTCGAACTTTCGAAGAATCCTTTCCCGGATTTTTCGGTCGCTACAGTGGGCGTATGTTGTGGGGAGAGGGGCGCCAAAGTGGCATGCCCATGTTGCCCCGGAGATGCATCTATGTTGTGTCTTAGTTCTAAAAATGCGGTTTTGGTCCCTCTGAACTTTTTAGTCCCTAAAAACTACTATTTTGATCCTTTGAACCTTTTTAGTCTCTAAAAATGCTATTTTGGTCCCTATGAACTATTGGTCCTTCTATGGTGTTGTTTTGGTCCGTATGTGACTATTTAGTCCCTTAGGTGACCGTTTAGTCGTGGGGGCAGTCAACAGTTCTGGAAGCAGTCTGGGATGTTACATATGATGCCGAGATGATATGACATGCTACGTATCGTATTTTCGTTAATTGGAAACGATGTTGTTGGTTTTTTTTTGAAAGTTCTAATTGAACACGCGTTGTTTAAGTTTTGAGAAGTTGATATGTGACGCCCCAATGCATGATGAATTTAATTTCCGCACTCTGATATTTAATAAAATGAACGGGTAGAATTGGGGTGTTACATAGTTGGTATCAGAGCAGTTCGGTCTGTCCGACCAAGTTATCGAGTCGTCGAGTTTATTAACTCTCGAGTCTTAGTACTCGTACTAAATCCTGTTTTACGTTGTAGTGATTAGCTGAAATGGCTGGAAGGAACGATGCTGCAATTGCTGCTGCTTTGGCCGCCATGGCTCATGCTGTGGAGAATCAGCAGGGTGCTGATTAGAATGTTGGGTCTCGCAGTCTGGCTACCTTTCAGAGGGAGAATCCGCCTACCTTTAAGGGTATGTATAACCCTGATGGTGCTTTAGATTGGTTGAAAGAGATGGAGAGAATCTTCCGTGTGATGGACTGCACTCCAGCGTAGAAGGTTCGATATGGTACGCATATGCTGGCAGAGGAGGCCGATGACTGGTGGTTAGAAGCTAGGCAGAGGTTGGAAATTGCAAATGAGGAGATCACTTGGGTTGTGTTCAGAAGAGAGTTTATGAGGAAGTACTACCCGGAGGATGTCCGAGGTAAGAAGGAGATCGAGTTCCTTGAGTTGAAACAAGGGGGTATGTCCGTGACTGAGTATGCTGCTAAGTTAACAGAAGCTTGATTGTTGATGATGGTTGGTGATTCTTGGTGGAGAGAGTGTTGGTGTTCCTCATTAAGGTAAGGGGGCTCACTTTCACCTATAATAGATTATATGATGAGTGTTATGTGTGGGTTAGACTCTAGGATGATTGTTGAGTCGTTTGTGTTGTTGGTTGTGTGATTGATATTGTGGTTGAGTCAATTTGGTGAAATTGTGATGTGTGTATGTGTTGTTGATGATTGGTCATATGAAAGACCTAGAAAATAAGATGGGTTTGAGGAACCCTAGGCGCAAGAGCGCCATTTTTGGTGTTGTCACCTTTGTTGATTTCTTTGATGTGTGTTGGACAAATTTCGAGTGAATATGTGTTGTAGTAGTTGTGGTTTAAGTTTGATCATAGCATGAGAATCAAAGATAAGAGGGAAGATGAGGGGTAGGTGCTTGGGGTGTCATTCGAACACTACAAGAATAAGCCTGTATTTCCACCAACATTTGCCACGGATGACTGTCCGTCGCTAATTTGCGACGGATTTGCGACGTAAAGAGATGTTGAACATGAGCGCTAAAAATCCCGCTTAAATTTGCCACGGAAATAGATGTCGGTCGCTAATTTGCCACGGAAAGGGATGTTGGTCGCTAATTTGCGATGGAGGGTTGGTCGCAAACCCGTAATGTCAATGATAATTTTTATTTGTCGAGTGAGTTACTAAACCGTATTACTTCTCTTCTCATCACATAACACTCTTCTCTCCTCCCTGCATCTAACCCTCCGTCCTCCTCCATCTAACCCTCCGTCCTCCTCCATCAGCCACAACCCACAAGTCTTCTCTCCTCCCTGCATTTCCTTGTGCAGCCACAACCTCTTCTCTCTCATCTCTACTTGCACCACTGCGAAGTCACAAAGCTTTCACGCCATCTTCCGTCTCTTCTCCACGCCTCTACCACGTCCCAAATTTCTGGTGAGCATTGCTTTCTTCTCCACGCCTCCCTCCTTTGAGTTTGCCATTTTTTGTTGCTTTCAGGTGAGAAATTGATTTTCCTCCAAAACCCTAAATCCCCAATGTTGAATCTTTTGAATCTGTGAATTGATTTTCTTTTAAAAATTGATGAAGAATGACAGTAGATTGTTGTAAATAGCTTGTTGTGGGTTTTGATAATAGTTGTAAATAGCTTTTGTATTTAGTTGCCATTGAAATTATTGATAGTTGCGTCAATATTTCTAACAGTTATGCGTTATCCATCCCTATATTCTCTGAACTTAATTGTTTCTATAATCAAGTTCTGAAACCCTATTTGTTCTCTTATTTTGTGATTCGTTGTTCTGTTCTCTCAGGTTTTGCTTTGTTTTGTTTTGTTTCTCTAGTTTCAGTTTTGTTTCTCTTAGTTTGTTTCTCTGGTTCTGAAACCCTCTTTCTTTTTGTTTACCCTAATTGAAATTGGGGTTTTCCTTTTGCTGTTTCTCTTTCTATGCAAATCCTTAGGGGTTTAATTCATAACCAATTTAATATCATGTTCTGTTTAATTCTGTGTATATCCGCACGAGACTCCTTATTTTTGAATTCTTGAATTTCTCAATTTTTCGTGACTCGTAAACATGCTCGATCTCCTTTTTCTTTATGGCTTAGTAATTTCTTTGAACTATCTTCCATTCTTTGTTTCAATTTGAAATATACAACTGCAAACGTAGGTGTATGTCAATATAGTTTAATTGACAACGAATGACTATAGGTTTTTAGATAAATAAGTTGCCGTGTAGAACTGAATGTTGAGGAGGGTTGCACTATTGATTATTTAGAATGATTTTTTGATAAATAAGTTGCCGTGTAAAACTTCAAAGTGATAGCTGTTGTCTTAAGAAGCTATGGAAGGCTTTATAGAATAAGTGCGAGATCTATGTTATCCCATTTTGGTTTTCTTTTATACTTATTTGACCTAGTAACTAGTTACTAGTTTCTTTATTCTATGTTTTATCGAAAGATTGGGTGAGTAGTTCTCTAATTCTCTATCTCGGAGTTTAAGCTCATTTCACCCAAAGGCCACTATCATGCTTTTTCCTTTTTTGATCTCTTCTTTGAACTCTCTGTTCCGCTGTTTTTTGCCCTCCACTTTTATTTTCTGACATATCTAGTAACTAGTAATAACCTGTTTTCTTACAGTGTTTTAAATTTAATGGGTTTCCAAGAAGTTTTGGCCATATACTATGAGTAGCTATTAAAATATGATTTTACTGCTACACTTATGTACATGGTGTAAGGATCAGTCATTGATTACTTTTACATGGTTCTTCTTTGTTACACTTATGCAATATGATTTTACTACTTGTATATTTGTTTTCCTTGTTCATTGGCTCCTGTGTTCATTCCTCCAGGTAATCTTTTGTTCTTCTTAGTGACTAACTCAAGGGAACTATAGGCACCGTTGAAACTGGATTCACATGCTTACAACTTCATCATGTAAGTACATGCACTCTAAGCTAATGCAATACTAGCTCTACTATATAATATGTAATAGCCAACAGATGAGGTGTATACTCATTGCTCCAAATTATTTGGATCCACAGAAGTATAAATACATAGCTTCCAAAATACTTTCTTATTCTCATTCATCCAAAGCTCAGTTGCATCAGTTCTGATTCTACATGTTTGAGTAACTTTTTTGCTCCAAATAATAGCCAACAGATGAGGTGTATACTCATTGCTCCAAATTAAAGAGTATAATGAGAATGACAAGGTTGAGTAACTTTTTTGAATTAATAGCTACATGTTTTATGCAAGGATAAGAAAATATGGAACACTTTTTTGACTTTCATGTTCTGATTCTATTTCACTAATGCAATATTCATACGAAAGTCTCTATTCTGTATTGATGAAAGTGTGACTGAAAATTAGTTTTTGATAACTGTAGTGAAAGTATGAGGAGTAGCAATTTGGGCAAATTATGTTTGGAATTTGAACTTTGTAAAAAACAGCTGCTAGTGGGTGCTTTATTCAATGCATATTATTGTGATTGGTTTTTGTTTTTTTATTGGATCAAAAGTGCGAAGGAATCGCATATTAGTAGTATATACTAGTAGAAATAAGTATGTTACTTGTTATATTGACATGATGAATGAGTTGAAGTGTTGAATAAGTTTTGATGAATTTCTTAACTTTTTTATATATACAGATTATATTCTGAAAATTGATCTAAAATCTTGTCATTAGGCTTCAATAATCTGAATTATATATAGTTTGTGATCATTGAACAAATTTTAGCAGTATATTTCTTAATCACCTATTTTGGGCTTTGAGGTCCCCTCTCTCACCTTTGTGGTGTGAAGGTATGATTTGCATTTTAGGTAGCTGTGAGTTGTTTAAAACTACCTAAGTAATATGATATGAAATGTATCAAGCCTCACTCTCTCTCGATGGGCATCCATCGTTTAAATTTTTTTTTTCTCTCTCTCTCTCTCTCTCTATGGACATAATTTCCTCCTTGATATATTGACAATTTTAAATGTGCAGAATGGAATTTCCTCCTTCGCACCGCTTTTGGATGTATGATAGGTTGTTTCCTAAAAGAGCGGGTTTGAAACAATCTTTTGTAGATGGCGTGTGGGAGTTTATTCTTTTTGCAATGACACAAGAACAATTTAGAGTTGAAGGGGGGATTCGATGTCCGTGCGTCAAACGGAGGTCATTGATCACTTGAAGAGAGTTGGGTTTAGGCCTAATTATTGGATTTGGACGAGTAATGGTGAGAAAGGGTTTGATGTCGTCCCGTTGGTTGGCGAAAATTGCATGGGTGCTTCAAGTAATTCTTCGGAGATAGGATGTGGTGAACAAATCAACTTGATGCAGAATATGGTTTGTGACGGTCTTGGGGTGAATGTGTCCTTCGAGGAGCAACAATATGATAACATGGAAGAGCTTCCGAATGAGCAAGCACATAGATTTTATAATCTGTTGTTAGATGCAAACAAACCATTGTTTGAAGGGTCATCTAACTCAAAGTTATCGATTTGTGCGAAGCTTTTAGCTCTCAAATCATTGAGTAATACATCTGAGGTGGGAATGGACTTGATATGTAATATGATGTCGGGGGTGACACCTATGAATGAAAATTTTCCAAAGAATTTTTACGAGGCTAAGAGGTTAGTTTCTAAGTTGGGATTGGAAGCTAGAAGGATTGATTGTTGTCCGGAAGGTCACATGTTGTATTATGACAATGAGTTTGGGAAAAATGATGCTGCGCTACTTGAATGCAAATTTTGTAATGCGCCGAGGTATCATGCACGCAAATTGATTGTTTTTTACAACTTTGTTTGATTGATTGTTTTGTTATATATAATGTGTTTTAATCGTTTCAATTGTTTTAACTTCGCAGGTTTCTTCCTTCAAGGCCAGCCGCAAATGCTATTCGACTGACTATTCGCGAGTTATACCACTATCCATGGACTAGTTGGTCAGATCTTAATAAGGATGAGCGAAACCATTTTTTTAACGCTTTTAGAGTAAGTGTACATTTTAACACATCACAATGTTTGTCGTTTTTTTTAAGAATTTGTGAAGTTATTTTATTTGATGTAACATTTGTTTTGTACATGTTTTCACAATGCAGAAGAGAGTTACTTGGCATAAATCTCAGGAGGCCGCCGTTGAGGATCTTTTTCATAGGAGATGTGCTGATCGACTCCGTGATATGCTCAGACGTGTCCGCGAGGGGAGAGGCCAACCTACTTGGATGGGGGATCAAGTCTATAATCACCTAATACAGCACATCTGGAATGATCCAAAATTCAAAGCTACATGTGAGCGGAATAAGAAGAACAGGGCATCAAAAAACGGTGGAAGCTTGCACACTCAAGGTTCTATCTCTATGTTGCAGCATTCAAAGAGATTGGTATATTTATAAACTTATGTTTTCCTTATGCAATATGATTACTTATAATTTACCATTTACAAACTTAAGTTATTAATTATAGGCCAAGAAGATAGGGAGGAAGCCACATGTAGAAGAGCTTCATCGCCACACTCACATTAGGAAGGGCACAAGCGAGTATGTAGAGGACCGCGCTCGCATTACTCAGGTATAAAGAAGCTTGAATATGTTGTAACTGGTATCACTTTGTTTATTGAACACTAGCTTGAATATGTCTTATTCGCTATTGAAAATTATGTGAATATATACGAAATAAAACACGTAAAACACTTTTGTCAAAGCATAGCAACTGGCCAAAGAAGATATTGAAGGGTACTTTTTGTGTTGAAGTTAATTTTGTATTTCTTATGTTTAACAGGTATCCCTCTCAAATTTAGTCTTTAAACTATAATAATCTATTAAATAGTCCTTAATGTTTAGTTCAATTCCCCAATTGATCTCTAAGGAAAAAATTTCAGGGACTAAATTGATGAGAGAAGATAAACTTTAGAAATTATTTAATAGACTTTCATATTTTAGAGATTAGACTGAAGAAAATGTGATGATTTAAAGACTAATGTGAGGATTTACTCGTATATTTTTTCTTTCGATATTTTTTTGATTCTCGCTGCCTATTTTGTTGCTGGTCTACCTAATTTTGTACGATTTTGCTTTATTGTGAATATTTGTAGTTGTACACACGTATTTAAATTGCTGACATCAAAGTTTCAAATTTGTGCACTTCATCGGTGTAGTTCAGGTGTTTGATTTTATGATCCTATCGCCAACTGTGATGTGTGTTTATCATTTCTTGTCGCTTTCATCTGTCTTAATGTCTTGATTCTTGACTTGGTTTGGTTCCTAATGCAATGGATTGTATGTTACCTTTGCTCACATAGACTCATAGATAGTAGTAGTGCTTATAAGGCATGCAAATCCTCATGCCTTGTGTTAATTCTAGGATCCAGTTTGGTCTAGTCCCAATTCTTTAATGATGTTGGGGACTATCTATATCCAATATTGAGTCACTATGCTGAGTCCTGCAAACTCACTAACACACTCCTCAAGCTAGCTTTTGTGATTGAGTTAGTTAGTCCGAATCTAACTTTAAAAGGGTCTCAAATGAATTTTAAGTTTTTGTCTTTTAAAATTAGTAATTAAAATGATTGGAGGGTTTCTTTCTGAGAAAGAGTCATAATAAGGTGAGAGGATTGTATTAAAAGAAGAAAGTGTTTGTTTTTATGTTTGGGCCATCTTTATTAAAGGTGAGAGGGTTTCTTTCTGAGACTACTAGAGGATATTTCATTAACTCATGCTTTAGGGACCTTACCTTTGGGTCAACACTCTTATATTGGGTTTGTGTGTTTCGTACGTGCCTATGAATGAGCTGATTAGTGCTAAGCTGATTTTGTCTTGGCCTTTCTCTCAACACGGTGCTAAGCTGACTTCTTTTGCTTGCTTTCAAACCGCTCGAGTCCGTGAAATAAAAGTGCATGTTTTATGTATGGTTAGTTAGTTCTTTGCTTTGGTCATATTTTTTCGTATCATTAAGGCATGAAGCTTATTTGTTTATCTTTCCTTTTCTGTTTTTGGCTCTTCTGTACGTTTATTTGCTTTTGTAGACCGTTTTCATGTTATGGATTTCAGAAGACAAAGGATGAAAAGAATTGTGGAGACTGTAGCACTTTGGTGGTGTAAGGGGGTGGGAAGAAATAATTTTAAGGGTTAAAATAATTATGAACGAGCACACAGGCTAGGACTACCAATAATTAATTAGTATCTAATATAGCTTTTGTGTTGCTTCCATTTTACTTGTGTTTTCAGATCCTAATGATTGGTGCATTTTGGTGGACCCGCACCTGTAATAAAGTGAATGACTGAATAAATTTCCCATAATGACTCTATAAGCCATGTCTTAACTGGAGATACAAAGGAGAATCTTTATATATAGAAATGCAGAAATTTCAAAAACAATAATAAGAGCCCCTCACACGGTTCTCGGTTTCACAGAAGGATTCATTTTAATTATATTTGTTACAAATTATAGTGGGATCATAGAAAAGTTTCATAATGAAATGGATTACCTCACCCCAACCATATACAAATGCCTAGTTGGAGTGCTGGGATGGAATTGTTGGCTTGAAGACAAAAAGACCTACTATATTTGTTACATGGTAATGTTTTGTCTCATGTTTGCTCTTAATGAAATAAAAATACATTTGGTTTTGCAAGTCCAAAGTTATAGGATCTAAGGAAAGAATATAAAAACATTGTTAACAATAACAATCTATCTTTGATCGTACCTTGACCAATAGAAGGACACGGGTCATTGAGGACTGGGTCGTGAGGAGGACTGGTGGAACCGGGGGTCTTAATTATAGTATGAGGACACGGCCGGAATCAACATCAATCGGTCTCCATCTCTTGAAGTGTGTGGTTGCTACCACGCTAAGTAGGCGGTGGTCGCCGCCATCGCTGCGAGGTGTGGAGCGTTGCCCGCTGCGAGGAGGTGTGGTCGCCGCCACCGAGTGCATGTGCTCGAATTTTCGACATGGAATGGTGTTCTTATCTTCATGATTATTTTTTTGAAAAATGCATGGGTTTTTTTTCTCTTCGTTGTATTCTATAGTTTGTTAGCTATTATAGTGTTTCCATTGAATTGACATAATTGGCTGTAGAAAAATGACTTCCAGAGACCTTTTGGGTTACTTTCTTCACGGGTGGAAGACGACCGAATTGGATTTTGACTTGGTCTCACTTAGTTTATTCATCTTATATCGCCAATTGATCGTCTCATGTTATTATGAATGTCTTAACGATATAATATCTCATTTATTTTGACTATAATTATAACTTGTGCATTTGATAGGAGGAGTTTGACAACTCCGGCCTTTCTCAAGTCGGTGTGCTCTCGGGCGGGATTCACAAGGTTATCTCATCAAACATACCCGTGAGATCGGGCCTTGAGGCCACTGTTGAGTTGGCTAAGTTGACATAATTGGCGATTGTTGTGGGAGCAATGTGCTGATATAATATCTCATTTATTTTGGAGGCCCTATAAGAGTCGTGTCTATATGTCTATGGGGACGGGAGGCATAGTTGGCGACGACTACGAAGCTTCGACGAGCGCAAGCCTGTCTCCCGAGGCCCGTAGGATCATCCAAGAAATGTCACAACAATTTGCGCGACAGTAGGAGCAAATAGCGCGACAGTAGGAGGAAATAGCACGACAGCAGGAGCAGTATGCACGACAGCAACAACTACTTGAATACGTATTTAACCATGCGGGATTCCAATACCTCAACTCGATTGGCGTACCGCCAGAGCAGAGGAATTACCGCCACAGGGGGCGAACGATGATGCAGATGATGGAGACGCTGGAGATCATGGAAACCGCCCTTATGGGGAGGGTTATTTACGACATCTAGGTAATCTATGTTTTAATTAAGGTGCAAATTTTCTTAGTTTTATGAATTAATTAGTAATCATTATTGTTTTTGTTTTGTTAGGTATATTGTTCAGTTGGAGTTGAAGATGCTTCGTCGTAATTTTTGAGTTTCTTTGGACCTTAGTGTAGTTTATGTATGTTTGACATAAACTAGTGGTATGTTTTGATATATTTTGATATTTGGTATGTTTGACACTTTTAATATTAGTCTAGTTTATGTTTAACTAAGTTTGTGGTTTGGATTGACACTTTGAACATTACTGATATGATTTGGTATTTGATATTTTGTATGTTTGACACTTTTAACATTAGTGTAGTTTATGTATGTTTGAATTGGTGGATTGAATTGGTAGGAAGTATTGCAAATATGAATGACAATGTAGTTATTGGAGTCTGAATTGAATTTGCAGGAAGTATTGTGAATATTATTGTATCGGAGAGCATGGATTGAATAGGTAGGGAATAACTATTAAATTATTATTTTTTGCGTAGCGACGGAATTTGCCACGGAGTTTATTGGAAGTTATTGTGTTTGCCACGGAATTTTTAACAATTTGCGACGAAATTTAAAACATATTCAAAATTAATTGCCACGGCTTTGTGACGAGATTTGCGACGGCTTTGCCACGGAATTTAAAAAATAAATTCAAATTATTTGCCACTGTTTTGCCACGGCTTTGCGACGAGGTTTGCGACTGCTTTGCCACGGAATTTTGCGACAGAATTGCGACGAGTTTGCCACTGATGCATTTGCCACGGACAATCCCGTGGCAAAGCGTTTGCGACGAGCGTTTTTGCCACCATTATTTGTCCGTCGCAAATCCGTGGCAAATTCAAATTTGCGACGGGAATATGTCCCTTTGCCACGGGATTGTCCGTGGCAAATTACCAATTTTCTTGTAGTGGAAGTGAAGTGTTGCGCCGGTGTCGAAGTGAAGTATTACTGTGTGCCGAGAAGGGTAGGTGCGTTGTAGGATGTGTGCGTCGAAGGTGTGTGCGTTGAAGATGTGTGCGTCGAAGGATAGTGAGTCGAAGTATGTGTGTGCCGAGAAGAATGGGTGTGTTGAAGTGTAGTATGTGTGAGTCGTAGTATGTGTAACACCCCCTTCTACTTATTACTAATTAAATTAATTCTTATCAGAGTTTTCAAAAACTTTTCCACGCACCTCAAAAGAGAGTGCTACATTTAATAAAAACTTCGTCAAAACATATTTAAAATTCAAACGCATCGAGTACGTGAAATACATATCATAGTCACGTGGGTTAAAAACCCTCAAAATCTGTTTAGAGTTTACAACAATCCAAAAATGGTTTCCTCAGCACGGCGGAAATAAAACAGTTCAAACTTAAACAGCACATGATCCAACCAGTTCAAAATACATAGTATAAAATACTACACTACGATTCCCCGCCCGGGTGTCACTAATCAGAGTTGACTCGAAGACTCAAGAAGGCATGGCACCTTCACTCAGAATTACCTGTTTGTCGCCACGAGAGCAGGCAACATAAAAATGCTAGGGTGAGTCTCTTTACATAAATAATAACAAGTAAGATAAGCATTATGAGCAGAAAGCATCTAGCAACAATAACCCTTCACAATTAAGACATTTACCACTCAAGTATCATACTAGGAACATCAATCACAAATTAATTAAGTATCAACAAGCAATCTATGAGTGTATGAATTTATGCATGTGTGCAATATGCATGTGGATCCATCACCTTCGCTTTTTGCCCAATGGGCACCCTTCGCTTTGGCCGAAGCCCCCTTCGCTTTTTGGCCGAAGCCCCCTTCGCTTTATGCATATGCTTTATGCGACACTATGACAATGCACCATACACAATACATCACTACCACATTCATTGTCACATCGCTTAAAATATCACCACAACACAACCCTCTTCGCTTTTGGCCGAAGCCCCCTTCGCTTATTAACCCTTCGCTTTGGCCGAAGCCCACATCATTATTTAATTCAACACCTCAATATTAACTCGGCCTAAGCCCACATCATTATTTAATTCAACACCTCAATATTAACTCGGCCTAAGCCCACATCATTATTTAATTCAACACCGCAATATTAACTCACCACTTTGTTATCATTTCACCAACACCACTATTTGATTAGATTAAATCTCACCCATGTACTAACACTCACCTAAGACCATTTTGACCCACAATAGTTTAATTTAGTACCCAAGGGATTATTTAACACATTGTGATTAATTTAGTACTTAAGGACTTATGCTAACCTATTATGATTTAATTAGCCTCTAAGGGATTATTTTGTCACGCCAAGAATTAATTTAATTCTTAGGGACTATTTAGTCACGCCAAGGATTAAATTAATTCTTAGGGATTAAACCATCGCTTAGACGCATTTGGGACACCTAGGCGCCAAGGGGCAACCACTTTGGCGCCCTTCACCCGTGGCACCCTCATCCAAACCAACCGTGACCCTGGCGCCATTTTGCTAGGCAAATGGCGCCCCTCCTTGCCAGCTCAACCAAACCGAGCCAAAGTGCTCTCTAGGCGCCATTTCCTTAGGGATTTGGCGCCCCCTCTTCTCTTGAACACACCTACGCAACAACTCAACCAACTCAACCACTCAATCACATTTTAATCCAACAACTCAATTATCCAATTAAGTCATATACACCTAAACACCCATTTATCCAACAACAAAACAACCCCACTCATAAACCACACAAAATGCATATCAAACACATTTCAACAACAACGTAATGGGTTCCTCAAAAATCAATTCAACACAACAACAATCAAGCCAAATAACACTCAATCAACATATAATCACTAATCACTATTCATCATCTTCACCAAATAATTCAATAATTGTTTCAAAACCCTAACCTTCATACAATACAAATCTTACAAGCTATTATGAATGAGAAAGACCCCCTAACCTTTGCAAATTGAAGAATGTAAGCTCTCCTTCCACCCAAAACTCAACAAACACCAAAAACCACTTTGAGCTTCAAACTCTCCAACAATGGCAAAACAACAACAACTAGGAATTAGGGATTGAAACTAACATCAATAGCTAGAGGAGGAAAAATGGAAGAGAATAAGTTAAAAAGCCCCTTACCTAGTGCTAAGATGGAGAAGATCTCCCCTCCTTCCCCTTTCTTCACGTCGCCTCTCCTCTTCCTTTTTCTCCCCTCGGTTTCTCGCGCGTCGTCCACATTCCTCTCTCGGTCTATTCCTTCTTTCTTTCTTCTATTCATTCCTTTCTTTCATTTAATCAACACTTAATTGGGCCCAAATGGGTTGGGCCTCTATTCGCACCCCCCTTCAATTAATTCAACTACTCCCTAACTTAATAACATCAACACTCTCTTATTTACTATCTCTCACCTCCATATTTAATTAAAACACCTAATTCATTTAATTAAATATGACTAACCGCATAACTCCTAAGTAGTCAATTAAATAAATATTCAAATTATTTTCGGGGCGTTACAGTATGTGTGTGTCGTAGTATGTGTGCGTCAAAGTATGTATGTGTCGAAGTGTAGTATCAAGGTGAGTGTTGGTTAAGTGAGGAAGCGTGGCAAGGTGAGTGATGGTAAAGTAAAGGAGTATAACCGAGGTAGTGTAACCGAGGTGAGTGATGGTGAAGTGAGAAAGTGTGGCAAGGTAATGTAATCGAGGTGTAGTGTATCTAAGTCGAAGTGAAGCTGTCGAGGTGTAGTGTATCTAAGTCGAAGTGAAGCTGTCGAGGTGTAGTGTATCTAAGTCGAAGTGAAGCTGTCGAGGTGTAGTGTATCTAAGCCGAAGTGAAGCCGTCGAGGTGTAGTGTATATAAGCCGAAGAGTAGCTGTCGAGGTATAGTGTGTATGTACCGAGGTAGTGTTGTCAAGGTGTAGATGTATTGAAGTGTAGTGTATGTATGCTGAAGTGTAGTGGTCGAGGTATAGTGTATATATACCGAGGTGTATGTGTTGAGGTGTAGATGTAACGAAGTGTAAGTGTATGGGAGTCGACGTGTAGTTGCCGAAGTGTAGAGTATGTATACCGAAGTGTAGTTGCCGAAGTGAGGTGTATGTATGTCGAAGCTAGTGTTGTCAAAGTGTAGGAGTACCGAAGTGTAGTGTTGCAGTGGTGACGAAGTGTAGGTGTCGACGTGTGGGTGTCGAAGTGGAGAGGTGACGAAGTGTAGGTGTCGAAGTGTGGATGTGAAGAAGTGTAGTGTGACGAAGGGTAGTGTAGGTGTGCCGAGGTGCAGTGTGGTGCGCCAAAGTGCAGTGTGGTGTGACGAAGGGTAGTGTATGTGTGCCGAGGTGCAGTGTGAGTATGCCGAGGTGCCGTTTTGATGCGCGCAGGCGCAGAGTTCTTTGCGACGCAGCGATTTTGGAGTCTTTGTTTGTGGCCGAGTGCGTCTAAGTTGCTAATGGTGAAGCCGGTTTGGTCCTTAGGTGACGTTTGGTCCTTAGGTGACGTTTGGTCCTTAGGTGATGTTTGGTCCTTAGGTGACGTTTTGGTCCTTATGTGACGGTTTGGTCCTTGTAGTGACAGTTTAGTCCACTACTTTTGGTGTCGATGTGTCCGGTGAGGTTGACGTTAGCCATAGAGCTATTGATTGAGGTATTGGCGTTAGCCATAGAGCTATTGATTTTGGTGTCGATGAGTCCGGTGAGGTTGTTGTTAGCCATAGCGCTAGTGATCGATGTGTTGATGTTAGCCATAGCGCTAGTGACCGAGGTGTTGATGTTAGCCATAGAGCTAGTGACCGAGGGGTTTGATGTTAGCCATAGCGCTAGTGACCGAGGCTTAGTCAAAGAATTTTTCAAAAAGAAGAGTAGACTAACAACTTCACATAAGACTTGAGGGGCCTCAAAGCACAACAAAGGGCTTGATTAGGTATTACAGATCTTTGACCAGTGCACTAATTATTGATTTGGTGATTTCTCAGCGTTATAGCGTTGATGACTTGAAGAATAAATTTTAGCTACAATGCCCTCATTACTGAACTCCTTTATTTGCATTTTTTCTTCTTTTTCTTTTTTTTTTATATGCATTTTTGGAACAGTTCAACATTTGTTTCGGGCAATTGCTGCTAATTACAATATACATGACCAATTGACAATACATTTGCAACAAGTTGTGAGCCTAAAGCACTGGCCATCCTATAATCTTCATACCTAGCCTTAATATAACCAATGCACCCCCAAACTTAGCTTCAAAAGCTACTCTCAATTTTTAATAAAAACTTGACTAAACCTTTGTTAACCAGGACTAACTTCAGCATCAAATAGTCCCTAGCTAACTAGGTTCCTTGTTAAGCCTAGAGTTTTGTGTAGCAGCAGCAATAAGACTAGTCATCAATCAAACAAGGCTATACTACACATATACACTTAATCATCATTAAATTTGGCTCAGGAAGATACACATTCTATTACTGAAAGACTAGGAATTGCAACTGATCATGCTTTCTATTCAACAAACATAATATTAAACACATAATATTAACATTTTACACATATAACATTAAACACATTTAAGGTCCTCCCCCCCAACTTAAGACTCAGCAGTGTCTTTACTTCTCATGCAATTCTAATGGGAGAGGCCTTTTGGACACTACAATACTGAAATTAAAAACATTTAACACAACATAATTTTGAAACATTTAACAAACAACACCACAACACAACATAACACAACAGAACACAACACAAGAGAGAAGAGTTACTGATTGGTGAACACAACACAATTCTTCAATGCAATGGGACAACCCTGCAACATCAAAATAGAAACAAAAACAACAAATATTAGAATAAAAAATCTGGGTTGCCTCCCAGTAGCGCCTGGTTTAAGAGTCCTCAGCCAGACTTGGAATTCAAAACCCAAGTTAGGGTGGATAATAGGACAACAAGAAAATATCATCCTTCCGCTTTCTCTTTTTGGTCAGAAATCCCATGTATTTGGCATATGGAAGCAAGTGTTCCCATGCCTCAACCAATAAGCATTTGGGATATGAATTTCTCATTTCTTGAAAAAATTGAAGCTCATTTTGCGGAGGAATCTTTTCTTCAATTACCAACGGTTGAATCTCAATTGTCACATGACCCTTTTCATACATCGACCTTGGATTTTCTCCCTTGTCACTATTTTTGAATTTTTCTTTTTCTACAACTACAAAAAAAATTGTTTTTCTTCCACCATTTCCAAATGAGCACATTCAAGTTCACACTCTACACTCTCTTTTTCTTCCTCTTGCTCAACCACATATTCAATACAACTCTTTTCTTCTAGCTCAACTACTTCTTCAACACAACTATCTTCTTTTAGATGCTCCATAATTGTGTTAATGTGAGCCTCTATATTCTTACATGAAGCTTCAAAGTTGTCATGATACATCTTCATATAATCAATGGAATGAGCTAAGAGTTCTTTGAAATTATCTTCATTTTGCTCAACCACCTCTTCAATACAACTCTCTTCCATATTATTTTGCATGACACTTGAGAGTTGTCTCTATCCACTTTGATATCTTCAAGGAATTGAGCTAAGAGTTCTTTCAATTCAAAGTTGTCCTCATGCAATCATTCGGTTTGAGCTTGAGAATATGAATATTGCTCACACACAACATTTTCCATGCTATAATCAATATTTTGGGGAGTCATCATGGGCATGAAATTTGTCTAATAACAACCCCTTTCATGTTCACTCCCACGGAAATCATAGTTGAAACATTGTTGTTGAGCATTCAATTCATTCATTTCTTGCATAAAGTCAAAACTCCAATGGTCCATGGCATAAAGTGGTTTTTTTTTTCAATATAAACAATAACAGTAATATCAACAAAGAAAATACACTACAAACATAGAGCACAATGCAAATTAAAAAAAATTGCTGAAAAACAGTACACACAAAAAAAAAAAAAAACTAACTAAACTTACTAACTAAATAATAGAAATTAACTTTCACAATCCCCGGCAACGACACCAAAAACTTGTTGTGCGAAAAGGTGATGTGCAAGTATACACAATCGCAACAAGTAATATAATGATAAGTAAGATCGTCTCCACAGGGATTGTTGAGTTTACTTCTATAATTAAATTAGTAAATTAGCTAGTGAGTAAAACAAGTAACAATAACAAAGTGTAGAATCATTAATGTTATCAACATAAAGCTACAAAAGCAAATAAGATAGATAAGTAAAAATTCACAATGAGAGTAGTTGGAATGCTCTTTGCTAAGTAAATTCTCAGAAGTAAAGCGTTATAACGTCACACACTATAGCGTCAAGCGCTGTCGCAATTGATTTTGTGCTTTTCAGTCACTAACGCCAGGGTTTCATCACAAGAAGCTTATGTCTAAGTTCTAAATAAGTTCACCCCTGTATAATAATGAACCCACAGCTTTTTCCCTATGAACTATTGCCTTTCTATGTCTAGATTTAGCAAACGTTGGTTAAATGTCTTTAAACAACCTTTTATTCATATCAATCTTTGAGTTCGATTCATGGACCATGTCTGTACCCATAAATATACCCATTTTAGCTGATCAATTCTAAAACAAGTTTGGAAGAATTAAAATACAAAGATTGAAACGCAAAACATTAAACGTTGTTATACCCCAATTTTGTCCGAGTTCTCATATCATTGTAATACTTTTTTTATTAAGTAGTGTATGTGCAACAAACGTTTCTATGTACTGAAGTAAAAGATAAGTAGCTTGTGCATATCAACCACAATTAATATAAAGTTGAAATAAAGATGCATGATTTGATTCTTGGTCAATCATCCCACATGTTATTTCCTTTTGACCCTATTTGAGTAATTGAAAAAGCAAGTGAAGCAAAGCACAAGAGCTTACAAAATAAGAACAAGAAGATGAAATACCCAAATCTGCAGCTCTATTGCAAAGGCAATTTCTCTCTCCTCAGACGTCTTTTCGACGATCAGAACGGTGAAAGTGGAGATATATGTCTCACGAAACTCCTCGCCGGCCGACAATGATCCAACGGTTAACGAATCCGGAATCTCACTTTTACGGGGAGGGGTTTGAGAAAAACGGACCAAAAACTGTAGCTATTGCGAAGGCAATTTCTCTCTCCTCAGACCTCGTTTCGACGATCCGAACGGTGAAGGCGGAGATATATGTCTCACGAACCTACTGTCAAAAAAGGAAGACGATCCAACGGTTAACGAATCCGGAATCACAATTTTGCGGTGACATGTTTGGGAAAAATGGGAATTGTGTTTTAAAGGGGAATTGCTTTCTCTACTTTGTTTTAGTCCCACATCTGTAACACCCCAGAAATATTTAATTGAATTATTAAGTTTATTGGGGCCGTGATTAATTTGATTAAAATGATGGGTGTTGTTCAGGAGGTGGAACGAGTAAAGAGGGTGGTGTTGGCGTGGGAGGCCCAGTAGCTCATTGAACCACGCCTTAAACCCTAGGGGTCTAAGCCAAGCTTCTCTCATTTTCACATTGTTGAGAGAAAGAAATCGAATTGAGAGAGAGTGAGGAGTATTTGCGCTAAAGGAGTGGAAGGAGGGAATCTTCTCAAGTTTTTCTTTAGGTGAGAGTTCTTAATCCTTCTATCTTTGTTTTTCTTCCTTTTCCTAGTGTTGTAGCCTTCAATCGCTAACCTCCATTGTGTTGATTCCTCATTGATCAAAGGAGTGAGCGTGGCTACGGTTTCGAAGGAAGAAGGAGAAGCTTCGTTCGTTGTGTTGCTGGGTTTTGTACGTGACTCCTTCGTCGTTGTTTCCGGATCATACAAATTCGAGGTAAGGGTGAGCGTTTCGGTTTAACATGATTGAGTATATAGTGGGGTTTTGTGGGGTTTGTGGGAATTGATATTGTTGATGAAATTGATGATGTTTGATGAATTCATATTGTCGAAGAGTTTTGATGTTGTTTTGATGAAATTGATGTTATTGGAAGAATTTGATGATTCGTTGGAATGAAAATTCGATGGTGTCCTTGATTAAATTTGATGGTTTATGTTGATGAATTGTTAATGTCCTTGATGAACCATTAGTGGGATTTGATGATGGATTTGGTGAATAAAACGTGTTTTGGTGTTGGTGATCTGAATTTTCTGCACGTTGCACTATTGCTGCCCATTCGCGCCTCGCTTCGCGGCTGCGATCGCGCTCGGCGCAAAGCGCTGCTATTTGTGGTGGCATTATTCGCCCAATCGCGCCTCAGTTGCACCCAACTCGCGCTTCACGCGTGAGTCACTGTTCCTCACGGTTTTCTTGCTGTTTTCCCACTGTTTTCGCAGTTTTTAGGTGATGTTTTCTCCACAAAAATATGATGTTTCTTCCATTAAAAATGTGGTGTTTTCTCAAAATTTAACGGGATGTTTCCTCCACAAAAATATGATGTCTCCTCCACAAAAATATGATGTTCCTCCATAAAAATGTGATGTTTCCACTAATAAAAATGTGACGTTTCCCCAATGCAAATGTAGTGTTTCCCAAGCTTGAAAATGTGGTGTCATTTTTCCGAATTTAAAATATGATGTCCTCCAAATTAAGATGTGATGTTTTATAAATTAAAACGAGATGTTTTTTCTAAACTCTAAACGTGTTGTTACCCAAATTTCAAAGGTGATATGTGTGATGATGATGTAACATGAATTATGATGACTTGTGACGAATATACTCTATGAGTATGATTATAATGATGCTGTAATGTGATTGTGATGAATTACGACGAATACACTCTATAAGTGTTTTATGATGAATTGCACATGTGTCCATAGAGCCTCATAGCATATACATAATGTGACGAATAGGCTTCGGCCTCTCGCGACGAATAGGCCTAGGCCTCTTATTGATGACGGTGTGCCCCTAGTGGCTTATTATGACGAGTATGGTACCAACATGCATATACCCAGGTGTGGGTTGCATTTACATGCATATTCATGACTGTGACTTGTTGCCCAATTGTGGTTTGAGTTGGTGTTTGGCGATGATGATATGGTGTTGATAATGATGTTGTATGATTGTTTGTCTTCATTACTCTACTATGTGCTTGATTATGCTTTGTTGAAATTCTCACCCCTTCTGCTTGGAATGTTGCTCTTTTGTGGCAACTCTGCAGTGCGCGAGTGAAGGTCTTCTTTGCATACGTGTTAGCTATTGGACTGTCTGTCGAGTCGCTCTCTGATACCGTAGCACCTAGGGGGCGTAGTTGAAGTTTGTTAGTTATTAATTAACTGTTCAATGACTATGTTGAGAATATGAGATGTGTTTGAGGGGCTTAATGAGTTATTATCTATTCCGCTGTGACGTGTTGATTTATGAGGTTTAATTTTTATGACGGTGGTTTTGCTGCACAAACTTTAATGAGTGCAAATGATGAGTTTTTTTTTTATGACGAGGTGGCATTTCTTTTCTACCAATTAAATTAATATTTTTGAAACGAAAATTACTCTGATAATGACGTGTAAATTGAGGGGTAGAAAAGGGGTGTTACATTAGTGGTATCAGAGCAGTTCGGTCTGTCCGGCCGGTTGTTGAGTCGTAAAGTTGAGTAGTATTTGAGTTTTGTTACTCGTTTCTGAATTCTGTCTTTGTTGCAGTGCTAGAATGGCAGGACGGAACGATGCTGCACTTGCTGCTGCTTTGCAGGCTATAGCTGGAGTTGTGAGCAATATACCCGATGCTATCGGTGCTGGGACGCGTAGTTTGGCCACGTTCCAGCGAGAGAACCCTCCTACTTTTGAAGGCGGGTATAATCCTGATGGTGCCCTTGAGTGGCTGAGTGAGCTGGAGAGGATCTTCCGCGTCATGGATTGTACCGATGCTCAGAAGGTCCGTTACGGTACGCACATGTTGAAGAAAGAGGCTTATGACTGGTGGATGACGACTAGTCAGAGGTTGACGGTCGCCAACGAGGAGATTACTTGGGCCGTGTGTTTGAGAGGAGTTCAAGAGAAAATACTATCCAGGAGGATGTTCGCGGAAAGAAAGAGGTTGAGTTTTGAGACTTGAACAAGGTAGCATGTTTGTAAATCGAATATCTTTGCAAAGTTTCTTCGAGTTGCCCAAGTTTTATCCGCACTATAATGGAGAAGGTGCGGAGTTCTCCAAATGCATTAAGTTTGAAAAGCGGGTTACGTCTTTGATATTAAGAGAGCCATAGGGTATCAACAGATCCGTGTGTGTCCCTTGTTAGTTAATAGCGCCAGGATTTTTGAGGAGGACAATAATGCCTTCTCCAGAGTTATGAAAGAAAAGCAAAAGAACTTCTCGAGTCGTGGTAAGCCATATGAGGTGCCTGCTGGTAAGGGCAAAGGGAAGTTTGTTGGTAAGTTTGTTGGTGAGTCTAAGCGAAGTGGGGGAGATGCTGCAGTCAGTGTTACTTGTTACACGTGTGGGAAAGTAGGCCATAAGAGTCCGGATTGCCCAAATAAGGATAAGAAGAGATGCTACCGGTGTGGGAAAGAGGGACACATGTCTTCCAACTGTGATAAGAAGGATGTAGTATGCTTCAATTGTGAGGAGAGTGGATTTGAATTGGTGTTTGGCGATGATGATATGGTGTTGATAATGATGTTGTATGATTGTTTGTCTTCATTACTCTACTATGTGCTTGATTATGTTTTGTTGAAATTTTCACCCATTCTGCTTGGAATGTTGCTCTTTTGTGGCAACGCTGCAGGTAACCGCGAGTGAAGGTCTTACGCGCATACGTGTTAGCTATTGGGGTTTGTGCGTCGAGTCTCTCGATACCGTAGTAGCACCTGGGGCGTAGTTGAAGTTTGTTAGTTATTAATTAACTGTTCAATGACTATGTTGAGAATATGAGATGTGTTTGAGGGCTTAGTGAGTTATTATCTTATTCCATTTGTGGACGTGTTGATTTATGAGGTTTAATTTTTATGACGGTGGTTTTGCTGCACAAACTTTAATGAGTGCAAATGATGAGTTTTTTTTTATGACGAGGTGGTGTCATACCCCAATTTTGTCCGGCTTAGGTCAAAACCCTAATTTTCCCCAAAATAAATAACCAGAGGAGAAGAGAGCATCATGCATTGCATTTAGGGTTCTAAAAGTCATTTCAAAGCTTCTAAAATCATTTTTGAAGTTGGAATGCACTTCTTAAACAAATTAGGGTTTTTCAGTGCAAAAGGGCATTTTGGTCATTTTGCAAATAAAAGACAATTCCTCAAAACAAGTCATCCAACATGCATTTCAAGGTACTAGAGGTCACTCCTAGGGTGGAAAATCATTTTGAGGTGGAAATGTGTTTCAGGTAAAAAAAAAACTAGGGTTTTTAGAGTGAAAGGGCACTTTGGTCATTTCACAATAAAAACGGTCTTTTGTCCCAAATCCTTGGATAATCATCAATGATTTATTTGAGGGATATTTGTGCCCCATTGTGATTATTTTTGCGCATAAACATTAAACCTTTTGGCCTAAAAACCTAGTTTTTGGATAGAAGGGTAAAATGGTCTTTTCCTTTGAGGTGGGGTAAATAAATCAATTTTGGGATTGGTGAGATCATAAAATTCAGAGCCCAATCATTGAATCATGGATATAGCCCAAAATGGCATGAACTAGGAAGAATAATCTAGAAGGGAATATTCTACATCATTTGAATTTTGAAAGGATAAGGATAAGAACAATAGTACAATTTGCAATTCCACTCACTCTCTCACACTCCTTGCTGCGAAATAACAGCCCATAATCACCCCATTTCCATTTATTTTTATTGTTTGCAAATTGTGTTAAATCATGGCCATTCATTCAAGTGTGAAAAACAATCTTCACCCTTCATTTGAACCAAAATGGCACTTGTGTAATAAGCTTTATGGAAAAATACATTTTTGTCAATGAGCTTATCCTTCACCACCCTCCTTATGCTGCACACCCAGCCCCTCTCTCTTCATTTTATTGCCCTTAATCCATGTGATAATGCATCTTGACCATTGATTCAATTTCTTTCTCAAATCCTAGTGGTTTACAAGAGATGCATTATCACAAATACCCTTAAATTTTCACTTCATATAAAACCCAAAAATAGGAGACCTCACACACACACACTCTCATTTTTACCCTAGCTAGCACTCTTCCTCCTCTCCTCCCTCTCTTGGCCGAAATCAATCCCTCCTTCTCCTCCATTTTCTTTTCAAGTTTCATCCACCAAATCACCTCAAATCCACTCCATATTCATATATCCTTTTCTTTTCACCCTTGATTCCATTTTTACATCACTAAGGAGCTTGCTTCCCTCAAGTTTGCGTGACATTTGTTGGTGATTAGTGAAGATTATTGTTGATTTGTTCTTGATCTCCATTTTCCACTTTTGCTAGTTATCTCTTGAGGTAAGCTTGTTATCTTGTGCATTTTTAATTTTTAGCATGTGAAACTCTCTCCTACTCCTCTTTCCTCTCTAAGAGGCTTAGAGGGTTCATTTCAAACACTATGTCAAGGACATTGGGAGCCTTGGGTGTTTGAAGTGAACCCTTGGCCTTGATGAGAGGGTTCTTGTGTTTTCAACCATGTTTTTGCATTTTTCACACTCATTTTGTCACCTTCTCATGAATAAAGAATTTTCATGTGATATATGCATCTCATTGTTCATGTCATAACTTGCAAGTTTGAATTTTGTTTTGATCTTGAGGGATGTAGGAGGTTCGGTTTTGAGCTCTAAAATTTAGGGTTTTGTTGCTTTCTTTTCTCTTTTTGATTTATGTAAATAAAATGCTTGATGTGTATGATTTGCATGATTTGTTCTATGTGTTGGTTATGATTTCTAGCATGAAATAATTTGTTATTATGTTCATGTATGGTTTCGGCCTTAGAGGCCCTTTTGATGCTCATCTTTGTGCTAAAAATTGTATTGTTTGATCTTGTGTAGATGAGTATAAAGGTGTTAATATGTTTTTAACCTTTTACCACTCATTTTCACCTCATGCATTTTTACCTTACCATCTCATTAAATAATTACCATTCACCTCATGCCTTTTTACTTTACCATCTCATTAAGTAATTACCATTCACCTCATGCATTTTTACTTTACCATTCACTAACTTTTTACTAAAAGTTTTACCACTTACCAATTTGCAAAAATACCCAAAACATTTTCTCACTTGCATTTCCCATTTTTTTATCTTCATAAAATAAACCCCAAAACATTCTTACCACTTTCAAAACAAAAACATTTCATCTCATTTCCTAAACACTAAAAACCCAAAACATTTTACCACTTTCTTACTTAAACCTTTTACCATTCCTTACCAAATTACTTTCACATTCATGCATCCTCATTCACACTTAGTCTATGTGACACTCTCATGCATCCTCATATGTTCATGTTCCTTGCTTCCTTTTATGTGCTAGTCATTCATTCACTTGTATGCTTGGCATCCATTCTTAAATGCTCATGCATCCCTTAACACCATGTCTTGCATTCAAACATGCATATTCATTCCTTGTATATTCATGCATTCACATGTTTGCCTAATCACGCATCCAATAATGCCATGCCTTGCATTCTACAGTGTGCATTCATCCATTGTATACTCATGCATTCACATGCTTGCTCATTCATGCATCTTTGCTTATCATTCAATTAGGAATATCCTATGCCTATCATTTAATTGTATCACTTGTCCATCATGCCATTCAAATGTCTTGATTTAATTGTGTGCAATCCCTTCCCTCATGCATGTGCTCTTATATGAAGGCGTAAGCCTACTACTTGTGTAGCATAGAATCATTAAGACAATTGCACCTCTCTTACACACACTTGCACAATTACTTTTAGAACTTTGTCTTGCATCGTTGACAATTGATTCCCTTAATTGTATGGGCATGGTTAATCTTAATTGATGATCAATGTGTTCTTGTTTGCTTGATTAATTGAACATGTTTGAACTTCATTCATTCATCTTGCATTTGGTTATGGGATTAGAGTTGATTGAAATGTTCTACTTGTTTTCAAGAAATCTTTTCCAAATCAAACTTCTTTTCTAAACTAGTTTTCAAACCAAAAATCAAATGCTTGTTCAATAAAAATCCTTAAGGCATTTTCCTAAATAAAATCATTAACCATCACTCGAAGCCGTTGCTTGTTTGATCGTTAATGAGGAGTTATTAGTGGTAGTCACTCGAAGCCTTTGCTTGTTTGACTATCATGAAAGCTCCCACACATTAAATAAACAACAACAAAAAAAACAACTAATTCAAACTTCCAAAATAACACGAGCTATTAGCTCACCACCTTTTTCAAAACTATTTTCAAAAGAATAATACGACGTTGTCGCTTGTAATCACCGAAGCCATTGCTTGTTTGATTGCAGTTCCAACTCTCTTTTCTTTCGAGTTAATACCGAATGCCACTCGAAGCCTTTGCTTGTTTGGTGTCCGCGAACACTCGAGTCTTATTTCAAAAACTCTAAAAGCACTTTCAAAAAATCATAAAGCCGTTTTCACACGCAAAAACTGAGAACTACGTTGCTTTGATCCTCCGGTGTGAGGCACGTAGGACCGGGTTCATGTCCCGTCAAGCACATCTTTAAAAAAACCCATAAAAACAAGAACTACGTTGCTTTGATCCTCGGCCCGGTGAGGTACGTGGGGACCGGGTTCTCGTCCCGTCAAGCACGCTTTTCAAAAATCTTTGTCTTGTTCCGCTTTTCAAAGATATCAAAACATCCCTTTTTCCGTTTTCAATAAAGAGATTTCTCAAAAGAAAAGAGAATAAATAGAACAATGTATTTCAAATCAAACATTTCAAAACCACATCAAATTAATGGTTCCTTCGGTAGAAAGGGCGCGTGAGTGCTAATACCTTCCCCATGCGCAACCGAACCCCCGAACTTACATCTCTAAGTTTTGAAAGACCACCCGCTTTTCAAAAGGTTTTTTCAATGTTTTCCTAAAATAAAATATTGGTGGCGCTCTCTTGATTTTCAAACGTTGTCAAACTGAAAAGTCCCAAACCGGATTTTTCGGGGCGCAACAGCTGGCGACTCCACTGGGGACTTTCTTTCTTTATTTATTTAAAGAGAGATGAGGGTCAGGCCTAATTAATTTGATGTGGTTCAAATTGTTTGATTTGAAAAATTATGTTCTATCTCTTCCTTCTCTTTTTCTTTTCTCTTCCTTTGTATGCCTATGGTTGTGCTTATGCATGCATTCCTCAATTCCCATGATCCCTCTTCTTCGCTCCTTTTCTTGAGGTAAAACATGCATTCCCCCATTCTATTATGTCCCCTTCTTCTTAGCTCCCTTTCTTGAGGTAAGCAATGCGTGTAATTACTGTGGACTTATCAGAATGGTTTGTATATTAAACTGGTGTGTGCATGTTGAACCCTAGGATAGACGACTGTTTATCTGGACTGTTCTGGTTTCCTTGCAGGTGGGGTGGGTAGATTTTAGGAAGTATGTCCTCAATCACACACTTTCACACCTTATGATTTATGTTCTATGAGTGGGCTCCTATACCCGGATCCAACAAACACTTAGGAGAGTGGAGGCGATTAGTGACTGTCATTCAAGACCTTTGTCTGCATCGATACTCATGAAAGTCTCAACCGAGATGCACGCTTTCTCATGACGCCTCACACTTGGTAGCATTCTACATTTGTGGGTGTCGGCATGAGGATTCTATAGCTTCGGTAGCCATTGTGAGGGTGTGAATTAGAACTACATGGGAGGAACCTTTGAAGTTGCCCTAGAACTTAGGATTCCCACCTTTGTAGGACACGAGGGCATACGAATTGTGTGCTGCATGGTAATTTAGGGCATGTCTTCCTCAAAAAGGTGCTTTTTCAAAAAAAAACTTTCCAAGAAAATACAAAAATATTTTCCTTTTCCAAATAAACCGCTGCGTGAGGCGGCACGTAGCGTGTTTCCTAAATTTTTGAACTTCCGTCCATACGCATCGCTTTTATCATCTCTACATGCATCATTCACATCATAATCGCATCATGCTGCATTCATTAAAGCTTCATGTTGTAAACATTGGCATTCATATTGCATCCCATTTGCATTTGCTTGCCGGGGACCGCCGAATAATGTGCCGTCTTGTCATGGGTGCATCAGAATGGAATCGAATAGCAAGGCTTCACTTACTTCTCGCTTCCCCATTATGAAGAAGGAAGTATGTCGATTTGCTATTTTGATTCCTCGTTTATCTCACTTCCTAAATCAAAGAAAAAAGTTTATGCGCTTATGACAAGACGGGGCATCCCGTGGTTCCCGGCATCAAGCAAACATTGTACATACATTCATATATTCATTCATGCATTCTCATGCAATAAATGTCTAAACAAACAGAAAAGGCACGCTGGTTCTCCGTCACCGATACTTCACCCGACTACAAGCCAAGCTGATGGCTAATCCGCAAGAGCATCAGGAGATTGGCGAAAGTAATCCAGAACATGAAGATTTAAGCGTGCAAATTCTGAATCCTGAGCAGCTGGCTCGGGAGAACCAAGTGCTTAAGGATAAGGTTGGGGCGATGGAGGCCCAGATGCATGAGATGATGGCCATGCTACAAAGTCTAAAGAATGGGCCAGCTGTTGAAGTCGTCGCCGTAGTGGGTCCCGTTGGTGTTACCTCTTTTGTTCCTCCTTCAGTATCAGCAAACGCTACAGTTGCAGTTCCACCGGGATCCGGGGTCAGTCACCCTGAAATGAATGTGTCAAATCAGTACACTCCACAAAGATGTCCTTGGGGTATGCTGCTGGTCCACGCTTGCATGAATCGTTGGATCTATTCTCGCCCGGCGTGAATGCGCCCAATCAAGTCACTCGCCGCAGTGCTCGTAGGGAACCTAGGAGGACCGCAGATCCAGATTTTTAGTTCTCCTGCTGCACTTAGTCCTACTCTGGGGCTAGGGGCACCACATCATAATGCTCCTCAGCCCGGATGGTATTATTACGGTATGGGAAGTCACCCCAAGGGCACATGTTTGAGGGTCGTGCCAAATGACCCAATTCGTGTACTCGAAGAAAGAGTAAAGGCAATGGAGGTGCCGGTGTCGAGAACCAAGGAGGCTGTGAGTGTGTTTGGTCCCAGATTCGGTTTTGCCACCAAAATTCAAAGCTCACGAGGTGGACAAACACTGAGAGGCTGGATGTCCGGTGAGTCGCATTACGATGTTTGATCACAAGGCTCGTGGTTATCAAGACAAGAAACGAACCGTTTTGATCCAATACCAATGACATATACCGAGTTGTTTGATTACTTAATTTCAAGAATTTAGTCAAGACTCGTTCAATGAAGCCCGTTTCACCGCCATTTCCCGAGAGGTTACAATGTTAATGCTACTGCGCAGTTTCCATGAAAACGGGGTTGGTCATCTTGTGGAGGAGTGTAAAGCCTTCAAGCATGCGGTGCAAGACCTAATCGATGTCAATTGGATTTCATTCAAGCAAAATGGTCCAAGCATAATCGCAAACCCATTAGGGACACGAGAAGCCAACCTCTAATGCCATAGAAGATTTTAATGGGCAAGTAATAAGAAAGATTGCTAAAATCATGATGGATCAAGGGTATAAGGTTGGGTCTGGCTTGGGAAAATCTGGACAAGGAATTCTTGCGCCTGGCCCGGCTAAAAGGAACAAGGACCGTTGCGGGTTGGGATACGATCCAAGTCTAGCCAAAAGAAGGAAAGTGGCAGAGGAAAGAAGTGGCGGATGCTTGGCTGAGTCAAAAGGCCAAGATCCCCGCCCCTGAGCATTCATGCTCGTGACATCCGCCAGAGCTTCGTGAGTGCCGGTTTGCTTAATCACAACCAAGTTGTTGCCATCTGTGGTGGATCTGAATTTGAAGAAGGTGGGTCCGGTCTGGTTCGTCGCTGTCTTGCCGGAAAAGAGGTGAAGAATTGGGAAGCTGCTGATTTCCCGTGACCTTTTAACTCAAAGTAATTGGTTGTAATGCAACCCTGTGGCTCTGCCCAAGGCCATAGGACCAGTTGCTAGGGGCACGCATGTTTTTATTTTTCAGAATCATCATCATCAATAAAAACGTTGTTTTTGAATTTCCATCAATAAAAATCATTTCTCTATGTTTCATGTGTCCTTTTTCTTGTTTCATTATTGTTTGCTTGTTTGTTTCGCTTTTCATTACGCTTTTTCGCCCAAGAAAAGGCGGATCCACAAAGAATTGTCTCTCAAAATAATAAAGTGCTAGCGATTCGCATTTTGACTTTGATCACCCTATCAATCAAGTGAGGGGATGTTGAGGAAGACCGGGAAACTCCTCCAAAAATCATGAGAACAAAAGAAAGGGTTATTGACCTCACGGGAATATATCTTGAAGTGGTCAACTTGGGTACAAGTGAGAACAAGAAAGAGGTCAAAGTGGTATGCGCCATGAATGACAAAGATCGCATGAAGTTGGTTCATTTGTTGCACGATTATGCGGATGTGTTTGCATGGTCCTATCAAGATGTGCCAGGTTGGACAACGACATTGTGGTACACAAGTTGACGGTTAAGTCCGAATGCCCTTTGTCAAGCGGAAGTTGAGAGAATGATGAAGCGAGATGTCCTCAAAATCGAGAGATGAGGTGAGAATGAAGCCGAGATGTCCTCAAAATCGAGAGAGATGCAAGGTTCCCGGTAGTGGGCAAGTACCCGCGATGGGTTGCCAATATTGTTCCGGCCCAGAAGAAGGATGGGCAGTCGTAAGCGGCGTTGACTACAGAGTCCGAATCGTACTAGTCCCAAAGATGATTTTCCCTTCAAACAAAAAAAAAAAAAAAAAAATGATGACCGAAAAAGAAAGTCGGTCGGAAAATAATCAAAAAAAAAAAAAAAAAAAAAAAAGGGCAAATGTATAGGAGTGAATAAATTATTGTCCTTGAGTTAATTTTGAGAAAACAAGCAATCATGATTTGAAATAATGTTTGACCATTTTCCCATATTCTCGAAAAAAAGCTGTATACCTTTGTAAGCCAAAAATCCAAAAATCACCCTAGACAAGGATCACCTCAAATATCAAAAAAAAAGCGTCACTTTTTATCACTCACCCGAGTCAAAATAAAAAAATCAAAAAAATCAATCAAAAAAATCAAAAAAAAAAAAAGGAAAAAGGGATTTAGAAATGAAAATCCCAAAAATACAAAAGAAATGTAAGTGGTGGTGATACACGTTACCACAAAACACAAGAGATCCTTGTCTCAATAAAGCGCAAATACTTCCCTTTGACCTCGACATCCCGCCCTCCACCAACCCTTAGCACCTCGGCATCCCGCCCTCCACCAACCCTTAGCCAGGACTAAAACTTCCAAACACCTCATCAAGCCAAATAACCATCATAAATCATCATACATCAGCCAACGCCGAATAAAAATCATCCTACCATTAGCTTCAAGCACTTCACCCAATCATCCTTCCTCCACAAAAACCCACAATCTCCAAAAATCCATTCCGATCAGTGATTGATTGCTTTGGTTTTCTCAGAATTTTAGCTTGAGGACAAATAAGTTTATTTATTTAAATATGTTTGTCCAGAAAAAAAAAATCTCAAAAAAAAAAAAAAAAAACAAAAAAAGGGGGAAAGAAAAATCAAAAGGCTTGCACTCCAAGATTCATTCAAGTTACAATTATATCAAAGCAAAGTTTTAGAGATCACCAAGTGGGTTGAAGCGCCTCATACTCGAAGATAACTTGATTCGGTGGTTGCCAAATTTGTGAAGAAAGATCTGATTTGCCGTTATGGTCTTCCAAACAAGATCATCACTGATAATTGCAGCAACCTGAACAGCAAAATGATGAAGGACTTGTGTGCAAGGAATTCAAAATTCAGCATCATAATTCCTCCCCCTACCGCCCGAAGATGAATGGGGCAGTCGAAGCCGCCAACAAGAACTTCAAGAAGATTGTGCAAAAGATGGTGGTAACCTACAAGGATTGGCATGAGATGCTTCCCTTTACTTTGCATGGCTACCGTACTTCAGTGTGTACATCGACTGGGGCAACCCCCTTTTCTCTGGTATACGGGTCAGAAGCAGTACTTCCCATTGAGGTTGAAATACCTTCCCTGCGGGTATCAATGGAAACCAAGTTAGAAGAAGCAGAATGGGTTCAAGCCCGTCTAGATCAGCTAAACCTCATTGAAAAAAAAAGGATTGCAGCTTTGTGTCATGGGCAGCTATACCAACAGAGAATGAGAACGGCTTTCGACAAGAAAGTCCGACCCCATGAATTCAAGCAGGGTGATCTGGTGCTTAAGAAGATCTTGCCTATCCAGACTGATCCCCGAGGGAAGTGGACACCTACTTATAACGGCCCGTATGTAGTCAAGAAAGCCTTTTCTGGAGGAGCATTGATACTCACCAACATGGACGGTGAAGATCTCAAGAACCCAGTCAATTCAGACACTGTGAAGAAGTACTATGCCTGAAAGAAATAAACGAAAAAAGAGAAAGACAAGCCAAGTAAGAACTAGCTCGCTAGGTTGAAAACCCGCAAAGGGCAGCCTAGGCAAAATCAGAGCGACCCGGTGGATTGAAAACCCGCAAAGGGCGATCCAGGCAAAAATTAGGGTCAGAAAACTTGAGCATGAAAAGTAAAGAAAGGCATACAACTTCCCTGAAAACTTGAATGAGGGAGTGATCAAGGTCAAGGACATAAATGTTTAGCACTGTTCCACAGAGACGGACAGTCCGAAATCAGCTTCTTTCCTTTTTCGTGTCTTTTTGCAGTTTAAACTTTCAAATGCATTGAGCGATGCACAGTAACTTTACGTGCGGCGACCGATTTCTACATCAATAAAGCTCAAACTTTCTCATGTCTGTTTGTTGATTATTTTCTGCTTTTTCTGCTCAAAATAAACGTTTTATGATGATGGTGACCCTGAACTGTAAAACATGTGCATACATCATAGAGCATTACAAATCATTGAAATTCTTAAAGGTCACAGAAAGAGGCAATTCCCCAAAACAAGTTAGTCATGCGAGAGAAGGTGACTGAGCCCACGATTGCTTTGAATGACAAAGTTAAAGCCCACCTGCACCTGGCTCATGAACCCCGCAAGTCCAGTATATTCCTCAGTCTCGTGCCATGAGTGTCGCGGATTGGCTGAACCAGCAAGGAAATAAGCTAACAGGGGCAAGAGAGCAAGAGAGCAAAAGGGAAAACAAACAGTCAGAAAAAAGAAAGCTGACCAAAGGAAGTTAATCTTACAAAGAAGGTTGCACTCACAAACCATTCCAGATGGCGAATCATAAAGCAAACTTGTGTCCGATCCATGAGCCCTGCAGTTTCCATCGGCCTCTCGATCTTGTGCCGGGAGTATCGGAGTCGGTTGAACCAAGAAAAGAATAAGCCTTTGTCAAAAAGCGAAAAAACAAGCGATCGAGAAAAAGAAAGCTGACCAAAGAAAATCAAGAATAGCATCTCATTGCATTCATCACACCAAAATCATAGCATTGCATGCGCTCGCATAACATGTTCCTGCATAACATGCCCTTGCATAACATGCATCCTCATCCCATGCACCATGCATTTGCATCTGCTAACATGTGCAGGTACACATTATCAGAGAAAGGTTTAAGAAGAGTCCTACTATTCCAGAGCGGACTCCTAAAAAAAGGTGTAGTGGCATTGACCGCCGGAAGGTTTTACGAAGAAAAGACTGCGGCCGGCGGCAGCACTAGATCGATGCAATGGCACTAACCACCGATCGAGAAAGTCAAGAAGAAAGGTCCGCTAGCCTGAGCAGGCACCCTAGATCAGTGCAGCGACATTGATCACCAATAAGAGGAAGCAGAAGGAAAGTCCGCTAGCCTCGAGCAGCACCACGGATCGATCAAATGACATTGATCACCAATCGAGGAAAGCGAGAAGAAAGGTCCGCTAGCCGGCAGCACTCGGATCAGTGCAACAACATTGATCACCAATCAGAGGAAGCAGAAAAAGGTCCGCTAGCCTGAGCAGACACCCTGGATTAGTACAACGACACTGATCACCAATTAGAGGAAGCAGAAGAAAGGTCCGCTAACCTGAGAAGGCACCACGGATCGGTGCGTGAATACTGCATCAAGCTAAAGAAGATCAACAAGATTCGTGAATCCCTTCAGAGGACTGGCGCCCCTTCAAAAGCGATTTCACCTCATATTCGAGCCGCGGGTACCTCACCTCAATACGCCAAAGCGGCGGCCATCTCAATCGATCAATCACGAGGATTTGCAAATCCCTTCAAGACCCGTGCTTCCCTTCAGACCAAGGCGCCCCTTCGAGATCCGTCGTTATCGAGCACCGCGAATCATCGGACCGAGTCCTTCGGTTTAGTTCAAATCAACAATCCAAACGGCGACTTTGAACTCGACCTTCATCTCGCCAAGTCATCACGAGCATGACGGATCGGCCCCCAGACCTCGCGTCCTTCATTTCGCCAAGTCATCACGAGCGTGACGGATCGCCCCTGAGACTTCGCGGCCCTTCGGACTAGCGTGTCGATTATAAAGCATAGCGTAAGTCCATCAAGGTAAAATGTATCGGTCCCCACAACTGGATATTGAACCTCAAAGCCGCTCGAATAGGCCACTTTTGAGCCCAAGTGTTCCTTCAGAGCCCAAGTACTCCTTCAGAGCCGCAAGCACTCCTTGAGTCCAAGTACTTCTTCAGAGCGCAAGCACTCCTTGAGCCCAAGAACTCCTTGAGCGCAAGCACTCCTTGAGCCCAAGAACTCCTTGAGCCCAAGTGTTCCTTCAGAGCCCAAGTACTCCTTCAGAGCCGCAAGCACTCCTTCAGAGCCCAAGTACTCCTTGAGCGCAAGTGCTGCTCCTTGAGCCCAAGTGTTCCTTCAGAGCCGCAAATGCTCCTTCGTAATCCAAGTGTTCCTTGAGCGGCGAGCACTCCTTCTTTACCGCACTCGTTACACCGCCGAAGCTCGCTTATCGGAGGGCGGTACCTTCTTTCTTGTTTTATTTATCGCTTTATTTCTTCTTTGTTTATGCCACCCGAGGGTTGGCACCAATTTACTTCTTGTTTTTGCCGCTTTGAGGTTGGCACTTCATTCATTACTGATCGTTTTTGGTGGCATCCATTCACCCAAAAAGAAAAATCAAAAAAAAAAAAAAAAAAAAGAAGAAAATTCGGGTTTTTCCTAAGTAGACAAAATAGGTATAATTTCTGAATTCTTTATCTCTATTTTGCCTCGGAATATGTTTCGCCAATTCATATTCCTTGTTAAAATCTAGATAAAGAGGCGGTGTCATACCCCAATTTTGTCCGGCTTTAGGTCAAAACCCTAATTTTCCCAAAATAAATAACCGAGAGGAGAAGAGAGCATCATGCATTGCATTTAGGGTTCTAAAAGTCATTTCAAAGCTTCTAAAATCATTTTTGAAGTTGGAATGCACTTCTTAAACAAATTAGGGTTTTTCAGTGCAAAAGGGCATTTTGGTCATTTTGCAAATAAAAGACAATTCCTCAAAACAAGTCATCCAACATGCATTTCAAGGTACTAGAGGTCACTCCTAGGGTGGAAAATCATTTTGAGGTGGAAATGTGTTTCAGGTAAAAAAAAACTAGGGTTTTTAGAGTGAAAGGGCACTTTGGTCATTTCACAATAAAAGCGGTCTTTTGTCCCAAATCCTTGGATAATCATCAATGATTTATTTGAGGGATATTTGTGCCCCATTGTGATTATTTTTGCGCATAAACATTAAACCTTTTGGCCTAAAAACCTAGTTTTTGGATAGAAGGGTAAAATGGTCTTTTCCTTTGAGGTGGGGTAAATAAATCAATTTTGGGATTGGTGAGATCATAAAATTCAGAGCCCAATCATTGAATCATGGATATAGCCCAAAATGGCATGAACTAGGAAGAATAATCTAGAAGGGAATATTCTACATCATTTGAATTTTGAAAGGATAAGGATAAGAACAATAGTACAATTTGCAATTCCACTCACTCTCTCACACTCCTTGCTGCGAAATAACAGCCCATAATCACCCCATTTCCATTTATTTTTATTGTTTGCAAATTGTGTTAAATCATGGCCATTCATTCAAGTGTGAAAAACAATCTTCACCCTTCATTTGAACAAAATGGCACTTGTGTAATAAGCTTTATGGAAAAATACATTTTTGTCAATGAGCTTATCCTTCACCACCCTCCTTATGCTGCACACCCAGCCCTCTCTCTCTTCATTTTATTGCCCTTAATCCATGTGATAATGCATCTTGACCATTGATTCAATTTCTTTCTCAAATCCTAGTGGTTTACAAGAGATGCATTATCACAAATACCCTTAAATTTTCACTTCATATAAAACCCAAAAATAGGAGACCTCACACACACACACTCTCATTTTTACCCTAGCTAGCACTCTTCCTCCTCTCCTCCCTCTCTTGGCCGAAATCAATCCCTCCTTCTCCTCCATTTTCTTTTCAAGTTTCATCCACCAAATCACCTCAAATCCACTCCATATTCATATATCCTTTTCTTTTCACCCTTGATTCCATTTTTACATCACTAAGGAGCTTGCTTTCCTCAAGTTTGCGTGACATTTGTTGGTGATTAGTGAAGATTATTGTTGATTTGTTCTTGATCTCCATTTTCCACTTTTGCTAGTTATCTCTTGAGGTAAGCTTGTTATCTTGTGCATTTTTAATTTTTAGCATGTGAAACTCTCTCCTACTCCTCTTTCCTCTCTAAGAGGCTTAGAGGTTCATTTCAAACACTATGTCAAGGACATTGGGAGCCTTGGGTGTTTGAAGTGAACCCTTATGATGATGAGAGGGTTCTTGTGTTTTCAACCATGTTTTTGCATTTTTCACACTCATTTTGTCACCTTCTCATGAATAAAGAATTTTCATGTGATATATGCATCTCATTGTTCATGTCATAACTTGCAAGTTTGAATTTTGTTTTGATCTTGAGGATGTAGGAGGTTCGGTTTTGAGCTCTAAAATTTAGGGTTTTGTTGCTTTCTTTTCTCTTTTTGATTTATGTAAATAAAATGCTTGATGTGTATGATTTGCATGATTTGTTCTATGTGTTGGTTATGATTTCTAGCATGAAATAATTTGTTATTATGTTCATGTATGGTTTCGACCTTAGAGGCCCTTTTGATGCTCATCTTTGTGCTAAAAATTGTATTGTTTGATCTTGTGTAGATGAGTATAAAGGTGTTAATATGTTTTTAACCTTTTACCACTCATTTTCACCTCATGCATTTTTACCTTACCATCTCATTAAATAATTACCATTCACCTCATGCCTTTTACTTTACCATCTCATTAAGTAATTACCATTCACCTCATGCATTTTTACTTTACCATTCACTAACTTTTTACTAAAAGTTTTACCACTTACCAATTTGCAAAAATACCCAAAACATTTTCTCACTTGCATTTCCCACTTTTTATCTTCATAAAATAAACCCCAAAACATTCTTACCACTTTCAAAACAAAAACATTTCATCTCATTTCCTAAACACTAAAAACCCAAAAACATTTTACCACTTTCTTACTTAAACCTTTTACCATTCCTTACCAAATTACTTTCACATTCATGCATCCTCATTCACACTTAGTCTATGTGACACTCTCATGCATCCTCATATGTTCATGTTCCTTGCTTCCTTTTATGTGCTAGTCATTCATTCACTTGTATGCTTGGCATCCATTCTTAAATGCTCATGCATCCCTTAACACCATGTCTTGCATTCAAACATGCATATTCATTCCTTGTATATTCATGCATTCACATGTTTGCCTAATCACGCATCCAATAATGCCATGCCTTGCATTCTACAAAGTGTGCATTCATCCATTGTATACTCATGCATTCACATGCTTGCTCATTCATGCATCTTTGCTTATCATTCAATTAGGAATATCCTATGCCTATCATTTAATTGTATCACTTGTCCATCATGCCATTCAAATGTCTTGATTTAATTGTGTGCAATCCCTTCCCTCATGCATGTGCTCTTATATGAAGACGTAAGCCTACTACTTGTGTAGCATAGAATCATTAAGACAATTGCACCTCTCTTACACACACTTGCACAATTACTTTTAGAACTTTGTCTTGCATCGTTGACAATTGATTCCCTTAATTGTATGGGCATGGTTAATCTTAATTGATGATCAATGTGTTCTTGTTTGCTTGATTAATTGAACATGTTTGAACTTCATTCATTCATCTTGCATTTGGTTATGGGATTAGAGTTGATTGAAATGTTCTACTTGTTTTCAAGAAATCTTTTTCCAAATCAAACTTCTTTTCTAAACTAGTTTTCAAACCAAAAATCAAATGCTTGTTCAATAAAAATCCTTAAGGCATTTTCCTAAATAAAATCATTAACCATCACTCGAAGCCGTTGCTTGTTTGATCGTTAATGAGGAGTTATTAGTGGTAGTCACTCGAAGCCTTTGCTTGTTTGACTATCATGAAAGCTCCCACACATTAAATAAACAACAACAAAAAAAACAACTAATTCAAACTTCCAAAATAACACGAGCTATTAGCTCACCACCTTTTTCAAAACTATTTTCAAAAGAATAATACGACGTTGTCGCTTGTAATCACTCGAAGCCATTGCTTGTTTGATTGCCAGTTCCAACTCTCTTTTCTTTCGAGTTAATACCGAATGCCACTCGAAGCCTTTGCTTGTTTGGTGTCCGCGAACACTCGAGTCTTATTTCAAAAACTCTAAAAGCACTTTCAAAAAATCATAAAGCCGTTTTCACGCAAAAAGCGAGAACTACGTTGCTTTGATCCTCACCCGGTGAGGGTACGTGAGGGACCGGGTTCATGTCCCGTCAAGCACATCTTTAAAAAAACCCATAAAAACAAGAACTACGTTGCTTTGATCCTCACCGGTGAGGTACGTGGGACCGGGGTTCTGTCCGTCAAGCACGCTTTTCAAAAATCTTTGTCTTGTTCCGCTTTTCAAAGATATCAAAACATCCCTTTTTCCCGTTTTCAATAAAGAGATTTCTCAAAAAGAAAAGAGAATAAATAGAACAATGTATTTCAAATCAAACATTTCAAAACCACATCAAATTAATGGTTCCCTTTCGGTAGAAAGGGCGCGTGAAGTGCTAATACCTTCCCATGTGCAACCGACCCCCGAACCTACATCTCTAAGTTTTCGAAAGACCACCCGCTTTCAAAAAGGTTTTTTTCAATGTTTTCCTAAAATAAAATATTGGTGGCGGCTCTACTGATTTTCAAACGTTGTCAAACCGAAAAGTCCCAAACCGGATTTTTCGGGGCGCAACAGGTGGCATTTCTTTTCTACCAATTAAATTAATATTTTTGAAACGGAAATTACTCTGATAATGACGTGTAAATTGAGGGGTAGAAAAGGGGTGTTACAACATCGCTCGCAAGAAACAAGAGCTCCCTAGCAATTGGCTATAAAAGGGGTTGAGAGGTGAAGATTAAGGGGGAGATCATTGGCGGGTTAAGTGATCTTTTGGGTCAAAGCGTTCGCGGCCCATTTCACTAAAAACCTGTCTTTGATCATTTGGACGTTTTGAGTCGGCTTTCCGATTCTCAAAGCGGTTCTTGCGGTCTTGGGTGTCAAAATGGACCAGATTGGAGTCCGATTTGCTGCTCAGTCCGGTTCGGCACTCGTCGAGTCCAGGTTAGTTTTGTATTTATTTTGTTTATTTTTATGTACATATTTATTTATCATTTATTTGTAATATAATTTATTTATTTATTTATTGTTTATGTATATATCTATTCATATTTATTTATATATATAGTTATTTATTTATTTATTTATTTTAGCTTAGTCTTTATTAATTATCAGTTTTTGTCTTTTTTTATGCACAAATTAGTTTATTTCTTCAAAAATCAAATAAAAGACTAAGTCGGTTGTACAACCGGGTTAGTCATCATCCTAGGACCAATGAGCCGCATGCTGATTAATCCTAAAAACTTATAAGTAAATAAATAAATCACTTTTCCTAAAAATAGGGGACTAAGTCGGTTGTACAACCGAGTTAGTCAGCGTTCTAGAACTAATGAGCTGTACAGTTCAGGAGTTCTAGAATACCTATTCTAAAACCAACTCACCTCACATCAAACAAACTTCTTAAACCTCAAAAATACTTTCAAAAGTAGGGGACTAAGTCGGTTGTACAATCGGGTTAGTCAGCGTCCTAGGAATCAGTGAACTGTATAGTTCAAAGAATCCTAGGACACCTAATCTAAAAAACACCAACCAACAAACCTTTTTCAGGAAGAACTACGTAGTTTTGATTCCTCCATTGCATCCGGATGTACGTAGGAGCAAGAGTCAACTCTTTTCAAGCACTAAAAATTAAAAAATTTAATTAAGTCTCTTTCTTTATAAATAAAAGGGTAAATATTAATAAACCATAATTAATTAGACAAAGGATGTCGTGGGGTGCTAATACCTTCCTTACATATAACGACTCCCGAACCCTAAACTTGTCGTGTCCTAAACCAAAAAATTTGGTGGCGACTTCCTTTGAACCTTTCGAAGAATCGTTTCTCGGATTTTTCGGTCGCTACAGCTGGCGACTCCACTGGGGACTTAATTCTTTCTAGAGAGTCAAAACCTAGTATAATTATTTAGGATTAATTTAATTTTTACCCTTCCCTTATTTATTTATTTTTGCATGTTATACATTTATATGATATATAAACCCTAGGGTAGAAGACGATATTTGTATGAATGTTTGTTTATTTTGCAGCTTTGGGTTATTTTAAACTGCTCCTACACAAACTACACCTCTACACATCACACACATGTGAGAAAAGTCCTCTACCCGGAATCGAGTGCAAACCTAAGTTAGAACGAGATTGCGTAGTGATGGCCTGCGGGACGTACGTCTCGTTGGGTGGTCATGAAAATCTCACCTAGAGTTTAATTCCTTTTAAGGATGTTATCCATTCTAATAGCTTGCCTATTGTTGGGGTCAGTATTCTTGACTGGGGTCCTTGGCTCTAGGGACCATGTGTATTTAGAACCATCCTTGTGAGGTTCACTATAAAAGAAACCTTAGACCCACTCCATAGGATACCTTCCTAGAGTCACAAAGGAGCTTCATACCCTTGCATTCAAACAAATATTGATGCATACCATCTTTTATCAACTAAAAAAAATCAAAAAAACAAAAATTGTTATATTCCACAAGCTTTTAGAAGTTATGCCTCATGCATTTTTCCTTTTCTTTGCAATAAAAAAATCCCATGTCGCATTTATTTTTATGACCGTCTAAGAATTAAAAGCTTTATTTTGGAGAGAAGCCATGCATGCTAAAGTCAAAGTCAAACTTTGTACTTTACTCTCCAAACGTAAAACTTATAATTCCCCGGCGCGATAAATAAAATCATATATTATCATTTCATGCACGTACATTATCATTACATTCACATTTCACATACATCCATTCACATATCATGCACATTCATTCATTGCATAATTACATCATGCATTAAAAAAAGAACAGTATAAATTTAGAGAAAAACTATGATGAGAGATGAGACGTTCTTGTGAAATAAATTACTCTTCTTTGGAAAAGTTTAGTCTTACTTAGTTGCAAGCTCAAGGTGTTTCAAGGCACTCAATTTTTTAAATTAGCAGCTCGTTCACATTTTTTCTAACAAAGTGTTGCATCCCATGATGAATGATTGAAATGGTCTGTCAAAAATTTCTTTCATACTTTAACTAAATTCTCTACGAAGCATTTGTATAATAACTTGTGTGTAACATGTGTCTTCATTCTTGTTTGAGCCAGTTAATGTCTGTACCTTATCATCATCCCCCGTCCAAGTCTCATCCCACCCCGACCACCCTAAAGTACATACTCCCATACCTAGTCGACTTTTTGGTTTGTTCTCACTAATGAAATAACGCTTTAGGCCCTCCATACTGGGGAAAATTTGTGATCTCTAAAATACCTTGTCAACGTTGTATTCCCTTGGTGCAAGTCCTTTACAAAAAAAAATTCAAAAAGGCCTGTTATGTTGAAAACTCGTAAGAGCGGCCTAAGCAAAAATTGGGGCATAAAAAAAAGAAATAAAGAAAAAGAGAAAATATATAAAAGTAAATAAATTATTGTCCTTAAGTTAATTTTTGAAAAAACGAGAAATCATGATTTGAAGTGAAGTTTGACCATCTTCCCATACCCTTGAAAAAAACCTGTGCTACTCACCTTAAGCCAAAATCCAAAAACCTTTCAATCACCCTAGACAAGGATCAATTCTACATCAAAGATAGTGTATCACTTTTATCTGCTCACTCAGCTCAAAAGAAAGAGAAAGAGAAATCACAAAAAAAAGTGAAAAAAAAAGAGAGGATTGAAAAGAAAAATTCTGAAAAAAAGAAAAGCAAAAGTAGTAGAAATTGTGAGCTGATACGTCGTACCATTAAACACATAAGAGATCCTTGTCAGAAATCAACTCTCAAATACTTCCTTTGGCCTCAATATCCTACCCTCCACCAAGTGACAATCCTAAACAGGTCTATTCTACCATGAGGCACATTAATTACTGTCTCAATAAAACCTCAAAACACTCATTTGAGCCTAATAACCATTTCCTTCATAAATCATTACCCGTTAGCCAAGTTACATCACCAAATAGAAATCATTTGTTCTATCAATCATCAAACACTTCTTCGATTCCAATTATCCCTTCCTTCATAAACCATTAACCATCAGCCACATTACAACTCCAAAAATCCATTCTGATCAATGACCGATTGCTTTTGTTTTCTCAAAGTTTTAATCTTAGGACAAATAAGTTTATTTATTTACAATATATTTTCTCAAAAAAATGTATCTAAAAAAAAAACTCAAATAAAGAAAAAAATCAAAGGCCTTGCACTCCAAAGGTTCATGCAAGTTCCATTGATATAAAGGCAAGGTTTAGTGATCACCAAATGCATTTTTCATCATAATAAACTCAGGACTATCATGGCCTGAGAGTCGTTCTAAAGACAACCAAAAGGCTTACGCTAGGATCGTCACCTAGATCCTAAATTGGGGCATCCCTTTCACCATGTGCTCCACTTAAGCTTGGGGAAATGTGTCCAGCGTCCATACCACACCCAGTCTACCCAGTCATATTTGACCAACTCCTAAACTCATTACCCTAACTCTGTCCCCTTCCACAACCTCACCAAAACAACCGTTTGAAATCCCATTATCGAGTGGGGCAACCCTGTCACCCTTCACTCCACCTACAATTGGGGAAATTCACCTACACCCATCTCATCTCTGTTATACTCCCATCCATAAACCATACTGGGGCAATGTCTCAACTCATTACCCTAAAGGCTGCTACTCTAGTCAGGGCAATATTTTCCTTACCATAAATGGGGCAACACTAAACTCTATGGGTTGAGACAAAATTTCTAGCTTCCAAAGTCAGTGCATTCCCAATTCATCATCTTCTACACCCCTAGCTTGTCACCACTAGATAGGGGCAATTTATGCAATCTAAATTGGGGGACAGTCCTGCATTCCTTGGCTTGGAAAAACCTACCTTTCATGACCTTGACAAAGATCAGTCAGTCATTCATCCCTTCATGTGCCACAAATGTCCTCACCCTAAGCCTTTAGAACCCTAAGTTAACTGACTCATTCATCTATACTTGCACTAACATACGTCTTTACTAAACAAAGCTTCATAAAACACAAGTTGATCATGTGATGCTAAAAATCCACTTAGGTAACTTCGTGGACATAAACTTCGGTCATCATGGGGCATCATAATAGAAGAAAAAATAAGGGAGCCTGCAAATACGGTCAAGTACTTTTTCATATTAGTAAATCATGAGATACTTGACCTTGAGATGGCCGAAGTTTGAATCAAAACTAATTTTTCCAAAGAATGATCAATATTCACCCCTGCTTCTCGCATCTCATCATTAAAAAAAATGTTTCTGTATCCCAGCCTCATGCATCATAGCATTTGCACCCGAGCATTTCACTTGCATCATATTCACATTTGGCATTCATCATTTTTCAAAAAAAAAAAAAAAAAAAAAGAAAAGCAATAAGCAAAAAGAAAAAAAGAGAAAAAGTCATTCCACATCCTACCGGATACCAATCATTGCTTGCACCATTAATTGCTTCATCAAACGTGGTGGTTTTCCCTTCTCAGTAGATGCATTCGTTAGGTGTGCTCGGATAAACACATAAAGTGTCAATCCCCATATTTTGTTCCTCTAATATCAGCGCTTTAAGCGTTGATCTCATATCGTATCACAGATCACCAGGTTGATCCCTCAGACCCCTATAGACCCCAAGTGGTCCTTCAGAGCAGTGCCTTAAGTGGCCCAGGTCGCAACGTCGGAGTCGAGCCCGACGGACCTTCGCAGACCCCGCGTGGTCCTTCAGACTAGTTGTGTCAGCCTAAGACACAGTGGACGTCCTTCATGTTCAACATATCAGTTCTAGACCTGATCTTGACCCATCATGGTCGCTCGAGTATAAAGGCCCCTATAGACCGTTTAACCAGTACCGTAGCTAGTTGCGCTCCTTCAGACCACGATGGTCCTTCAAATAAGGCCTAGGCAGCCTTCCAGACCCAGACTGGTCCTTCAGAGCCTTAGTGCTCCTTCAGACCTTTAGTGGTCCTTTAGAGCCTTAGTGCTCCTTGGACCGAGTGGGCTTTGAGCCTTAGTGCTCCTTCGGACCTTAGTGGTCTTTCGGTTTATCTTGGGTTAATACGCCAAGTGTTAACCGCTCCCTGTTTATTCTCAAACCCTCTATTTCCCCTCTAAACGGACCAAATTGACGTCTATTCTATCTTTATTTCTATTTCTACTAAAAAAGTTTTTGTAAAATATAAATAAATAAAGCATTGTTATACCCCAATTTTGTCGAATTCTCATATCATTGTAATACTTTTTTTATTAAGTAGTGTATGTGCAACAAACGTTTCTATGTACTGAAGTAAAAGATAAGTAGCTTGTGCATATCAACCACAATTAATATAAAGTTGAAATAAAGATGCATGATTTGATTCTTGGTCAATCATCCCACATGTTATTTCCTTTTGACCCTTTTTGAGTAATTGAAAAAGCAAGTGAAGCAAAGCACAAGAGCTTACAAAATAAGAACAAGAAGATGAAATACCCAAATCTGCAGCTCTATTGCGAAGGCAATTTCTCTCTCCTCAGACGTCTTTTCGACGATCCGAACGGTGAAAGTGGAGATATATGTCTCACGAACCCTCTTTAAAAGCGACAATGATCCAACGGTTAACGAATCCGGAATCACACTTTTACTGTGAGGGGTTTGAGAAAAACGGACCAAAAACTGCAGCTATTGCGAAGGCAATTTCTCTCTCCTCAGACCTCGTTTCGACGATCCAATGGTTAACGAATCCGGAATCACAATTTTGCGGTGACAGGTTTGAGAAAAATGGGAATTGTGTTTTAAAGGGGAATTGCTTTCTCTACTTTGTTTTAGTCCCACATCGCTCGCAAGAAACAAGAGCTCCCTAGCAATTGGCTATAAAAGGGGTTGAGAGGTGAAGATTAAGGGGGAGATCATTGGCGGGTTAAGTGATCTTTTGGGTCAAAGCGTTCGCGACCCATTTCACTAGAAACCTGTCTTTGATCATTTGGACGTTTTGAGTCGGCTTTCCGATTCTCAAAGCGGTTCTTGCGGTCTTGGGTGTCAAAATGGACCAGATTGGAGTGCAGTTTCTTTGTCTTTCGATCCGGTTCGGCACTCGTCGAGTCCAGGTTAGTTTTGTATTTATTTTGTTTATTTTTATGTACATATTTATTTATCATTTATTTGTAATATAATTTATTTATTTATTTATTGTTTATGTATATATCTATTCATATTTATTTATGTATATAGTTATTTATTGATTTATTTATTTTAGCTTAGTCTTTATTAATTATTAGTTTTTGTCTTTTTTTTATGCACAAATTAGTTTATTTCTTCAAAAATCAAATAAAAGACTAAGTCGGTTGTACAACCGGGTTAGTCATCATCCTAGGACCAATGAGCCGTACAATTCAGAATCCTAAAAACTTATAAGTAAATAAATAAATCATTTTTCCTAAAAATAGGGGACTAAGTCAGTTGTACAACTGATTTAGTCAGCGTTCTAGAACTAATGAGCTGTACAGTTCAGGAGTTCTAGAATACCTATTCTAAAACCAACTCACGTCACATCAAACAAACTTCTTTCAAAAAACCTCAAAAATACTTTCAAAAGTAGGGGACTAAGTCGGTTGTACAATCAGGTTAGTCAGCGTCCTAGGAATCAGTGAGCTGTACAGTTCAAGGAATCCAAGGACCCCTACACTAAAAAACACCAACCAACAAACCTTTTTCAGGAAGAACTACGTAGCTTTGATTCCTCCATTGCATCCGGAGGTACGTAGGAGCAAGAGTCAACCCTTGTCAAGCACTAAAAATTAAAAAATTTAATTAAGTCTCTTTCTTTATAAATAAAAGGGTAAATATTAATAAACCATAATTAATTGGACAAAGGATGTCGTGGGGTGCTAATACCTTCCCCACATATAACGACTCCCGAACCCTAAATTTGTCGTGTCCTAAACCAAAAGGGATTTTCCGAATTTGCCCTTAAACTAAAATTTGGTGGCGACTTCCTTTGAACCTTTCGAAGAATCCTTTCTCGGATTTTTCGGTTGCTACAAACGTTAATAACGAAATACTAAAGATTCACTACAAGAGAATCAGCTCATGATGAGCAACAACACAAGAAATACAACATAAAAGTGTTACCTAAAGCCATAAAACTGAAATCACAAAGAGATGGAAAACACTCCAAATGATGGCAGCTCTGTGTGTCGCATAAATACTGGCGCGCTGCATTATAACGTCTCTCTCTCAAAGATCAAGAAAATCTACATTTTATTGAGAAAATAGAGCTTGGACGAAAATGGAGTGCAAGAGAGTTATTTCTAACTCTTCTCTCTTCTGAACCAGCAAAACCAAGATGAAGAAGATGAAGTTTTTTTGACTTCTCTATATAGAAAATATCTCCCAAAAAAGGTGACAAGCCATCCCACCAACTGTTTTCATCTTCCATTACAAAATAGACAAGTGTCCTATAAAGTACAAAGTTGGTGGCTGCTGTAGGAACTGTTCTGATCTGCTTTCAGTGATTTGACAAGCACCAAAAGTGCCAATTTGCACATAATCAGTTCCTAACCCTCTTTTACACTAAACAACATATATTTACTTATTTAACAACAATATTAATTAAGAACTTGCATTAGTTTAAGTAATAAGAGCATAAATAACTCATATAAGTATGAGTTATCAATGGCACGCAAAGAGCAAGTGTCCTTCAAGAACCAGAAATCGTTCCCCCAAAAATTCTTTAAGGCTTACTCTGATTCCCTGTCGGGCGGATGGAAGAACCAATACTTCTGGGTCATCCCTGATGTAAATGCCGCCAAGGACATTGTAGAGATCTTCCCGGACGGCGAGGCAGGGGTTCCTTTCTTTCCCCTCTCTTGGCGGGCGGCTCACTTTACGCAAAAACCGAGCGAGTATACTTTCGCAGTATCAACGCTGAACGAAGAAGACACGGTTACTCTGGGCATGATTACGAAGCTGTCCGGCCTGCTGCCACAGAACCCCGAGGGAGACATTCCCTGTCGGCCCTTTTGTCTGTACAAGGGGGAGAGATCGCTGTCCGAACTCGGTCGATCTAGTCCTCATTTTTTTTATTTTTTGTTCATTTCTTCGATTTAGTCGGCCGACTAATACTTCTGTTTCTTTGGAAGCAAAACTCTCAAAATGTCGGGCTCGGACTGGCTTAACCTTGAGAAGCTCGTCACCTCCAGCGGGCAAAAGAAAACTTCTGCTCCCGACGCTACCCCCCAGAGGCATAACACTCCTCGCCCTGACAGGAACGTTGGTGGTAGACCCCTTGGAAGAGACGGGCGCACCCCCATCAAGCGCTCGAGGCGGGAAGAAGTCGGCCAGCAAGGTGTTGAAGACTCTGAGGACCAACCAAGCACGTAAGTTTCGCAATTTACTGGTAATTTCTGGGATCTCGGCCGTCCGTTGATTATTGTTTTCCATTTCAGGTGCTGAAGCTGAGAGGGATGCGGCCAAGCAGAAGCTCAAAGAACTCGAGCCCCAAATCATACTCGAGCAAACCAAGGCTAAGGTAGCGTGTTTGAAAAGACAAGCAGCTAGCTGTGGAAGACAAGGCCAGGATGGCGGCCAGGAACAAAGAGCTTGCGGATCTGGTGAAGTCCCTCAAAGCCAAGGGCGCTCGTTTCGAGGAGGACAAACAGACTGCTATCAACACTAAGCTTGCTGAGGTGGTTAGGATGCCAAATGAGCGGCCGTCTTCCAATTCGACAATGTTGTTGCCCAGATGAGGCTGTTCAACGCCGCTCGGGGCATTCAGTATGACAACAAGGTCGTGAGGCCTGAGCACATGGTCGAGGGTGATGATATCGTGCTTCCCCTCAAGAAAGATGACGATGGCAAAGTGCTACGAAAACGATCGGTCATCTTCCCTCGCCAAAAGTAGATAGCTTCCTGCTTTGCCCGCCTGCGAGCGGTGTACTGTTTGTAATCCAAGTACTTTAGCTCCGCCTTCGAGCGGACGAATATTTTGGGCGCTCGGCTTCGACCGGGCGTCTTGTTTTGTAATGAATTACATTTTTTCGTTTAACTTGCTTGCTTAATTCGTTCGTTCAAATTTATTTACATTATTCGTTCGCACCTTTCGAAGGTATTCGTTCTATGCCGATCGTCGGCCGCTGTTTTAGGCCTTTTGAAGGAACGATCGTCGGCCAATTTATGCTTTTTGAAAGCACTCGTTGTAGGCCGCTCAGCGACCTACGCTCGTTTGTGGGTCATTGCTTGACCCTTGGGTCATTCGATGACACTCGTTTTGGGCCAACTCGGCGGCTCTCGTTTTGGGCCAACTCGGTGGCTCCGCGGTAGATCTGCTGCTATGCGCATGGTGAGCGAACTGACATACCACATTGCATGAAATTAAATTACAAGTGAACTTTTAAAGAACGGGCCTCTGTAAAAAACCCCAGTGGGGAAAAAGAGCGTCCGCCTAACATTTATTTATTGAATTGTTCATCGGTTACAAATTGGGTTACAAATTGGGCGTTCTAAACGTAGTACTGCCTGAGCTTGTCACTGTTCCATGTTCTGGGATGGTCACCCCATCCATGGTCTCTAGTTCGTACGCCCCTCTGCCGGTCTTGTTGACGACTCGGTACAGTCCTTCCCAATTATGGGCGAGCTTTCCTTGACGAGCATTCTTGTTGCCAAAATCTGCGCGCCTGAGGACCAGCTGCCTGATGGAGAAATCTCTTTTCTGCACACGAGCATTGTATCTGGCAGCGACCTTCTGTTTTATCAATGCTTCTCTAAGGAATGCTTGGGTACGAAGCTCTTCAACCAGGTCCAACTCTTCTCGTATCGCCCGGTCGTTGTCGACCGCTATTGGGGGGTTGGTCGTTCACCAGTTCAGCTCGCTCATCTCTATGGGAATCACAGCGTCAGTTCCGTAGACAAGTTTGAAAGGCGACTCCCCGGTTGATGAATGGGGGGTCGTTCTATACGCCCAAAGGACGGACTATAGTTCTTCGGTCCAATTTCCTTTTGCTTCATTCAGTCTTCTCTTCAACCCGCGCAGGATGACTCTGTTGGCCGCTTCAGCTTGGCCGTTCGTCTGTGGATGTTCGACCGAAGTAAAACGTTGTTTTAATCCTAAGCCGACCAACATCTCCCTGAACTTCTTGTCCGCAAATTGGGTACCGCAGATTATCGTTATTAGTTGTTGCAAGATTCCAAACGGGGCAAGACATTCCTACGAAGAACTTGCTTACCGCCGGCTGCGATTATGGTCGTCGCGAGCTCGGCCTCAATCCACTTTGTAAATAATCAACTACCACGATCAAGAACTTGAACTGGCCTGGAGCGGGTGGAAACGGACCTAGCAAATCTATCCCCCACCAGGCGAACGGCCAAGTTGAGGTGAGGCTTTGTAACTCCGATGATGGTGCGACATGAACATCTGCATGTACTTGGCACTTTTTGCATTTCTGCACCAACTTTTTGGCATCTTCGTCCATGGTGGGCCAATAGTAGCCAGCTCTGAGCGCTTTCTTTGCTATGGACCGACCGCCCTGATGGCTGCCGCACAAGCCCTCATGAATGTCCCTCAAGACATGGTCAGCTTCGACCGACGACAAACACCTTAGCAGTGGGGATGAAAAACCTCTTCTGTATAACTTCCCTTCAATCACAGAGTATTTGGTAGACCGCAATCTCAGGGCCTTAGCCTGCTTTGGGTCGTTCGGCTCTTCACCCGTCGTAATGTAGCGCAATATTGGAGCGATCCACTCTTCCTCCGCTTCGATAGAAAGGACGGCCAGGGATTGACTTAGCTTGGTTGAGACACTCGGCCAAGTCAGGGTTTCTTGGATCAAGCTTCTATGATTGCTAGGGGTCTGTCGTGGCCGCCAACTTCGAAAGGATGTCAGCTCGGACGTTTTCGGTCCTCGGCACGTGCTTGACCTTTGCCCGGTCGAATTGCCGGAGTAGTTCCCTCACTTTGGCCAAGTAGTTCTTTAGCACTTCATCCTTTGCATCATACAATTCTTGAATCTAGGACACGACCAGCAGGGAGTATGAATGTAATTCGACTTGTTCGATGTTGAATTCTTTTGCGAGCTGCAGCCCGACTATGCATGCCTCGTACTCGACTTGATTGTTGGGCGTGTGGAAAGCAAAGCGTCGGGGACAACTCTGCGCAAGGCCTTACGAATTCTCTAGGATTAGGCCCGCTCCACTGCCTTTGCTATTGGAAGAACCGTCCACATGTGTAACACCCCATTTCTACCCGGAAATTTTAAATTAAAAATATCAGAGTTTAAAAATTATTTTTCAGTTCATCCAAACGGGATGCTACATTCACTTCATTTAAAACAACCATAACATAAAAACAAATTCTCTTATAAGTTAATATAATACGTAACACCTATCAAGTGGGATGGAATCCTAAAAAAAACACATTAATTCAATTCACATAATGGGAACTTATACATCTCGCAGCGGAATAAAATGAAATCTCATATTATCAAATCACAGTCTCAACAATAACATAATATTCTCAAATAAAATTGTTCAACAGCCAAACAATACAAAACAAATAAGAATATAACGCCCATCCCCTGAGTGTTATGTATCAGAGCATAAGACCGACTCAAGGGATGAAGGACTCAAAGGCCTTCAGTCACGGGTACCTGTAGTAATAATCAACATAAGGGAGTGAGTCTCAAACCGTATAATAAAGTCCATAATAAGTAATATGCTCGAGTAACAGACTTTACCAATTCAGATAAATATAGGTAACAACTATAGTAATACATTTACAACAGCAATCACCCCAATATATATAATTATACATATATATATATATTTACGGCACTCACTATACAACCACGTCAACATTTATATTTGCCACACAAAATATATTGCACATCAATTAAAATAAAACTTGTCAATGATGAGAATGGATGTATGAAGTGTAAGTATGCATGTGGTACCATTCATCGTCCTTAATTTTTTTTTTTGCCAATTGGGCACATCGTCAATAATTGAGCCTTATTCATCGTCACTAGCTCGAGCCCGAAGCCTTACATCGTCCTTAAATATGCACATGTATGCATGCGACCTCATGAACAATCAACAATATATTACCTTCATTTTGGCCACTAAGCCCATCGTCAATAACATCGTCATTATTATTTATTCAATAGACCCATCGTCACTAACATCATCAATTTAAAAGCGAGAATAAAGACAAGTGAAAAAAGCGACAAAGAATAAAGACAAGTGAAAACAACACAGCAACAACACAAGTGAAAATAAAGACAACAACGAGGCAAGTGGCAAAGAACATCGGGCGCAAAGACTAGGCGCCATTGCACCCACATCCTGACTCCCTTGTGCAACACACTGCACATGGGCGCCCTGGATAGCCACCTTTGGTGCCCCACACAGACACAATGCGCACACACAGGCGCATACAGGCAACATGGCGCCCTGTGGCATCCTGCGCCACATTCTGGGCGCCCAATTCAGCAACACATGGCGCCTGGCAGCAACCTGCGTTGCGCCAGGGCGCCAAAACAGCAACACAGTGGCGCCTGGCAGTAACTTGTGTTGCGCCAGGGCGCCTAAAATTAGCAACTTGGCGCCTTTGCTTAGACACAGGCGCACACTGGGCGCATTGGGGCAGCCACATTGGCGCCCAGCACTTAGACACGACACGCACAGGCGCATGGGCAGCCACATTCTGGCGCCCTGTGCCTAGACACAACAACACAGGCACATGGGCAGCCACATTTTGGCGCCCTGTGCCTAGACACAACAACACAAGAGCATGGGCAGCCACATTTTCGCGCCCCACAGGCGCCACATTACACAAGAATTGGCGCCTTAGGCGCCTCACACCCTTCAATTTCTATTTTCCTTGAATTCTTCCATGATCAAACATTAATCACAACACATTAACAACACATATTTATTCAAGGATCATTGTAAAAACATTTTAATCATCAAAAACACATCAAAATACAATCAAGGGTGATATAGATCCTAACCCTAACATGAAACTCATTATAACCCTTATTATAAGGCAACACCCACCCTTACCTTAGGAATTCGATGGAGATGATGATCCCTCCGCGGAGTACCAAAAACCACAGCAACAACTCTACACGCGCTCCTTCTCCTCCTTGGCCGATCGCGCCTCTTCTCTCTTCTCCTCTCTTCGCAACTTTCTTTCTTTCTTTCTTTGATTCTCAACTGATGCGAAATTGCATCAACCCTAGCCCCTAGGAGCCTAAGTCAATGGGCTTGGGCTCTTGGGCCATTCGTACCACCCCGGAATTACTAACACCGCTTCCTTCTTTAAAAAAAATACAACAATATATTAATATTTTAATATACAATATTAATGCAACACTTAAATAATTCAATTAAATAGTTAATTAAATTATTTTAGGTGTTACAACATGCAATGTCCAAGTCGTTGCGTCGGTCGGTTGTCTTGAGTTGGAGTCATTTCAGCGATGAAATCGGCCAACACTTGAGCTTTAGCGGCCGACCTGGATTCGAACTTGATGCCGAACTCGCTGAGTTCAACCGCCCATTTGATCATACGTCCCGCCAGGTCTGGTCGATGAAGGACTTGCCTTATTGGCTAGTCCGTTCTTACCACGACCTGGTGAGCTACAAAATAAGGCCTCAATCTCCGGGCGACCACCAGTAGTGCAAGGGCTAATTTCTCGATCTTCTGATACCTTAGCTCTGGTCCTTGCAGCACCTTACTGATGAAATAGACCGGGTTCTGCTTTAGGTCGTTCTCTCTGACCAAGACAGCGCTCAAGACCTCTTCTGTTATTGCCAAGTATAGATATAGGGTTTCCCCTGGCAGCGGCTTGGTCATGATGGGCGGGTTGGTCAGAGCTTCCTTCAACTCCTCCAATGCTCGTTGGCAATGGTCGGTCCATTCAAATTCTACATCCTTTTTCAACAGCTTGAATAGGGGGAGCGACTTACATGCAGACCTAGGTATGAATCTTCACAGGGCAGCGACCATGCCGTTCAATCGTTGGATCTCCTTCTTGGTGGTGGGCGGTGTAACGCCCCAAAATTAATTCAATTATTTATTTAATTGGGTTATTTAAGGCTTACAACATTTTATTAAGTCAAATAATTCATTTGGAGGTTTCATTTTATTTAGGAGGTGTTTGTTTAAATGAGGAGTGGTGGTTAGTAAAAATGAGTGGTAATTTAATTAAAAGAGGGAGTAGTGCAAGTAATGGAGGAGGTGTGAATAGAGGCCCATGATCCATGAATTAGGCCCATCTTCATGTGATAAGGTTAGGTGTCGATGGTGAGAGAGTTCATTTCAACCAAAATCAAGGAAAAGTCAAAGAGTAAAGTGAGTAGAGAGATAGAGAGAGGTGCGATAGCCTTGAGGAAGGAGAAGAGAAGATCTTGGCGTGGAGAGTTCAAGTCCAAGGAAGAGGAGCTTGATTGTTGGTGATGGTTGGTGATTCTTGGTGGAGAGAGTGCTGGTTTCTTCAATAAGGTAAGGGGGCTCTCTTTCACCTATAATAGAGTATATGATGAGTGTTATGTGTGGGTTAGACTCTAGGATGATTTTGAGTTGTTTGTGTTTGCTTGTTGTGTGATTGATGTTGTGTTTCTTCATTATGGTGAGATTGGGATGTGTGTATGTGTTGTTGATGAGTTTGTCATATGAGAGACCTAGGAGAGAAATGGGAGTTGAGGAACCCTCAGTCCCATGGCGTTATTGTTGGTGTTGGCACCTTCG